>OY283151.1:75282973-76532973 GCA_958299815.1 Sarcophaga carnaria
GCCGCCTAACCAAACAACGTAACAGGCTGCTGAGTAGCCAGAATTTCGTACACATAAAGATGGAGATCTTATATTAAAATGCGCTGCGTATTGATGTTTTCGATGTTGATTCATTCATAACGAAACCAGTGTCATCAAATTTTTTGACCGCTCTCCGAATGATTGACGCATTAAGTGCTCAGTCTCGACTGAAAATTATTCTTTCTCAGCGGTCTTAAATAACTTTCCAAATTTTTGCAATAAGATGTGAACTTCTTTCACTGTCTTTCTCCTTGCTTTTTAACTTTCGATACTGAAATCTTTCTGATTTATATATAGATTTGAACTACAAACTGTACAAATACATATAAGTGGCTTTTTTCACAAGGCGACAGCAACCTAGTCGCCGTAGTCTAGTAGGTATTGTGTTGGCTTATTAGACGTAAGGCCACAATTCATTAAAATAAAAATACGAAAAAATAATTCTTCGGCGTCTTCCTCTCAGCAGATTTCTGACAAAAACTCTGAGAATAAATAAAATTGCCATGAAAAGTTTCTCAAAAATCTGTCGTTCGGAGTCGACTTTAAACTGTAGGTCTCAACACTCATGTATAAAATTAACACACACAACATAAGTGGTGTGAGAAACTAGGACGTTGTACAATGGGTCAATTCGACCTCCGGATACTGTACTTGTCTTAATTGCCAAGTATACGTCCTCTAACCTAACCTAACCTAGCTGAACGCTCACTTCTACCTTATTGTCCACTTCTAATAATGAAAAACAATTTATCTGCTAATATAAAATCCTCCCTTTAGTTAACGGCCCTAAAATTAACAAATTATTTATCAATTTACAGTTAAAGAAAACAACCCAATTATTTTCGCTTTACTTCATTGAGATTGAGAAAACTAATAATTTTACTTCATTTCTTTCTTTCTTTTTTTTCCATTTAAAGATTCAATCTAGTTTTCTTTTGTTTTTTTTTTTTTTTTTTTTTTTGTCAGGATCCTGTAGTAAATTTCGTTGCAATATTTGCAAGATAAAGAACAAAATATATGAATGGAATGAAATTAGTACTAGATAGAGAGAAAAAATAGAAAATATTTGTGAAAGAAACACTAAAAATCTATTACAAATCATAAAGTATAGCATTTTCGCCATTGATCCGGAAAGAGAAAGAGGGAAAGTGTAACACAATTAGTTGGTTTGTTTTCTTTTATTCTTGTACGCAGCTGTTAAAATCATGATGACTGGAAAAAGAGAATTGAATATAACATTGCGATGATACTACACAAGAATTCATACATAATGTTGGATCAACGATAGTCCCATTCTGAATTTTCTTCAAAAAAACCCAATTTGATTTTATGGAAGTCAAATAATTCTGCGGCGGCTACTAAGAGTTAGGAAACAGACTTCTGACAGAGTCTGAGAGTAAATAAAATGCCCATTTAAGGATTCTTGAAAGTATAAACTCTATAAAATTAACACACAACATAAGTGGTGGGTTAGTTCGTAATCCTTACCAATTATATACGTATGTTATGCTAAGAGTACATTCAAAGACGCTTTATATGAATACTTTGTAATTCTATGCTTAAGGACATTTAAAGAGAAGATATCGTTATATACACTGGTGACGTCTACACGAAAATATGTACAATAGCAACAGAATCTGCTCTATCTGTTGTGAAGTTAGTGGCAGCAACAGTGATTTGCTAATGGAATTGGTGCATACCTTCTAGACTCGTTAAATTTGACTCCTTATTCCTATACTCCATATTCTCCGCACACGGAGATATGGACATCAATTATCCAAACGGAAAGTTATGTTTCCCGTCGTAATGTGAATGTTACTTGAATATATTTATTGTTCATTCAGTTTATTCTGGAGAGCTTAGATAAAAAATGCGTTGCTGAAGGCATATATTTGTTACGTTTCAATTCTCAATTCATTTGCACGAAGCAGTATCTTTAGCAAAGGTTTAACTGTGCAAAACTGCTCAATAGTATTCCATAGTATAAAACGGTTTTCAATATATTAACCGTTGGTACAACGGCAGCAATCGGTTGAGAAGCGCTTTCAAAATCGGTTTCTTTAATGACAAACTTTCTGCCGATTATAAGTTTTCCAACACCACTGCAATATTAAGATGGAAATTTAGTGTAAGCTTCTAAAGCAGTTCTTAACATCAAGCTTTATCGATTGCTTCAGAAACATCGATAAAAAAAGATTTGCGTTTCTCCTCTGCAAATGCACTTCTACTTGCAAGATAGTAAGTTCGTTCAATAGAGCTATGCTTCAAAAACGAAATTCATGTTCTAGAGTTGTATTCGAACGTAATATTGTCATCAGCACTCGACTTATCAAGCTTGGTTATAATTTTGATTAATGTAAGCTTCTACCTCTAATACGATATCTAAGAGTAGTTAAAATTTTATTTGAAAATAAAAACGAATAATTCTCGAGATTTAGCAAAACATGAAGCACAACAGCCACAGGCGTTAGATCTATTGCCCAACCTCTGCTGAAAATAATTTAAGAATATGATACAGCACTTTGAAGAGCTGTTACGAGTTTTCTTAATTACTGCGGTCAAATTTTATGATTTAATTAAAACTTTTTTTATTAATTCCAGATAAGAGTGTAGGAAGTCGTCGTAGTCTAATAGGTAGTGTGTTGGCTGGTTAGACGAAAGCCCTAGGCTCACAGTCGCAGCTCTCAGAAAAGTTTTAGTGCACTTGATGCTTGAACTAAGATATCAATAAATTTATTTTAATATTTTAGCACCTCAATTCACATCTAAGTTAACTAACTGTAGCTAACTGTAACTTTTGTATCAAAAATGGTAGATTGCAATTTTTGAGGCGATATAACTTTAATTCGGAAAAAGTTAGATGCCTGATATTTTTTTAATTTGTTAGTATTGTGATTGTCGTTATTTTTAACCAAATAAATAAGAAAATTTTGAGCAGGACTTAAAAAAATTCAAAAACTTCATAATTCTGGTTTATGCATCATTTTTGATACATACGACTTTCCCAAGGATTCTTTAGCGTTGTGTATGTAATTTTTTAAGTTTTCAAAGATCTTGTGAAGTTTTATCGTAAATAATACATTATTGATGGTATTTGAGAAGGAATTGAAAGTTAAGTGTTAGATGGAAGTGAAAAGCTTGAATTTTCTGTTCTTGATATGTTCTTGATATTGATTGAAGTAGTCGTGGTCTAGTATGATGCGTTTAAATTATTAGATGTCAGACCAAGGTTCAAACCTCAGGTCAGATATTTTCAATTTACTACAAAAGGTTGTAATTATCGATTATATATGTATGTATATAATATTGTTGCTGCTGAAGTCTCTGAAGAAGAACTAAATAGATGCTCGACTTATTTGTTTAGCAATCTGACGAAAGTATTGGCAGCAACAAACATGACAGTGGGGTGTTTATCGGCAAAAATGGTACTACTGGGAACAGAGAACCGTATGCCTTTAGTAGTTTGGAAAGAGAAAATATTACCAATTTACGCGCAGATTGCTAGCAGCTGTTTCCTGAAATGTTGTAGAGTCTTTCTTATTGCTCTTCTCATATTTATCTCACATGACAGATAAACATTAGAGAAAAGTGTTACATCCCATGTTTTATTTCATGAATATTACAGACGATAATATTTCGGTCAGCTACGTACGTATGAGATAACAGAATCATTCGCTTTGATAATGTACTACTCGGAAATGATGATAAATTTACACCTACTACGCCTTTTCGAAAATTGAGCTGAAAGTGTTTCAGCTTTTAATGACCCCAATAATTTTGTCGCTGTAGATAAGTAACTAATTGAATTTTATGGTCGTTATAAATTTCGTGGTCCACCAAAATCGAATTGGGAGTTTTAGATTCAAGTGCATGCTACGAGTGTAGCAACTACTTATAGCCGTATTTGGAGAAACTTGTATCCGGGAAACCAGAGAGGAGTCAAAGAGAGAGAGCATTGTTATTGATATAATCGATGTTTTATTGCAACGGGAAACTTTTTGCCTCACATGGCGTTGACAACAAATATTTCTAACGAAATATAACAGCGGTTTGTACCATGAGGTTTCAGAAAACAAAATAAAGTATAAAGAATGTGCATTTTAACATATTTTGGAATATTTTTCAAAAACATTTCATGACGCGGCGGGAAAGATAGAAGGGAATGATACAGAAACCAAGAGCGTAACAATGCGTTGCTCTCATCGTGCGTTTTTGTTGTTGACCACGTTTTTATTTATTTTTCTGGTGTTAAAAACAGACGTCGGCACCAATACCCCTCAGGGGAAGAATATCTTCGGCTTTTTACACACATAGGACACGAACATCAAGAATGTTCGTTAAAAAGAGCGTAAAAATCTTCTCAGTTTTTAAAGAAGAAGGTTCATGTCGCTTTTTTCAGACTTCAATGATACACCCAAAGAAATATCACAGTAGTATTCACTAATATCAATGAGAAATAATTTCGATTTTTGGAAGAATACTTTCCAAGTTAAATACGGTGTCTTAGTGTCTTAGTGCAGTACAATTTTTCTATATTTTCCGATCACATATACATATCATTGGGTTAATAAGTAGACTTGACATTATTACTCACAATTTTCCTCTAGGTTAACACATGCCTATGGTTATGGATTAGTGAGTGAGAGAGAGAAAATAAGTTGAGAGAATTTATTTATTTACAGCCATATAAAAGTGTTAGTAATATACTCTATATTTATTTTCATTTCATCAACATACATATGTAAAGCTGTCTATCTTTGGCATAATAATTTTGGATAAATAAAAATAAAATAAAACATCGATTTTATTATTAAAAGAACATAAAGCTATCCATCTTTGGCTTAAAAATTGGCCCATGTTTTTTAGATAAATAAAAATAAAAAGAAAAAAACCATTTTTTATTAAAAGAAAAAAAACGAGCATTCCAAAGAATTTAAAAAAAATTATACTATGGGACAAAAGAAAATACGCCCAGCTAATGACATAGAACATTTTTAACACAAAATATTCTTCGAGTGTTATTCTGAAATAAAATGATAAAGCATCCGCAGCACATGTATTCTTGTCGCAGTTTGATCGACAACTAAATCAAAAAACACAGGAATACATACACATGTACATACGTACGATGAGAGCAACACATTGTTACGCTCTTTGTATGTGTTCATTTTCCTTCTGTCTTCCTCCCTCTCAGCGAGAAATGATTTTTAAAAATATTTTGGTGAGAGGGGGTCGTAATGTTAACCCGCCATAAGAAATTTTACTTCTACATGATGCGTATTCTTTACATCCATATTCTTTGGTTTCAGCCAGCTCTCAATTGAGACCGTTACTGATGCGAGTGGAAATTTGAAACTTATAAATCGCCACAAAGCTAAGGTGCTAGATGTCAAATTATTACCATTTAGAAAAATATAAAAACAAACTGACATAAAGTCAAAAATTTCAAAAATTTTAAAATACATTTCATAAATGTGATAATAAAATTAAAAATGTGATAATTTATTAAAATGAATTCAAATAAATAAAAATATTTAAATTTTTTAATAAAATCTATCAATAATGGCGAAAATTCCATGTACTACAAGTATGTATGTATCAAAAGTGATACATAAGCTAGAATTATGAAGTTTTTTAAGGCTCGATTAACGGCTAATTAACGATGCCGATTACAGTCCAGTTACAGATGTAGCAATTTTATTTTACTTTAATCTCTATTGAAAAATTTTGAAAACAACAGAATGAAAAAGTAAGACGATTTTATTAAAAATTAAATTGTTAAGCAAGAGTTTTCACTTACACAAAAGTTTCCAAAAGTCATCCTAAAGAATATTATTGTATCGCCCGAGAAGTTATTGTAATTAATTGAATTACATTTCCTCTCTGTTGTACGATTTCTCTCATTTCTTATAAGTTTGAAAATAAAATTTGTAAACAGTGAAAATAAAAGGAAGAAGAATAAACATAAATAAGAATAACGAGGAAATGAAAAAGTAAAATGAAATATTTATTCAACAGATTGCAATTTGTTAGAAATAATGTTGGTGCTCCACATCGCTGTTTATGTTGCTACTTTTTTCAATGCTCGTGTTTTTTAGATGTTCTTTGTTGCTATTTCATTCGTTTGTAATATCGCCATTTGCTATTTATTTTAAATTTTTCAGTCGTATTTATTTTAAAAAATTAAAAAAAAAAATAGTTTTGGACTCTTCTTTATTTAAACTTTAAACTTAAAGGACATATTCTTATTTAGAGTCCTTTAACTACTAATTATTTTAAATAATTTTTTAATACTATGTTCTCACTTTAATTTTAATGGCGCTTAAGAAAGAACATCTTTTACAGAATAACCACTTTTGTGGGGGTGAGTGGGGAAATAATAAAATAAAATATTTTTCGTGAATACGGATAAATCCAGAGCAAAATTATTAGTTTCAAATATCACATACATAATTGGTCATTACAAACCTTTAGTCAGAATTACGACCTAGCTTCACACAGCACTTATGTTGTGTGTGTTAATTTTATACATGAGTGGCGGGACCTACAATTTAAAGTCGACTCCGAACGACAGATTTTTGGGAAACTTTTCATGGCAATTTTATTTACTCTCAGAGTTTTTGCCAGAAATTTGATGAGAAGAAGTTGCCGAAGAAATATTTTTTCATATTTCGTTCAGTTGGAGATGCCTGACCTGAACCGATGCCTCACGTCTAATAACCCAATACACTACCTACTAGACCTCGGAGACTTCAAATTATTAATATTTATTAATAATATTTATTTGTGTATACAAACGTAGCTTTCGGGTTGGGGGTTTGACCGTGTAATAATCAATTCTTTTCTTTTTTCAGATTATTCGCAATAATAGAAACGTAAGAGCAGGGGTGGTGATTTATAAACGTAAACTAAACTTATATCTAAGACTTAAAAGTAGGGTGGCCAGCGTGAACAACATTCATAAATTATTTTAATTAATTTATGACAAATGGTTGTTAAAAACAAAACGCAAAAATATAAATGGATGACGTACATCTTTCTTCTAAGAAAGGCTAATAAACTTTTTAAAACACATCTCTTATTTTTCCAAAAACAAAAGAATGTGTTGCCATCTTTTTAAATGTTCATATTTAATACAATGCTTAGTATGTCCCCTATATTAAAAATAGAGTACATTTCTTGGAATTATTATTGTAATATTTTTTTTTGCAATTTGAAATTAAATGACAAAAAAGGGTAAACATAAAATAGCACCATTTCCGCATTTTTTATATAAACAGTTATATTTTGCAAAATTGATTTAATGGAAATCACTTTTATTTTTTTATTTCGATTTTTAAGTTTAACACAAAGTAAATATTTTAAATGAAATTGGTCATGGAAAACACTACAGTGCGGGGAAACGCGAAATAGTTAAAAAAACGAATCTCGAATCGAAAATCTTATAGAGAAGTTGGTCGATTGATTGGGTGTTCTAAAAAAATGATTTCCAATGCAATTAACTACGAACAAAAAGCACAATGACGTGGAAGAAAATGGGTCAAAAGATTAATCAGCGAGATCAAAAAGGATGCTTTCAAGGCTGCAACCGAGCGGAAAAAGGATTGTAATATGAAGTAGCGAGAGAAAAAAAAGAAGCAACTCAATGCCATATTATGTTCTTGTCTTATTAACAGAATGTTGTTACCCCACAACATTATATATATTTGGCAGTTGGCAACTGATATTTGGGTGAATATCTTTGTTTTGGGGGCTGACGAATGTAATTTAACCCATCAGAGCCAAATAAATTAGACTTTGATTCGACCAATTTCTGGCACTCTTTCCACGTTATTTGCTGAGAAACTTCAATCATTGATTTGCCTTCTTCCAAAGCCTTTATAATGGCAAATTTGCATATCTGCTGACAGCTGTTTCTATTTTAAAATTCTCAATTTGAAAATTTCTCATTAAACGTTTATTTTATTTAATCTAGTTGACCTACTTTTACCTTTAACACATTGCGTTGCATTTGTTTTTCTCGCTAAATTTGTTCACGTTTTTATAAATCCAAAAAACTAAGTAGAAAGAGAAGCAAACTACGCCTCTGATGCTTTTTAATAAAATTTAAAAATAAGCGAATAAAAAAAAATACAAGTGGATTGGAATTGGATACCGTTACAATTTTCGAGTCTCGATTGAATATCATATGACATAGAGTTGCATTTTTTTCTCGCTACTACATACAACATAATTTAAAAGCATGCAGCCCAAGAAAGGTCCCTCTTTTAAACTCAAAATGTCTTGCCAAGGGCATGAAGTTTACAAAGGAACATCTAAATTGGCCAGTCCAAAAATGGAAGAAAATGAGAGCAATGCTGCTGTGTTTGGTTGAACTGCTTCTCGTTTATACGTCAGGAGGTCTCAGAAGTCTGAATATGTTTGAAAAACCATTAAACATGGAGGGTTGAGCATAATGGTATGGGGTTGTTTTTCTTACTACAGAGTAAGTTAAACACATTGTATCTAAACCATAATGGACGAACGTCGATATTTTAGATACTGTAATGCTGTATTATGCAAATATGCCGTTGATATGAGTCATCCAAAAGGATAATAATCCCAAGCATACCCGTAAGAAAGCAAAGGAATGGTTCGAATGAAATTCAGTGAACATTTTGGAGTGGCCTGCGCAGTCACCCTAAAGCCAACAGAAAATTTGTGAAAGTCATACAAGTGTCCTGCAACAAGATTCCATTAAAACGTTGTCAGGATTTGGTTGAATCGATGCCAAGTCCATGCGCAGCAGTTATTACCAATAAAGGCAACGCAACTAAATGTTACAAGTGATGTACAACTTTTTTTAAGTAATGAAACTGTTTTTATTTCTTGTTTTCATAATCTTGGGAGTAGTGACGGTTTATTTTTTTTTCGCTAATTTTCTTAATTTTTCATAAAACTGCACAAGTTCGTCAAAAACGGTAAATAAAATTACAAATTATTATTATTTTCTTCAAATATTTTGCTTCTATAAACGCATACAAAAGTTTCTTAAACTTACAAATAAACTTACAATAAGAGGGTATGTTTTTGAGTGTGGTACAGTCAACCCTCATATAACGCGGCGAGTGCGTACCGCGTTGTATGGAAACCGCGCAATAGGAAACTCGGATTAAGCCCTACAAACCAGGCTAATTCGTAGAGCGTTCTATGGAAACTGTCTATCGCGTTATATGGAAATCGCGCTATAAGAAACTCGGAATTAGTACAAATCACATCTTTCGTACCGCGTTATATGGAGACCAAGAAATACAAAAGACAAGATAAATAATTTTTTTTTAATTTTTTTTTTATTTTATTTTAGTATTAGTAATGTTACAAAACACCAATTTTAAAAAACTATGAATTTAAATATATAATTACATTATTTTTCATAACATTATTTGATGAAGAAAAATCTATTAGGATATACAATTTATTAAATTCTTTACACATTCTCCTTATTGGTTCAGTACCAGCGTAGTCGGATCCAAAAAATTGTATTGATAACAGAGAAAAATGACGTGACGGACGTTGAGGAACATTAAACGTGATATTATGGATTAAAAACTGGAGCCTATATTACCAGTAATTACATTGAATATGAACGAGATATTTAACATAGTTCTGCGGCTTTTAGGTGTCGGAAGTTTGATTAATGCTAGTCTGGCAGAATAAGAAGGCAAACTTGTGGGATTAAAATTCAGTCCTCGGAGACAAAACATCAGAATTTGCTTTTGTACAGATTCGATGACGTCGGAATATTTTTTATATAGAGGATCCCATATTATGGATCCATACTCAAGTACAGGCCTTATAAGAGATGTGTAGAGCGATTTAGTAACATAAGGATCGTTAAATTCTTTTGCCCACCGTTTTATAAAACCAAGTACGCTTCTAGCTTTATTTACTGTCATCGTTATGTGCGGAATAAAATAGTTTGGGATCAAGTAGAACTCCTAGATCCAGGAAGTTATCCACAAGCTCGTATCCATCGAAAGCATAATTTGCAATTATATTTATTGAACTAAGGACTTCATATAAGGATAGATAAAAAAAATGAAATAAAAACTAAACTAAAAGACCGTTTTCCAACAAAAATAAAAAGAACTTTTGTAAAATTATGTAATTTTTCATCCTGTCAAATATGATTCGCCTAACTCGTCTTCTTTAAATGGGCAAAATGTCTATCACACTTGGTTCATCTTCACATTAGTTTTCGATTGTAGCTTTTTTCTAAATCCACTAAAACCTCTCTATAGGGAGCTAAGCAATTTCTTAACACTCTTTTGCATTACGCACCGTTGAACGATCAGTTTTAATGAAGTTTTAATTCTTTAGCCAAATTTAGACCTTTTTTCACATCTTCTAAATCGAGATTTGGCAACCATTCGATTTCTTTATGCATTGGAGGTGGGTGCATCAATTAATTCCATCAGTTCTTCCTCATCTAAAGTTTCTTCCCTGAGTACTAGTTCTCTTACATCCTGATGGTTTTGCTGCAAATACTTTATGGCTTAGAGGAGAAGCAGTGTTTACTATTTCTGTAACTGGAAGTGAAATTGTAGAATCATCTTGTATTACTTGAACCATTTGATGTAAAAGAAGTTTCCAACACGCATTAAGGTTTATTGATTGGTTTAATTTCCGCACAAGCTGATGACACGGTTCTAATACAATCTAAAATAGAAAATTCTATCCACACTTGAGTAAGATTTTTTTTCACTATTTTCTAATCTGTCGAGAATGGTTGAGAAAAGTTGGCGTGTGTGTACATTTTTAAAGTTTGAATTATTCCTTAATCCAAAGATTGTATTAATGACGTACAGTTATGAGGAAGGAAGACAATTTTAACATTTGGGTGATCCAGTTCTATGTTATGACAAACAGCGTTAACAAGAACCAATAAAACTTTGAAATACACATTTTTTTAAGTTGTTGAACATCAGCTCCGCGTTATATGGAAACCGTACTGAGAGTATCGCGTTTTTTTTTGTTTTCGCAGCTGTATATAAGTATGCGTATGGCATTTTAAGTACTAATAAAGATAATATGAATAAATAAAATAAAAACAAAATATTAATAAAGAATTTAGATTTAGTTGTTTAAGTTTTAAGGAAAAAATAAGAGAAAAATATCACAAACCTGGATGACAAAATAAGTAGCGTGTAGATTCTATTGCAGGAACTAATAAGCTAGAATGTCCATGAATATGAATACAATACGGACACAAACACAAATTGAAAACAGAAAAGAACCTGTTTTTCAAAATTGTCATAAAATATTCATAGTTTTAAAAATCTCTATACTTTAAAATTTTTAAATTTAAAGAATATTTACAGATGGTTTATGAAGCTTACTATGTATTTTGAATGAAGTTTTTAAGAATATTTATTTACAAAGCTTTGAGAAACTCTTTAAAGTTTTTATAATAACGTAATAACGTCTGTTTGTCATTATTTTAACAACGAGCGAATGAATTTTTAAATGGGATTTATTGTCACCAATATTATCTACTAGTATCAGCAATTAAAAGACACCAAAAAATGAATTCAAGTGACTGTAGTTCGTAAACCAGTAATACAAAAAAAAATATTGGTAGAATGTTTCAGAAGGATCTGGTTTTTACATTCAGTGTATTTTTTTTTCTTTATTGAATTGCGAACTCTGAAATTTGACAGCTGTCAGATATGTTTATTCAGGTTCAAAACAAGACACTGTAATTGTTAAAACTGATTTTAATAGTTTTCAAATATACAATCGAGAAAGTACACCTAATATACCTGCCATTCAAAAAGTGGGACAACAAATCTGAAGAAAATGCATGACTGCTGTGCATCAATGAACGAGAACATTTCTCCTGTAACTGAAAGTTTCGTCGATAACTCGAAAATATTAATTTGCCGTCTTGCTCTACATCTTCAATTTTCCTGACACAACTACGAACCTAATTTTAACAACCTTCATGCGAAAAAAACTGATATTTAAAAATAAAATTCAGGAAATTATCCTGCAGATAACAATAAAAAAAATCATTCCAGCAATATCATATTCATAATTACTCATTACAACCCTTCAGTTACAATTACGACCTAGTTTCTCACACCGCTCATGTTGTGGGTGACAATTTTATACATGAGTGACGGGACCTACAGTTTAAAGTCGACTCCGAACGGTAGATTTTTGAGAAATTTTTCATGGCAACTTTATTTACTCTCAGACTTCCTCGCCCAAGAAATATTTTTTCATATTTTCGTTTTAATGTCTGACCTTGGGTTTGAAACGTGGCTGTATGTCTAATAAGCCTACACACTACCCACTAGACTACGGCGCCTTCAATATATCTATCTTGTATTATCATTTTTTGTTCTCATTACTCTTTGCCACGAAAATTTTACCATCTCAACGCGGAAGATACAATTTATCATTCATGCATTGTACATTGTTATTAATAAACATGATAAAGTTCCACTGCATGTTTGTGTTTATTTTACATTTACCATACATCTAAGATCCATATAGGTTGACCTAATATTTAGCCACATAGTTTAATCTAAGTTTTATATACAAAATATAGTCTGAAGCATTAAAAATATCGTAAAAGCAGTCTCAATTGCAAACAACAATAGCCGTATACCCACTTGAAGTGCTCAGACATTTGTGTGTAAAAGTTTTCAGTATTACAACTGACTGGTAGTGTAACAATAACTACAACTTAAAAAACAAAAATTTCTGCCTTATAGTAATGTTTTTAAAGCAGGTCATCGCACTGGGCTAACAAGAGAGGCATAAGCAAATGGCAAAATAAATCAAACCTCTTAAATTTTACTAAAAATAGAGAAGGCATTCTTAGTCTGACCAAAACAATACAAAAACTACGAACAATAAGAAGGCAAACTACAATGCATCACATACATAAGTAATAAATAAATGTAAAGAGTTGTATGTAATTGAATGCTCTGCTTCGTGTTCAAAGACTAAAGTACATTACCCACCAGACTATCAGCTCACCCTTTTTAGTGTTGGGAGTTACTTCTTAATGCATAATCATTTTAATTTATTTGATGCTACAGTTTGGGACATATATGTATATGTGTATATAGCCTATGTATTTCGTAAATGTTCAATAATTTATGAGGTAATTATTAAAATTATGTAAAACAATTCAATCCTATTGTAATAAAATCCTATAACACATAGCAGAGATGAAATATTGTCATTCCAATATTAGAGTCTCATATCTAAACTAGATGAACTTATTTAGCAATACAATACATAGTAACTAAACCTCAAACAAAAGTCAACTGAAAAACTTACTTGTGAGCGAATGGCGGCAAATATTAAAGGAAAAATAAATAAATACTGGTGCGTTCAACGCGAAATAGATTGAACGGAGTGCTTGAACTTATGGGATATCCTACTAAATATTATGGAATAACATTCGATTATATTGGTCTTTTGTATTGTTACGAAAACGGAAATGGTGTTACATCCTTTAACATTGAAATGATAAAAAAAAGCTACAAAAACAAAAATAATGGACTTGTTTACATGATCAACAAATAAACAAAAATATAGCAACAACATCAGTATAAAAAAGGGATAAACAAGTAAACAAACAGGGAGTAACTGCAAGGACAAATGTAAACAAAATACACAAACAACAATAACGTAAGCAACATGTTTACATTTATAGAGATTTCGCGAAGGCGAAGTTATTATTCCAGAGCATTCATCAGACTGTTTACCCTGCGATCTAAAAGGCAAGACAAAGCAAGCAACGCCGTCAGTAAAAATTCAGTCAGTCTTGTGTGAAGACACATTGCGTGTGAAGAGAATAAACCGTTATAAAGATCTACCGAACAATTGACTAGTAATTGTTAGCGTTTACGTAAAAGAGTGCAAAGACGAATAACAAACAAAGCAATTGTTGCTGTTTACATCAAGTTGTGAACAGTGGCATACAAGACCATGCGAACAGTAAAGAATTTATTTAAAAGTAAACACAAATAAATTTTTTTATATGCAATCTACGAACTCATATTTTGAACGTTTTTAAAAGGGTAAAAACGTAACAGTATTTTAAAATTACTTTGCATTCTTCTTGGAGGTACCTACACTCTTCCGGTGCAAAAATAGATAGAAAGATTTCCTCATTTTTCTTACGGTTTATGAAAAACTATAAAAAATAGAAAGAAATAAATAAAATAAATATAAAAATATCAATAATTTTTACATATTATCGTTTAAAATTCATAAAATTGCTAAAAAAAAAAATTGTAAGACTGTTGTAAGACTGTTGCTGTCCACTGTAAGTACTCATTTGTTCACCCTTCCGTATACTGGATATGTTTGAAATATGTCGCCGCCAAAACAAACAAAAAAATTAACGCTTTCCTAATTTGTAATGCTCTTCTTCTACTAATCCGTGCTAGCGTAGGTCTTGGGCGAGTCAACGGCCTGATTCTCTGCCTAATTAATGCTACAATACGACTCTTGGCTATACCCATTAACTCTCCTGCGGATATAGTATGTCATTCCGCATTTTATTCGCAAATTACAACTTTGTTCAACACACCGAGTTGTAATAGATGTTCAAAGTCCTCTTCCAGTCCTCTTGTATACGAATACAATACTGTCAATAATGCAAATAGAATACTATCAGCTTTAATGACAAGTGGCATTTTCTCTCAGGTGCGGCATTTCTATACATCAATTCCCCGCTTATAAGCATTGTAGTGCAAACATATTTAAAAGTTCTTATATCTGGGGAATACTGTGTTAGTAAAGTAAACTTCCTCGAAAAACTTAGTATATTGCGTGTGTATTTGGTTTTTGTTCTATTACATAATTGCATCTATTTGTTTACCTAGTAAAATAGGCTCGTTTATAATAAATGAAGTCAATTGTACCTTGAAGCTCGCTTCATATGTATTTGTATACCGCTAGGCATGAAACCCTTGCTTGGTCTCTTGTCTTTAATCGACCTACCTAAGCGTATTTAGGGATGTATATTTCCCTCATTTTCGGTTATTTACTTAACTAACCAATGCTAAATAATCTATAAGCTCAAGTTGTATAACAATATCCAGGCTATTAGTAATATGTAAATTTTCTTTAAAAAGTTATTTCACCATGTAAGTATATTAACACCACATAGTACCACAAAGTAATTAAATTCCTAAACGTATTCGTAATAAAATCCCTTTTAGTATCTTAAGAATAATTTACCTCCCAGCTTTCTTCAACTATCAAAAAAGTTATTCCTTATATTTTCTTGTCAAACTAAAATGAAAATGTAACCGCAAAAGAACTTTTAGTTTAAATTAATTTTTGCAAAAACAACAACTGTATAGAGATTTAATGTAAAGGAAAAATATTGCAACCAAGCAAAATTGAACTTGGAATATAAGAACTTTTTGCGGAGAATGTATGAAGTCTCTTATCAAACTTATACAACATACAATTTTTTTACACAGTTTATTACAGTGCGTATACAGGAATACTGTCATCAAAAATTTCACACAGTTAAACTAACGAAATGAGTAAATAGGTACAATGCATATGGAAATATAATCAAATGTGCATTGCAGATATGTATGTCTACAAAGCTCTAATTTCAGAAGTAAGTTTGGGAATAAGAAGTTTTTTAAAACGTATTCAATAAACTGAAATTAAAACCAAAACTTTAGAACACGTTACAAGAGATACAAAATTTAATAAACATAAGTGATGGAAAGAAGCCTACGAAACACAAATATGTAAAAACGGTGTGCATATCCACGATGCATGGACTTTACTTTAAGTCTTCATCAATGATTTCACACAATTATTTTTCCTCATCTTTAATAGATATCGCGTTTTTACAACATTACGCAGCTTATGGTATTGACAGTACAAATTCATATTGTTACGTTTTTACCTTTTTAAAAACGTTTAAAATATGAGTTCGTTGATAGCAAACAAAAAAAAAGCAAATATGTGTATAGTTTCAATTAAACTCTTTGAATCCAACAAAAACTCTTTGAATTTAACTTGATAAATCCAACAGTAATTTGCTTTATTCGTTATTCTTCTTTACAATTCTGTTCGCGTATGCACTAACAAATGTTCGGTAGATCTTTACAACGCCGATCTTCAAACCGCGACTGTTTTCTTCACACGCAACGCTTCCTTAGACAAGACTGACTGAATTCTTACTATTCGTTGCCTGCTTTGTCTTGCCTTTTTATATGCCCAAGTCTGATAAAGGTTCTTGAAGTCGAACGTTCGAGGTTTCGCATTCTCGAGACTTCTATCGCGACTTCATTGTTGGTTGCTTATTTTGTTCACATTGTTGTGTTCTCGCCTACTTGTCTATCCCATTTTCTTTCATACTGATGTTGTTGGTTTACTTGTAACATGTTCGTTGTATTTGTTTGTATAGGTTTTGCTCATTTTAATGTTAAACGATGTACACCGTTTCCATTTTCGTAACAATATGAAAAAGATATGCAGATCCACGATGCATGGACTTTCAGCACACAATGTACAAAAGTTTTGCTATTTTACTTTAATCAATGGTTCCACAAAATTACTTTACTTAATCTTTAATGGATCACATTTTTACAACATCATGCAGCTTATTGTATGGACAGTACAAATTCATATGTTGCAGCTATCAAAAATTGCAATTTCCCTTAAACGCTCAGCAGCAGGCAGCCGCTTGCTGGCAATTATTTACATTTACACGCATGTATTCTATTCTTGACCGATTGGCGCGCAGTATTTGTAGCCTCTTAGGTTTTTAGTGTATAAGAATTTTTGGTTTGGAAAGTTTTAGTGAATTAATAGTTACACAATTTTTTTCTTGAGCAGATTTTGGCATAACCATGAGCGTGTACATTCTGCGTTCCAGAATAGAAGGAAGTTGAAGTGTTACAGAAATGTTGAATTCGTATTCTCATACAAGCGTTACCGGGTTGCTAAATGTTACGAATATACTTCTTTATTACATCTCGATAATTTTTGAACAAATTATGATCAGGACAGTAGTTTCAGACCTTTGTTTATCTGGCTGTTGTTTGCCAACATGTTTTTTTATTTACTAATTAAAAATATATTTCTAAATTAGCCAGCATTAATCATACGA
Source organism: Sarcophaga carnaria (assembly GCA_958299815.1). Lineage (NCBI taxonomy): Eukaryota > Metazoa > Arthropoda > Insecta > Diptera > Sarcophagidae > Sarcophaga > Sarcophaga carnaria. The sequence continues at coordinate 75,300,144 of OY283151.1, forward strand.
TTTTGCTTTTATGTACGCTGTAATATATTTAAATCCCCTTTGCGGAACTACACAGGATATTGGCAAAGATATGATACTGAGGAAGGTAATCTAATCACTGACTATTAAAAACATTCTTAACTCTAAGGGTCATTATTACAACTTGCCGATAAATTTGCCATTTATTTACTATCATCAATCATTTAAAATTATAATTGAAAATACCTTAGGAAAAACCTTAGAAATTTTATTTTAATAAAGTTCAGTTGCAGAAGCCGTGAAGATTTAGTTAATTTGTCAAATTTCTTATTGTTTCAAAATTTGAAGATTTACATTAGTCTTCGAACCTAAGTAATAATTCATCAAATAAGGTAATAAGCAGGTTCTTTCTTGAAATTATTGTGTAGGCGATTAGCGGAAAATCTTCCAGGCAAATTAAAAACAATTTTCAAATTTTTATTTTGAATCACTTGAAGGTTTGTGGTTGCACATTTTTCTTCTCCTCGAAGCAGAGGCTGCGCTCTGTCTAATCCAATCCTAAACGAATGAGGCAAGGCAATCTCAGTTAATTGATTCCTAATAGAAAACATGCAATCCATTTACATTCGCCTTTTGTAATCTGTAAAACTCTTCTTCTATTAATCCGTCCTGGTGCAGGTCTCGGGCGAGTCAATGGCCTGATTCTCTGCGTAGTTAATGCTATAATAGGACCCTTGACTATGCCTCTAAACTCTTCTTCAGCTATTTCTTAGGAAATTACACCTTTGTACACCACACCGAGTTGTAAAAAATGATTAAAGTTCTCTTAGACCAGCCGGCATTCCATTGAATACAAATCCAGCACTGTCAATAACAAACAGAATTCAATCTGCTTGGATGACAAGTTCCATTTTGTTCTCAGGTGCGGCATTTCGATACAATAATTCCCCGCCTATAAGCACTGTCATACAAGCATTTTTAAAAGTTCTTGGATCTGAGGGATACTGTGTTAGCCAAGTAAAATTCTTTGAAAAACTTAGTACACTGTGTGTGTAGTTAGATTTTGTTCAATTGTTTATCGAGTAATATTTTTCTCCTGCACTTTTCTTCCGTAATATGAAAATACATGTACGTCACGTCTAAATTCCATAAGTTTTAGGCTAAATTGTGCTTGTCGTTGTTGTTATAACTGTTATCATTATTGTTGTTATTACTGTTGTACTTGTAGATATTGTCGGTTTATTGCTTTTGTACACAACACGAAAGTAAAACATAAACATAAAATGTAACACACAATAAAGACAGTTTTATTTCATATTATTTTTGCCTGCCATATACATACGTACCTACTATTTTATTTGTCTTTTTATATTTTCTTGTTGTATTTAAGTTGGTTGGTTGGTTTTTGTACTTTAATTTTGGTATAGAGTTCTGTTATTTTACCAATTTATGTAGCGTTGCCAATTTTATTTTTCGATAACAAGAATAAAAAGTTGTAGAATTCTTAAAGAATATTATTCAAAGGAAGTAATATTCGCAGGTTAGGTTGGGGGGAATTGGCAGCGCTTTAAAAAGAATAGCTTACTTCGGTTTTATAAAAATACCCTGTAACGGTTTTCATTACAATTGCATCTACCTTCTGGCTGGCATTGCTTAATCATCCTAATGGTTCAATGAGGGGTAGAGATAGGGTTTATCCATACCACCTTTAGCCACATACGTTTTGTCAATAAATTCTGGGTGTTTTTGATATACATACAAGTTCCTAAGGCCAACAGCTGTTTTCTATTAATGTCTCCTAATGAAATGTTGGAACATACATATGTTGCCAGGGCTGACAGAACTTTGTGGGTTCCAGCAAATTTGAAAGCCGTGAATGTGTCTAATTTGTCTTAAAAACTTAAACTTCGGCGCGATACATTGCAGCTTGTGTATATTAAATGGAGGGCAGAGTGTGACTACTGTATAACCAGGACATAATCGGTTGCCACTCTTTCTCAACCTAACATAAACATTGGCTTATTTAAAAAATTAAAATTTCGGCACCACAGCATACGTCTATAAAAAAAAAATAAGCCCGTAAGAAGTACGATATCTGGCAACATTAGTTTTATCCTGCAAAATTATACATTCTCACTTAAATACGACATAAAAAATATTGTGTACTCTTCTATTCACCCCATTTTATCTAAACAATTGAAAATAACAAACGGGTATAACTGTGTGAATTAAAAAGAATACAAGTGTCAAACGTACATAAAGTCATGTATTTATCGACATACACAACCTGCAGAAATACTTATCTTCAGATGCATTTGTTAGAATACAAGTGAAACACCTTATAAATTTTCTTATGTGTATGTAACACATGTATGTACTTACACTTTATATGTACATTTTTAAAATTAAAATCGTATATAATTTAAATGAAATTGAAAAGTTATCAGTCTTTTAAATTTATAAATTTATTTCAACTTCACTAGCACCGATGACATACAAAAAATTAATCTTTAAATAGTCTAATCCGTGATAATGGTTATCAGCTGTGAATCCATAAGACAATGTTTAAAACGAACTTTATGGACAACCACATAAAAAGACTTACTACCTTTAAGTGGCGTTCGCCCGTATCTATACATGGATTAGTCCTAACTGGTCGATTTTCGTTTCCTCTACCCTCCTGGGATTCAAATAACAATATTTAAATATACATCCATACTTATATTAAAAACAAACAAAAAAATTCAATTAAAATGTGAATTAAAATTCACTTAATTTATAACACACTAATTGAAACTGAACTCTAAAATTAGAAAAACAAGGTGGAAATAAAACTATTATTTTTAGTTAGAAAATGAATCCCTGAGTTTTGATAGCATGGTGCAATTAGAAACAAAAGTCGTACCATCTTTTAGAACAAAAAAAAAATTAAAAACTCGAACCGAAAAGAACTCAACTTCGAACATCTAACGAGGCACAATGAAAATTAGTACTAAGTCAGCAGCGACGCATCTTCAAAAAAATGCAAAACGAAACGATGCAAAGCGTGGTGTGGGTGTGCATAATACAAAAATTGCTGAGAATAAAAAGTCTATTGCGTTCTCTGTGTCTACATAAATACCCAACTCTAAAAGGGAGCAAGTTCCTTGGAATAAAAAGCACAACCTTCAAGTTAGACTTTCCATGAAGGATAAACAAACTACGTACTTACTTACTTAATGGATCAATACAACCTTTCAGTTTCAGTCAGGACTACGAACTAGCTTCTCACACTACTTATGTTGTGCCTGTCTTTTTTTATCCATAAACGGAGGGCACTACAGTTTAAAGTCGACTCCGAACGAATTTTTTTGACAATTTTATTTACTCTCAGAGTTTTTGTGAGAATTCTGCTGATAGGAAGTCGCCGAAGAAATATTTTTCATATTTCGCTTAGTTGGAGATGTCTGACCTGGGTTTTGAACCTTGCCCTCACGTTTAATAAGCCAACACACTACCATCTAGACTACGACGACTTCAATACATATTTCAATATTTGTTCCCTGTTATTGAAAACGTAGAAAGCTTACAAGTAACTTTCACAAAGGTCGCCCAATAGACAGTGCTTAAGTTTCGACTTAGAGTAACTGACCTACAGTTATTTTAAAGAGAATTCTTGACGTCGAATGAGTCTCGAACACGAGCATTATGTTTTTAAGCAAGGAAGAGTTCTATCTCGTTTCCGGAGCAGATCAGTAGCCGGAGGCAAATTGTTGCATGCATTCTAAGCATTTCTTGAATTAATATAGCCATGTTTGTCATAAATATGTTTATTAGTTCTACCAATTTATCGTTTTTAGCAACAGGGCGACCAAAATAAGTCAACGGACTACAGTTGAGTGTTCCATTGTCGAAATTAATGCTTGAGTGTTAGAACAGATTTATTTTTTACAATATCATCGTAAGATACATGGTATGAAGTGAGAGATATTTCAGAATAATTGCCATTATTAGAAGCTGATACGGTAGTTATGAATCTGAGACTGCTGTACTATGGAGCGTTGAATGTATGCTCGGTGGAAAGCAACGAGACATAAAAAGAGAAAGTAAATAACAAATCAACACTGTGATTCTAGCAGTTGCCAGACCGAACCTGTATGAAATATAAATAAACATTTTTTGGTAAAAAGCCTGCCATATTGTATATACACTGTGGGGTTGTAAAACTGTGAAGTTTAAGTAGAGTAGTAGAAGTCGGCATAGTATGTAGGTAGGTAGTAGTAGGTAGTGCTTTGCCTTATTAAACGTTAGGTCATGATTCGAAAACGTGGTAAAACATCTCAAACAAATCGCCACTCATATATAAAAAGTAACACACAACATAAGTGGTGCGAGAAACTAGATCGAAATCTTGACTAAAGGGTTATAATGACCAATTATGCAATTAATTGATCAATTATTATGTTTGTAATCTTTGTAGAAAAATAATTCTGCGATAAAACTGATGGCGAGGTATTATTAGTGAAAGTGTGTTGTTAAAATTAATGACATAAACTTCTTTTATTTCAGATTGCAATCGTATGCCACTTACCTCGGTCAAGTTTACCATTGCGCGGAAATTCTTTCATGACGCCTACCTATCCTGGGTCAATGAGGAGTCCTGCTCCACCGCTAGACTCATCTGGCCCTTGACGGATAGAAGGCGTACCAACCTGCCGTGGGTACAGAGCCGCTGAGGAAGAGGAGACTGTTATCCAATGACAATGCCGATATAAGTTAATTGGCTCTCCAATTCTTGTCAGCTTAACGGAGCTATCATCTACTGATGTCAAGGATAAAGCTTCGTTTATCAAACTTTTTGGCTGGTTTTCCAGCGTAGGGTAGTTGTACTTTTGATCTGCAACCCTTGTGCTGACCAACTTCTTCCTCTTCCCTGGTTTTGGTAGAACTTGGTCAGTAGAGAGACTGCGTTTACCTGTGGCGTCACAACGTTATGCGTGCTCGAGTGAGCTTTTGGTAATAAAACTATCACTCCAAACTAACCTGACCTAAAATTGGAATATTCGGAACTATTATAGTTCTGCTTAATTGTGTCATTTAAAAAACAAACTAAAAATTAAAATCTCCCCCTTGCAGTAATCCCCTAACAACAGTACATGTGTTAAGTTCTGGTACTGTAATCAACATTTCTGTTGCTGACGTTAATTTGAAATTATTTTAGAATTTTGCTTTGGGTTGAACAAATCGTTATGGGAAGTTTTTCATTGAACGCTTCATTTCGATTCTGTTTCTTTTTTGTGATACCCTGTACCTATTTTCAAATTGTTGCAACAGTAACAATGAGAAGAAAAGCCATTTATAATGAACATTCATTTCAAATTTAACATCACCAAAATTCGCATATTCTTCACATACTATTGTGTACAGTCAAAGCATTCGTTCATGCAGAGTCTGCTTAATGTGGAGCAAAAATGCAACTTGTGTGTAAGGAATGAAACGATTTTAACGACAGAATAACGTGAAACTCGCTAAAGAGAGAAAAAGGAGAATGTGTCGCCACATACATGTTCGTTTAACTAACATGCACTGCGTTTATTATATTTTGATTTACAAAAGGCAATTGCAAATTGGCGAAACTGCCACAAAGCAGTTACAAATGGCGTGTAATTCAGAAAAGCGTTTACAAAAACACTCAAAACAGTAAATGAATGAAAGGGCCATGCAACCATATGAGGTACAAATAAGTGCATTTTCACATTATGCTCTTTGCTGAAGTAGTTTGAGTAAAATTTTCATTATTAGTTCTACATTTTGCACCACTGATAACAGGAATGAGGAAAAATATCGTTAGTTGATAAAAAACGTTTTCTTCGCGCACAAATGTGACTACATGCCCAGCACTATGTTGACGAAGAAAAAGGCAGTTTGGTGCCTACTATATGGAGGTTCTAGATAAACTGTCATGCATTTACACTGGCAGTCTAAGCCGTTTTAACAGATCCAATTGGTTTAAAATATCTGGAGCCAGATCTGGAAAATTGCGTACGCAATTTCAAGCCCAATTTATAAAATTTTCCACCGTTTTGCATTGATTTACGACTCTGTCCATTGTGCTAATGCTCAAAAAGTACTCGCACTTGGATTTGAGGTCACTCTTGGAGTTCGTAAAATAATCTCTACGATTCTATTTACATTCTATGGATAATGATGCCAATGTTCCTATTTGATGAAGAAAGTTAAGGTGCCATGCGACAAATTGTATTTATGCTGAGTCGGTAAAGTGTCCAATTTTGCATTTTTACTTAAGTGGGAAGATAGTCGCTGTAGTATTAGGTAACGAGTAGCGCTGTAAGCTGTCAAAAATTAAAAACGGTAGTTTAAATATGTAGTTGCGGTAGTCTCTTTAGTAGAAATTGAAGCGCAAAATTGAAATTATTGAAATTTGTCGTGCGATATATATAAACTGTAAAGAGGGTTTCCATGATTCTCAACATATTGAACATTAAAAATATGAAATACACATACATAATTGGTCATTACAACGCTTTAGTCAAGATTACGACCTAGTTTCTCACACCACTTATGTTGTGTGCGTTAATTTTTATATATGAGTGGCGGGACCTACAGATTTTTGAGAAACTCTCATAGTTTTTGCCAGAAATCTGCTGAGAGGAAGTCGCCGAAGAAATATTTTTTCATATTTCGTTCAGTTGGAGATGCCTGACCTGGGGTTTAAACCATGGCCTCACTTCTAATAAGCCTACGTACTAGACCACGGCGACTTCGAAATAGAACATTTAATTTCGCTGGAATGAATATGTAGTTGGATATGCATTTATTTAGAAAATTCACATAGGATTGTATTATTCTGTAAGCTTTTGAAAAGGATATTTGTCAATATTATAAGAATACTTCACTATTCTCGTCGCATTTTTTTCTATCCTACTTGTTACGTCGTAAGCTTCAGCTTCGACTACAATTTCTTTATTCTGTTCCAGGCCTTACGGCCATTATTGCAATTTGCCTTTAACTAAAGGCAGGATTTTAACAGGCAGATAATTTTTTCATTCTTATAAGACAATAAGGTAGAAGTGAGCGTTAAACTAAAGAGAAGATCATCCTCTGTAACTTTTAAAGTTAAGTTCATGCTTGAATTTCCCATACATATATATTATTTTCAATTTGGCAACTTCAAATGTAAACAAAATGAGCAAACACAACAAAATAAGAAGCTCGTTGTTGCCATTGCTTTGTTAAAAAAACTTGTTTAATTTGGCAAATGTTATCGACACCGCTCCGGCACTGCCATATTTTTGAAAAAGTTAAGTTTTTTTATCTCTAGGTTGTAATAACGAAAATAAGTTAAAGGTGACTTTAAAGTTCATTTGAGCTAAAGTTACCTTTTACTAAAACAAACTTTAACGGCGTGTTGTAATAATGGCTTTTAGTTTTAGTATGTGTAATTACATTCATTTCAGCAGCATTAGGGTATTGGCCGTTGCTTCATGCACGTGGCAAACTTGTCACCTGCTATTTTGTGCAGTAATTATTGACGGTAGAAGGATTATACCGCCCTATATTTGGATAACAGAGACTTCTTTTTTCGTTGTAATAAATTTCTTCTAAATTCTTATTATTAAAATTCCATTTTCCATTATTTTTTAAAATTCCATTAATTTTATGATTTGTCTGTTTACTACAGCTTGAAAATGTAAGAAATATTTTAGTTAAAGTGTGTCTCTCTGCAGTGCCGAAAGGCAGAAAAAATATAAAAAATGGTTTCCCAATGCTTTTCAAAATTCCTTGTGAAGAAAACAGTCAGTCATAACTGACATTGCATAGAAATTCAAAGAATTGAATAGAAGAGAAGAGAGGGTGAGTTTAAAACCCTGAGAAAATAAGGAGAAAATTCACAAGTTGCAGAGGCTGTTACAAATACATTTCGTTAAAAGGAAATGGTATTACAATAATGGCTTCTTAAACATCATCGCTGTCAAAGTGCTCTTTAACGTAGCACGCTATAGAATAACATCTCTCAATTGTAAATTTAAATATAGTAAGAGTAACAGAGCCTCACATATTATTTTCTATTTGTGATTGTAATATACAGCTTTCCCCACAGATCTAGTTTCGCAGTTATTTATTATTAGTCTTATTTTAAGAACAAAAAAACTTGTCTAAAAGAAACAAAACCGTCTCGCATTTGCTTTGGAGTATATTAAGAAGCCTATAGAGTTTTGGTGCAGTGTGTTGTGGACGGATGGGGCTGCATTTCAATTCCAGGGCTCGTTCTGTAAGCGCTTTATGTATCTACCACGAAACAAAAAAAAGGCTGTACAACCACTTAACAGATTAGGTGGCGGCACGGTGATGTTTTGGGGATGCCTATCATATTAAGGTTTTGGCAATTTGGTACCGATAGACGGGACTTTAAGGCAGTTTGGTTATCTCGAAATTATAAACAACCATGCCTTTGACTCCGCAAACAACTTTTTTATAATCAGTGAATGGATTTTACAGCACGACAATGCCCCTTGCCACAAAGGATGGTTACCTACCATATTCTTAGAAAACGTAGATCAAGCTGTTCTTCCATGGCCTTCTCAGAGCCCTGACCTAAACGTTATTGAAAATGTTTGGACTTTCATAAAATATCATAGAACTATAGATAAAAGTCGAAAACGCGAAGAGCCTATACAAGAAATTAGTGAAATTTGGTCTAAATTGACTGCCGAATTAGCCCAAAACTTAATTAACTCAATTTCGGAAAGATTACAGGCGGTCATTGATTCAAAAGGCGTTATTAAAAAGTACTAACTAAGTTTAATTTAATAAAATATGTAAAAATAAAAAAAAAATAAAAATAAAGATTGCCACCGGACTTAAGTCTAGTGTAAATACTTTTGAAAAGAATAAAACATGTGTAAATAATTTTGACAACTTATAAGCATATGGTTAATTGGTTTTTGTTTAGTACTAGGAACCGTTATCTTTCCAATTTTATTTTATTTACTTCTGCATATTCCAGGCTAGGCAATAGTAAAAATTTTTTTCCAAAATTTACTTCCAGTAAAAAGTACTGAGACCCTTTTTAAGAAAAATGTTAAAATGCTCTTTTGTGTAAATACTTATGACTACCTCTGTATGTCAAGTGTTATTCCCAGATATTAAGATAACAAGTTGCTAAGGACACGACAATCACACTAAGCTTATAATCAGTCAAGTGCAAGATAGCCGTAGTCGGAAGAAATTTTAAGTATACATAAGATTACATTCATCTAAGTTTATTGATGATGATGTTGTTGTTCATAGAACTTGATTAATGTACTGCTATATGAGCCTTGGTAGCCGTATTTGTACGTGCCACCTGCAGAAGATACAGAATGTAAGGAGAAAATATCCTGAAGCACTATATTTTTGACTTAGAATTTTGAATCGTCTATCGAGGTATAATAATACTATATAATATAATGAATACAAATATATTTTATACGCGAGTGTATTAGAAGTATTTGGTAATTTATTAGAATTTTGAAAAGTTTGATATGTTTAGTTTATTACCGATAATTCCCTACAACTTTGCGTTGATATCAGATGAATTGCATTGCATGTTTAAACTTATAGAACAAGATTATTCAAGGTTTTCCGAACGTAGTTTTGGGGAAGTTTACCTACTGATCTAAATATATTCATGGGTATCTGGTGAAAAATTTTCTGGCAAAAAATACTTGATTATTAAAAACCATGTTAACATTTTCTGAACTCCTATATGACTGTTTCTTTTTTTTTATAGAATTCAATAAAAGCTAGTAAAAAAAAACGCGTACATATTAAGTTTAAATTAAAATCTGACAACTTATTGCCCAAATAAATTTTTTTTACAGTTCTGCTATTAGACGAGAGCAGGTGGTTTAAGGCGTAGCTCAGACATCTCGAACACAAATATCTCTTTCAGCGATTTCCTCGCAGCAGTCATCTCATAAAAACTATGAGAGCAAACAAAATTGCCTCGAAAAATTTCTCAAAAATCTGTCATTCGGGATCGGCTAAGGGGTTGTTATGACCAATTAAGTAAGTTAAGTAGTAAGTAACTCTGTTGCAAGTATGATTTATTCTACTTGTAAAATAAATTTCCACCCACTAAATTCTAGTATAGGAAAATAATGAATTTTAATTAATAATTTGAAGATAATCTGACTTTATAATTTCTTCTAACTTTTATTCCGCTTTTGTGAAAACAGTCCATTGGGTACAGAAATATTAGAAAACCAACAAATATTCTCGAAATATTTTTCACATGATATTTAGTTAATAATAAATACCACTACCATAAATAACTAAAACTTTTTAGGGCCATTATTACAACTACCCGTTAAAGTTGGGTTTAGTTAAAGGTAACTTTAGCTAAAGTGAACTTTAAAGTCACCTTTAACTTCTTTTCGTTATTATAACCTACAGATAATATAAAGTTAACTTTTGCAAAAATATGGCAGTGCCGATAACATTGCTCAATTAAACCAGTTTTTTTAAACGCACTGGCAACGATGGACTTCTTATTGATTGTATTTACTCATTTTGTTTATATTTGAAGCTGGCATATTGAAAATAATAATAATATGACAAGTTCAGACACAAACTTAACTTTAAAAGTTACCAGTAGGATGATCTTACCTTTAATTTAACGCTCACTTCTACCTTATTGTCCACTTATAAGAATGAAAAACAATTTATCTGCCCGTTAAAACCCGTTAATAATGGACCTTAAAGTGATAAAAAAAACAACGTATTTGACAAAAAGACAAAAACAACACTAATCTTTTATCTGCAAAATTTCAATGCCATTATTTGTGGCAAATCAATTGAAAATGTATTTATTGTTTATGCAATGTTTGTTCCTTTCATATGTTCAAAGCAAATTTTTTTTCCAAAAAAAGACGAAAATAAAATTGAATATTATTGTCAATTTGCTCTCAGAAATGCAAGTACTCATGCAAACATTTCAACATGCAGGGTATGAAAGAGAACCAAAATGCTCGTATTGATAGCGAACATATTACAAAAGAAGCGAAAGAAAAAATAAATTTATACGATACTATTATCGAGCAAGTATACGTACGTATCTGTGGTTCCAAAAAAAAAAAAAAAAAAAAAAAAAAAATTTGGAAAGAGATTAAGAGAGGAAATAACATTTTCCATGGAATACGATAGATAACTGTAGTGTTCTGCATTCTTTACCCAGCAATTTTTCAATGTGCTATAGTTTTGGCATTTCTACAGATATAGATGTGAAATTCATATGAATGAATGTTTATACATATATGTATAAACAAACTTTCAGAAATGCATACAAATTCATCCAAATTTTTTTCTTAGAAAGAATTTGAAGGCTAAACCCAAAATATTCCAAAATATTTCCATGTGCCGTTAAGACCGAACACTGAAAAAGTGTGCATGAAATGAAAGCAAAAAAAATGAAATTTTTGCGACAGTTGAAAAGAATGCATTTATTTTTATAAGAATTGTATTTAAATATCAGAAAACCACAAAAAGGCCTCAGAGGCAAAACGTCCAGCACTTATTATTTTAAGACTGAGTAAACTGTTCAACAACTTTCATCATTTTCAATTCGTTTCTCAACTATCCTACATATGTACATAACATACATACGTAATTGGCCATTACAACTTTTCAGTCAGGATTACGGCCTAGCTTCTCACATCACTCGTGTTGTGTGTGTTAATTTTATACATGAGTAGCAGAACCTACAGTTTAAAGTCGACTCCGAACGACAGATTTTGAAATACTTTTCATTGCAATTTTATTTACTCTCAGAATTTTGGCCAGAAATTTGTTGAGAGGAAGTCGGCGAAGAAATATTTTTATATTCTCGTTTTGATGTCTGACCTGGGGTTTGAACCGAGACCTTACGTCCTATAAGCCAACACACTACCTACTTGACTATGGCGACTTCTGAGATCATTAAGATTGATTCTGGTTGTTTATATTCAATAACAAGCATAATCTTGGAAGGTTTAAGTTTTACACTTTTACGCAAAATTTGCAATATAAAAGTTACCACAATTAAAACAAACAGTACCTTAACTTATCACTTACCTTACTAGTGAGAAATACTAAACACCCAAAATGAATGGCAAGTTGATTTCGATCCACTCCTTTCATATAAGTAATGTCATCCCTTAAATATCATAAGTCCAAAGGCTGGACAATGAAAGTGTTACATCGTTTTGTTTTCCCATCTATATTCCTTGAATTCTCTATTTGCAACACACGTTGATTCACTCAGTCGAATGCCCCTGTCATACCAATCAGTTCACGCTTGTCCAGACTTAAAAAACTCATAGTTTTCTACATATCTGTACCAGTGTCGCCAGATTCGGGGATTCCCAAATGGATAAATTTGTTTTCCTAAACGACAATGAAGACTTTTTCTAATCCTTCGGCGATTTTACTAGGGATAACAATTTAACCTGCCTGCAATTATTGTGAATAAAAAAATTATTAAAAATAATATTTTTTTGAAATTTTATTCACAACATGATTGTTTTCCAAAGCCTTAAATAGTGGAATACTTGAAATTATATACTGAGCATATAGACAGTTTTGTCCGACAAGCTTAAAGATGAGTGTGATATATTATTTGTTCTGAATTTGTGATTAAAAGGAAAATCATTTTTTCATCACATGAAATAATCATAATCTGCTTCTTGCTCGCCTTTTGCCAGTTTGTCACACCAATCAATGAAAGGACTTCCCAGATTCGGTCTTTCCAACGCATCTTTGCATTGAATACCCGTCTTGCCGGAGTATCCTATTCCATCTGAACGACATGTCCGAACAATATGTTACCAGATCTGAAGTCGCACTGTTAAAGTCCAATCAGTGTACTGACAATTACACTGTAAGAACCGTGTTAGCAATAGTTGGTGCCTGTCATGGGTTCTCAATTTTGCAGGGCAAGACAGTGAACACAGGTCCCAATCGCTGCACATACTTTTATTTAGCCATAGTTCGTAACAAGGCACCAGCACATTACATCCGGTCTTAAACAATTCAGCGGACAACACATCAGTACCTGCAGCTTTATTGTTCTTAAATCGCATAATCGCAATTTTTATCTCTTCACGCCTGGGCGGCGGAATATCAATGCCGCCATCATCGGTTGGGTTTGGCTGAAAATCATCTCTATAGGCGGAATTGGTATCATCATCGCATCGTAGTAGAGTAGAGAAGTGCTGCCTCCATGACCTGAGTATTGCTTTGTTGTACATTAAAAGCCTTTGGCTTTATATATAAAATCGCTTTCGATGATGTGTGCACAATTGTAACTGTATTTTAGTCCAAACATTTTCGTACAGATGCAATAACGGATCAAAATCATTTTAAGAGTTAGTTTCAAATACGTTTTCTGTACCAACAAGTAACGTGTGTATCGAACGTACATATATTTTCAATAATATATGCAGCTAAATCCTAAATATAGAACGCAATGCAAGTTACAAGAAGGTCACTTGAAAAAAATATACTTTAAAAATAGCTCAATTTATTGTGATAAATTTAGTTCACCTCTAGAAAATTTAATTCACTTTTAATTCAAGCAAATCAAATTCAACAAATTTGTATTAACTAATTGACCAGGAGATCAACTATGGATCAAATATGGGTATACATATGTATACGTGTATCCGTGTATATTATTAGTATAAAGAAATATAAATTTTAAATATAAATTTGCGTACATATAATTGAGATATTTTTATTTGAAATAATTGAGATATTATTTTTGATATAAAATCTAAATTTTGTCTTTTTTTGGAGGATAAGGATTTTTAGCTAATTTTTGTAACTCATCTTGGTGAATTTCGTCCCATTTTTTTATTAAAGCTTCTTTCAGCTCTTTTAAGGAGTTATAAGTCATCCCACTCTCGTATATTTCGGCACTTAAAATTCCCCAGAAGTTTTCAACAGGATTTAGATCGGGACTAAGTGATGGGCAGTCCAAAACAGTTATATCCTTTTCTTCAAAAAATGCTTGGATCCTTTTGGATACATGTATAGGGGCGTTGTCTTGCTGAAAAGTAAAATTATTTCCATAATTTTCTTCAGCAAATTCAATGAAAACATTGTCCAGTAATTCCACATAGTTCTCTGCATTCATTTTATGAGAAATAAAACAGAACGGAGAACGTGCTCTATATCCAAAAGCTACCCAAGTCATTAAAGGTCCTCCTTGAAAATTACGTGCGATTCTGGTCCGCGTATCACCTCTTTTTCCCTCCAATAATATTTGAATTCATCAGGTTCATCAAGGTTGAATTTTTTTTCATCACTGAATTTAATACTACGCCACTCCTCTTCCCAAAATTTGTATTTTTCAGCGAAAGCCAATCTGGCTGCCTTATGTCTAGGGGTCAATCGTGGTTTGGGTATCACTTTTTGTACAATTTTTTCATTTTTTGTATTATTTTTTGTGGACAATGTTTTCGTTGAATTTGCTGAAGAAAATTATGGAAATAATTTTACTTTTCAGCAAGACAACGCCCCTATACATGTATCCAAAAGGATCAAAGCATTTTTTGAAGAAAAGGATATAACTGTTTTGGACTGCCCATCACTTAGTCCCGATCTAAATCCTGTTGAAAACTTCTGGGGAATTTTAAGGGCCGAAATATACGAGAGTGGGATGACTTATAACTCCTTAAAAGAGCTGAAAGAAGCTTTAATAAAAAAATGGGACGAAATTCACCAAGATGAGTTACAAAAATTAATAAACCCTATGCCACTTCGTTTAAATGAAGAAATTAAAAATCGAGGAGGACACACGCATTATTAAAATTAATATCTTATTTGAATATATTTAATTATCTTTAAGTTTTGAATTTTATCTTATTTTGTACCATATAAATATTTCCTTTAAGAATTTGAATTAGCTATAAGAAATATTTTATAAAATAAACAAACTCTGAAAATTTTTTACTTTAATTTTTTGTCTCTCTTTATTAAATATAACAAATATATAGACTTTTAAATTAGCTTTAAAACCAAAGAGATTTTTAGAAAAAACATATGTACCATATAATTTCTTCCTTGGCTGTATTAGACATAAAATCTCTGCAATTTTTCTTTTTTTTAAATTACAGTTAATATGTTCATTTAAAGTACATGGATTATATCTAAAAATTGGGAGTCTACAGTACGGCTTTTACGTACGGCATGGTTTCATTTAAACCGACCACGCACGCTTAATATATTTTTATTGTATAACAATAACAATAAATTATAAGACCGCTACGTGTACAGTTCAGAGATTTCCAGATTTGTTTTTGAACTCATCCTAGATGTAAAATTTAGCTATAAGAAATATTTTATAAAATAAACAAACTCTGAAAATTTTTTACTTTAATTTTTTGTTTCTCTTTATTAAATATAAAAAATATATAAACTTTTAAATTAGCTTTAAAACCAAAGAGATTTTTAGAAAAAACATATGTACCATATAATTTCTTCCTTGGCTGTAATATCAAAATAAAGCTAATTTAACTTAAGAGCGGTATCTTATCTGCTAACCTTGTTCCTAAGGGCGTCATTATTATTACGACTCCAAATAAACTATTGCACCTAAATTATTTCCAGACTTTGAAAACACTTTAAAATTCAGAAATTAAAAAATATTTTTCGTTCAATAATTTATTCATATAAAAAAATTGAGAATTAATTAAAAAACAATCATTTACAAACTAATTTAGGTAACTAGAAAATTAAGTGGAAGCATTTTTAACGATTTACATATCAGCAGTAGCCTGAAAAAATATTATCGAATGCATCATTTTCATATTCGCACAAACACCAAATGAACAGAATTAGATTTCTGTATACATATGTCGTAAAAAATTCGATGTATGTTTAGGTACAATATTTATAAACAAGTATTTACACTTGTTTCAAGTACACATACGCATGCTGAAATTTATTCGATGTATGTTTATATACAATGTTTATATACAAGTTAATATAACTTCATTCAGTGACCAGTAAGGTTAGATCAAACATGTTTCATCTTACAAAACTGATAATAAATATTACAAGAAAAACATGGGAAATCTATATGTGAATATTATTTTTTCAATACAACAATTTTCAGGTAACTTTTTATTTCGCACAAAATATTTTCAGTCTGACTTTTTTCGTGCACAATTAAACGTTGTTAGGAACTTGTTGCAATACAATTTGACAGGCTTTATTCAACATGCCTTCACACTGTAAAGTTTACTACTATCGCACGAAATACATATGTATATGCACTTTACATATATACATACATACATAATTGGTCATTACAACCCTTTAGACAGGATTACGACCTAGTTTCTCACACTACTTATGTTGTGTGTGTTAATTTTATACATGAATGGAGGGACCTACAGTTTAAAGTCGACTCCGAACGACAGATTTTTGAGAAACTTTTCATGGCAATTTTATTTACTCTCAAAGTTTTTGCCAGAAATCTGATGAGAGGAAGTCGCCGAAGAAATACTTTTCGTATTTTATTTTGATGTCTGGTCTAGGGCTCGAACCCTGGCTTTTCGTCTAATTAGCCAACACACTACCTAATAGACCACGGCGACTGCAATATGCATATGTAAAAAACCAAGGTTCACAGATGTTCGATTGTCCAAAAAGTTAGTGCTACAATAATAAAAGTATAATTTTTTATTTTAATTTCAAATTATTACTTACTTACTTACTTAATTGGCCATAACAACCCGATTAACAGATTTCGGCCTGCCGCAACACATCCTTCCAGGCGCCTCTGCTTCTTGCGCGCCTACGCCAGTTGGTCACACCAATCGATGACAGGGCTTCCTCGATTTGGTCCTTCCAACGGATACAAGGTCGTCCTCTTCGCCGACTTCCGCAGATCCCCGCGTCAAATACCCGTCTCGCTGGAGCATCCTCCTCCATTCGAACGACATGGCCGAGCCAGCGCAGCCGCTGGATATTAATACGCTGTACAACGTCCATGTCGTTGAGGAGCTCATACAGCTCACTATTGTATCGGATGCGGAAATCATCGCCAACTCGTACTGGACCGAAGATCTTACGCAGTACTTTTCTCTCGAACACTCTCAAGGTTGCTGCATTAGAACTTAATAGAGTCCTCTGCGCCATAAAGAAGCACGGGTAGGATGAGTGTATTGTAGAGTGTTAGTTTTGTCGTACGAGAGAGGTCTCTGCTACTCAGTTGCCTATTGAGACCATAGTAGCACCTGTTGGCTACTATGATCCTGCGCTTGATCTCCAAACTGATATCATTTCTGGTGGTAACGGCGGAGCCAAGATAGATGAATTCCTTGACCGTATCAAAAGTATAGCCACATATATATACACATATACTTTGTTTTGCCCTCATTCACTGCCAAACCCATCTTGGCAGACTCGCGTTCAATAGCACTAAGGGCAGCAGTAACATCTCGCTTCGTACGCCCTATGATGTCAATGTCGTCAGCGTACGCAAGCAACTGGACACTTTTTTGAAAAATAGTGCCACTGCGATGCACTCCTGCCTTTCGCAGAACACTCTCCATGACGAAGTTGAAGAGGTCGCATGATAAGGCGTCGCCTTGTCTGAAACCTCGCACGGTATCAAAATGCTCGGAGAGTTCCATTCCTACCTTGACGGAGCTACAGGAATTGCTCAACGTCATTCTGCATAGCCTTATCAGCTTCGCAGGTATACCGAGCTCAGACATTGCGGCAAAAACACGATCTCTTATGGGGCTATCAAAGGCAGCCTTATAGTCGACAAAAAGATGGTGTGTGTCGACTTGTTTCTCGTGGGTCTTTTCCAGGATTTGGCGTAGTGTGCAGATCTGGTCTATGGTGGACTTGCCAGGTCTGAAGCCGCACTGATAAGGTCCAATCAGTGTTTTGACGAGTGGCTTCAGTCGTTCACACAATACGACTGTAAGAACCTTATATGCGATAGGGAGAAGGCTTATACCCCTATAGTTGGCGCATATAGTAGGGTCTCCCTTTTTCAGGACAGGACAGAGGACACTGAGGTTCCAATCGTTGGGCATACTTTCCTCTAGCCATATTTTGTAAATAAGCTGGTGCATGCACCCTACCAACTCATTACATCCGGTCTTAAACAATTCAGCGGGGAGGCCATCAGGACCTGCCGCTTTATTGTTTTTAAGGCGCGTAATCGCGACTTTGACCTCTTCATGGCTAGGCGGCGGAAACTCCACGCCGTCATCATCGATCGGGTTCGGAACATCATCTCTAAAGGCGGTATTGGTGTCGTCATCGCCTTGTAGCAGAGTAGAGAAGTGTTTCCTCCATAACCTCAGTACTCCCTGCGGATCTGATACTAAGTTTCCATTTTCGTCCTTGCAGGAAGACGCTCCGGGTTTATAACCCTCGGTTAGACGCTTAACCTTTTGATAGAATTTTCGAGCGACATTCCTACATCTATACATCTCGACTTCCTCACGCTCACGCCTTTCCTGCTCCCTCTTCTTGCGTCTGAAAACGCGTCTCTCATCCCTTCTCTTCTCTCTATAGTTCTCGACAATGGCTCGCGTAGCGGCAGACTGTTTCCGCAAGGACTGTTTCCGCAGTAGTGCGCAAGGAGTGGGAGATGTTGGCCCACAGTCCGCCAATGTCGTTGAGATTAGATGGGGAACGACGGAGCTTATCCGAGAGTTGAGCGGAGAACGCCTCAGCTGTCCTTTGTGATCGCAGCTTCTTAACGTCCAGCTTTCGCAATGCACTAGAGTGCGCAGACCTCGAAGCGCTAATGCGCAATCGAAACTTGGCTGCGACAAGGTAGTGGTCCGAGTCGATGTTTGGACCTCTGAATGTGCGCACATCTAGTACACTGGATACGTGCCTTCCGTCTATCACAATATGATCGATCTGGTTAGATGTTGACCGATCAGGGGACATCCATGTGGCCTTGTGAATGTCGAGATGTTGAAACTTAGTGCTACATACTACCATGTTACGCGCCGCGGCGAAATCGATCAGCCTCATACCATTGGAGGTAGTGTTTGCGTGGAGGCTGAACTGTCCGACAGTGGGGCCAAAGATACCTTCCCGCCCGACCTTTGCATTAAAATCCCCGAGGACGATTTTGGCGTCATGGGCCGGGTACCTATCGTATACGTCCTCGAGTTTAGCATAGAACGTATCATTAACCACATCGTCCTTTTCTTCCGTCGGGGTGAGAGCACATATTAGGATAATGTTGTAGAATTTTGCCTTGATGCGGATTGTGGCTATTCTTTCGTTCACAGTTGTGAACCCAGAGACAAGGTGACGAAGTCTCTTATTAACCACAAATCCGCATCCAAATTCGTGCTTGTCTTCATGGCAGCTGTAGTATACATCGCAAGATGCAAGCCTTTTGCATCCTTGTGCTGTCCATCGCATTTCCTGTATGGCAGTGATGTCAGTCCTACATTTAATGAGGGCATCCGCCAGCTGGGCGGAAGCGCCTACCCTGTAAAGGGTGTGGACGTTCCATGTGGCAATACGTAAATCATAGTCCTTTATACGTCTGCCGTGGTCGTCAACTTTTGAGGGGATCTTTTCATTGAATATTGCTTTAGTTTTCATTGGATATTTGTTTTTACGTGGTGGGTTCCAAGCCCTACGCACAACCCAAATTTAATGTCCAGGGGTTTGGACTTCGCTGCACGCATTAGTTAACATCCAGCGGGTGCTGGAATGCCATCCAGGAGGGGCCACGAGGAGGCTGCGTGTCGACTTCAATTCAGCAAGACAAGGATCGTCCTGGCGGTCGCCACGTTGTCCACAATCAGAAACTTTACCTTGTTTGCATGCATTCCTCCCTCCCTTATTTAAAATTTTATTAGGTGATAAAATAATTCTATTACAATTCTAATTACTTTCTAATATTTGAAGTCGGCGTAGTATGTAAGTAAGTAGTATGTCGGCTTATTAGACTGTAAGGCCACGGTTCAAACCCCAGGTCAGACATCAAAACGAAATATGAAAAAAAATATTTCTTCGGCGACTTCCTCTCAACAGATTTCTGGCAAGAACTCTGAGAGTAAAGAAAATTGCCATGAAATGTTTCTCAAAAATCTGTCGTTCGGAGTCGACTTTAAACTGGGCCCTACTCATGTATAATGCACACAAGTGGTGTGAGAAGCTAGGTCGTAATCCTGACTAAAGGGTTGTAATGACCAATTATATATGTATATATGTTCTAATATTTCGACAGTAAATTGTAAGTTTTGAATTGTGAATTATTGTGGCATCAACAGCGCGTACCACAAAGATATACTGAAATTCAATATATACTGGCTCAATAAGTCTCCGTACACTAAGCCGGTGAAGTCAATTTTCACAATTCCTCAAATATTACTTACGAGATTTCAATAAAGTGAAATTGTTGTAAAGCTCAATTTGTGCTATAATGCTTAGATACAACAATTTTGTTTAAAAAGCTTAATTTAAAAAACTCAAAAAACATTTGGGGCTAATTCAAAAAGTCTCCGTCAGCTTAAGTAGAAATAAATGTATCCTTCTTTAATACAAGGATTTTTTATTTGTTTTTGCAAAATCTACATTCTACGTTATTAATAGTTATTCGGTTTGATGGAATTAATGTCAAAGTTAGCGGAAATAACAAAAATCAAAAATTTTATTGTGAAACTGCTTAATGTGGGCAAAAATGCTGACAATATGACATCAAGATCATTAGTAGAACATCTGACAGAAACTTAACACAATTTCCCCAGGAAGAGTTGGAACAGAAATGAAGGAAAATCGAGTGGATAGTTTAATGAAAAAACCTATTCCGCGAAACAATGAAAAACTATTCGAATTTATAAAAACATTTCATTAAATGCTAAAATCTTGCAGAATTATCTACTTCTGAGCGAAGTTTCAGTCTATTCATTCAGCAAGGATGCAAAACAGCGTTTAGATTGTGCCAAAAAATATGTTAGTAAGTCGTATAATTTGTAGTAAATACTGCATTTTTAATATTTTTGAGTGGTGAGACCTACAGTTTAAAGTAGACTCCGAACGACAGATTTTTGAGAAACTTTTCGTGGCAATTTTATTTACTCTCAGAGTTTTTGCCAGAAATCTGCCGAGAGAAATCGACTTTTATTAATACTTCAAAGAAATGTGCTGTAGAGAATTAAAGAGACTTTTTCCGAAAATTTCATGTTTTTATGTGGTATACGTATGTCACATTGAGCACATCTATTCGTTATTGATTTGATCGCCCATTGCGTTACTTTTCCCGTACTATTAGTATATGGAACTCCCCTTCTGATGGAGTTTTCTAGCCGGTTTTTAGATTAGTCCCTTCGTTTGTCAAGTTTCTTGTAAACTAGATTTTGCTCCAGTAAGACTGAGTGTTTGCTTTAGTAAGACACAATTTCGTATCTGATGAAGGAAATTTCGTAATTGCAATCAATGTCCTCAGATTATGAGTAATATTGTACAAATAAAATGTAAATAAATTATATTATGCATGTGAGATTTACAAGCGAGGCGAGATTAACAGGCAATAGTATAGGGTACATAGAGTAACTCTTCAGTTAGGATTACGACCTAGCTTCTCACACCACTTATGTTGTGTGTGTTAATTTTATATACTATGAGTGGTGAGACCTTCAGTTCAAACGCGACTCCGAACGACAGATTTTTGAGAAACTTATCATTTAAATTTTATTTACTACCACAGTTTTGCCGGAAATCTGCTGAGAGGAGATATTGTTTAGCCGAAATCTTATCAAAAAGATTCAGATTTTTTGACGATTTTCAAAATCAACTAATGATTTGACTAGTTCTTCCACAGAAAACTCTAGGTCTTGGCGATTTTGCTTAGATATTCTGCAAATTGGGAACTAAAACTCAGTGATAGTGTAACTATGTGCATCTAATAATGAACTGTAAAGGATGTGTATGGATATATTTGTAGATTATTGAAGCAATAATAACCCATTATTTTAAAGGTATTCATTATGTTTTGTTCGGAATAAATTGAAACTACTTTTTATTTTATTAATTTTGCAAAGAAATATTTTTGTTGGAGTTGGTTTCTCATCTCTGCTTTAACACACTTTAGTGGCGTGTTAAAACTTTTTGCTCATCCTCTGTTAAATAAAGAGTAATTTTGATTAAATATTAAATAAATATTTGCCCTCTCTTTCTTACACTAAAAACAAAAAACAAAAACTATAAAAAAATAATACTTGTGGAAAGAACAGCTTAAAAAATATATGAAGGAAGATCCATAAAGAAATAAGAAAATTTTTTACTATGTTCTAAGACGGAGAAATTAAAGTAGTCTTATATCCTGCCAAGAGGCGAACACATAAATTTATTTGCGAATGTTTACTGTGGTACTGTGATTGCAGTCTTTTAATCCAAATGTAGGATAGGGCACTGTAAGACAGTATTTGTGGTTTGTTTTTTTTTACTTAAAGATTTTCTATTTTTTATTCATTTACATTAAGTTTTTCATAATAACCAGAAAAGTCGTAGCCAAGTCTTAACTAAATGATGCATAATTAAATAAAAGATACTTAAACAGAAAATTAAATTAAACAGAAGAAAATTCTAATTTAATAATTTCGTATACAATTGATTAAAGTTAGTTCTCTTCCCAAAGATTTCACTGTCTACTTGTGCATGCGAAAAGAATATTTTCACATTTTCAATGCATATCATACATACACTTTAGAGCACAAGAAAAGTAAAATATTTTCAATATTCAAAATATTACAAGTCTTTTGAATGTTATCCTCTCCTTCTAAAGGCGTGGGTGTAGGTGCTTCTGTAAAAATAGTTCTAGCAAACCTTAAGCATGTGGCCCTTTTGCCCCTGTACTGCAATGACTACTATGGGTTTCATAAAATGGATTCATGTTAGATTATACAGAAATTATTCTGCGTATAACCCTAGCGGGACAGATTAGTTAGGTCTTTATACAAAGGAGTTAATTTTTTATCTTCGCATTCATACATACATAATTGGTCATTGCAACCCTTCATTCAGGATTACGATTTTTTTATACATGAACGGCGGAATCTACAGTTTAAAGTCGATTCCGAACGACAGAATTTTGAGAAACTTTTCATGACAATTTTATTTGTTTTATCTTTATTGAGTTTTACTCAATATTATAACAATTTGAGTATTTATATTGCGCAATTATTACTTGCAACTTTATGAAATATGTATAATAAATATATAAATATATATATATATATATATATATATATATATATATATATATATATATATATATATATAAAATATAATATAAATATCAATAATGGCGTTTATTGCGATTTACGCAATAAAGATACATATCTGAACACCGTATTATATTCTTGTACAATTCCTCCAATTTATCTCTGTGAAGACAAAGGGAAAACTGAACTCCTATTTGACTATTTTTATAACTAATCATGGCTGCACACGTTTGGATATCATGGACCCTTATTTTAACCACACTGTGTGGATGAAGATCAAAATGCAGAACGTAGATGGTGAATTGTGAAATAGATTCCGCTTGTCGGCAAAATTTTTAATTCTGAAGGAGGCGAATGCAGTTACTGTACAGACCCCGGCGATGAAGGGCCATACATGCATATGTTGTGTGTATAGGGTCTGTTTTAAGTGCAACGTCTATTTAAAGTTTAATGAAAGAATTTTAAAATAGTGCGAAGCAGAGCAATAAGTAACTGTAAGAATGTTTTATGATTAATTTAAAATTCCAAACTCTTTTTTTTTAAGTGAAAATTTGTTGACGGTTTTCTTTTTAAATGTTTGTTCTCTAAAAAACTCTTACATATTTAGGATTATTTAATGTTTTTTTTTTTTTTGGAACACTAAAAATTTTCCACTTCAATATCCTTTTACTTTACATTGTTCTACTAACACAATACCATATTTAGGGAGAGTTTGTCAACAGTATCCTTTTCCAACTTTTCCAACCCCATTGTACAATCATAAAACGGTATAAGTAGGGCACAAGATTAACGCTTGTTTCTATTGTTACACTTCCTTCAGGACTTTTTTTATTACGTTTGTTTATTTTACTAAAATTATATCAAATATCACTAAAAAAGTTGTGCTTTTAAGATTGAGTGTGAAATGAGAAATAAAATAAAAATGATATCAGAAATCTGTTTGTTTGCAAACACTTTTCCAATTTGGTATGGAACTTGTTGGAAAACAAAAATCATTAAAATCTATAAAATATCTGGTGGACTGAAAGTGTATATTGTAAATTGAGATTTTATTTGGCATCATGAAATATTTAAAAATTTCGTTGTTAATATTATCAGTAAATATTTTATTTCGTTAAACACAATAAAAAACGAAATAATTCATGTTTCCAAAAACCAAATTATAAGTTTTTACTAATTTTGACTGATCCTCCTTGACAGTTTAATTTCGTTAAATATCTCTGGCGGCTCAAAAAGGTATGACTTCATGCATTTATGTGACAAAAATTTTAGGAATGGTTCTAGAATCTTGGTTATTGAATGCTGGCAGTAAGCGTTCATTTAATCAAATTAATAAAATCAAAATTGGTCACGCTCATCGTTAACTACACATACAATTCAAATCGAATTTTTTTTAGTATAAAACTTTTTCATATACAAGCAAAAGCCTTTAAAAGTGTACGTACCACTCTTTTTCTTTCAAATTTAATGAAAATATGTTAATAAAAACAGCCTTCAAAAGTTATCAAGAAAAATATTCTAACATTTCTGAGTTGTACCAAAATGTTTGTAAGTTTTCGTTTAAAAATAATTACGTTTTTTTTCTGTAAAATATTACTTTTCAAAATAAGTTATAGGGCAACTTGTAGTTGGGGTTAGTTAAAGGTACCTTTAGCTAAAAGGAACTGGACAGTTACCTTTAACTTATTTTCTTTATTACAACTTACAGATAAAATTTTTCAATGTCGATAAAACTGCTTAATTATATTATAATTTTTTTTAACGCAGTGGCAGCCGCGGGCTTCGTTTTTTTGTTGTGTATGCTCATTTTGTTTAAATTTGAAGTTGCCATAATGAAAATAATATATAATATGGCAAGTTCAAACATAAAGTGACCTTTAAATGTAAAAGGTAGGATGTTCCTCCCTTTAACGATCACTTCTATCTTATTGGGTACTCATAATAAGGAAAAATAAATTATGGCCCATAGACTTCTTATCAGACAGGATCAATACATTAAAAAAAAAAAAATTAATTCTACTACGCCTTATTCGAAGCAACGTGTGGCGTGAGCACATTACGTCGAATGCTGTACTAGCTTTCGTCCTGAACCATTTTGTTCTAGTACATTTGTCATGAAGCTTTCCTGAAGCTACAGTAATTTTTGGAACATAGTGAATAAGGGAAACAAACTAAAGTTTCTGAACGTATTCAAATTGGCAACCTTCAGAACGATCCTTGGCTTGCTGTATTTAAGTTGACAATATGGCGCCTCCTGGGTGGTGTACTGGCACCCGCTATATTGATAACTAGAGCATGTGCGCAGCCCTAGCCTATGGTCTTTAAATTTGGACTCTGCGAAGGGCTTGAAGCCCACTATGTACACCTTTATCCAATGTTAACCGAAAAATAAATTTCTATAAAAATGCCCTTAAAACTACACAGCCACGGCAAACGTTTAATGCACTACGATTTATGGCAAGGCCCTTGGGTAGGCGCTTCTGCGAACTGACGGATGTCATCATGAAATGTAGGAATAACATCACTACATAAGCACATACATAATTGGTCTTTACAGACTTTCAGTTAGGATTACAAGCTAAATTCTCACATCACTTATATTATGTGGGCTAATTTTTTATACACGAGTGGCGGGACCTACAGTTTAAAGTCGACTTCGAACGACAGATTTTTGAGAAACTTTACATGGAAATTTTATTTTCTCTCAGAGTTTTTGCAAGAAATCTGCTGAGAGGCAGTTGCCGAAGGTACATATATTTTTTCATATTTCGTTTAGGTTGGGATGTATGACCTGCGGTTTGAGCAGTGGTCTCACGTCTAGTAATCCAACAGTAATCCTACTAGACTACGGCGACTACGAATGACTAGAAATGACATCACTGCCGTACAGAAAATGCGATGGAATCGACAATAATGCAAAAGAATTGCATCATGCGATATTTATTTGAGCTGCCATGTGGAAAAGCACTAATTTGGATGAGAGACTGTGTTCAGTAAGAGACTTCGCTATCTTGTCTCTCAGGTTTACACCTCTGAAAGAAATAATTGCCATAAGCCACATCGGAGCTAAATTTTAGAAAATCAGCTTAATTTGTATTCAATACTTAAAGGAAGAAAATGGCCCGCACCATGACACCAAAATCTTTGGCCTCATTGTCGGTGAGTTCAAGTTCCAAACAATCACTATCTCAAAAGGTATGAGGCTGATGGAATCCGCCGCTATGCCTCCGATCAAACTAGATTGATCACATTGTGGTTGACATATTCAGAAGTATAAATATAGGCTCGGCTTGTTGCAGCCAATATCATATATTTCTGAATTTCTAACATATGACAGATACACCTGATGTTACCCTAGGACCTCCTGCAGTAAACTAATAACCTATTTTAGAATACTGTATTAGTTTCTATAAGAAACATTATGTTATTATTATTATGTTTTGTTCCAGTTTCATTAAGCTTTTCTAGCTAACCGGGTGACTAGACCTAGTTGCTGTATATCGTTAGCTACAAATAATGTTCTCTTTAAAAGTAAATTGAGAGCAAAGACATTTAAGAGAATCGGTTAACTCGTATGATTTTTGCAAAAAGAAACAAATGAATTATTTTAAAATATACACTTAATTTTTTTTTACTTCTCTTTGGAAATCTCTTAGGCAAACGTGTCAATTTGAATTACAGTGTAGTTATTAATTATGAGTGTAATTATTACAGTCACCTTTCTTTGTTTTTCAATGCTTATGCTGCCGTTAAATGCATTGTCCCTTTTGCTGTGACTAGACACGATTATTGACGGGATTCTGTAAGAGAGAAAGACGTGCATTAAACATCTGCTGTTTAATACCATGTTGGCGTCAAAATTCATTCAAACGCTCAAATGTATACAACTAAGTCAACGTAATGTAATACAATGTTGCCTAAATATGTCGCACATGTTATATGAATAATTATATTAATTGAGGATTGTAATCTTTTAAGGTTCTCTATTAAAAATTACTAAGATACGCGGTGTCAGCGTATGATTAAGGGACGTTAAATTGTAATGTAAACTTTTTTTTGTTTGTATAGGTAGGAATATTTCTTCGGATTATAGGTGATTCTAAATACCCCGTCATGAAAATTATTATATTCCGCTCCTCGTAAGCGTTACATCGAATAGAGAATATCGGTATTCTATACACTATCATCAGTGACCTGCTTCTAGGTCGTTTGAAGTCTTTCTTTGTATTTTGTTCTCAGGACATACTCAGCGAATTTTGTCAATTTTCTCCAGTTTTCCTTTCTATACATATAACATTTCATTCGATATGGTTTCAATAGTAACAGGAACAATTTCGCCGACATATTTGTATATAAGGTGAGTTATATATAAATACATACTTAAATGAACAACAATTTATTAACTTTTTGTTTTTAAACTTATATGTAAGTCTTTTGAAAAAATCTTTCTATTTTAGGACAATTTTTAATTATTTCTCTTCGAAGCCAGCAAAGAATTAATAATTAAATAAATAAATTTTTGATTTGTTATATCCTTACATACATAACATAATTGATAATTATAACACTTCAGTCAGGATTACGACGTAGCTTCTCACAGCAATCATGTTGTGTGTGTTAATTATATACATACATGTGTGGCGGGAGCTTAAAGTCGACTCCGAACGACAAATTTTTGAGAAACTTTTATTGGCAATTTTATTTTACTTTCAGAGTTTTTGCCAGAAATCTGCTGAGAGGAAGTCGCCGAAGAAATACTTTTTATATTTTTTTTTCTTATGTCTGGCCTGGAACTCGAACCCTGGCTTTATGTCTAATAAGCCAACACACTACCCACTAGACTACGGCGACTTCGTGTGCATAGATTTCCATACAACAAATTAGTGGCAACTATTTTCAATGTTTGTTTACTTTGGTTACACAAAATATTAAATTGTATTAAGTCTGATTTTTTTGTTTTTGTTGCTATCAAAATTACAATTACATGCATATATATGTAAATATTTAAAGAATATAAAAATATGCAATAATACGTAAAGTTCATAAAGTTTTATTTTATATCTTGCCCATGCACAGGATATTAAAAGTAAAATAAGTTAAATACAGTAAACAACGAGGTAACCAAGCAATGTACAAAATATACGTTAGCAGGTGTAGGTGTTCATTGCTATCAACGACCTAAAAGCAATGCAATATGTATTCGAAAAGAGAACACCAAATCGTCTGCCTGGGAAGAAAAAAATAAAATCAAATAAAATAAACAAATATTGGACGAATAATTTTTATTGGTTGAGTTCGGTCATCATCGACCTGTGTTTGATGTAATAACCCATTCACATAATCGAATATAAGAACAATATCTTTATTTTATAAGCAACAGAATAATTCAATGGATTCGTTGTGACGAGTATTAATTTCAGTTGTGTTACAGAGCCTTCTAGTCAACTAAAAACTATTTTCTAGAATAGTCCAACAATTTCAGTTTTTCTAATGGTCATTTTTGAATGAGTCTCCTAATTTGTCAAATAAGGTTTGACACACTTTTGTGTTACAGAAAACATAAATTTTCACGGCTACATCCGTTTCATTCTTTTCATAAAAATTTGTCAACTTAGCTTCGTTAAAAACCAAGAATTTCAAACTTTTTATTATGAAATGTTGCATAGGGTCCTTTGTTAAGAGCTTCCTATCTTTAAATTCAAATAGAACAGTGTGTGAAAGATATAATCGAAATATATTTGCGTTTGAAAGACCTATTGATGCCATTATTTGTGGAACATAACACCGATAAAATGTTCGTCACGGCTTCTCTAGGTTTAACGTATACATACATAATTGGTCATTACAACCCTTTAGTCATAACATTTTTATTATTTGCACGTGTTTCTAAATTCTAAATTCGCCGAAATTAAATTTTTTTAACCTCAACAAAATGGACATATTTTTGAAGAGAATGGTGATTGACACCGAATCCAATCCAAATCAATTGGCAACAGCACTGGTGCCAAAGAGTAAGATTGGTTCCACTACGGTCCAGAAGAGTAAAAATTCAATGGCGAGTCAAAGCCCCCACAATCTTACATACTTTGCTTTTAGAGGTATAAAGCTCTATGGTCCCTTTCTTTACACTCTCAATTAAGTTATCCCTGCATGAGAATTCGGCATTTGGATTGACCAAGGTTTGATAAAAAAAAGACTAAATGATTTTATACGAAACATCAAAGCTTAAAGACAGGTATTATTATAAAAACTTTGAAACAGATATAGCCGGAAAATTAGCTTCATTCAGTATTCGTACGTCTCCACACGTTTGAAGGTATTTAAAATAAATTATTCAAACTTTCGGAAAATCATTCTGATGCCCCAGTTCTGGCAAAATATTACTAGAACCTATCAAATTATGAAGGCATTCAGCTTTCTTGTCCGTATCAGCAAATATATCGCCACCAGTTTTCCCTAAGGCCGAAAATTTTGCAACTACCTCAGGTTCAACAGTTTTCTATAGGATTGAAAACTCCTCAAAAACGACGACATCCATTTTTGTCACCCTGTTTGTGTCGCCTTCAACTCGCTTCGCAAAGCCCTTAAGATTGTTTCCAACGCCTACAACTTCATTTGCAACTCTTTCAGCTTCGTCAGCAATGCCTTCAATTTCTTTGTCAATATCTTCAGTTTCCTTTTCAATGCCTTCAGTTACTTTTACGATGCCTCCGGCTTCATTCCCATCTTCAACGCCTTCAACTTCCTTATTTTCCAGTTAGTCTATTGTCTTATTAATTTCTTCGAACTTTTAGTCTATGTAAGCCAGTATCGTTGCCAAGCCTCTATTGCTAGCCATTGCTCAAGTGGTACGTATTTTATTACCTTCATTTTCTTGAAAATTGGTAGGTATTAATGTAAATACCTTTATGAACCTCCTTATGCCGGTTCTCGACAAGTATAGTTTAGCCGGTCCATGAGGAAATTAATATTACCAATTAGAAAACCAAAAAAAAAAAAAAAAACGTTTTGAGATTTAAATTTATGCTTATGTTGCTTTTAAACCTTCTATGTGCTAAGCCTAGTTCAACCATAAAGTTTAATTGTGCTGAAAAGAATGCCTTCGTCAAAATACATACTTCTAGTTGCTTCCAAAGAGTAGCAACGACTTTCCAAATAGTTTCTACGTAATCGCTTTCAAACGGCCATATTTGGAGAGAGAATATATTCCAACAGACAAAATTTAAAATTTAAAATTATTTTCCTGACATTTAATTCAAACCACTAATTACACTGTGCGACAGTCAAAATACGTCCAGCTAATGACATAGTGTAAGTTGTGAGTTTTGTTGAGTAGAACTCAAAAATATTTTTTTTTATTTCTCAAACCCTCCAACCCTGTTTTATTTGACAAAAACCGAATTTTTAATCTTTTCACACATAAAAATTGATTACCCAAATATTTTTTAACCTATTGTCATAACCCAAAGTTTTTTGAAAAGGGGAGAGACGAGCCTTTGAAACAGTATACATAACATAATACATAACAGTATACATAATTTGATCGGGTAAACTTGGAAAATATAATATTTTTCTCATTTTTTTAAGTTTAGCTATTCTTAATTACAAAAATTAATTACAAAATATAAAATAAGTGGTGACATTCTGAAAGTGAATTATCTTGTGGAAAGATTGACACTTCGTTTGATCAAATCGGACAAAAATTATCGAATTTATTATTTAAATAGTATAACAGTCGTGTTATATTTTTTATATATGTATGTCATTTTATCAAATGAACTTTCAGTTCAAAAATTTTCAAAAGTTTTGATGGATCTTGATTGTTTATCGGAAAATGTCTTAATTTCACATTTGGGCAACTAAACAATTGAGATCCATCAAAAATACTGAAAATTTTGTAACTAAATAGTTCATTTGAAAAGATATAAGTATATATGAAAAATATAACTCGAATGTTAGACTGCTTAAATAATAACTACGGTAATTTTTGACCGATTTGATCAAACAAATTTTCAATCTCTTCACAAGTTAATGCACTTTCAGAACGTCATCACTTATTTCAAATTTTTTTATTAAAGTTTGCTACTATGAACGGAGAAACTTGGAAAAATATAAAAAAATTCGCATTTATCAAGTTTACCTTATCAAACCCCATTGCATATTAAGTCAAATAACATATATATGTATACCGTTTTAAAGGCTCATCCCTCTCCTTTTTAATAAGGTTTACATTTTGAACATCGGTTCAGAAATGATTGTGTAACCAATAAATTTGTGCGTAAAGTCCAAAAAACAGTTTTTGTCAAATAAAACAAGTTTGGAGGGTTCAAGAAATATAAAAAAAATATTTTTGAATTCTAGTCAACAAAACACACAACTTACACAATGTCATTAGCTGGGCGTATTTCAATTTTTTTTTATTTTTTTTTTTATTTTGTCGCATTAGGTTATTTGTGGCTTCTTACAGAAGATTTTTGACATATTATCACTCAATTATTTGGAAACATTTTAAAAATAATTTAACCACTCAAATGTTATTAACAAATTGTAACACAGGTATTACATATTATTTCATACTTTCATTTCAGAATGGTATGAGGTACTCATTATAAATGCTGCTGGCGAGCTTACCTTTACAAATCATATTTCTTTATGACAATAGCTTCCATATTTTATTTGTATTTGTATTTGAATTTTTCTAGTATTAATTTGGTGCCAAGTGTTTTATGTCGAAGAAAGTCTGAAAACACAAAACAAAGGAAATATGTCCACTGCTTGAGGCAGAAAGGAAGGATAAAAACATTACAAAACATAAAGGCTACAAGAAACACTAGATTGTGTTTTTTACATTAAAGCAGGTAGCAAAACATCGTAATTAGCAGCGTTAAGTCATAATTACTACAGCACACAGTGAAAATGACTAAAGTTAATGTATTTTTAAGCATCGATTACGCATCTGATTGTGTACTACAAAGTTCATGAAGGAATAATGCGTTGGTGCGGTAAACAAAAATGAATAATTTTTCCTAGCACTAGACGACTAGGCATATGTAAATTACTGTAAAAGTGTAATTAAGTTTTATAAACACCGTTTAGTTCATTAAAGATATAAGCTTTCTTCCTATTACATACTAGGTTCTTACGCATAGTGTGAACGACTGAAGCGAGTCGTCAAAACATTGACAGGATCTTATAAGACCTGGTAAGTCTGCAATCGACCAGATCTTCACATTAAATCAAATCCTGGAGAAAACCCATGAATAACAAGTCGACACATACCACATCTTTTTTTAAAGCCTTCGAGAGCCCTATAAAGAATAATGTTTTTGCCGCACTTCAACTATGTTGAATGACATTGAGCAACTCTTGATGATGCGAAACGAATTTCTCCGAAACTTTTGATATCATATAATGGCACTATTTCCCATTGTCACGTTGCCTGTGCACGATGACAACATTAATATCATAAGGCGTAGCAAACGAGATGTTATTACTGCCTTTGGCACTATTTAATAGTCTATCAGGATGGGCCTGCCAGTAAATGTGGGCAAAACCTAGTATATGTTGGATCTGACATTGCATCTTCGATGTTGTCAATGATATTGCTTATCTTGGCTCGGCCTTTACTATCAAAAATGATGTCAGTCTGGAGATCAAGCGTGGGATAACTCTTGCCAACAGGTGCTACTATGGTGTCAATAGGCAAGTGAGTAGCAGAGAGCTTTCCCATACAAAAAAGCTAATACTCTACAAGACTCAAGAGAAAAGATCTTCGATTCAGTGCGAATTGGGATGATTTTCGCATCCGCTTGGCCATGTCGTTTGAATAGACGAAGATGCTCCAGCGACACGATAGGGTTTTTGCCAAATTTTCTCCTCCAAAAAATATTTAATATTTGTATATAAAAATTTTGTAACTATAAAATCTATTTTTAAGCTGAAAAAGTGAAATCTTGAACACTTAAATTAATTTAATTAATGTAATTTAGCTGTAACGAAAATGTATTATGGATAAATAAATTGAATTGACAATTTAAAATTTTCTTTTTGTTTTATACTATGTTCAGATCTGCATTTTTATTGAGTCAATATTCGGTTTATTGAATACAATATTTTAAGTAGGGTATAATAATATATAATATTCCTCAAAAATCTGACGTTCGGAGTCGACTTTAAGTGGCGTGAGAAACTAGGTCGTAATTCTGATTGAAGGATTGTAATCACCAATTATGTAGGTATGTATAATATACGCAGTTCAGCTATTTATTCAATATTCATTTGACAGCTGTTTACCAAAACGGCTGGTTGTTTAAACAACATTTTTGTTATGTTTTTTTTTTGTTTGTCGTTGTTGACATTTGAGTTGTCAAAAACCAACAGAAAGTGTTCGGTTAATTATAATATGCTCACTAAACATACTTATGACAGCGCTGCATTTTAAGTTTTACTCAATATTATAACAATTTGCGTACTTATTGCTTCTATGAAATATTAAGCTTAATAATGGCGTTTATTGCGATTTACACAATAAAGGTGCATATCTGAACACCGTATTACGTACGCATATTTTAGTTTAAACAGCAATATTTTATAAGTTTATAGTTTTAGTTCATATAAATTTTTTTATAGTTTTGTATCAAAATTAGAAAACAGCAACTGACAATAATTTGCATCGAAAAATCATCTTCAGTGATAAGGCCGAAAAAACAAATTTATCGATAGATTATGGAAGATTGTGAGTACTAGTTCAAATACTAAATATATTGGTCATTACAATCCTTCAGTAATTGTTATAACCTAACTTGTCACATCGCTTATGTTGTGTGTGTTAATTTTATACATGGGTAGTGGGCCTACAGTTTAAAGTCGTCTTTCAACGACAGATTTTTGAGAAACTTTTCATGGAAATTTTATTTACCCTTAGAGTTTTTGCCAGAAATCTGTTGAGAGGAAGTTGCCGACGAAATATTTTTCATATTTCGTTTTATTCGCAATGCCTGACCTTTGAACAGAGGCCTCATGTTTAATAAGCCAGACTAAGCTATACTACGGCGACTACATACTAGATTATTTCTATTTATTTATTATTGATTCAGTCAAAACTAATGAAACTCTGACAATCAACATTCCTGGCGACCGTTTCAACATTAAGTACGTTTACAGACATAAACTTTATTTATGAAGAAATATAATATAAAGTGTATCATCTAATTGCTGATGCACAGTTTTAACATGCGGTCAAGTAATATTAAGTTTAACGATCATAAAACTGTGAAACATTTTTTTTAACACCTTTACTTTTAATACCACCTTATGTAGGCCACGAATTATAGAACTTAAGATTACGGTATACTCTTGACCCAATGGAAAGATGACTTTTATCACCATATGCAATTGTTGTAAGTCTATGTGTTCTGTTTATGCAACTCTTTAATGTTAAACTACTGGGATAACACCATTCAACCTTTATATCTAGAAATTTCAAAATTTCTAGATTTGGGCTAATGTAAGGTGTTAAAGACGAAAAGGTCAAAGCACTGTAGTCCTATACCCTCATTTATTTTTATTTACTTGCAATACCATTAAAAAAAGGCAGACACTCTCTTATGCATAAACGCAGAAACCATAAGAAAACGTATTTTATTTACGAACACACGCGGTGGCACTTAAAGGAAAAGTACAAAAATCTTTGTGAAACACTATCAGATAAATCTCTAAGGTGAATAACAGATCCATTTCCATCGTAATACCTTTTAAAATTTCATGGTTTCCAGTTATAAAAAATGGATTTGTTTGAAATGGTTTTTTTTTAAAGATTTCTTTCTTTTTGGGAATACTTTAAAAAAAATTGTAGTGAAGCTATCTCATTAAAAAGCAGGGCGACTATACCGACCATAGCCGGCGAATATGCATGGAAGAAGTACCGAGAGTATAAGAGGATATAGAAATGCCTATTCCGGCAAAAGAGGAAAAAAAGTGAAAAGAAAGGGGTGTGCAGTCTTGGAGGCAGCACTTTGCCTTTTATGCGGCCCCTTCAATCGTTTCTCTTTTACAACTTATAAATTGTTGTTATAGAATCGTATCCTAAAAGGTTGGAATAGCCAATTAAGTATGTATTTATTTTTTTTCGATATTCATCAATAAAAATAACATTGAATTGTACAGACACATCGAGTGTTTTTAATACATCGACGTGTATTGTCCAAATAATTATTGAATTGATCACATATGTATTAATCGGTTTCGTGAAGTACATATTTGGAAGACGTTGTATATTGTTGCGAAAATGAAAACGTCGTTTAACATTACGAGTAACATGATTAACAAAAGCTACAACGAAATTGTTGCAAGTAAACCAACAACATCGGTTGAAAGAAACGGGGATAGATAAGTAAGCGAAAATGCAACAACAAGCAATGTGAACAAAATACACAAACAACATTGAAGTCGCAATAGAATTCTCGAGAAGGCGAAAACACGAACAATCTACTTCAAGAACCTTCATCAGACTGTTTACGTAAGCATATAAAAATGCAAGACAAAGCAGGCAACGAGTAGCAGTGTTGCCAGAAGCCGGTTTGGAAAAAGTGCAATAACTTTGTCAAAAAAGTGCAATCCTGAATAAAAAAGTGCCAAAACTTTAAAACTGGTCATTAAAAAAAATCTAAAATATGAACAGCGTTTTTCATTATATATGTTTTTTTTAATTTAGGTTAAATTTTATTAAAATTATTCGAAATTTTAAAAAAAATACTTATCTTGGTTTAATAAATATGAATTTAGTTTGATTTAAACAAGTATATGGAATAAAAAATTATTTATTTTCAAACAATATTTATTACATTTGAAAACTTAAATTGATTGAAAAAAAAATATATTAATTTTTTTGTATTTGTTTTTTCTTTTTTGAAAACATTCAAAAATAAATATAAATTTTAAAAATTAATTTAAATTAAAAAAAGACTTTATTATTGCATTAATAAAAAATAATTTAAAATATGAATTAAAATGAAATATACAGTTAATTGTATGTTAAGTTTTGAAATTTAAGAAATGCATTGAAGTTTTAAATAATAAAAAAAAATTATAATTTTTTTACAAATTTCATTGGAAAAAAAATTAAATTGTTAGTCAACGTTGGAATTCTTAAATTCATTCAGATCAAATATAGTAAGTGTAGTGTAGTATTATTAATAACAAATAGTATTAAAGACTGTAACACAATGGTAACATTTTACCATCAAGTAAAACTCAATGTATATAAGATATAAGTAATTTATATTCAATTGTAATTTAGATTTTCTAGAAATAAAGAACAGAATACATTACAAATTGGCGACGAAAAAATGTTCAAAAGAACCTAAAAAAATAAATTAAAATTTTTTAAGTCGTTTTACGCATAATAAAAAAAAAATTTTTTTGCTTGTGATACCGGTGCCCCTTGCACGTTGATTCCACTTTCAACGTATGAAAGAAACCTTGGTGGTAAAATTTCAAAGTTAAGACCGTGTCAAATTCCTTATGTGGATTATAGTGTTAAAAGAATTTCTCTTTTGGGTGAGTACGATGCTTTAATATCGTATCGAGGTACCGAAAACAAGATAGTTGTAGTAGTTACTAATACAAAAACTCCTCCATTACTCGGACGTTCTTTTCTAAGAAAATTTAAATTAATTCAAGTAAATTCAGTATCGATTCAAAAAGATTTTTATTCAATCATAAACCAATTAAAAAGTGAGTTTTCTGAAGTATTTGAAGAAAGATTAGAGAATTTAAAGGCAGCAGAATATCCTTGAAACTTATTGAAGGTTCAAAGCCTATATTTTTCAAACATAGACCGCTACCTTTTGCTTGGAAAAGTAAAATTGAATGTCATCTTCGAAAATTAATTCAAGATGGAGTTCTCGAGCAGGTAGATAATTCAGAATGGGCTACACCTTTAGTTCCAGTTTTAAAACCTAACGGTGGTTTGAGAATCTGTGGTGATTACAAGGTTACACTAAACAAATGTATAGAAAACTTTATTCATCCTCTTCCTAGGATTGATGAAATTTTTGCTTCATTGGGAGGAGGAAAACTATTTACTAAACTTGACCTTTCCAATGCTTATAATCAGTTAGTATTAGATGATGAATCACAATTATTGTGCACTTGGAGCACTCATATAGGGATTGTTAAAAGTCAAAAGGCTTCCTTTTGGAATTAAAACCGCAGCAGCTATTTTTTAAAGGGTTATTGAAAATTTATTAGCAGGTATTCAGAATGTTGTAGTCTATCAAGACGATATAACTATTACTGGAAAAAACAATTTTCAGCATATCGAAACTCTTAAATTAGTATTAAAGAAACTTCATTTAGCCGGACTTAAATTAAATTTGAACAAATGCGAATTTTTTAAATCTAAAATATGTTTTCTTGGTTTTACCATTGACGAACATGGCTTAAGTAAGTCTGACGAACGTATATCAAGTGTTTCGTCGGCACCTATACCAAAAAATATCTCTGAACTTAGAGCTTTTATTGGAATGGCGAATTATTATTCCAAGTTTACTTGCAACTTTAGCCAGAAAATATTTTCCTTTATATGAGCTTCTTCGGAAAAATATTCCATTTCATTGGTCAAAAGAATGTCAAAAGGCATATGAATTAATTAAAGCTGAAGTGACATCCGATCAGGTTTTAGTTCATTTTAACCCAAATTTACCTATAATTCTAACAACCGATGCTAGCGATAATGCAGTGGCTGGCGTTTTGTGCCACAGAATTCAAGGAAACTTGAAGCCAATTGCTTTTGTTTCAAGAGCTTTATCTAAAAGTGAAACAAATTACAGTACTTTAGAAAAAGAAGCTTTAGCGTTAATACTTAGCGTAACTAAATTAAAGCAATAGGTAATCGATTTATTCTGCGTACGGATCCAGACCGTTATTGGGCATCTTTGGTGAACATAAGAGCTTACCAATCATGGCTTCAGCTCGTATTCAAAGATGGTCATTAATTTTATCAGGCTTCAATTATTCCATTGAATACATTAAAGGTAATTCAAACATAGCTGATGGACTCTCCAGAATGCCACATTTTTTGACGGCTGAAGATAAAATTGAAAGCAATTATATTAATTTAATAGAATCGGATAGTGATTCCAGTATTTCTTTAAATTTTAAAGACAAAACTAGAGAGACACGCCGTGATCCAGTTTTATCAAAATTAAGTGCAGCCATTCAAAATGGCACTGTTCATTTATTAAAACGAGATGAATACATTCCTTTTCGAAACAAAGCATATGAGCTCTCAGTTGAATATGACCGTATCCTTTGGGGGTACAGATCAGTTATCCCGAAGAAGTTACAAGATTTTGTTCTCAAGGAACTTCATGCATCACACTTGGGAATTGTGAAAACAAAGATGTTAGCTCGTTCATACGTTTGGTGGCCAAACATTGACCACGAAATAGAAAATATGATAAGAGATTGCATTCCTTGCCAGGAATTGCACCAAAGTCCTGAGAAATCTCTTTTAATACCATGGAATCCTACCAATTCAGTAGTGAGTCGTATCCATATAGACTTTGCCGGTCCCATTAAGAACTTTTATTTTTTAGTAGTGATAGACTCTTACTCTAAATGGGTTGAAGTTTTCAAAACAAAAGAAATAACTTCGTCTTTCACTATCACAAAATTAAGGGAACTATTTTGTAGGTATGGGCTGGTTGACATTCTTGTTAGTGACAACGGAAGACAGTCCACGTCTGAAGATTTCAAATTTTTTTTGAAAACAAATTATATTAAACATATTCTTACTGCTTCTCTTCTGCTGGTCAAGCAGAAAATTTTATAAAAACACTTAAAAAGTCAACCTTAGCAAGTCTTAAAGTTGACAAAAACTCTTGCTTAGATAATATTTTGAACAGGTTTTTACTTGATTATCGCAATACTGTACATTGTACCACGCCTTCTAAGCTTTTTCTTGGACGATTTTTAAAAACACGTTTAAGCAGATTAAAGCCACCTACAACAAGGCAAATTATTGTTGACGCTCAAAATAATAACATAACAAATTACAAAGGTAAACGAGATGCCATGTTTTCAACAGGTCAAAATGTTATGATAAGAGATTATAAAAATCCTAACAAACCTAGCTGGACTCAAGCTACTATTAAAGATAAACTCGGTCCTCGTTCATATTCTTGTATCATTGCTCATAATAACAGAGAAATTAAACGACATTCGGATCAAATTAGAAACAAGAACTTAAATCAAAATCTTGAAATTGGAAGAAACGTTCATGAGGAGGTGAACAGTCAAGAAAATGGAAGTTTCATTCATGTTGAAAGTAGTTCTACTGTTCCAGATGAGACTCCAAAAGCTGCAACTAGTAGTGTTTTGAGACCACGCAATTAAGGTATTTGTTATAAAAGTTAAACAAATAAAAACTTAATAAAAAAGTTAGCATAATGAAATTAAAATTAAAAAAATTTTAAATTACATATGCTTTGAATTATATAAAAACAAATTTCGTTTAATACTTATTAAAAATTTTTAGACATACTTATGTCCTTTCCGACAAACATATTGTAATAATTAATAACCTATAGTGTAATTGCATTATCATCATATATATTAGTTATTGCCTATTTATAATATTCTTTTAGGGGAGGACATGTAGTGTAGTATTATTAATAACAAATAGTATTAAAGACTGTAACACAATGGTAACACTTTACCATGAAGTAAAACTCAATGTATATAATATATAAGTAATTTATATTCAATTGTAATTTAGATTTTCTAGAAATAAAGAACAGAATACATTACAGTAAGTATTCTGTTAAATATGTAATGTAGAAAACTCTTTTAATATTTTTTAATTATGTATTATATGTGGTTTTCAGGTTAGATAATAATAATATCAAAAGAAAGAAAAGATATTTTTAATTGGTATACGCAAAATTTTACTTTTTAATGTATATTTTTTATTTAATTAGTTGTTTTAATCTCAGTTTGATAAATACTAAAAAAATTGTTATAATAATTTTTATATTTTTTTTTTTTGAATATTTATACTTTTTTATTCTATTTTACGCAAGCAACATTATTTACTTTTTAAGTAGTTAGATTTGCATAAACTTTTTTGCTTAAATAATTTAATATATAAAAATAAATACATATTGTATTTGTATCTTTTAAAATACTATTCAATGCAATTATTTGTTTTGTAATTTAATGTTTTATTTTAAACTCATTTTATGTTAAGTTTCTGATGAATTTAAAATGAACGGAAAAATGCTAAAAATGCACTTTTAATGATAAAAAATGCAGAAAATGGCAAAAAAAGTGCTAAAAAGCACCTAGCATCTTTTTTTAAAAAAAAGTGCAGCAGACGAAAAAAAAGTGCTAGAATTGTACTTTAAATGCCGTTATGGCTGCACTGACGAGTAGTAAGAATTCAGTCAGTCTTGTGTGAAGACACGTTGCATGTGAAGAATACAGTTGTGGTTTGAAGATCGCCGTTGAAGAGATCTTCATTGCAGAGGGCTGGTTACTCATGTGTAAAAAACGTAAAATCGTGAAGCACGTAGCCTTAAAAACGTTTGTGTAGTTATAGAAACGTTAAAAACGATACATATGTCAACGAAGATTGTGAATAAAAACGAAACAAAACACAAAGCAACACACAAACGAACACAACATATTGCAAAGAACTTGGTATACAGACATTTGCACTCATCAGCGTTTTTGGTTATTTTTTTGTTCAATGTGTAGACTTGGTTACTATTTTTCTTATAAAAATAGCTTTTGTTTTGTTTGTTAAAATTAATTAATTAGTAAGACTATGATTTTATTTTGTTATTTTTTGTTTCTTTTTTTTTCAATTGTAATTTAAATTTGAAAAAAATAAAATAAAAAATGCGAATTTAATTTATATTTTTTCTTATTTGATGATTTTTTCACAAATGTTGTTTACAATATTTTTTGTTTTTCGTGGCAACACTGCTCATCATCACTCATGTTCAAATGTCACGTTGTAATTCAAAAAAATTAAAACAGAAAAAACTGAGTTTCTCCCAGAAGAAATAAAGAAAAAATGAAATGAATTATAATTGAACCAAGATTACGGTGAAAAGAAAATAAATTATTTTAAATATTCATTTACGCAAAAAAAAAAACAACAATAAACAAAACAAATTTACAAATTCTCACACATTTCAATTGAACTTAAAAACAAAAACAACTAGAACCGGTTCTTTTCCTCTCATTAATATAAAACAACAACATATCTCACCAGATAAATCACTCATATATAGTTGTATTACTGTATCACCAACTAAACAGCTCCATCTATTGTACAGTAGGATAATAAATTTACACCTATTGTGAATACTCTTTTAACATAACCCAGTGAACAATAATATACGAATTCATTCTCTTCATATAAAATTATATTCATTATATTTTTTACTTTCATCGTGAATTAAAATCATAATGTCTTGTTTAAAGAAAGGATGTACCTTGGATGGACCTGATGACAGAATGATTGTCTGTTGGCTTTGTCATGGATTATGCCATTTAAAGTGTTGCGGTCTTTCTGGTCTGGTGGGTGAATCCGTTGCAAAGAATAAAAATCTGCATTGGCGTTGTAGTGGATGTCAGAAAGTTGGTGCTGAATTTTATCGCTTTTTTCAAAGCACTAGAAACAACTTTTTACAAATTCAAAATAATCTCAGCCATTTAAATGATCAAATTAATGCGTATGGAAAACTTTTCAATGATTTTAAAACCTTAGATGGTTTACAATCACCGACACCTTCTCCAACTCGCCGAAAAAGCCCCAGATTTGTAAATAATGAAATTGCGTCTACCTCTACATCTAGCGTCGGGTCAGCAGTCAATATCCAAAAAACTCCAAATAATAGCGAAAAGGAAGGTTTTATTGATAATTCTAGCCAGTTAGCAGGTTCAAAAGAAGTCTTTCCCATGCCTAAAAATTTAGATAATATACCTGATACTGATCGAAATAAATTGCTCCCCAAACAATCAATAACCATATTGCCTGATCCGGTCGACTCTACCCGTTTAATTAATTTGGATGCTGCATCTCCTGTTCCATCGCCCTTAATTCAAAATGCTTCATCTGTGAATAATCAAATAGCTTCTGCTGAAAATCATCCAAAGGAGTTGCGTACTATTCCCCCTAAGAAAACAATATTTGCTACTCGGTTTGCAATTGATACGAATGCTGATGATATGAAATTCTATATTCTATCGAAAATCAGAAATTGCAACCCAGATGATATTCTTATTTTCAAAATAAATGCGAGAAACAGGGCATCATTTAAAATAATTGTTCCTGATAATCTGTTCCAGCAAATCGTTAATCCGGAATTTTGGCCTAAAAATGCTATAGTTCGGGAATTTATCTACAGTGAAAGAAATATTGCTCGTCTTCCTCACATTGGTGATACAAATCAAAAAAACTAATTTCCATTGTTTATCAAAATGTTAGAGGTATTAACTCGAAATTATCTCCAATTTATTGCAATAGTTATGGATTTAATTACCATATAATAATATTCACCGAAACTTGGTTAACTAGTAAAATTAATAATTCTGAAATTTTTTGCCCTAAATACCAGATCTTTAGGAAAGATAGAGAAAGTTGTGTGCAATACAATACGAAAAAATCTGGAGGCGGCGTATTAATTGCCATATCAAATGAATTCTGATCTGAAGAAGTTAGTCTTAATGAATTTCTACATATTGAGTTTTTATGCGTATTAGTTAAAATTTATAAACAATCCTTATTCATTGTTTGCGTGTACATTCCACCTAATTCACCACTCACTGTCTATGAAGATCACTTAAATGCGATTGAAACACTTCTGAGAAAAGTAAACACAACGGATCTAGTACTATTAATAGGAGACTTTAATATGTCACACACATCATGGAAGGCTGTTCCAGACTCAAACTATTTAATCGCCACTGGTTCTTCGGATTCCTCGGCAAATATAATTAACTGTTTACTTGAGAACTGTCTTTTTCAAATTAATTCCATTCCAAATGATTTTGATAAAATGTTGGATCTTGTGTTTGTTAGTGATTCATCGGACTTCTCAGTTATTCGTCATACGCCTATCTCCAATCCCGAAGACAAATATCATCCGACGCTTGAAATAAACTTCTTCCAACATCCTTTTCTTCAAACAAATAATTTAACTCAAAAACAGAAACCATTTTGTTTCAATTTAACTAACCACAATAAACTGCGTCTTCAACTATCTGAAATCGATTGGTTAAATGAATTATCTGGCTATGGCAATGATTTGGACCAGTGCATTATGAAATTTTATCAACTACTTCACAATTGTTTCTTAGCATGTGTGCCAAAAGTTTTACCACATTCTAATCATGGTCCGCCCTGGAATACAAAATATCTTTCAAGATTAAAAAACAAGAAAAATAAATTGTATAAAAATTTTAAAAAGGATAGATCATTAATAAATTATTCCAAATACTGCTTAGTAAGATCTGAATACACCATCGCCAACCAAAGGGCTTATAACATCTATTTAATTAAGGTAAAAAACAAATTCAAGAGTGATCCTAAATCATTCTACAAATTTGTTAATTCTAAACGTCGAGCAGCGGATTATCCTTCTGTTATGAAGCTTGGTAGTCCTCAGATAATAAGGTTATAAGTGACTTGTTTGCGCAATTTTTTGCTTCTACCTACTCATCATCTACATTTAACGCCAATAATCAAAATTATATTCCTGAAGCAAAGGCCTTTGATATATCTTTTATTGATCAACGTACTGTTTCCAAGTATATACAACAATTGAAATCTTCGCATGTAGTTGGTCCGGATGGGGTTCCTAGCAGTATTTTAAAACACCATTTTCAATTATTGAGTACTCCATTAACCTACTTATTCAATAAATCGCTTAAATTGGGCTATTTTCCCTCCTTTTGGAAACAATCATTTATCATTCCACTGTTTAAATCAGGATCTAAAGCTGATATTTCAAATTATAGAGGAATTGCTAAACTCAATATTATACCGAAATTGTTTGAAAAACTCCTATGTGATACACTGTCATTTCAAGCATCGTCTATTTTATCTGCTTCCCAGCATGGATTCTGTAAGTCTCGATCAAGAA
The DNA here is from genome assembly GCA_958299815.1 of Sarcophaga carnaria. Taxonomy (NCBI): domain Eukaryota; kingdom Metazoa; phylum Arthropoda; class Insecta; order Diptera; family Sarcophagidae; genus Sarcophaga; species Sarcophaga carnaria. The sequence goes on from OY283151.1 coordinate 75,344,506, forward strand.
TCACAAATCTTCTTGAATTTACAACTTTGGTAAATGATGGATTTATTGTAGGCAAACAAACTGACGTCATTTATATCGATTTCAGTAAGGCATTTGATAAAATAAATCAAAACTTACTCGTTCATAAGCTTAATCAACTTGGTTTTAGTTCATCTTTATTGAATTGGATTAATTCGTATTTAGTAGACAGAAAACAGTGCGTTAAATTCAGGAATACGCAATCTAACTTTATTGATGTACTGTCAGGCGTACCACAGGGCAGTCATCTTGGGCCGCTCCTATTTACTCTTTTTACAAATGATCTCCCTTCTGTTATCAAAAATTCAAACACATTAATGTATGCAGACGATGTTAAAATATTTTTATCATTTAATAACATTGAAGACCAAGTACTTTTACAAGAGGATATTACCTACTTAACCTCTTGGTGTAGTATTAATTTAATGGAGCTGAATGTTAAAAAATGTAAATATATGTGCTTCACTCGATCATCACCAACCAATGGATTTTACACAATGAATGGTGCCGCTCTTGAACTAGTTAATACCTTTTAGGGATAGTTTTCGATTGTAAATTGGACTTCAGAAATCATATTACATCAACTGTTAGCAAAGCTACATGTACCCTGGGATTTATCAAACGATGCGATAAAGAGTTTTCTGATCCTTATGTTACTAAGCAATTGTTTACCACACTGGTTCGCCCAATTCTTGAATATGGATCTGTAATATGGGACCCTCAATACGCTGTACACTCTGATAAAATTGAATCAGTTCAAAAACAGTTTTTATTATTTTGTCTTCGTGGTTTAGGGAATGGATGGGATCCTAATGAAAGGTTACCACCTTATGAAAAACGCCTAGCACTCATTAAATTACCAACTTTAAAAAGCCGTCGTAAAATGCTAAATGCTATCTTTCTTCTGAAGCTGTTTAATGGTGTTATCAACTCGCAATTTCTTCTAGAAAAACTTTCCATAAAAGTACCTGTTCGTCCGACCAGATACCATAATTTCTTAAATATAAAATATTACACAGTTAACTACGCGAACTTCGATTCATTTCGTAGAATCTGTAATGATTTTAATAGTCTGTATCATCATATAGATTTTAATAAAAGTATGGAATTCATTAAAAAGGATATAATTTTACAATTAAACACATTTAATTAATATTCTCAATGATGTCTCTTTTTTAACTTATTTTTTTGAATTTGAAATCATAATAATAATAATTCTGAATTGTTATATAAAATGAATTGAAATATAAAATGAATTGAAATATAAATGTAAAATTTAATGAATTGAAATATAAAATGTAATAGTCTGTAAGGATATTCCATAGACTTAAATAAATAAAAATAAATAAATAAAAACGTGAGAGAATTCTGTTTTATACAGATAGTTCCGTTTTGCTAACGAGAGAGAACGTTTCAGTAAGTGTTTACATTACTCTCTATATGCTAAAAAGAGAACGTTTGCTACGGTACGTTATGTTACGTATGGGTAACTGGCACTTAAGCGAAGAAGAATAGCGAACAAGCAATTATTGTTGAATTCGTCATGTTGTAAACGGCGGCACACAAAAGTAGTGCGAACAATAAGAGTTTAATTGAAACTAAACACATATTTGTTTTTATTTTGTTTGCAATCAACGAACTCATATTTAAACGTTTTTAAAAAGGTAAAAAACCTAACAATATTATCCAAGCTTAATCAAAACCACCATTTAATTGTCAAATTCAAAAGTGAAGAAGTCTTTGTCTGTGGATCCCAATGATTTCCACTGAAACATCTTTTGGATTTAAACTATTACAGATTTCCGTTCGTTTTCCAATATCTAAAGGTAATACACATCAAGCATTGCAAATTTGCAGCATAAATTCAGTACTTCCTGTATTTTCACACCATCATCTGTATGTTGCATTCCTACAAGTTGGAAACTGCTAGTCTTTGTTAATTAAAATGCCAATACAAAACATATCATTAACTTCCAAGTACTGCAACTTTTTTTTGTTTTAAAAAATTAGCGTACTTAACGTACGTGTTTAAATCATCCAACATAAGCCAAAAGAAGGTGGTAATCATCGATTTATAGTGCTCGCGATGGAAACTCATGGTCTACCCAACGCCGTTCTCAAAGAAATATAAATCGATGATACAAGAAATGTAAATAAAATTCACGAAGATTGACTTTTTATCTCTCTCCAAATTTATTCAAATATTGTAAATTCACGGTCAAAAATTATCAAAATAATCGGACTTCCAAACAGGAATTGAAATAATAAAAGTCTTTGATGGTAGCATTCGTAAACCGCAATCTGTTTCTAAAATTATAAAATATCACAATAGTTTCTTACAGACATTAAATTTCAAAGATTTTACTCATTGCCGGATATAATAATTTGTATTACTCATTAAGACAATTTGATCATCTTGTATGATATGATCTGGGCGAGAATGGTTGTGCCCTAGAAGATTCAGAGTGGTTTGCAGAGTCACGATTAAAATATGAATTTGTATGTAAATTGTATTCTATCAAAATTATAAACTTATTTTTGATAACATAAAGACACACCTCTATGACTACAATTATGCTGTATATGTATATGTGCCTTAAACTGATAATAATAATTATCAGCTTAAAATGATCACTAAACAATGCAATAGATTTTGAACGCAACAATATTAGAATATAGAAATAAATACATATAATATATACACATAATATATACACATAAAATATATTCTATATAAAAATATATGTACACATCCATACAAAATAATCTATTTGATGCTGAAATGAATTTCCATTCTTATCTCATTTGTTCTGGGAAAGAAGAAATTATTTGTCAGAATCATAGAATCGTTTTGTTTTGGTGGTGCAGTTATTGACAAAATTTTAAATTCTCCAAAATATGTTCGACTTACTGAGTCAGTGATTCGGTTAACCTTTGTGGTACTTTTCTAGGTTGTCGTTGATATTTGAATAGACGTTTAAGCAATTGTTTGTTTCTTACATTTTTTATGTATACAGTTGGCTCAAAAAGTAAATCCTCATTAATATTTGAAGTCGCCGTGGTCTAGTAGGTAGTGTGTTGACTTATAAGACGAAAAGCCAGGGTTCGAGCCCCAGGCCAGACATCAAAAGAAAATACTAAAAGTATTTCTTCGTCGACCTCCGCTCATCAGATTTCTGGCAAATACTCTGAGAGTAAAAAAAAATTGCCATGAAAAGTTTCTCAAAAATCTGTCGTTCGGAGTCGACTTTAAACTGTAGGTCCCGCCACTCATGTATATAAATTAACACTCACAACATAAGTGGTGTGAGAAACTAGGTCGTAATCCTGACTGAAGGGTTTTAATGACCAATTATGTATGTATGTCATTCATATCTGGCATATGAAAATTTATTTATTGATTGAAACTGGGAATAGTATTTTATTAAAGTGTTGTAAGTATTAAACTGGAAGTATTGCACTTAATCTTATAAAACTTTTAAACTTTTTTCAATACTTAAATGTACAATCAATAAAATGGTATACAATTTTATTTATAACTTTAGAAATTGAATTTTTGCTTCATAAATTATTTTAAAAATTAAATTTACTGCTTGGAGTGTGAAATCGTGGCAATCAATGTCACCTTTAGTTTTTCAGGAATAGTTTTACAAACATTTCAGTCATTTTATGTCTGATATTTATCAAATTATTTCTGCGCGTAAACATTTATTCCCGGTTGTGTGCTTTGTATTGATAGTTCACATAGTTCCCCAGAATATTATAACGTTTGATGCTAAAACAAAATTGTATAGGTTTTCTGCCAGACTTTTGGCATATTCTGTTGCCTCAATTTTTGTCTGAAATTAATAAAATTATTAGAATTGAAACAAGAAATTAATCTTGAAATAAAATAAGTGAGTGTTAAAACTTAAGAATTTAATTTCTGAGCCGTAAGCTATAACAGTAGCAATTAAAATGCGAAGCTTTGAAATTATTAACGTTTTGTAAATGAATTTAACTGAAAAAAGTTAACAGTGAATACTTATTTTTTGCTCCAACTTTATATATGTATACTTTTGTTATCAGTATTCAACGAACAACGATGATGCAACATTAAAACAAGCAGAATCTACATTTGATATCATGAGTTAATTTTTAGTATAACATTACAGTATATTCTTCTTATCGCTGTGTCTGCAGAATCCTATAAAAGCCAATGCTTGTTAAAGAATCTCGTCAATACAAGATTTTCATTGCAATCATTAAATACGGAATAAAGTTTCTATATTTACTGTGCATTTTAAATGCACAAAATCTTAGAGAGGTCGAAACAAAAGTAAGTGTTTTATAAATTAAATAAGAGAACTTAATTTAATTAAAAAAATTTACATTTCTTTGCATCAATATAGTGCATCTCTGAAGAGATTTATTCGTGTGATTATACAGGCTTTGAAACCCAATTGGAGCGTTTGAATCTACAAACGAAAATCAATCATGAAACACAACTGAGTCAGCAAAAGCTACTGTTTAACAAAATTAATGAATTGTTCTTACAAATTATGGGAATTGAAGCAAAATTGTTAGAAAAACATGAAACTGAACCGCAAGTTTCATTAGTCACACCACCAGCCGTTGATAAAATCTTAGTTATGACTGAGATTAGAGAAAAATTAAAACAGCACGATACTGTGTTGGCTAAAATTTTAAATAATCAAAATGACACCTAAGAACATTGCGAAAAAAATAATTTGGAAGATCATACCCAATCCTTGAAGAATACAATTGTCGACAAATTGACTGCCCTAGAAAAAATAGATGCAAAGATTACCAACAACGAATCCAATTTGATCCCAAAAAATGTCTCAATTGAGATCATTAACAATCAGAAGAACATTCAAAATCTTTTGAAACAAAGGAAATTGGAGGATCATATGCAGGCTTTGAAGGCAACAATATCCGATAAATTCGACTTGATACAGAAAATAGACGAAAAGCTTGCGAATATTGGCAATAATTCAATACCTAAAAATAATCAATTGAAATTTTATCAGGATATTCAGCAATATTTAAGTAAGAATTACTTTGTTATACTCATTGAAATTTATATTCTTCAATTTATTCTAATATTTTAGATGCCACCGAAATATATCATAAGAACGAGAATTCTACTTCGTAAGTAAAAGAAAAATTATTTTTTTTTAATATTAATGGCATATTATTTCTACAAATAACAAAAACAATTGGGAGCTTTCTTTTACGTATAATATCCGCAGAACGCATTTGAGGGAAATCATTCAATTTTAAAACTCAAAGGAATATATAAAAACCGATTCTTTCTAATAATCGCAACATATTCTCATATTTAAGAGCTTCATGTAAAAATTGCCTTCTATTCCATTTAGCAACTATCAATCATATCCCACTTATTGTTCAGATAATAAGCGTCTCATTAGAAACCATCTGTACGTACCTGGACCATATCTGGTTCCTTGTCGTGAAGACGGTGGTGTTTGGACGGTTATTCAACGACGTATTGATGGATCGGTGGATTTCTACCTGAATTGGTCAGAATATAAAACGGGTTTCGGTAACGTTGATGGTGAATTCTTCATCGGGCTTGACAAATTGCACGCCTTAACCTCCACTCTTAAGCCAGTGGAGTTGTTGATACAATTACAAGGTTTTGATAATGTGACGAAATATGCAAAGTACGAGGACTTTCAAATTGGCTATGAAAGTCAAAATTATAAACTAATTAGTGTGGGGTCGTATACTGGCGATGCCGGGGACTCATTTAGTCAACATGTGGGTTATAATTTCTCTACAGAAGATCGTGATAATGATAATGACGAAGATGAAAATTGCGCAATATTAAAAACTGGTGCCTGGTGGTATAAGGAGTGTGGTTGGAGGTTAGTTGATTAGATATTGATGAATACGTTAATTATTATTAATTTGTTTATTGTTTTCAGCAATCTAAATGGTAAATACTATCACGATCCAACAGAATTAAATGATGCTCCATTAGACAAGCGTGGCATTTATTTATCTGATTTTCATGGCTACCAATATTCATTAAAGTTTGTACAAATGTTTATACGGCCTAGGAAGTTGTAGCTGCTAAATTGAAAAATTCTATGCTTGACATTAATAAGATTTTTCTATGATGTAAAATGTTATATTAAAAGATAAATAATTAAAAAATATTGTATTCAAAAATAAAAATATTACATAAATAAGATAATAATTGTTTTTGTATTATTGACTCCACCAGAGAGGTAAGTCTTTGCCCGAAATCAGATGACTGAGATTAAAGATGGAATACGGCTATTTTTTGACAAATAGTAAATTTCGAATATACATACATATTTTGGGCATTGTTTTGTTTGACATTTTAGTTTTAGATCATATCGATTGATAGCTTAGCATCAATTTCATATTGTGGTGTTAGGTCTATACAATACAATTTTGAAATGAAAATTAAGTATACGATGAATGAAAATAAATGAAATAGAACGAAGAAAAATCCAGGGGCCCTCCTACAATAATTTAGAACACATACGAATATTAGGCGGCAAGAGAATAAAACAGTGTCTACCAATTAATATCGATGGCGTACAAGGAACTTTTTTACAAGCAACACAATTATGAATAAAAATGTCTCATTAAATAAATCGGTAGAATAAATTCAATTATATTTAGTTTTATGCTAAAAAAGAGATTTTTATGTTCTTTTTTATCGACGACGCTAAGTAAGGTCCAAATACACCATTTACTCGTTTATTTGTTACATATTTTTTCTTCAGGTATTGAGAATTGCTAAAACTAAAGCGCTGACATGTCTTTGCTTTGAAGTATAACTTTCGAATAGTCAGCCCGTTAGTCCTCTTTTCAGGAAAGAACTCAAAATCCAATTAATGTGGATTATTCAGGCCAGTAGAGCCCTACAATAAGAACGAAAAGCGCTGTGAATTATTGCTTCGTTTTTCAATTTTTTTCCTTCACAATATAGTCAGTTATCGCTCGATTGGAAACGCTTGTAACTTTATCTGCACTGCAGCACATTAGGTATTGAAAGGAAACATATTTAATATTTTGGGTTTTTTCTTTATATTTCTATAGTATTTAATTAAATGTATTTAATTAAGAAGTAATTAAGAAAAAAGAATAAAAGAGTGACAATTTTAAATTATTTATGCAGTGGTGGAAGAATAATAGAGATGTATCCATATTCAACGTATTGCCGTAGCCCATTTACCTGCAGTCAAAAACGTAAAGTCAACCCTGAACATCCTCAGTTTGATTTTCTCTCAATGTGTCGCTCTTTGTGACTGACATGACTAGTAGAGTGTACTCTCCAATTGTAATAAGTTAAATTCTGCAGTCAACGGTGTATGTCGACTTTCTTCCTGCTAATTTTTATTTTTCTTTCCAATAATTTCTATGTTATATTCTTTCATATTAGTTTTGTGCTTCAAAAAGTGTTGATTGTAAATGAATTTCACAACGCTATAACACCTTTTTTAATTGGATAATAAGCAGCATAGACCTGTGTATGTAGACTATTTTATTTCACTGTATATATCTTTTCTCTCTTAATTTCTGATCAGTTTTTATTTACATTTTACAAAAATTTTTCAACTCTTTAACATTTTTGAAGGAACTGATAAGATACAAGGGAGTAAGAGACAAATAAGATTGATCAAAAAAACATACTAGAATACAATTCTCCAACCGGCATGCAGTGTTATTCATGAATACAACTGTGAAATTTAAATTTTAAGGCAAATGATTGCAATGTCCACTTTAAAAAATGAAAATGAACAGCGTTTTACAATCAGCGTTATAAAAAAATGATCTCGGCGCCTGTCTTCGATCTTTTCGGGTATATTGTGTATTAAAAATAGTTTTAGAATTACGATTTTACCTTGGCACACACACTATACTTTTAAAAACCAGGATTGTTGTTAATTGTTTTGAATCGAATATTTTAACGGCTAGTATTTTCCTCTGAAGGATCTGTTGTAACCATAAGTATTTTTATACATTCTTGGTGAAGCAAAACTATACCACTGAGATATTAATAAAAATAACAAAACGCGCGTCCAGTGAACAATTTATTAAAACCGCCAATATCGCCGCAACGCATTCATTAATCTCCCTCTGGTAAACCGTAGAGAGGTTTGTAAATAATGGAATAATCTTTGACATTAACTGTACCGCCGACACTGTAAGAGAGAAAGACATTTTCACCCCAAACTAGGCCTGCCAAATTTATAACAGGCCCCACATATTCCATTCCCCCTTTATTATCAAAATATTTTTGATCCTATTTCGGCCGATAACTACACTTTCGATATAGTCAGGGAATTTGTTTATCTTGACTCGGCCCTTACCACCAAAAAGATGTCAGTCTGGAGATCAAGCGCAGGAACACTCTTACCAACAAATCTCAATAAACAATTGAGTGGCAGAGACCGCTCCCGTACGATAAAACTAATACTCTACAAGACGCTCATCCTCCCCGTGCTTCTCTATGGCACAGAGGCATGGACAATATTAAGCACTGATGAAGTAGCCTTGAGAGTATTCGAGAGAAAAGTCCTAAGTAAGATCTGAAAATGCCTACTGAATAAACTTTATTTGTAAATGCAAAAAGGATAATTATTCTAGTTAAAGAATTAAATTAAAAAATTAAAGAATCAATGTAGCATTGATTTCTTATATGAAGTTATTCTTCATATTCGTATATACAGTGCATGACAAAACAATAGAAACTTGTTCAAAAATTTATTTATGTGTTACAATCGGACGAAAATTTAAAAATCTTTTTAAGAAATCGGCAAAATATTAATGCCTTTTATTAATATGCACTGTTATTAGCATTTCCGTATTTTAAAAAATATATAAAAAGACTATATAATTCAGTAATTAAAAAAAAATAATTCTATTCACATATTTGATGTTGACAAAACAACGGAAACTTTGGAAACTTTTTTAATTTTTGAATTATATAATTCATTTTTATACATAATTTTAATATACAGAAACGTTAATAACAGTGCATATTAATAAGCTCCACAAATGTTTTGCCGATTTTTAAAAAACATGTTAAATTTTCGTCCGATTAAATACATTTTTGAAAAAGTTTCCATTGTTTTGTCAACCACTGTATATATGAAGTTATTCTTCATATTCGCCTATAAATGTCAATACACTATAAGTATGTATGTATGTATGTATATAGTCTCTTTTGATTGATTAACGTAACGTATGAATAATATTTTAAACGAATGAATTAAATATTACGCATAATCTTAATGTTAACCAAATGACATCATCGGTAATATCCAATAATCTTGATGCTTTTATTTTTGAAACTTAATTATTCGATGATTGGACTTTTAAATAAAAAAAAATTGTTTGAATTTAGTTGTAGTTTCTTATTTATTTAAACAACCACAAACTTGTATTGATCACACGGCGCTATGAACTGATACTGTTGATACTGGTGTTTTGCTTTTACATCGTTTAACATTAAAAAAGCTACAAAAACAATAAACTTATTTATAAATTATCGCACTGCGTAATATAACAACAAATGCTCGCATAAAAAGATGATAAACAAGTAAACAAAAATATACCAACCAACTCCACAAGAATAAATGTAAATAAAATACACAAACAACAATAATGAAACAACGATGTTTATATTTATACAGATCTCGAGAAGGCGAAGCCACGAACATTCGACTTCAAGATTATTAATCAAACTGTTTACGTTGCCATATAAAAGTCAAGGCAAAGCAGACAACTGAGTTAGTAAAATTTCAGTCCATCCTGTGTGAAGACGCGGTGCGTTTGAAGAGAGTAATCGTGGTTTGAAGTCTCCGTTACGAGATCTGTCCAACAATTGTCTAGTAATTGTTATTGTTTAAACAATTCTTCTTCAAAGTAATTCTTGTTGTTGCATTAAGTTGTGAACAGTGGTACACAGAATTGTGCGAATAATAAAGAATTTTAATTAAAACTTAAAAGGTAAAAAAGTAACAATATTTTAAGAAAAGTTTTAATTACAAATTTTTTAAAATACATTTCATGTCCATTTTACTTCATAATGAATACGGTTACAACAATTGATTTATTTCAAATTTATTAACAGATTTCATGTTTCTTGAAAACAGATAAAGTGCAGTTAGAAAAAAGACGGACTTGCATTAGTATAAACGTGGCAATGAGAACCCATTCTCTGTAGGAGCTACGGGCTGTGCTGGATTTAACAGCGTTGCAGATAGTAGATAGGGAGAAAGCCATTGAGACTGTTTAATATCCCAATGGGTCAAGGATATATAGTTGAAAGATTTTCAGTTCCAGAGTGTAATATTCAGGGCCTGTAGGGAAACTTGCGTGTTGATTCCAAGAGAAAATTTAAGCCATCGAAAGATGCGTTCAGTCCAACTTGAACTGCAAGTACAGAGAACATAACATCACTATCTGACCGTTAGGCCTCTATCTGACTACTTAACTTCTAAATGGTTGACTCAAGATTTGACTGAAAATTGCAGTAATGGGCAGGCATATCAGCTTGCAAGAAGGGTACAGCTATCACGCCGCTGATGAATCCAGAAAATTGCAATGCAATAGAAGGAAGGGTTTGGAGCGGTATACTCAACGAAGGGTAATATGAAGAGATGCGGAATCACCTCAAATTCAACCGCGTTGATTTGGTAACGATTTGGTAACTAATGAGAAGTGATTTGAATTATGCATCTACTGAGGTGTACCCGGAATTTAGTAAGCGGTATTTTAATGAGCATCGTGGACTACAGGTGCAGAGGTATTAGAATTAAGTTGACGATACAATAAATAATTTGGTCACTTTTATCCGCCATTCCATTTCATTCGGTATTATTTAATTCCATTTTTTTTAAATCACAGAATGAATCAGAGAAAATATATTTTTAATATAACATATATATTTTATATTTATATTTTTAAATAACAGCATTGTTGTGTGGATGATCGTAAAAGAGAAAGTGAAGCAATTTTATTTAAAAAAAACAACTTAAAAAAAGAATTCAACATTTTATAAATTTTTATTTCCTCAACGTAAATAAAATAAGGTATGTATGTTAATTGGTAGTCTAGTGGGTAACGTTGTAAACTATTAGCGAGAGGTCGTGGGTTCGATTTACACTAGAGACTATGCTCTATTACAGTACACCGAGTTACTTAATTCGTAAAATAATTAAATGAATAAATCAATAGAATCGTAAACTATGCATTTGATCATGTTATGGTCTTCAGCAAAGTTGTTGCTCATGAGCCCGGGAAGGTTTCGAAGTTGGTATGACCAATATCCGACAGGTGGCACCAGTAAAAATTACTAAAAATGATGTAAATCATAAAGTGTGCATTTAATCGTGTTATGATCTTTAGCAAAGTTGTTGCGCATGAGCCGACGAAGGTTTCTAATTTGGTATGACCAATATCCGACAGGTCGCACCACTGAAAATTACTAAAAATGATTTAAATCATAAACTGTGCATTTAATCGTATTATGATCTTTAGGAAAGTTGTTGCTCATGAGCCGACGAAGGTTTCTAAGTTGGTATGACCAATATCCGACAGGTGGCGCCACTGAAAATTATTAAAAATGAATTAAATCGTAAACTGTGCATTTGATCATGTTATGATTTTTAGCAAAGTTGTTGCGCATAAGTCGACGGATGTTTCTAAGTTAGTGCGATTAATTTCCGATAGATGGGGTACTGAGAATTATTCAAAATTAATTAAATCGTAAACTATGCATTTGATCATGTGTTGATCGGAAACATACCAGACATTTTACGATTCATTATTTTAATAACATTTGGTATAACGCATTACCGCAATATGTCAATCACAAGTTTGAAACATTTTAATTTTGGATAATTTTTGAAAATGCTGTTGGGTTCAATTAGATTGGATACATTGTGAGATTCTAATAAATTTAAACACATTTTTCACGTCGATCCCGTGCAATCATGTTTGCAAAGCGGCAAGCAATTGGTCGACCTACAGCTCAAGAAGCATTGAGACTGAAAAATCTTCGAGTACAAGCCGCTGAGACCCGTTCGCATGAATCACTTGAACGACAAGTGAGATTAGAAACTGATCGAATGCGTACTAGGCGCGTTCGTCTGAATCATAAAATCAAATAAAATGATTCAAAATTAATTGGACATTTGTGTAATTGATGTCTTTCCTTCAAATTTCTTTTTGTTGGTGGCGCAGCAACACGCGCAAGGCACATCTGGTAATAAATAAACAAATAACAAAAATAAATAATTGAAACATGCTTAAATTCTCTACAGAATAAATTATAATAAAATAATCATCCATACTGCTTTGCAAGAAAAGGCTCTAAATTCTATTTCATGCGATCCAAGGTGGCCTTAAATTACCAGCTGTTGGGTATCGTCGTTACCAAAACATTTTTTTTTGTTTTTTGTGTATTTTGTTTCGATAATCGATTTCGCATTTATATTAGTCATAAACCCTCATATGTACCGCTTGCACTAGAAATTCTTCAGGATTACTACTTTAAAGCCAATTATATTAAATTTTGTTCAAGATGATAAACAATATTTAAGCCTTTAACCCTAAATACATACATACAATCTAGATTTCTTATATTTATATTTATTTAGACGAGAGTGATGAATAACCAAAAAAAAAACTAGGTGCCTAAACTATGACAAATAAAAAATAAAGTCTGCAGCTACCATTTTTAGCGATGGCCGTATAAAAGCATATTCTTTACGTAAAGTAGAAATGTTATTGACTGCATGAAGTATTTTTTTAATTTGTAGGTGCTGCACTCTTGTGTAATTTAGCATCACATAAAAATCATAAGAATTTTCAATATAATAAATTTATTTAGTTTTTTAATTGCTTTTATTAATTTCCTATGATGGTTTGACGGTTAATGCCTGTTATTTTTGCATTGTTGTATTTATTGTAGAGATATGGTCACCTGATAGAATAAATTCGCTGGTTCGAGACAGAAGTTTGCTTTCATTCAAGATAGAAAATCAGACCTACGTTAAAGTGAAGATGGAACCGTGCATGGGCTCCTCCTGTTCCTACGAAATATGTATGAGAGTTGTGTCAGATTTGCCCAAGTTGCTATATCCTGCGGAAATGAATCCAGCCATTAAAGAGAATTTTTGCCGAATATCGCTGGCTGGCCCTGAGTTTTACACTAATATCCCTGTGTCTATTGAGATTGGCGGCGACTTGTATACCGCCATATTGCAACCTAGAGCTGTCACAACCGGTTTTCGAATTATTCGAAAAATTGGTCTTTTCCCGTTTTCCCAGTTTTTTTTCAACCGTTTTTAACCCTAGAACCCTACCCATATTTTATATTGACTTTTCCTACCCTGGCTACTCGAGCAACCAATTTTCACCTGAGTTATAAATTTAGGAAAACAAATTGCAAAATTAATTTTTTTATATTCATGTATTTATTGTTTATTTATGATAGAACTTTAAAGAAAAAAATAACAAAATTAGCTTTATATACATTTGGGACACATTTTAATTTGATGCTCTCCACAGATAGGCATTTGGCACTTGTTGCAAAATGTCTTACTCTTTCTATCTTTTCTTTACTACCCTGGTGCTCCAGTACCCAGTATCAACTATTTAAACAACTTACCGCTTAAGAAGCTCTCTAAAAACTAATGACATGTGAACAGCATGGAAATCTAGGAAAACTAACAGAATTAAAATATAAATATAAAATAAAATTCAATGTATGACAACACATTAAATATTATTATTTGAGTAGGGTTCTAGGGTTAAAAAGTGACGGTTTTCGAGTTATTCGAAAAACCGGTTTTTTAGTGTCGAACTATTCGACATTTTCCAATGTTTCTCATTTTTAGGTATATTCTATTTTACAGCTCCTTTTTTCTAACAAATTTAAATTACGTATGCAACACTTTTTCTCCATCGATGAGTTGTATGATAGACCTTTTTCTGACTATCAATAATCAGATTCACAAGCACAATGTACATCACAAGACAGTTCAAGGTGGGATTTAGAATATGTAGAAAGCGAACTCCAAAATTTAGAAGAGGAACTCAATATTATTTTAAATGAATTGCAAAATCCACGGAAAAGAAAGAAATTACTTAATGATAGTGATTTAAAGGAAGACTTTGATTATTTAGACAAATTTTCTAAAAGATCTAAAAAAATAAATCAATTATATACAGCGCTACTCACAATTAACCCAACTTCTACAATAAGTGAACGTGTCTTTTCAGTAAGCTTAACAATAAAAACAAAGCTAAGGAACCGTATGTCATCTAAACATTTAAACTGCGTCCTATTTTTGAAATACTATTTTAACAAAAATAATAAAAATATTTAAATCTTGAATAATTATTTTTTGTCATCATATATGTTTTTCTATATATGTATGTATATGTACTTTTCTATACTGCTTTAAATATGAAATTTATTTCAGATGATTGTTAAGACTGAAATGTGAATATGAATTTGTTTTTTAAGTTAATAGTAATAGTTAGTAATGAAAACCAAAACTAAAAAATTATATACATACATATGTATATTGTATATATTTTTATTAATGGAAAAAACCGAAAAGCCCGGTTATTCGAACCGGTTTTCAAATAAAAAAGCCGAAAACCGGTTTTTGTAAATGTGCGGTTTTTTAAAGTATTCGAAAACCGGTTTTTAGATTTTTTCGAATAATTGGCAACTCTAATTGCAACCCAATGTTATCCACATTGGAAAGGGTTCCCTTATTGCACAGAACTTAACGCTTGGTTGGTTCGTCATGAGATCCATTTAGGCTTAAACTTTTACCCAAATATTTAAATTCCTTTTTTTTACCCAACACTACTCTTACTCCTTAAACGACCACATAACAATAATTGTCTTTTTATTCACAGGTTGCCGGCCCGGGAGGATGTTCACACGAGTGAACAAATGTATTCGAATTCAATTCTGCCTTCCAATTTTCTTTACATCTAATAACAATAATAACACCAACACACATCAACATTCACCACACACATCAAATACACATATCCTTCAACAGGTTCAAAAGGATTGTTTATATCAGTTGATGATCGACAGTGAACAGAACAAAAACCCAACTAGCCCTATGCGTGTGCATAACAATTTTTAAAGAACTTAATAATTGAATTTTGTGATAAATTATAAAATAAAAATAATATATAAAAATTGTGAAATAAGTTATATTGAATTGATAAGAAACACTTAAATTTTGAATAAATCATAAGGTTTTTGAGCAAATTACTTATATTATAGAATAAATAAAATACGTTTTATAACGTTTAAAAAATATAAAGAAATAAAACATTACCTAATATTTATTATAAACATACAGACAGACACATATACATACATATTAAAAGGTTTGTGTACTTTATTCTATTTATACACCCTACTCCCTCTTAACCACATACTAACCCTCACCCTATAACCCGTTTATGAATTCGCCTTGGTGCAATTTTGCAAATTTGGTTTGGTTTTCCTCATCAAATTACAATTGCAGATGAATAGAGGAAACAGAAATAAAAAATTGGAATTTTTATTATAGCCTTTGCCATTCTATATCCAGCTAGGTTATGGAAATTATGTTACGTTATATGATTAATAATTTTATTGTTATTTTATTTCAATTCGTTAATTGAAAACCATCGTATGAAATCACTTTTTTATGAATTTTATAATAAATTGCATTACGATGAAGCAAATTTATGCTAAAGCCTTTGATAACAAATTATCTACAACAAAATTGTTATCTGATTTCCGAATAGATGTTCTCATTATGGTTAAGCTAAGTTTTAGTCTACGGCTTAACTCTAAAAATAATTTAGAATCGCTTACTATTTATTACAAAGTAAGATTTTATCTTAGACATTCAAAGCGTCTCAACTAAAATTTTCTTTTCAAGGGGGGTTACAAATTTTAGAAATAATCGAGGAACTATATTTACTCACCTAAAGACAAATAATTCTAAACTTAAATTTAATTTGGAATACAATTCTAATTTTGCAATGCAAGAACCTTTTTTTAAAAATCGGATTTCATGCGGATTTATTTTCTATTTATAATTGCAAAGACGTAATATTGCGTGAGGAATTCTAACAGTCAGACTTGGTGTGGAATACATCAGAACACCTTTCACAGACTATACATACATACGTCGAATGTAAGCTTTGTAGTCAAAGTACGGATTTGAATTTCATTTCATTATTGATTACATTTGGGTTTTATATTCTTATCGCATTTTTATTCTCATCATTTGCTCTACTAAATGTTACAAAATCACAGCAAAATTTCTATACAACATCAGTTGATTTTAACATTTTGATAGAAGTGAACTTAAAAGAATTGTGAAAATAATCGCTAAAATTAAAATGAAATTTTACAAACTAACATTATCATTATTTTGTATGTGGAATTGTGCGCAGGCTGCGATCAATGTAAGTACATTTTATAAGTCCATATTATAATTTCCAAATAAATACTTCTAATAAATATATATTCATTTTATATAGGGATATCTAACGATGATATTTCGGACATAATCGATTCGTGTGACTATACACGATTTGATAACCAATTAATAAAATTACAACTTGGAAACGACATACTGCAACAAGATATGTCAAATATTCAAAAAGAGCTAGACAGGCAAAAGGATATTCTTAGTGACTTGGACCGAAAAATTAAAAGTCTGCCACAACAAATAGGAGCAATGCAAGAGAAGCTTCTACAGAATAATAGACAAAACGTCGAAGACTTAAAAGATTTTATAAGAAAAGAAATTCAAATGCAAACTTCAATGGTTCCGCCAGTCGATGATAAAATCATCATAATGACTGATATGAGAGAAACATTAAACAAATATGATCAAATTTTGGATAAGATCATAAGAAATCAAAACGATTTGCAAATGCTCTTAAATGAAATCAAGTTAGAGACGCACACTCAAAACTTGAAAAATACGATTTCGGATAAACTAGCCATCCTGCCTCAAATAGACGCTAAGCTTATCAAAATAGAAAGTAGTACAATACCCAAGGCGGACCACTTAAAATTTTATCGTGATGTACATCAATACTTTCATGAAATTGGTAAGAATTGTTTTTCAGATTATTTCAGAAATATTTTTTATATTTTTTTGTATTTATAGATGCCACTAAAATTTGCCATAATGATGACAATCAAACCCTAACTTGGTAAGTGCCAATAAATTTTGCTCTTTTCACACAATTAGGATAGACTGCGATAATGATAGGGTCATGCAAGTTTTTCGCGAATTATTTTTTTGTTCCATATATTGTGGAATTCGTCATTAAACATAAGTTTTCTTGTTTTGTGTCTGTGGAATAAAAAAATAAAAAAAATTTATTTAAAAAAGAACAAAAAAATAAATGTTTGTAACAGTAATAATGAAGATATCGCCAATCATTCCTTTTGTGGTTTTGATATATTTTGAATGGCGATATCTTTGTATGCTTTTGATATCGGTAAACATAAAACACTGTACTCGTTGTATAAAAGATAATTTAATTTAACCTGCAGTTATTATCGGCCACCAAATATTTACCTATTGTAACTAAAATTGTGAATCTCTTAAAGTAGAATAATTCGAGCGTTCGCATTCAAGCATATGAAACACAATGAAAAATCACTCATAACTTTAATTTACAATGAAAAAAAATTATAAATAAGTCAAGTGTATCTATTATTACGATCAACAATTTGTATGGATTCACCGGAATTTCACTTTTTATATTTAAATATATGCATGTACTTGTCAAATTTTCCGTTTTAAAGATGTTGTCAGATGGAACTATAATAAAAACAGTTCTCGCTGCGTTTTCGAGGGTATTTTGACAGTTATCGTTTCTTTAATACTTTAGAATAAGGTGTATCTATTATTTTGGGCATATGTGTATATCAATTATTTTTTTATTTTTAAAGTCCTTAAATACATATTGTTATGATTGTAATGTACAAAAGAGAACTTTGAGACAAAATAAATAAAATAAATAAATAATACGTATTTTGAGTGACATTATATATCTGCATGTTGTTGAGTGTCAAAGTAGCATAAATTACCATGCTTGGCGCTACGTATTATGCTTATGTACATAAATAGTTTTATGTTTTTTATAAATGTACAAACATATATAAATTTTTTGATTTTTAGGCAGGCGGAGAGAGACTCTTTAGCCAACATTTCTAAACCTACTTACCGGATTGAAATTTCAGCTTATAATAATTGGATATAAAAAAATTTTATAAAGGCGTCATTTATTTTTTTCTATAAAAACTCAGAAAACTATTCGAAAGTCTTATTCCAAAAACTGGTGGCATGACATGGACATAATTTCACTTTTTAGGGACATTATGTCAATGGACATTATGTCACTTCGCGTGGTGTCATAATGTCCATGTATAATGTGTGATAAAGTCCATGGACATTATGTGACTTTTGGTCCATAATAATTAAAAATCAATTTTAGGTACATATTTATACTTTAATTTTACTTCAAGTTAATTTACCGTTGTAAATTTAAAGTAAAAATGAAAAGACTGCTATGATTCTTAGTTACTATCAGAATATTGTGAAGTTCAGTTAAAAATTTACAAAGTGAAAGTGTTAAAGAAGATAATATGCAAGGTTTAAAATATAAATATGAATCTGTAAATTGTTTTCGGAAAAATTCAAAACTTTTATATCTAACCGACGAAAAAGAATTATTTCGCCAAAAACACGTATATCGGCGCCGATTTTTATTGAAAAATATTTTTTTTAAATTTTTTTTTTAAATCTCTGTAATTTATTTGAATTACTTTACATTTCACATAAGCTGGACAAACATTTATCACATGCAGAAATTTAAAAGAAAAGATTTGAAAAAAATAAATATTTTTCAATAAAAAATCGGCGCCAATTTTTGCTTGAATTTGAATTTGCTCTAGCTGCATAGACTTTGAAGAAAAATCAAAGAGCAATCGCCATTACTTTGTCCTTACTGCAGACAGATTGTTAAAGATAAATTAAATATTTTTCAGAAAAAATTTAATTCTAATGAGTTGATATATTTTTTAAAGTAACTAAAATATGTGGACAATATGACACTATCAAGACTATCAAGACTATCAATGTCCACAAACAAAGTGATATGGACATTATGTCAATGGACATTGTCATGCCACCCAAAAATTTGCCGTACAGCACCGGTTATTTAAACTGATTTATTCGAAATTTAATTCTTATAACCGGTTTAATATTGAAACTATTTTTTACAGAAAAGTCCAGCTTTTGTGTGATTTCTGTTCCAATATTCACGACGTCTGTAATAACGGTATATTGTAGCATTTGCTTATTGGTTATTGTGTACTGTAATTTGTTTTTTCCAAATTTGAATCTATTGTCTAAGTCTAGGTGGAGAAATATTAATTATTTGCCATTGCATAAAAATCATTTTTCTACCATATTGGGATGACTGGTTCGAATCATTATAGCGAAAGAAACAAAAATAGTATTGTATAACCAAATATTTCAAAGAAAAACTTTTATATGTCCATCATTATTTCCCCACAGGGTTTATTTATTAACTTTTGATAGTTATTAATTTCGCTATCAATTTTATTCATGACCCTTTTAATCGATTCTTATAAGCGTCCACTACTCAATATCACTGTGCTTAATACGCACTTTCTAATACAGCTCTGGGTTACAGACTCATAACTGTTTAAGGCCTGGTTACTCAAGCGTAGGGAACGTAAAAACGTAACTTGCATCGCCGTAAGAACCTTTGTGCAGTTATATAAACGTTAAAATCGGGACAGCTGTCAACGCTGTTCAGAACAATGATGAGTGTTTTTAATGTAAAGCAAAATTCAAAAAGTACCAATTGGATACTTTTATTTGGAAGAAGTTATATTTGCTACTTAAATTTTATTTATTTATTTAAATTTTTATAAAATTTTTTTATTTTATTTATTATTATGAACATTTATTCTTGTAATATTTATAGAATTTAGATATATGTACAGCCGAATTTTATACTATTCAAAGTGATTTTTTATTAAAATGCAAAACAAAAGCTCTTGCTAGAATAGTAACAATAAATAATACTCTTATAATTCTTTATGAACATTAGAATCATAAGATTCTAAGTATTAAAAAAATTTATGTATAAATAGGAAAGCACCAAAAAGGGCATTTGAGTTATATTGGCACTCAAAACATTTATTTTTTATTTATTATGTTTCAAAGTTTTTTATACGCACTACAATCATAATAATTAAACTCTGGCAACTCTGTCGTGTACTAACGCGAATTTTTAAGCTGTGCGTTTTTCGTCTTAAATAAGTGGATTTTGTGCGGAATAAATGTTCGTTATATGGTCTATTGCGTTTTTTGCGTTGATTAAATAATTGACTGTGAGTTGTAATAGAAGTTCATCCGGAGTTTTGTTTTAATACCGCAATAATTAAATATTTTTATTGCGAGTACACTGATAGACAACAACAATACAACAACAATATTATAATTCTTTTGGTGTTTTGGTTCTATACCTAATTTATTGCGTATTTTTTTGATCTCCTTTCGTCGAGCTGTTTCGTATTGGCAATTATTATCGTGTTGATAATTAAATTTATTGGAAGGCATTACCATTCTTGTTTCTCCGATCTTTACTTTCTGTGCTGGCAATACCGTATACATTTAAAAGGGAGCGTTGCCATTGGTTATACTGCGTACGTTATTTTTAAATTGATTAAATGGAGTGTTCAAAAGTTAATTGCTCAACTACTGGGAATCTTAGGATGGTCTCATGTTGGCTATGTGTGAGCCTCTATCATATAACCTGTAGTGGTCTTAAGGCTCGTGATGCGGATGCGTTGGCTGATCCACAGAAGTTCCTTCAATGGACTTGTCCTGATTGTAGAAAAGTCAATATTGAATTCTACAAACTATTTAAGGATCCTAAGGTAAAATTTAACGCAATTAATAATGATCTCATGGAATTACAAAAGAAGTTCACAGAGTTTGGTGAGTTATTTGGTAAATATCGTAATTTGGATAAATTTGTTAGCAATCAACATACTGCATCACCTAAACGTAAAAGGGATGGTTTAAGATCTGCTTCAACTCATAATGTTTCTCCATTATTACCACCTGCTGCTGATCCGAATGAAGAAGTTGTGTTGACTTCATCTGGTGAATTGAATCCATCATATCCTTTGGATAATAATCCTACATCACCGTCTACCAAATCAATGTCACCATTACCTCGTGCTGCTGATATTTCGTCCATCACTAATAATTTTAATAATTTACAACCTACATCAAGCTACTCGAAAGCTGTTGCTAATGTCGCTGATATTAATAACATCCTGGTTACCTCACCTATGCCGTTAAGAGTAATACCACCTTCTAGAAGCATTTTCATTTCACGTCTAGCTTCGGATACTGCCATAAAGGACATTGAATTTTATATACGCTCTAAAATAGGTGATGGCTGTAATTTATCAATTCTAAATTTGTTTATTCGCAGCCGAGAACAATATCGTCCTTTAAAATTACAGTTTCGGACGAATACTTTGAAAAAATTAAGGATGTTAATTGTTGGCCTGCTAATACATATGTCCGAGAATATGTTCCCTCTGAAAGACAAAAAAATACTGTTCGTCTACCTACACCTCAAATTCCAAAAAACTAAATATCGATAGTAATAGTTTATCAATAGTTTATCAAAATGTTCGTGGATTAAATACTAAATTGTCTAATCTCTTCGTTAATAGTCATGATTTTATGTATGATGTGATTGTCTTTACTGAAACCTGGCTTAATGACAGTGTTTTTAATGCGGAAATTCTTTGTAACAAATATCAAATTTATAGATAAAATCGTAATACGCACAGAGGAGGTGGTGTATTAGTTGCTGTCTCTTCATTATATCCTTCTGAACAGTTTATTACCAAGACTTCTAATATTGAATTTGTTGCTGTTGTTGTAAAATTGAAAACGTCTAGACTCTACTTTTCTTGTTCATATGTTCCTCCTGATTCTGACTATGCTGTTTACTCTGATCATGTTGACGCAATAACATCTGTGGTCCAATGTGCTAAAAAAAATGATTCTGTTTTTGTGATGGGTGATTTTAATCTACCCTCAATCGCATGGAAACAGGTACCTGATATGCCTCATTTAATTCCGATTAAGAATAAGACTTGCCATGACGAATTCCTGAATGATATTTTTGGACTATCACTGTATCAAATAAACTCACTTTGTAATGACTTTGGAAAAATATTGGATCTTGTATTTGTTAATGATGTCAATTACTGTCATGTTTTACGTTCTGAACCTGTAACCTGAGGATCGATATCATTCAACTTTAAAAACTAATTTTTTCCTTCCAACTAATTTAAATCCTAAACCTTCTAAAGTTAGTAAAGTCTACTGTTTTAATCAAACCAATTACAATTTATTTAATGACATTATGAGTAATACTTGTTGGAATGAAATCTTATCTATTCCTGTTAACAATGTTTCAGATATTGACTTGATGATTTCTAACTTTTATAAGAAAGTGCAGTCAATAATTGAAATTTGTGTTCCCTTAAAACCTTCGCATACTATGATTGGTCCACCATGGAATTCTAAACAACTGACGCGACTGAAAAATCGAAAGAACAAGTGTTACAAGAAATACCAAAGTTCTGGCTCTATTATTGATTATGGAAAATATTCTATTAGCAGGTCTGAATATAACATTCTAAATCACATATTATATAAAACATATATGGATAGAATGAAAAATAATTTTATTAAGAATCCAAGATCCTTCTATACGTTTGTAAATTCCAAGAGAAAATCAGCTGGTTTTCCATCCTATATGAAATTTGATGATAAAGAATCTGGTAGTGAGGATGTCATATGTGATATGTTTGCTGATTTCTTCGCCAGTACTTATTCTAATTCTGCTTACAATGATACAAATATTTACCCTTACTCTCTGACATCAGCTCAAGTAATATGTATTCAAACATTTAATGACTATGATATTTTCGTGAACCTGAAAAATTTAAAAATGTCTTTTCGTCCTGGTCCTGATGGGGTCCCAAGTTGTATTTTAAATCCATGTGCAGAGTCATTCGTCACACCATTAGTCATATTGTTTAATACCTCGATTAATTATGGATATTTTCCTGTGTTTTGGAAGAACTCATATATCTTACCGCTTTTTAAATCTGGCAATAAGTCTGATGTTACAAATTATAGGGGCATTGCTAAACTGAGTGCTATTCCAAAAATGTTCGAGAAACTGATTGCCGATTTTTTGGTTCATCATACTTCATCGTTATTATCACCTCCTCAACACGGTTTCCGAAAGGGCTGTTCAACAACGACCAATGTACTTCAGTTAACATCCATGATAAATGCGGCCTTTTCTCAACAGAAGCAAACTGATGTAATTTTTACGGATTTTAGCAAAGCGTCCGATAAAGTGAATCACAAACTTCTGTTAACAAAATTGGATTTATTGGGTGTAAATTATAGGAGTTTAAGATGGCTTGAATCGTATTTGACTGGTAGAAAGCAGACAGTATGTGTGAACAATAGCTTATCTAAGCATATTTATGTGCCATCTGGTGTCCATCAGGGCAGCCATCTTGGTCCACTTCTTTTTTCGCTGTTTATAAATGATCTTCCTAACATAATTAATTTTGCCAATATCTTGATGTATGCTGACGATGTAAAAGTTTTTCTCTCGTTTAATAATTTCATCGAACATATTTATCTTCAAAATGATCTCAATAATTTATTTTCGTGGTGCGAGTACAACATGATGGAGCTGAATATTAAAAAATGCAAATGTATGCGGTTCTCAAGAAGAATTTTATCAAGGTTAATTATTTGCTTGGTGGTCATCAATTGCAGATAGTGGACTCTTTTCTTGATCTGGGGATCCTATTGGACACAAAATTAAACTTTAATGATCATGTCACTTTGACTGTAAATAAGGCTAGAAGCACTCTTGGCTTCATAAAACGTTGGGCAAAAGAATTTTCTGATCCATATATTACGAATAAGTTCTATGTATCACTTGTCAGACCAATTTTAGAGTATGGATCCATTGTATGGGATCCTCACTATACTGTTTACAGCGATCACATCGAATCTGTGCAGAAACAATTTTTACTCTTCTGTTTGCGTGGCCTTGGATGGAATTATTTGGATATGCCTTCATACACTAGCAGACTGGCATTAATAAAACTGCCTACCCTTAAGAGTCGTCGAACAATGTTAAATATATCCTTCATGATTAATCTGATCAATGGTAATATTTGCTGTGAATTTTTGTTAAGATCTGTTAAATTCAATGTTCCTTGTCGTAACTTCCGCTGTTATAATCCTATTTATATTCAATTCTGCAGAACTAATTATGCTGTTGCTGATCCGTTAACTAGAATTTGCCGTCAATTTAATAATTTGTCAGACATTATCGACTTTTCTTTAAATTCTTGCATTGTAAAACGGAACATTATTGTTTTTCTTAATACATAACTTTTCATATTTTCATTGTAACAATTGCTTGTATTTTTGTTGAGACTAATTATAATTCTATTTAATTTTATTCGTACCTATTGTTGTTATTAGTCAGTAAGGAATTTGTCCATTGACTTAAATAAATAAATAAATAAATAAATAAATAAATAAAAATAATAATTAATGAAAAATCATTTTTTATTTTTTATAAATTGAAAAGGTTAATATATACCATTAATATATGAGGAAGTACCAAAAAGGTGTATTCGTACCACTTCGTCATTCAGAATACATAAATACTATCTATTTATTTTGTTAAAAATGTGTGCATAATAGAAACATGACAATAAAGTATTTATTTCTTATAAAACAATGTTTGTTTTATTATTATTTTAATCAAAAATTAAAAATTTCATTATATACATGTAAAATTTTTAAAAGTTTTTTATAAATAATCATGAAAGTAGCAAAGAGGGCTTTTGTGTCGCAATGCAACTCTGCATACAATAGCCCCAGCACTCATGTTGAAATGCCGCGTAAAAACGTGAGAGAATTCTGTTTTATACATATCGTTCCGTTTTGCTAACGAAAGATAACGTTTCGGTACCCATTTACATTGCTCTCCATATGCTAAAAAAAAAAACGTTCGGTACGATATGTTACGTTTGAGTAACTGGCACTTTACCGACTGACTAACTAATCACGACTGAAAATTATTTATTCTCAAATATTCAGAAATTACCCTCCAAATAAATAGCTTCATACATTTCTCTTCTTTAATTACTTTTAGCACAAATCAATCATATCCCACGAGTTGTCTAGATTTCGATCCCACACATTGTGCGGGTAATAAATGTCGCATTATTAATCATCTGTATGGACCAGCACCATTTTTCGTCGCTTGTAGTAACAGCGTAGACGATGGAGGTTGGATCGTTATTCAACGGCGCATCAATGGATCAGTGAACTTTTACCGTAGTTGGTCAGAATACAAAGGCGGTTTCGGTGACCTTGATAGTGAACTTTTTATAGGACTAGACAAATTGCACGCCCTAACCTCCACTCCTAAGCCCGTGGAGTTGCTGATACAATTACAAGATTTTGATAATGTGATGAAATACGCAAAGTATGATGACTTTCAAATTGGCAATGAAAGTCAAAATTATAAACTAATTAGTGTGGGGTCGTATATCGGTGATGCAGGGGACTCATTTAGTCTACATGTGGGTTATAATTTCTCTACAAAAAATCGTGATAATGATATTGACAAAGATGAAAATTGCGCAATATTTAAAACTGGTGCCTGGTGGTATAAGGAGTGTGGTTGGAGGTCAGTTGATTAAATATTGATGAATACGTTAATTATTATTAATTTGTTTATTGTTTTCAGCAATCTAAATGGTAAATACTATCACGATCCAACAGAATTAAATGATGCTCCAGTAAATAAACGTGGCATTAACTGGTATTATTTTCATGGCTACAAATATTCATTAAAGTTTGTACAAATGTTGATACGGCCTAGGAAGTTGTAGCTGCTAAATTGAAATATTCAATGTTTGACATTAATGAGATTGTTTTATGATATGAAATATTATATGAAAAAAACAATAAATTATTATTGTATCCAAAATTAAAAATATTACATAAATAAGATGATAATTGTTTTTGTATTATTGACTCCACCAGACAGGTTGTAGTGTACGGTTTTAAAGAAAAAAAAATGAATCTCGATGTCACTATTCTGACACTAGCTTTACCACTGTACAAGCAAGAACATAAATGGTTTGATCGCACAAAAGATTAATCTTGTCAACATGCTGCTAGCATACAGGAACATGTAGCCAATCAAATGTTTATACTGTAAAAGTGCAAACCAACATAAATAATTATATGATATAATTATATATGATTTTTCAGGAAATTAAATATGAAAAGATTTTCATAATATTCATTTTTTTTGTATACTACGAATGTAAAATGTACTAACATTTAGCAAACTAAATTTAATTCGTACGGTACAATCATGTTTAGTGGCAATCATGTTTTATAATTTTTTGATTGTCAAGAGCTTAAACAAGCATTAACGTTTACTTATACATGTTTTCCCATTACACCCTTTTTCTGATTGCTAACAGAGGTTTCTTTACTACGAAAATTGAACAACTCGTTCATTTGGATTGAAACTCTGAGACTATAAGATAAGAAAAGAGAAAGCATAGCAAGAGTAATTATTTATTTAAAGAAAAAAAGTGAGTGATAATAAAATTTTCTTAATAACTTGTGATCTTGAGAAATCTGGAAATATTTAAAAGGAGGTATAGTATAGTGAATCAAATAAATTGACATGAATATTATTTTAAAATAATCCAAAATTTCTTAGTGAAGTGAAGTGTATAAAATTTCAATTATTGGCCATAGGGCCCGGAATCTTCTTGGTGTCTATTGGGTCATACTCGGGACGTCCTTACGAGGAGGTAAATACACAGTGAAAAAAAGGAAGAATTTCTATAGGCTTTAACACATTTCTTTTTATACAGGTCCCGGGAATTCTATTTTATTCTATTTTATTCTAATTTTTTCTTCAATTTAATTCGAACTAAATGAGCCGGAAAAAACTGTAATTCGGTGCTGTAAAAACCGTTAATGACAGTTATGTAACAGTTTCACCTCTCTGCAAATTGCTTTATTATTTATAACTTTCATAAATATGCTTAAGTTATTTTTCTAAAATAATATTTCATATTAAATTATATCCATTGTTTCTAGAGATTCTATTTGTTAATTTTCGTTTATAATGTGTCTTTTTCCTATCTACAATGATAAATTTTGTTAATTAAAATTATTGCTAGAAATTTCTTTTGTAAACTTTCTTTTCTAAAGAAGTAATTTTTTTTATAATCTAAAATGTTAAATTTTATTAATTTTTATTAAATCTAAAGTGCTACATTAATTCTATTATTTATATTTGTTACAATAACTGACATGCCCACTGTAGTGATCATTCCAACTCAATCTTTACTATAGTTTAGTCAATCTTTCGTTTTCCATAATTTCGTTTTTTTTCATGTGTACTTATTCTTTTTCATAAAAACTGGTTTATTATAGAATACATAAAATAGAAAAGAAATAGAACACAAAATGCATTGTGATAATCACTTACAGTTGTAATGATCACACAACATGTCTGAATCAAACCTTTTTCATATTTAATTTCATCTTATTAATTTGTTTTGTTTGTATAATGTAATTTTTCTATAATTGAATGCAATAACATGAATTTACATTTTTAGTTCTAAAAACGTTTAAAATTAGTATAATGAAGAACATTTATATCTATTCTATTCAAATATTGTACAAATTGTAAGTGCAAGCATTATATAAAGCACAATTTTCTCGAGCAAATTAATCAAACTTTTTTAGCCAAATTTCCAGAAAATTCTATAGCAGCAACAACATCGGTAGCTCGAAATCTTGAAGGCCTTCCAAAAATCGATTACACGTATGTTTGGTGAGTGCTAATTTTATGTTTCACCCTAATATTTAATATATTCTATTAATTCTTTTTCCTAATTTTATGAATAAATCCTAAGTTAATAATTATGTATGAATAATTGAAGTATACAGTGTTTTCGTAGTTCAGTATTAATTTAGGTGCAATAGGTTATTTGGGGTCCTAATAAAATAACGTCCTTAGGGCCAAGGTTAGTGGCGGATTTTGAGGTAGGCGTATCAATAACACCAGATACCGCTTTTAAATTGGTTATGTCAGTAAAATATGTCTTTTTGTATTTAAATTTATTTTGCTTTCGTTACATATGACTGTAATTGGGCTTTTGTTTTTTATAACATTACAGTCATTTCCAGACCATTTAGAGTAAATTACACCTAAAAATAGGGTCTTTAATAAAAAAAAACTTCTGTATATGGACAGGGTTTTGTTATTGGAAGGACCTTACCCACACGCCCGACTGTTTGCTAGCGAATCAATGGCTCCCGCAGTGTTTTCGTAACAATATCTTACAGCAATAATTCTTTTGCTATAATGTAATAATGCGGTTATTCGTCATGTCCTTTTGGGATAGTTTAAATGGCGGATATTGGCATGCATTACAGATAATTAATATGGCATGTGTTCATTACAAGGTAACTCTTTGACCGAAACCAGATGACTGAGATTAAAGATGGAATACGGCTATTTTTTGACAAATAGTTTTAGATCATATCAACTGATAGCTTAACATCAATTTTATATTGTGGTGTTAAGTCTATACCAAGGCAAATTCATAGAAGGTAGCCTTATCTCTACAACAAATACAACAATGCAAAAACAACAGGCATTTTGTTTTTGTAATAGTGCATTTGAAGTGTAAAAAAAATTAACCCTCAAACCTCCATAGGAAATAAGTTAAAGCAATTAAAAAAGGCTAAATAAATTTTATATATAGAAAATTCTTATGATTTTTATGCCATGCTAAATTACACAATAGAGCAGCACCTGTAAATTAAAAAAAATATATCAGCTGCAAACGTTATTTCTTATTTATTATTGTACCTAAATTATATTTATTTTATGACTGGATTTTGCAATTGAATACTTATTTAAACTATTATCTCTTGAATTATATTGTGAATTATTTTGAATTAACTTTAGTAGAAAATTGAAATAAAAATTTGTACTTAAAATTCACTTGCTTCCACAGCTCTCAACCAAACTGACAGACTCAAAAAAGAAAATAAGAAATACATACTAATACTTCTTTCTTTCTTTCTCTTTTCTTAATCCCAACTATAATTACGTTTGAGTGATTATAATAACAAATTTTCAACGGAAGATTGCCCCAATTTGTTTTAATCCCTATATCCCAATCTTCTGAAAGAGAATTTGTTTTAAAAATAACACACAAGTTATTTCAGTCATAGTTTAGGCACCTAGTTGGAGAAATGCAATTCTTTTTTTTTTTGGTAATTCATCACTTTCATCGAAATAACTATAAATACAATAAATCTAGGTTGTAGTTCAAAAGATTTAGTGTTAAAGGCTTAAATATTGTTAATCATCTTGCAAAAATTTTAATATAATTGGCTTTAAAATAGTAATCCTAAAGAGTTTCTAGAGTGCGTATCGTTAAGGATACATGCTGTACAGGCTTTATAACTAATATAAATACGAAATTGAATATCGAAACAAAATACACAAAAAAAAAAACATTTTTTTTACAGTCCAAATATCCTCAGCTGTTGAGATAAGGCTACCTTCTATGAATTTGCCTTGGTCTATACAAAATGAGTTGAATGAGAAGAAGAATCCAAGGGCCCTCCTAGAAGATATTAGCACACATACGAATTAATATCGATGGCGTACAAGGAACTTTTTTACAAGCAACACAATTATGAACAAAAATTTTGCATTAAATAAATCCGTAGGATAAATTCAATTGTATTTATTTTTATGCTAAAAAAAATATTTTTGTGTTCTTTCCGATCGAAGACGATAAATAAGGTCCAAATACCAAATTCAATCGTGTATTTGTTACATCTCTTTTCTTCAGTTATTGAAAATTGCTGAAACTAAAGCGCTGAAAAAATACCAAAATACCTATTGTTTTTAAGCATAACTTTTGAATAGCAACCCCTCTTTAGTAAGCCGGTAGTTCTTTTTTTCAGAAAGAACTCAAAACCCAATCAATGTTACGGCAGTAGTATTTATAATTTAAGAAAAAGCAAGAACCTATGTGTCTGCATAGTATAATGGAACAAATAGCTGCCCTAAGCCACCAAATACGAAACAAATTTTGGCCAGTAGAGCCTACAATAAGAAGGAAAAGCTCTGTGAATTATTGCTTCGTTTTTACAGAATTTATTTCCTAAAAAATATACAGTCATCGCTCGATTGGAAATGCTTTCAGCTTCATTTGCACTGCAGCATATCAAGTATTAAAAGCAAAGGTTTTTAACAGCGCTTAATTAATTAAATATATTTAACTAAGAACAAAGTAGAAAAAAATTAAAGATAAAGACAATTTTAAAATATTCATACGGTGAAGAAAGAAATAATAGAAATGTATCCATATTCCACTCATTACTGTAGCCCATTTACCTACAATCATAAACTTAAAGTCAACCCTGGACATCCTCAGTTTTGTTTTCTCTTTAGGTGCCGCTCCCTTTCATCGGCATGACTAGTAGAGCTTACTCTCCAATTATCAAAATAAGTCAAATTCTTCAGTATATACTGTCAATGGTGTATGTATGTAGAGGTGCACGTATGTAAAGGTAACTGTCACTGAAGAAGTCGTTATCAGAAGACTTTTAACACTTACGTAAATGGCATAGGAATGTCTTGAAACTATTGTTGCCGCCAGCAACTTTATTTTCAGGATCAGACATTACATCACGTCACACTAGTTTTCTATCATAATTACAGTCGGGGGTCCACCTCTTGTTACATGGATTATTCATATGTTCTGAAATGTAGGCAATTATAAGAATCAAAAGTGTGTTACTCCACAGCAATTATTACAAAAAAGGTTTCATATTTACAACTCAATCATGGAATTCAAAGTTCTTTTAACTCTAATTTTTATTTACAGTAGCGAAAAAATATACAAATTGCCTGGACGTTTTTCGTTCAAAATTTTCCTTTCAGTTTCCCCTAATACACTTGCAGATTCAAGAATTTCATACGAAATTGATAATTAAGTCTGCTTTCAAACAAATTTTTTATGTTTTGTTCTATTTTTATCTGCTGCCATACGTTCAAGTTTCTTTTGTTGTTTAGAGAAAGAAAATCAAATATTTAAACGGATAAATGATAATAATTTTAATAATTTTTATGTTAATTTAATATTTATTTTTTGCCATTGAAACTCGTATGTTGCAGTATGTCGTTAATTAACCTGAAAGTTTATTCCTTTTCTGCTCACATGCTATATATGTACGCTTTTTTGTCTTTGGCTTCCAAGTGCGGAAAAGCCATCAACAGCTATACTCTCCGCTGGTTCTGACACTGCTGCATCTTTTATTCTAGTTTTAGTCAAAAAATTGTGAAGAACATACTAGGTCCTTACAATAGCACCTGTGCACAGTATTTAGTTGAACTTTAATCCCCTTGTGGTATATAAGTCGACTAAAAGCGCAGTTCACAGTCATTCTTGCGAGATATAGCATGTAGTTAAAAACTTTTTTTGTGGTACACTCAAATTTATGCTTCTGGTTCATAAACTTTTTATGTAGTGCCAAAACAGCGTCACAAAAGAACATTTTCCCTTAAATAATTTGATGGGTTATGGCTGAAGAGGCCAAAGAAAGAATATGACTAAAAATGTACAAAGAATACATTAAACATATCAGCTTTTCCTTGACGACATTATATTAAATGATCATTTGGCGTTGGTGCAATTGTCTGGTCTCAGGGATATATCACCTCTGCACATTATCAGGATGTTATATTGTTTCCTTTGTCGATAACTAAATACCTACGATTTTATATGATATAGGCAAGACGACAATGACAAACCTTACTCTAGAAGAATAACACCAAACTTTTATGCGTAAGGACTTCTAAACGAAATTGTTTTATTTTTTGTTCAAAAATAAAGCAAGCAATGTAAATAAAAAGACGAACATTGGTATTCCCTCGAAATTTATTCAAAGATTGTAAATTCACGAAAGCAGTCAAAAATCATAAAGCTAATCGCAACTCAAATTTAAATTTAACCCTTAAATCCCTAAAGAAAACTTAATTTATAAACTTGTTAGGGATTTAGAACCTTCAACGTATATCAAAATAATTTTTTTGAACAGTGTATATTCTGATCGTCCGAAGAAATGCGTCGCTGTTCGTTGATTAATTTGCAACTCTGTCTTATAAAGGATGTGGAGTGTTAAATTATTGAATTATGTGTCAAGAAAAGTAAATTTGAAAAGAAAAAAAAATAAAAACTGAAAGTAGAGAACGATAATCTGTGAAAATTTGGAAATAAACTTGAAATTAATGAAAAAAATTACAAAGAAAAACAAATACAATGTAACATAGTAGTAACTAAATTACTTAAAGTTACCTATATATATTTAGATAAAGTAAAGTTGTATTATATAACTAATCTTTAATAAAATTATGCTCTAAAATTAAGAAAAAAAAATCATAAAACAAAAGAGAAACAATAAAACCTAACACCAGATAAAATTTTACACCAACTGATCATGTGCCGTAAAATTGCCAAAGTAATGGAGAAAGAAAACCTTTTAAATCGTGCAAATAACATGTGCGTAAACTTTCATAACTGGTCGAATAAATCATCGTCAGAAATCCCATCATCACCAACATTCAACTTATTTGGTTTCCATCTACATTTTGTTATACATTCTCTCCAGAAAAATCAACATTTAGGCATACTAACAGTTTTCTTTAAAATAAGATTTAATTATATCTAACTATTCTATAATTGATGAATTCAATTTTATCGGTGATTTTTTTGCATTATTGAATTTGTATTATTTCCAATAAACATTGAATTAAAGTAATGTATTTCGAATAATATTTTTTTTGTACAGAAACGAAGGTTCCTCAATTAATGATGCGAGTAAACAATAATTTGGTAAAAAGGGGTAATCGTATAGGAAAATTAGTGTTAACGTTACCAAAGGACTATGGGGAGGAGAAAAGAGCACTCTGGATTACCTGACATCTAGTCATCTTATTGTTGATCTATTTTTTTGTTTATCTTCATCTATTTGTCTAACAAAACATATATTAAGAAAAATGAAAAAATGCCATCTAATATTGGCATGAATTTATATTTCTATGCTTGCGCTACGATGAATCTTGGGTTAAGAATGAACACGCCATTGAGCTAGCCAGAATACCTTATGTACATGCCAAATACCTTAAGTTTCATAAAATTTAATTATTATCTTCTAAACCGAGCGTAACATAGATGGCTCCCAACGCAAAGCTACTGTAAGGTAGCAATGTATGATAAATAAATGCTTTGGAAAAAAATTTTTTTAATATAAATTATTTATATAAAAGAAAATGTTATGACGAAGGAAAAATGTTTCACATCCAATTATATGTTAAAAGGCAGATCTAGATGAAGAAAGAGCAGAAAAGTATATCAACGATTTTATTTTTTTTATTCATTCATAAATGTTGTTAAACCTCTTCACAACACCATCATGTTCATATGAATGCTTAAGACAATCTAAAAGTCGAATGTCAGAAGATCCCATTCATCCAACATTTATGCATTAGATTGTTTTATCCAATTCACTTGGGTAAAGGTTCTCTTATGATCTGCAAGGCTTTATATTCTATATATGTACTCTTAAATTGAAATTTTTATTCAGCGTCAGATCTTAAGAAAACATTAATTTAATGTTTTTTTGAGT
This sequence comes from Sarcophaga carnaria, assembly GCA_958299815.1. Classification (NCBI taxonomy): domain Eukaryota; kingdom Metazoa; phylum Arthropoda; class Insecta; order Diptera; family Sarcophagidae; genus Sarcophaga; species Sarcophaga carnaria. Next base: position 75,378,528 of record OY283151.1, read on the forward strand.
TTTACAAGAAAAGAGATTTATAAAAAGGATTTTAGTTTATTTTTGTTTTATTCACACAAGACTATGTTTTATGAGTAGTAATTCACTCCTGATAAAGCATATGACCAGTATTGGGTAGAAGAAAAAAACTATGCAGAGGCGCTATATTCTGCGATCTATTAAAGCAGATAATAATAGGCGGGCTTAAAATTTAAATCACAGCTTACTCACATTATTAATTCGAAAACTGGAGTTTTTGTGTAAAGAAAAAAAAAACAAATATATATATATATCAAAATATATATATATATCAAAATATATATATATATCAAAATATATATATATACATATATATATATATATATATATATATAAACATACGAATTTATCTAACTCCACATTAACATTTTTCGGCTTAAAGAAAAGAAAGAAAACTTAAATTTTTTCTTATTATTATGAACACGCGAAATTCATCGAGTGGGTCGTCAAATTATTTAAATTCAAGTAGAGGTAGAGGCAAAATCCTTTTAACTCCTAAAACAACTAAGTCTTTAGAAGATTTTCCAATTTCAAATGCTTCAAGAGCCCAAGTGGTTTATTCACCTCCGCCGGGAGAAAATAATCAGTCCGATTTTAATCCACCCTTAGATCAGGAAAACACAACCAAGTCGCTAGAAGATTTTTTTAGTACAAAATCTACAGGAGCCCGGGTGATTCATTCTCCTCCACCTGGAGCGGATACTCAGACTAATTATAATACAACTAATCAGGAAAATTTGAGTCTAGCTTCTATAGATGTTTCTTTACTACCTATGGAATTAGTTGAAAACGAAGACATCAATAATTCAAATATAGCAACAAAGGAAGATGATGCTCCTATTGCCGAATCGGGGATACAAAATGCAAATGGGGAGTTGTTGGTGGCCATACAAGAAGCCATACGTTCATCTCAGAGGGAATTTAGAGGGGAAATAAATGCGTTAAAGGCCACCATATCCAATGAATGGGAATCCTCACCCTATTTAAAACGTTTCTACGATATCTCAAGAACAAAATCTGTCCGATAAAATTAAACTTGAGAAATGGAAAATTCATTACGATGGCGCTGGCAATGTGACAAATTTTATCTTTAAAATTGATACGCTGGTAAAGAGAATCCTTTGCTCAGATGAACACTTACTTTCAAATTTTCAAATATTTTAGGCGATATATATACATATATAAAAATAAAACAGGGGAATGGTATTGGGATTTTCTGAAACAAAATCCGTCATACTCTTTTCGCAAATTCACAATTTCTCATGAATTCGGTAAGTTAGTATCAGATGATAAAATTTTGATAAATATTCATAAGCGTAAACAACAGCAAAATGAATCTTATGATAGTTTTCACTCTACAATAGTCGCAAGCAAGCAATGTAAATAAAACGACGAAATTTATTCAAAGATTGTAAATCCACGAGAGCAGTCAAAAATCATAAAACTAATCGCAACTGAAAACTGGAACTAGAATAATAAAAGGTTTTGATGGTAGCATTCATAAAACAGAATTTGTTTATAAAATTATAAAATATCCAGCAGACATTAAAATTCAGCGATTTTATTTATTTATGGAAATAATAAATTTTTCGACTCATTAAGACAATTTGATTATTATTAAATTAAAATGTATACCTTGTTCCATTGCATTGCATTTAATTATAAGTAAAATGTAAAAAATTGTAACTTGTTTGTGCCCATATCTTCTTCCACCATTATATAAACATTTTAAATATTTTGAATTTTCGAATAAAATTATTTACTTCTTCTATAATTTTTTTTTGTATTTCTGTGAATATAAACTCTCTAAACTGATAGAAAAACGACAGGAAAAGAATCTGTTAAAACATCAGTATCTCGTCCGACATATTAACCCGTAAACCCGTAAAGAAAATTTAATTTATAAACTTATTATGAATTTTAAATAATTTTAAGAAAAAAATTTTCTTTTTAAATCGTTTAAAATTAATAAATTTTACAAAAAGGAACTCTCATGGCTTTTACCCCTGGCAAGACACATGACGGAATATAACCGCCAAATTAAAAAAAATATTTTTTTGCTGTACATACATATTCCACATTCTAAAATTATTCGTTAGGTCAGATATCCGATTTGATTTTTAATTTTTGCAAAAATTATTTACATTCCTTCATATCTTAATGGGGTGAAACGATCTTTTGATTTAAAATAGAGCTTGTACTCTTAATAATCTTCCAAATATTTTCATTTATTTGGTCTTCTTCTCTCTGCGCGAGAATTTTTAATGGTTGTGTCCTAACAGATTCAGAATACTTTGAGGGGTTACGATTAAAAAATGAAAATCAAAGTTGTTTAAGAAAACGAAAAACGTTTTTTAGACAACATTATGACTCTCACACACACATATATGACTACAGTGATCAGCTCAAAATGATCACTAAAGAATGCAATATATTTTGAATGTAAGAATATAAAAGTACTGCTTGACCACATGTATACATACATACAATATTTTCTAATTTATAATCTATTCGACGCTGAAATAAATTTCCATTCTTATCTCACTTGTTATGTGAAAGAAGAAATTATTTGTTAGCTATTGGAAGAAGCATCATTGAAAATATTTTAAATTCTTCAAAAAAAAAATTCTTAACCTTTTTAAAAACGTTTAAAACATGAGTTGTTGATTGCAAACAAAATAAAAATAAATATGTGTTTAGTTTTCATCAAACTTTTTATTGTTCGCACTACTTTTGTTCCACTGTCACACTTGACGAATACAGCAATAATTGCTTATTCACTATTCTACTTTACACTTCTGTTCGTGCAAGTACTAACAACTGTTTGGTAGATCTTCACAACAGCGATCTTCAAACCACAAATGTTTACTTTGCACGCAATGCGTCTTCACACAAGACTGACTGAAATCTTACTACTCATTTATATGCGCACGCAATCAGTCTGATGAAGGTTCTTGAAGTAGAAGGTTTTTGTTTTCGCCTTCTCGAGAATTATATCGCTACTGCATTGTTGTTTGTGTATTTTGTTCACGTTGTTTGTTGTTGCCTTCTTTCTTACTTGTCTGTCTCCTTTTCTTTCACACTGTTGTTGCTGGTATATGCAAGCAAGTTCGTTGTATTTGTTAGTGTGGCTTTTGTTTATCGTTAATGTTAAACGATGTTCATAAAATATAAGAAGCGAATATAATTTTCTCCTATTGGGGCTCGTATTAATATTGCATTCAATTATGAACACTTATGATTGCACTGAACCGCAGTTGACTTCTTATTAACTATTATCGATCCGAGAATATTGAATAAATTTGTTGTTAATTTTCGTCAAATAATACTTCTTGCTTGTGTTGTGTATAATAAGGCATCCAACTCCACTTTAGATCTGATTTAATTTTCTTTGTTGTCTTTTATTTTGCAATAAACACAAGAAATTTAAGATGCTTTGTTTGTATTTGCATTTTTTTATAAATTCTGTTACTACATACGTACGTTGCGTTTTTTCCCCCATCAAAGGCCTTTACAGAAATCGAACAAGTGGAAGGAGATGAGCAGAGCCGATAGTTTTTTCAAAGCACAAAAAAAGATACTTTGCATCTAATAGTGATGAAAAGTAATTATTGCGAAAGTAAAAGAAAAAATCTGGCTTTTCAGCATTAAAAAATTCTCGAAATTTTAAATTTATTTAAATAAGACCGTAAGTGAATTTACTATTGTAGTGTACATACATGTTACACACAAATCTATATCCGCTTTAGATCTGGAACGATATTATTTTTGTTATAAACGAGACTTCACTGTATTCTTTAATATGTACATAAACTTAGCATTCGTGAAATTAATTGTCATTATTATATTGACATTTGAATTGTAATTATTTTTATTTGACTCTGAAATAAACAGCCTCTTGAAAAACTCGAAACGTAACAATTTGTATCTGAATTTTATATTGAATTATTGAATGTGATGTTAAATATAAGGAGAAACTCTAATACAACGAAGGATGCTAAAAATTTACGGCCTTCTGTTGAACAGAATGTAGGATCAATTATGAAATAGGACAATATGTTGGTTAAACGTGTAAGCCTATCTGGTAATTACGTTAGTGTCAGAACACATGGACACATACAATTATTTTTTAATTAAGAAATTCTGAACTATTAGAGTACCTTTCCTATACGTTGATAATGATATACTAAAAGCATATTAACCCGTTAGTGCCCAGTGGCAACTTAAGTTACCAGCATAGGTTGCCTTAGTTTTTATGCTCTGAGAGGAAATTGAGTGTAAAACAAAAAGCCGTAACCGTTAGAAAAAAAAGTAATTCGGGCATTTATGGGTTAATTATACTTATATTGTATTTGAAGTCGCCGTAGTCTAGTAGGTAGTGTGTTGGCTTATTAGACGTAAAGCCAGGGTTCGAGCCCCAGGCCAGACATTAAAACAAAATACAAAAACTATTTCTTCGCCGACTTCCTCTCAGCAGATTTCTGGCAAAAACTCTGAGAGTAAATAAAAATTGCCATGAAAAGTTTCTCAAAAATCTGTCGTTCGGAGTCGACTTTAAACTGTAGGTCCCGCCACTCATGTATATAAATTAACACTCACAACATAAGTGGTGTGAGAAACTAGGTCGTAATCCTGACTGAAGGATTGTAATGACCAATTATGTATATATATTGTATAAACCCAAAAAAGTGTTAAAAGCGCCACCTCAACCTCAGAATTTGAACATAACAGATCAAGTGTAAAATTACTTGAGTAGTCCAGAGGTACATATTTGAAACATGGCAAAAAACACTGAGTATAGATTTGTTAAAAGTTTCCACGAATTACTGCAATTAACTTTCGTCGTGAACGTGTATAAACGATAGAATGGTGTCGAAGATTTCAAAATAAATACGAAATACGATGTTCAATTTCTCTTAACTCAATAGTTTTCTGGCTGCTGTAAACAGATCAATTTAATATCTATGAAATTAAGGGCACTTTAGCTCTGCAGTATCATGAACTATTCAATAAAAGTTTTTTATATTTTCTTTTTGTAGTGTGGGCTGATTAGACGACTTCCTCTTACCAGATTTCTGGCAACAACCCTGAGAGTAAATAAAATTGCCAGGAAAAATTCTCAAAAATCTATAGTTTGGTCATTACAACCCTTCAATCAGGATTATGGACCTAGGTTTATAATGACCAATTATGTATTTTTGTGTACATTGGTTTTTTGTAGAAATTAGAAATAATATGAGTTTGTGGGACTTGCATTGACATTCACTGTGATAACACATTCATGAATGACGGGAAAAGAGACTTCTCGAAAAAATAAACATCAAGAAACAAGGTATTTTGTGTGTGCATTTTGTTGTTAATTTCCTATTTAAATAAATTCTTTCTCAAACAAATGATTCGAATAGTAGACCACTAAAAATTTAACCACTTGTGGGCCAATTCCTTCTAAAATGTAAAAAAAATATTTTACACCAGAACGTGAGATTCTTCAATGAAGGAATGATTTCTTAGAGAGTAAGGCTGACGTTGAGAACCTAAAGTGCGGTTATGTACGTAGTCAGCTTGTAGTGGAGGAGATAAACCAAAGGTCTCACAGTAAATTGAACTTAGTACTGTGATTATGTGTGGTACACAATGCACTCTATTTACACGCATTTAACGAATATACACTTTTCAATTCGTTGTCTTTTCTAATGCAAGTATAAATGAAAAGATTGCAATGTTGATCGCCATCAAATGTAAATTCAATTAGCTTTTTACGCATTTTGTTTGACTTCAACAGAGAATATATTTTATTTGTTGTCTTAAATAGGTTTTTATGCTTTTATGTTTCTCTTGATGTGAAGCTATAAGATGTTAAGATCGAAAACTAAAATGGCAAACGAAGAAATGCCCAAAATATGTATTTTTGAAATTAACTATTTGTAAAAAAATAGCTGTATTCCATCTTTAATCTCAGTCATCTGATTTCGATCACAGACTTACCTCTTTGGTGGAGTCAATAATACAAAAACAATTATCATCTTATTTATGTAATATTTTTATTTTTGGACACAATATTTTTGAATTGTTTATTTTTTAATCTAATATATCATATCATAAAACAATCTCATTAATGTCAAGCATATAATTTTTCAATTTAGCAGCTACAACTTCCTAGGCCGTATCAACATTTGTACAAACTTTAATGAATATTGGTAGCCATGAAAATCAGACCAATAAATGCCACGCTTACCGAATGGAGCATCATTTAATTCTGTTGGATCGTGATAATATATACCACTTAGATTGCTGGAAACAATAAACAAATTAATAATAATTAAAGTATACATCAGTATTTAATCAACTGACCTCCAACCACACTCCTTATACCACCAGGCACCAGTTTTAAATATTGCGTAATTTCCATTTTTTCCAACGTCATTTTCACGATCTTTTGTAGTGAAATAATAACCCACATGTAGACTAAATGAGTCCCCTGCATCGCCGTTATACGACCCCACACTAATTAGTTTATAATTTTGACTTTATTACCAATTTGAAAGCCATCATACTTTGCGTATCGCGTCACATTATCAAAATCTTGTAATTGTATCAGCTACTCCACGGGCTTAAGCGTGGAGGTTAGGACGTGCAATTTGTCTAGTCCTATAAAAAGTTCACTATCAAGATCACCGAAACCGGCTTTGTATTCTAACCAACTGCGGTAAAAGTCCACCGATCCATTGATGCGGCGTTGAATAACGATCCAACCTCCATCGTCTACGCTGTTATTACAAGCGACGAAAAATGGTGCTGGTCCATACAGATGATTAATAATGTGACATTTATTACCCGCACAATGTGTGGGATCGAAATCTAGACAACTCGTGGGATATGATTGATTTGTGCTAAAAGTAATTAAAGAAAAGGGATGTAGGAGGCTATTTATTTGGAGCGTAATTTCTGAATATTGGAGAATAAATAACTTTTTCACTGTCTTTCATTTCTGTTGTGGCATGAACTCTTTTAAGAAAAATTTTAATTTCGTAAAATATTTCGACTTCTTTTTTATATTAACACGTTCGTATCGGATCCAAATATCCAATCAAACAGTTCTATAGATCCATGTATTTTCTTGTAATTTTTACCGTTTAAGATGCAGATTTCGAGATTGTTTTACTAAACGGACTTATTTTTGGCAAACAGTGTCCAATCGATATTTGATTATATTCTCTGACATTCCAGTGATAACTAAATTTAATTTCTGAAAACATTTTTTAAATTAGCAAATTTTCCAAATGTGCAGCTAATGAGCAAATATAAGGCATATTTTCCACGTAATTTAGCTAGGATATAAACCTACGTGAAGAGTATGGCCGACAAAAACAAATTAAATATCAACAAGCAATCAAGAGAGACAAAATATTTAAGAAATTATGACAAAGGAGCGATAATTACGAGAAAATGACCGAAAATGTAACAACAACACTTAAAGAAAAATCTTCGAAGTTACAGACATGCTAATAAAAAGAGTATAAGTAAGACAAAGAACGATGCTACCACGCAGTCGTGATTAGTTAGTCAGTCAGTAAAGTGCCAGTTACCCGAACGTAACGTAACATATCGTACCGAACGTTTTTTTTTAGCATATGGAGAGCAATGTAAATTTGTACCGAAACGTTATCTTTCGTTAGCAAAACGGAACGATATGTATAAAACAGAATTCTCTCACGTTTTTACGCGGCATTTCAACATGAGTGATGGGGCTATTCTATGCAGAGTTGCATTGCGACACAAAAGCCCTCTTTGCTACTTTCATGATTATTTATAAAAAACTTTTAAAAATTTTACATGTATATAATGAAATTTTTAATTTTTGATTAAAATAATAATAAAACAAACATTGTTTTATAAGAAATAAATACTTTATTGTCATGTTTCTATTATGCACACATTTTTAACAAAATAAATAAATAGTATTTATGTATTCTGAATGACGAAGTGGTACGAATACACCTTTTTGGTACTTCCTCATATATTAATGGTATATATTAACCTTTTCAATTTATAAAAAATAAAAAATGATTTTTCATTAATTATTATTATGATTGTAATGCGTATAAAAAACTTTGAAACATAATAAATAAAAAATAAATGTTTTGAGTGCCAATATAACTCAAATGCCCTTTTTGGTGCTTTCCTATTTATACATAAATTTTTTTAATACTTAGAATCTTATGATTCTAATGTTCATAAAGAATTATAAGAGTATTATTTATTGTTACTATTCAGCAAGAGCTATTGTTTTGCATTTTAATAAAAAATCACTTTGAATAGTATAAAATTCGGCTGTACATATATCTAAATTCTATAAATATTACAAGAATAAATGTTCATAATAATAAATAAAATAAAAAAAAAATTTATAAAAATTTAAATAAATAAATAAAATTTAAGTAGCAAATATAACTTCTTCCAAATAAAAGTATCCAATTGGTACTTTTTGAATTTTGCTTTACATTAAAAACACTCATCATTGTTCTGAACAGCGTTGACAGCTGTCCCGATTTTAACGTTTCTATAACTGCACAAAGGTTCTTACGGCGATGCAAGTTACGTTTTTACGTTCCCTACGCTTGAGTAACCAGGCCTTAAACAGTTATGAGTCTGTAACCCAGAGCTGTATTAGAAAGTGCGTATTAAGCACAGTGATATTGAGTAGTGGACGCTTATAAGAATCGATTAAAAGGGTCATGAATAAAATTGATAGCGAAATTAATATCTATCAAAAGTTAATAAATAAACCCTGTGGGGAAATAATGATGGACATATAAAATTTTTTCTTTGAAATATTTGGTTATACAATACTATTTTTGTTTCTTTCGCTATAATGATTCGAACCAGTCATCCCAATATGGTAGAAAAATGATTTTTATGCAATGGCAAATAATTAATATTTCTCCACCTAGACTTAGACAATAGATTCAAATTTGGAAAAAACAAATTACAGTACACAATAACCAATAAGCAAATGCTACAATATACCATTATTACAGACGTCGCGAATATTGGAACAGAAATCACACAAAAGCTGGACTTTTCTGTAAAAAATAGTTTCAATATTAAACCGGTTATAAGAATTAAATTTCGAATAAATCAGTTTAAATAACCGGTGCTGTACGGCAAATTTTTGGGTGGCATGACAATGTCCATTGACATAATGTCCATATCACTTTGTTTGTGGACATTGATAGTCTTGATAGTCTTGATAGTGTCATATTGTCCACATATTTTAGTTACTTTAAAAAATATATCAACTCATTAGAATTAAATTTTTTCTGAAAAATATTTAATTTATCTTTAACAATCTGTCTGCAGTAAGGACAAAGTAATGGCGATTGCTCTTTGATTTTTCTTCAAAGTCTATGCAGCTAGAGCAAATTCAAATTCAAGCAAAAATTGGCGCCGATTTTTTATTGAAAAATATTTATTTTTTTCAAATCTTTTCTTTTAAATTTCTGCATGTGATAAATGTTTGTCCAGCTTATGTGAAATGTAAAGTAATTCAAATAAATTACAGAGATTTAAAAAAAAATTTAAAAAAAATAGTTTTCAATAAAAATCGGCGCCGATATACGTGTTTTTGGCGAAATAATTCTTTTTCGTCGGTTAGATATAAAAGTTTTGATTTTTTCCGAAAACAATTTACAGATTCATATTTATATTTTAAACCTTGCATATTATCTTCTTTAACACTTTCACTTTGTAAATTTTTAACTGAACTTCACAATATTCTGATAGTAACTAAGAATCATAGCAGTCTTTTCATTTTTACTTTAAATTTACAACGGTAAATTAACTTGAAGTAAAATTAAAGTATAAATATGTACCTAAAATTGATTTTTAATTATTATGGACCAAAAGTCACATAATGTCCATGGACTTTATCACACATTATACATGGACATTATGACACCACGCGAAGTGACATAATGTCCATTGACATAATGTCCCTAAAAAGTGAAATTATGTCCATGTCATGCCGCCAGTTTTTGGAATAAGACTTTCGAATAGTTTTCTGAGTTTTTATAGAAAAAAATTAATGACGCCTTTATAAAATTTTTTTATATCCAATTATTATAAACTGAAATTTCAATCCGATAAGTAGGTTTAGAAATGTTGGCTAAAGAGTCTCTCTCCGCCTGCCTAAAAATCAAAAAATTTATATATGTATGTACATTTATAAAAAACATAAAACTATTTATGTACATAAGCATAATACGTAGCGCCAAGCATGGTAATTTATGCTACTTTGACACTCAACAACATGCAGATATATAATGTCACTCAAAATACGTATTATTTATTTATTTTATTTATTTTGTCTCAAAGTTCTCTTTTGTACATTACAATCATAACAATATGTATTTAAGGACTTTAAAAATAAAAAAATAATTGATATACACATATGCCCAAAATAATAGATACACCTTATTCTAAAGTATTAAAGAAACGTTAACTGTCAAAATACCCTCGAAAACGCAGCGAGAACTGTTTTTATTATAGTTCCATCTGACAACATCTTTAAAACGGAAAATTTGACAAGTACATGCATATATTTAAATATAAAAAGTGAAATTCCGGTGAATCCATACAAATTGTTGATCGTAATAATAGATACACTTGACTTATTTATAATTTTTTTTCATTGTAAATTAAAGTTATGAGTGATTTTTCATTGTGTTTCATATGCTTGAATGCGAACGCTCGAATTATTATTTGAAATATATTTGTGACAGGCAGTCAGCTGCGGTAGAGCCCTTTATCCTCTACTTAACAGAAGATCTAGACTAAATTGTAAGAATAAGATTCTCTTGTACAAAATGTGTATTTGGCCTATTATGACATATGGTTCTTTAAAGCTTCTAGAACGTATAGAAAAAAACTTCAGGTAATACAAAATAAAAATTTGAAAATAATACATGGTCTGAAACCCATATACTCTACTGATTTGCTGCACAGTAACTTAAGTCACGTATTGATTGAATCCTTCGCAAGAGAACTGACTCTGTCATTTAGTGAAAAATGCAGAACGTCTACATATGGAATAATAAGGAATTTACTGAATGTCCACTAGATCTCTTTTTACTGAAAGAGCCAATTTAGTGAATATTTTAAAAATTTCTAATGACTTTTTAAGATTGTGCAAGGTTTTTTTAAGACAACTTTTCCTTAATTCTGTGATTTGTTATTAGTTTATTTATTTAATTGTTAAGTTTTTGGTTGTTGTAATACTTTAAGTAAAATCTCAAAACAATGTAATAAATTTTAGTAAAGATTTCACTAAAGACATACATATATATATTCATATATATTTATTAATTTATTTATTAACTAAAACATACAAACATAATTTAAATTGAAAAATCATAAAAAATTATTTCTTACATTTAAAATCACAAATAATAAATATTTTTAATATTGATTGTGTTTAATTAAGCACTTAATTTACGTTTTTAGTTACTATTTAAATTTACTCATTTTCAATTTACAGTATCGGACAAAACCTAAGCACCCCCTCAGTACATTTTTTTAAAATGATTATTTTTTAAAGAAAACAAAGTTATTAATGTTTTATTTTTTATTTTTTATTTACTTATATCCTTATTATTGAAAAACACAAACTTAAGGAATTCAGAATTCAATAAAAAAAAGTTATGATTCAAAATACATTTGAAGTCGAAAATATAAGCGGACAAAACTAAAGCACCCCCAATTTAAGGTACAGATAAAAACTATTGAAATTAATATTTCTTTGCGAATCCTTTATTCTGGATGGCACACGCCATTCTTTTAAGGCATAGAGGATTTGAAATTATTAATTATTTCAGGTGAAATTGCTTCCCAGGCTATTTTTGCGGCTTCAAATAAATCTTTTTTAGTTTTCTAATTTTCTCGGTTGATTTTTAAGTTAACGATCTATCACAAGTTCTCGTTTGGGTTAAGATCAATTTAGTGCAAGATATTCGATCAACAGATCAATTATTTCTAGGCTAATTAAAAAGTTTTTGCAGATTGGTCGCACATCTTCTTCTCATCCTGGAGGAAGACCACGTGAAACTTCGCGATATGAAGACTCCTGAATTAAAAGGACAATCCAAAATGATCCCACAGCATCTAATAGTAACATAGTCGTCGACTGAATAATCCGGCATCTACCGTCCTTCTGCGAATCGCTCTTTCGCTAATTTTTAAACATAAACGGTTTCGTATGTTACTATTAGATGCTGTGGGATCATTTTGGATTGTCCTTTTAATTCAGGAGTCTTCATATCGCGAAGTTTCACGTGGTCTTCCTCCAGGATGAGAAGAAGATGTGCTACCAATCTGCAAAAACTTTTTAATTAGCCTAGAAATAATTGATCTGTTGATCGAATATCTTGCACTAAATTGATCTTAACCCAAACGAGAACTTGTGGTAGATCGTTAACTTAAAAATCAACCGAGAAAATTAGAAAACTAAAAAAGATTTATTTGAAGCCGCAAAAATAGCCTGGGAAGCAATTTCACCTGAAATAATTAATAATTTCAAATCCTCTATGCCTTAAAAGAATGTTTCAATAGTTTTTATCTGTACCTTAAATTGGGGGCGCTTTAGTTTTGTCCGCTTATATTTTCGACTTCAAATGTATTTTGAATCATAACTTTTTTTTTATTGAATTCTGAATTCCTTAAGTTTGTGTTTTTCAATAATAAGGATATAAGTAAATAAAAAAATAAAAAATAAAACATTAATAACTTTGTTTTCTTTAAAAAATAATCATTTTAAAAAAATGTACTGAGGGGGTGCTTAGGTTTTGTCCGATACTGTATATTTAAATTTGTTTGTTTCTATTACACATATTTTAACAATGTGTCAGTAATTTTCCGATATAACTACGAAACATCGAATAATTATGAACCCTAAAAAGTTTTTAGTTTTTAAAATTTTTTTCAAAACTTCTACATTTAAAAATGAGCAAGCGATTGTTATTTATTGAAATCAATGTTTATGTCAAATTGACATATTAAAAATCGAATTTATTCCATTTCAAATACTGTAGAGTGCTATTAATTGGTGAATTACCATACTCAAGCACTTATACACCAGCATGGTTTATTACATACTTGGTTTATCGCATAATTAGATGCCTACGTTATACATATTTAGCAAATAAATTAATGCAATCAGCAATTATTATTTATGATTGTATAATAAAAACAAAATAGAATATAACAAATAAAAGCACAAAGAATTTTACAATTTTATTTACATTAAACAATAAATTTCATTTTAGCTAGTTAGTGTGAACTAATCCTTTTGTTATGGTAATTCATTTTGGTTACACGGAGAAGTAATAATTTTTAATTTTTCGAATTGAATACGATGCACATTTTTAATTAATTTTTACTTATAAATTTTAAGGGATCTAATGAGTTCCGAGTCATGACAATACGTGAGAACGGAACCGTTTGTAACCAAAGAAGTTCTTCTTTTACCAAAATGTACACTGATTCTTCGCAAATATTTCTTTTTGATTTTTAAATTTCAAATTTGCTTTAAGGACACTTCTTTTTTGGACCACTTTTTCAAAATAAAAATTTTGTTTGGAAATGGGAGAGATAGAAATTTAATACAAATACATACACATATCAAATAATAGTAGTCGCCGTAGTCTAGTAGGTAGTGTGTTGGCTTAAAAGACGTGAGGCCTTGATTCAAACCCCATGTTGCACAATTATAACAATTCGACGACTGCCTCTCATGAAATTTCTGGCGAAAACTCGAAGTAAATAAAATTGCCATGAAGGTATGTAGGTAGGTAGAAGTGGCTGTCCTCTCGATGGAGTCATGAACGGACACACTTAGCCCGCACACATGACCCATTATGATACCACAGTTTTATATTCTCCCCTATTCCTGGAACCACTCGGAGCTTCCGATGAAGGGACTCAGACTGCCAATATCCATGCATGACAGTTCATCTAGAACCTCCATTTAGTAGGCACCCAGGTGCCTCTTCCTCCTCCGACCAAGAGACGGGCACGTACACAGTAGGTGAAGAATAGTCTCATTCGCAAGGTGTCCAAGACCAATAAGCCTCGCATGCGTTCCTATAATGCAATGCCCTGTAATAACCCCGATAACAGTGCTGAGCCTAATTCTTTGGAGATTCGCCGTGCGCCTCCTATCCAGCCTCGGCTGATTTTTTGCAGAGTTCTGCCCTTGTCCGAAGCTGCCCACCTACTGTTGACAAGATCTCCGCTTGCATTGTCAATTATAAGCTTGCAGGTACCCAAAGGGATCCCCAATGTAGAGAATTCATCAGCTCCTTCTGACTAGTTCATCCGCTCTGCAGTTGCTGGAAATATCCTTATGTCCCGGTACCCATGTGATACAAACATCAGGTTGTAATGATCAGTTAGGCGTTTGCTTATTAGTTGATCTTTAATTTTTGAAGTTTTTAAAATGTTTCCTAAATCTCTGTTGTTTAACGCAAGAATCGTCTAATATTTCATATTTTCTCTTTTCACGAAGTCACTTTTCAATTTATGTAATCTCGGAATTCTTTGTATAGAGGTCCCATATGTGAAAGCAAAAATTGTCTTGTGATCGACATCCTACATAATAAGTTTTTGTACCCTGACCGGGGGAATGTTCACAAGAAAAAATCTGTTTCAGTAAATTTAAAAATTTGTGTCCTCTACGATCGATTTTGGCTGATGTCTGTAGTAGTAAGATCTTCAACGATCTTCATATCCTTGAGTATGTTCATGAGTATAATTTTTCCGATATTGTTGTGTGCTCCCCCGCATAAACGACAACTGTTCTATCTATACTATGTATATTGTACTGTGATGCATAATAAACTTCCACTACTCCATGCTGGTTTGCAATTATAGAACCTTTTGTTCCGGAGCATATATTTCAACCAGTAGATAGTATTTTACGTGTCTACATGTTCCCTGTCCATTAGATTAGGGTAATTGCCATAAAGCGTTTTAGATTTCCAAACCTGCATTAGATCCCTTGTGATTATACGAGGCAGCTGTCTATTGTTTTTGACGTTCAATAACGTAAAGTTATCGTCTGCTTTACTATGGTATTCCGAATGTTTCCTACATTGTTCTAAAATACTTATGTGATTAGCTTTTGAATTTAGCGGTCATAAGGAATTCGAATATTTAGTATATCCCATCCTCCTAGTTTTCTTGGGATGTTAATTCATTCAATTGGCGATTGTGGGTGCTGGTGCTTGTTTATTGTCATTGTTATTTCTATGACTTTTTGGACGAAATGGATTTTTATTGAAAACAACAATTATTCTCCCACGCAATTCTTGTTCGAAATCCATTTAAAAAATAACAATATTTGGCATTGAATAAAATTATTTACAAGTGTTTTCTGATACAGATTATGAACACAAGCATTTATTTGTTGTTTTTTTTTCAGTCACAATAAGTGATACAAGTCTAGACCTAAGTCCGAATTTGTTCAAGTGTACCAATTAAAGGAAATATTAAAATATTTATTATTGCATGTTTGTCAGAATTTTCAACAATTATGTTTAACAAATATATTTTACTATAAATAATTACATTTACAAATAGAATAGAATACAATAGAATAGAATAGAATAGAATAGAATAGAATAGAATAGAATAGAATAGAATAGAATAGAATAGAATAGAATAGAATAGAATAGAATAGAATATAATAGAATAGAATAGAATAGAATAGAATAGAATAGAATAGAATAGAATAGAATAGAATAGAATAGAATAGAATAGAATAGAATAGAATAGAATAGAATAGAATAGAATAGAATAGAATAGAATAGAATAGAATAGAATAGAATAGAATAGAATAGAATAGAATAGAATAGAATAGAATAGAATAGAATAGAATAGAATAGAATAGAATAGAATAGAATAGAATAGAATAGAATAGAATAGAATAGAATAGAATAGAATAGAATAGAATAGAATAGAATAGAATAGAATAGAATAGAATAGAATAGAATAGAATAGAATAGAATAGAATAGAATAGAATAGAATAGAATAGAATAGAATAGAATAGAATAGAATAGAATAGAATAGAATAGAATAGAATAGAATAGAATAGAATAGAATAGAATAGAATAGAATAGAATAGAATAGAATAGAATAGAATAGAATAGAATAGAATAGAATAGAATAGAATAGAATAGAATAGAATAGAATAGAATAGAATAGAATAGAATAGAATAGAATAGAATAGAATAGAATAGAATAGAATAGAATAGAATAGAATAGAATAGAATAGAATAGAATAGAATAGAATAGAATAGAATAGAATAGAATAGAATAGAATAGAATAGAATAGAATAGAATAGAATAGAATAGAATAGAATAGAATAGAATAGAATAGAATAGAATAGAATAGAATAGAATAGAATAGAATAGAATAGAATAGAATAGAATAGAATAGAATAGAATAGAATAGAATAGAATAGAATAGAATAGAATAGAATAGAATAGAATAGAATAGAATAGAATAGAATAGAATAAGTATTGACATTTATTTACTTTTTAAATATTTATTTATGTTTTTATTTATACAAGCACTCATGCATACTTATATTGAAAAATTTTAATTTTTTTTATTATGGTTAACGCTTGACTAATTTAGTATTACAATAAATAATTTTTTTTTCAAATGAAATACATTAAAACAAAAGTAAGAAAACTGACAATTTTTCAGTTTTCTTTCCAAAAATTTAAATTTAAAGTAGATTTAGGCATCAGTATTTAACCTGAATTCAATGTTAATATACATACATACATAAGTGGTCATTACAACTCTTCAGTTAGGATTACGACATAGCTTCTCACACCATCCGAGTTGTGTATGTTAATTTTTTGCATGATTGGCGGGACATATAGTAAAGTCGATACAGAACAAATTTTAAGGAAACTTTGTCATGACATTTTTATTTAATCTCAGAGTTTTTGCTAAAAATCTGCTGAGTGGAAGTCAGCAAAAAAATTTTTTCGTATTTCGTTTTAGTTGGAGATGTCTGACCCAGGGTTTGAACCGAGGTCTCACGTCTAATAATCCTACACACTACCTACTAGATTACGGCTAAAATCCACTTTTAATATGCAAGTAAGTAAAGAATTTCTTTCCTTATCTAATACATTTTTTAATTCCATTTTAGTAGTCGCCATCGTAGTTACCATGAAAAAGTTTCAAAAAAATAGTTTCTCAACTTAAGTGGTGTGAGAACCGAGGGTTGACTAGGGTTGTAATGACACAATTATGTATGTATGGTATGTAATTATTTTTTACAGAATTTCGCAATTTAAGAAATAAAAATTACTTATTTAAAAATAAGGCAACAATAGCTTTTTATTTATCTTTTTATTTAATTTGGATCATCTAGTAATTTGGATGCACTTAAGAATAAAACGAACTCTTAAATTTCTACGTATTTATTTAGTTTTTATAAACTAGAATATGTGACTTTGAAGTCTTGCAGTTGCATTCAAAATCCACTGTCGTTCTGGTAAAAATGTTCACAAACGCAGATCATCACCCTATGAGAATTAGAGAACAGACGCTGTTAGGTTTAAGTGGATGTATTCTTCACAGGCTCAAAAAAAGTGAAAAAATTTTATGCCTTTGAACCGCTGAGTATGAGGAATTGAGCTTAGGTTGCTCGTTTTAATTGTCCTTGATGTAGTCTCTGATACCGGTTCTGCCATAAGAACGCTTACAGAAGCAATTACTCATTCCCCAAGAAAACGAAATTTAATTATAACGTATAGAAGTAACTGCACTCAATGTGTTTATTCTGGAAAAGCAGAAAAATAACAATAACAGAATTACATAGAAAGACTTCAAAAGATAGCAACAAAAGAGTTACAATAATAAATAAACATTAAGTGTCGCGGTTGGTAGCCTGCTAATATACGAGTTTTTTGAAATGAATATCATACTGGTCAAATAAAAATTAATATTAATAATAAAGAGTTAATGACAATTTGACACAGAGTATTTCCAATTTTTCTTCTTCTGTAATTATCTTTTTCATATTCCTGCAAAATGCACTGCATGATTAAGAGCCTCACAGCTGTATAAATAGTAAAAGACAATTACATTACAATTACAATTACAATTACAATAAAATTTAACAACTAAAGCTTTAAGGCTTGGTAGGTATATTAAACTTGTATTATCTAATTTCATGACACGGCTAAAACTTTAAGGAAATTTGACCCTCTCTAAGCGATAATACATAAAATGCACTAATAATAGTAATGTATGGTTTTACTTAAAGTATCATTGCTTTGATTTGGCACCACTGTTTTAATTCACAACCGATTAACAGTTGATAGTTAGTTTTTGTTTAGCTTGGTTGCAGATATCATTATGAATAGACTTAAGAAATTTTAAAGTCATAACTATATTGTGCTAATCCAGTTTTCTTCTACAATGCGAATGCACTGAATTACATTTACCAAACTACAACATGCTTAGTGAACTTTTCCTTAAGTTTAGGCAAAAAAAATTCTTTAACTACATATCGGAGGAGTTTGTCCTCATTTAACTCTAAATAATAGTGAAATTCCTTTAAAAGACAGTTTAAAATATCTTGGTCTTCATATTGATAAAAGATTAACGTGGAAAGAGCACATAAAATCTAAAGAAGAACATCTTAAAATAAAAACTAAACGACTATATTGGCTGCTGGGTTCAAAGTCTGAATTGAAAATTGAAACTAAGCTTGTAATATATAAGACTATTCTTAAACCGGTGTGGACCTACGGCATTCAGTTGTGGGGAACTGCAAGTAACTCAAATATTGAAATTCTCCAACGAAATAACACTTTGAGATTAATTGTCAACGCACCAAAATATGTATCTAACAAATCAATGCATAACGATTTATTTATTCCAAAAATTATAGATGAAATCAAGAAGTTTAGCGCAAATTATCTTGAACGATTAAGTAATCACAGTAACCCATTGGCAATATCATTACTAGACGATACTAATGAAGTGAGAAGTCTTAAGCGACATCATATTCTTTATTTACCCTTCCGATAACCTTATGTTTGCGATGTTATGGACTTTTTTCCAAGTAATTTAAAATTTTAATATTCTCAATTATGTTAACTATTGATAATATTTCTTTTGTATATAAATTTTTTTTTATTTTTACTTTTCCTGAATTTATTATGTATATCAAACCTTATTGTTGCGATGTTGTTGTCCTTGCTGGAGCACAACAACGAACGAATAGTTAAAATTTATCTAATTTGCTTATTATCCTATATAGGATAGATTGTAAATAAAATTTGTTATGAGAAAAAAAACTACATACCGAAATTAGTCGCGTTGACTTAAAGAAATTAGCTGCTTAGGGTTACCGTTATAATACAGTATAGTATCATATAGTATAGTATTACTGCAAACACACCCACGATGCACGGATAATGCACAGTGAAAATAATTTCGTGCAGAGAGATAAAAAACAACAACATTAAAAACGATCCGGATCTGGACAACAGCCGTGAAAATTTTCCTCCAAATAAGAAAAAGCCAAAAGAAATATATACAGTGGCTCACAGGTATAATTGGACATTAGGTATGAGATTATTCAAAAAGCTTTTAAACAATGTATAATATTTTTTTTTAATATTTTCAAAACAATATTAACGAATTTCATGTCAAACCCATAATTGGACAGTTAAATAAAAGGCACTGTTTTAACACTTGGAACCAAAACTTTTGCTTTTATAACTGCAAATGTAGAGACATCTACTGCACGAGATACATTGTTTAAAAGCTTTTTTAATCTACATCAAAATGTTTTTGACATATTGCCATTGAACCACTGTACACTCTATTATAAATTTGGTGAGTGGCTTCAAAGAATAGTGTAATTGCTTTCGGTGTCACCGGAAGGCAAGATTGAAGAAGCCTTTCTGAATTCCACAGGGCAGTTAATAAAAGTGTAAAAGTGTAATTCCAGGCGAAAGTGCTGCAGAAACTTTAACAGTTGAGGAGACATCACAGCTAATTTTAATAATGTGATACTTTGTTTAAATATTTCTGTTGCCTTTAAATATTTATTAAATTGTAAGCGCTTTATTACATTTAATTTTTATTGATTTATTCTATAAAAATTGTTTTTTAATTGAAATATATTATATGTATACATACAACTATTTATTTTTGTTATTCAATCTGATTATAATAGTTTATACTATGATAGAGAACGTAATATGATGATAAATATACAAAATTAAATGTACATATTTTTATAAAATAGAAATACAAAGTAATTTTTAAAAAAAATTTTCTTTCATTTATGTGGAGGGAAAACATATTCGATTTTCATATATTTGCACATACTTTGCCCTTGTAACCACTGATAATCTTTTATTGAAATATACTTTATCAGCTGGTCTGGAAATCGACGAAATTTCTCCCTAAGAAAAAAGCAGCATCACCAGCAATAAAAGGAGAAAAAATTGTTTCTGCCAAAAAGACTTAATGGAAAAATGTCTGTTTGTGAAATGAAGTAAAATTTTAAAAGAATTCAAGCGCTTTTAATAAAAAGCTTCTTACCACCATCCCTCTGACTTTTATAATCACCAATATATTTATATGCATGAACCGGTATCGGGCATCAGGTACTGCTAATAACACAACTGAAATATTTTTTGTAGCAGAAAAATTGGCTATTACTATTAGGAGGACATTGATGGCAAACATATTACCAATCGTCAATGGCCTCAATGCAGTTAGGCATATTCCATAATTGTTAATAATATTCATCAAATTCACATATAGTCGCCTTCGTTAAGCTCGCATTCATAAGGATTGACTACCAAACTCGAAAGCCAAATGATAATGTCAGTGATTAGAAGTGATTTCCTTGCGTTAAATATATTTTTACAAATATGCAAAATGTGAAAATTATCCACGGATTCGCCAAATTTTAACGTTGATTGTACATCCTTTGCTTGCAATGATGGTTGCCCAATGCTATATACATATTATTAGCACTAACTTAAAATGGAGAAAAATCCGGATTATAGACGGTGAATATTCTTTTCTAACATGATAATGACCCGAGACATATTGCTAAACTCAAAGAAAAAAAAAAAATTTCTGACAACAGCTAGAAAGATCTTTATCTCCGGTCCCAGTTATCCGATCCGAACTCCATCCAACATGCATCTGATTTTCCATGACTCTGGCACATAAATGAGGCCGAAGTTGACAGACGGAATGGGATATGTTGACATTGAGTATTGGTTTGTGATTTATTCGGATACACCCCCGACTTTAAAAAGTCTAACTTGGTCAAATTACACAATCTCGGTGGAGACAGTTCACATCGTTCCTACGCGAGTTGATTGAGCCATCCAATCGCTTGTGCAGGTGTTTGGTAAATATCTCCGTCTTGTTGAGATTGCAACGTCGTTCTCAAAGACATATGGAACGATGACAAGGGCAGTCCAAAATCAACACCAAATAGTGACTTTTAGAGATGAATTTGCCGCTCTCGGATGTCATGTGGATTGGACTCAAATTCGAAAAACGCTACTCCTTTAAATTATAAACCAGGTTGTACTTCCATCTCCAATTCGGCGTGCTTGATCGTAAGCCAATTTATTGGCCAATACGTCGAATTATACCCTGTGGTATTACTCCAATGCCGTTGTACTGCTTCAAAAAAACATCTGTATAAGAGTAGATCAAAATCCGATGGCGAAAATAGTACTGGATTATAGCAACCTATTAATGTGGAATGTTCAGTCACTCTTACATACTCTTCTCTCACAGTTCTTCCTACTCAATGGAAGTTTCACAACCACATAGTGCGAATTTCGGCAGAATTCACTCTAAATAGTACTTTTAACTTTGTATACTACTACTACTACTGAATTGCATCCACAGTCTGATATGATTTCCTAAATCCATTCTTCCTGTGTTAAACATATGTATAAGAATCACAAGGAGGTATCCAAATGTATCTATTACACAAGGCCAACGGTAAGACGACAGTTCATCCTCATTTCCCTTGCCCGCCTTAAGGAGCCATAAGTAGCCGTAGCCTAGTAGGTAGTTATTAGACGCGAGCCCATGGTTCAAACCCTAACTCAAAGATTTCGAACAAAACGAAATATAAAAAAAATATTTTATCGAAGTCTTACTCTCAGCAGTGTTCTGTCATTCAGAGTCAACTTAAAACAATAGGTTTCGCCACTTATGGATAATATTAACAAACACAACATAGGTGGTGTGAGAAACTAGGTCATAATCCAGAATTAAATAAGGAAATAAGTACGAAAAGAACAACTTCCTAACTCTCAATCAGTATTCCATAATTGAATTGGTCTGACTTATATGTACATTATGTAGTCGACGTAGTCTAGTAGGTAATACATATATTGGCTTATTAGACGTGAGGCCACGGTTCAGGTCAAACATCTCCTACAAAAACGATATATGAAAAAATATTTCTTCGGCGACTGCCTCTCAGTTAATTTCAGGCAAAAACTCTGAGAATAAATAAGAATGTATAAAAGTAACACACAACATAAGTAATGTGAGAAGCTAGGTCGTAATCTTGACTGAAGGCTTGTAATGACCAATTATGCCATGTATGTATGTACCTACATGTACATTTATCGCAATATTAAATTGCTTCAAAAATGAGGAATGTGCACAAAGTTAACTATAATGGTTTCGACCAAATTTCTTCAAATATTATCTCGAACTATTAGTTTCATGTTTGGAGGGATGTTGTTAAATTTCAGACTCTTGGTTACATAAACATTTGCTTTTATAATTGGTTTTCTTTCGCCTGAATTTAAAATAAACTTTTAAATAAAATTTGTATGCAAATTTTTTTCCTTCTCATTTATTGTTATTTACAGAGTAAACAATTTAATAATTAAAACTATTTAACATACTATAGATATACAATAAGCCGGTATTGATTTAACTATTTTGCTGGTCTTTAAAATCTAAAAAAATGGAAATAAAAGCATTTGAATCTATAGCAGAAGTGTGTGCATTGTACAGAATAAAAACAAAAGTTATAAAAATTTTTAATAAATAAAATACATTTAATTGCAAAATAGATTTTATTCCGCAATAATAGAAAATAGGTGGCATCGTAACATTTATTTTTAATTTTCCAATTAAAATTGAAAACAAACCACAATCAAAAGATAAAATAAATAAAAACATATATGTACATATGTATATACCGTCAAAGAAAAAAGTCGACATACACCCACTGTATGTAGTCTTTTTTCCCGTTAATTTTAATATTTTTTCCCAATAATTTTTACGGTATATTTTTTTCAAATTCGCTTTTTCTTCAAACATTTTTAATTGTAAATACCTTTTGTACATACTGTGGTGTATGTAGACTTTTTTCTTCGACTGTATATATATATATATACACTGAGCGCCATAAGTGTCTCAACACCCACTATAAATTTAAATTTTCTATTATAAAAAATATACTTGTAGCACAACAATAATTTTTACGATGAAAATTTAAAAATTCCTTCATAACCAACTCTCACCATAAAATAAAAATTAAAAAAAAAACATAAACAT
The DNA here is from genome assembly GCA_958299815.1 of Sarcophaga carnaria. NCBI lineage: Eukaryota > Metazoa > Arthropoda > Insecta > Diptera > Sarcophagidae > Sarcophaga > Sarcophaga carnaria. The sequence goes on from OY283151.1 coordinate 75,402,203, forward strand.
TTTTTTTACTGGTTTAAAACAAAAAACTCAAAATATTTCGCAGCAAAAGTGAGTATACACTATTCCTCTCATTACATTTTTTGCTAAAACCGTTAGATTTACTGCTAGTTTTTTTCTATTTTTTGTAAGAAAATACAATTTAAACATTCTTTTTTATTAGTACTCATCACTTGCTGTGTAATAATCTGACAAGAAGTACAAAAAGTTTTAAAAAGATGAGAACTGAAATTTCAACTGAAACTCGAAAAATTATTGTAGAACTAAGGGAAAAAGGGAAATCAATCTTATCGTGAAATTGCGAGAATTACTAGAAGGCATCACACTTCAGTTAAAAAAATCGTCGATAAATATAAAAACTTTAAAAGAATAGTAAATTTTAATCGAACGGGTCGGCCAAGAATATTAAATGAAAGGGAAGAAAGCAAGATTGTTGCCACAGTAAAAAAAATCCTGGTTCTAGCGCAGTGCAGATGGCCAAAGAGATTAGTGAAGAGTTGGAAAAATCTGTAAGTGGAATTACAATACGACGTATATCGCATAAATCCGGGTTTCATTGCAGTCATCCCAGAAAAAAACCCAAGGTAAATAAAGCAAAACGCATAAATTACGCGAAAAAATATGAAAATAAGGACATTAACTTTTGGGAAAATGTCCTGTTCACGGATGAGAGTAAGTTCGAAATCTTTGGAGGTAAAAAAATGAAAAAAATTTGTCGAAAAAAAAATGAAGAGCTGGCCGAGCAAAATATCCAGTGTACAGTTAAGCACGGAGGAGGTTCAGTAATGGTTTGGGGGTGTTTTTCAGCGTCTGGAGTTGGAGAGCTTGACTTTATTGACACGACAATGAATGCTCAATGCTACGTAAACATTTTAGAAAAAAATCTTGCACCAAGCGTTTCCAAATAGAATTTGCCTGGACATTGGATCTTCCAGCAAGACAATGATCCCAAGCATACCTCCCGTTTGGCAAAGGAATGGTTGCAGCAAAACACACCAAACATGCTGGATCACCCTCCACAATCCCCGGATCTTAATCCCATTGAAAATCTTTGGGATCATTTGGACCGCCAGATCCGCAAAAGAAATATTACAAGCAAAGAAACACTAAAAGGAGCATTATTAGTAGAATGGGTCAAAATTCCACCCGAATTTACCAAAAAATAGCGGAATCTATGCCAAATAGGCTAAAATGTGTCAAAAAGGCCAAAGGAGGTCCAACTAAATATTGAAACTTATTTTTTTTTATATTTTTAATATTTATCTTATGGAACCATTAACGTGTATACTAACTTTTGGTGTGAAAATTTAGAGATAGTTTTGTTCTTAAGTATAAAAAAAGTTCCTTCATCATGAATTGTTGTTTTTGTTTTAACATTTTATAAGTAATAAATAAACGTTTTTATTTTTGGAAATTTATTCGACTATTCTCATTTACTTTCCTCGCTATCCTAAGAAAATGAATTATTTCAGTGGTGTTTACTCACTTTTGGCGCTCAGTGTATATCTATATACATAGAAAAACAAATACAATTTTTAAATTAAAAACAAAATATATGTATGTCTATACATGTATATGAATCTATATACATGTGTATATATACACCTATTAGGGACGCCAAACGGGATTGATTTTTACAATTCGGGATCGAAATATCCCGAAATATCCCGGGATTTCGGGATTTTCTCTTAATAAAAAAGGCTAAAAACAACTGTTTTATTAAAATTTCATTAATTTTTGATCTTTATCACAATACACATGTTATAAAATAGAAAAACACAACCAAAAATTAACAAAAATAAAAATAATTCACCTGTGTCTCCATACATACTTATACATATGTATAAACACATTAGTGAAGAAACAAATACCTACCATTTTAAGAACATTATTTAGTGTCCAAAATATATATGTATATTAATTATATTCATTGTTTTAAGTAATTTTTTAAAAAGATCCAAGACGCAAATATTTCTTCGGAGAGCCTTAAATTTGATGCAAACGAAAACATCTTTTCGCTGAAAAACATTTTTTGCAATCTACACTAGTGGGCAAAATGGTTTCAAGATAGGTATATGCAGAGTAAACTATTCACCTCTAACTCCTCGTGCTTCAATCACATCTATTTCTTTAGAAAGTTGATTGTCTAAACCGTTAGCTGTATAAACAGATTTTATTGGGCTTCGAGGGCAACTTTTAACTTTTTAACAAAGGAAGTTGGGTTCTTATTCAGTTCGTTGTCGAGTGATATAGAATATTCACTAATTGTTGCATGATACACTTGAAAAACTACATGAGTGTTATTTAATGTAATATTAAATAAAAAAACAATGCCGTAGACTCAATTTTTTCTTACTTTATAAAGAGTATATGTATGAATTTACAATCCCGAAAATTCCCGGGATAAATTTTAAAAAATCCCGGGATTCGGGATTTGGGAATCCCGAAAATCCCGGGATTTTGTAATTCGGGATTTCCTGATTGGCATCCCTAATACCTATGTATATATATGTATATGTATATAGATTTGTTTTTTTTTCTATTTTCCCTTTTTTATTTGTAAATAAAAATCCATACATATAAAAAATAAAATCTAGTGTTTTATTTGTATGTGTGTGTACACATAAAACTTACATACTTACATTTAAAATGTGGACCAAAACATATTGAAAACAATTTCGGTAATTCAATTCCTAATCGAAATATACTTATTATCGAAATGGTGCAGCGAATGTGGACTAAAACAGTGTTAGTACTATTCACAAAGGATATACAAAGTGCCTGAACTTTGCACACAGAGTATTAACATGGTAGCGCTCAGCTGATACAATAGTGCCATATATCTTGGGGTCATATTGGGCAGCAAACTTGAATACACAATCCAAAACCATTATGGCGTCACTTCTGTCTATAGTTACAAGAAAGAGCAAGAACTAAACTGTGGTATTAACTCTAATAACACTGTGTGACAAAATACCAAAAATTAAATACACCCGAGTAACTACCTAGTCGAAGACGTTCAGTTAGTTGAGTAGAACTTAAAAATACTTTTTTTATTTTTCTAGAACCCTCTATACTTGTTTAATTTGACAAAAACAGTTTTTTTTTTATCTTTTCACACAAAATTATACAAATATGTTTGAGCCTATTTTAAAAATCAAAAAAATTTGAGTTAGGGGAGAGATTAGTCTTTAAACGGTATATTTAAAGATTTTGTTCAAATTTATATGTTATGAGTTTTGATGGGGTAAACTTGGAAAATATTATTTCTTTCTTATTTTTTAAAGTTTGGCCATTCTTAATTGCAAAATTTAATTAAAAAATATAAAATAAGTGGTGACATTCTTAAATTGCATTCTCTTGTAAGGAGATTGTCACATCGTTTGATAACATCGTACAAAAATTACAGAAGTTATGATTTAAAGAGCGTAAGAGTATATGCTGGCAATACAACTTTGAAATTAAATTCTTTTCTATTAATTCTATTCTACAGAGCATTCGTTTTGTATTTGGCTTTATAAAAAATCACGGTTTCAACGCATTATTAGAATGGTGGTGATCATGATAGCAGGTGGCCTTAGGACTACAGAATACTAAGCATTGTTTACTATCGTTTAGAATCGACTTCAAACTTATGGTCTCTCCACTTATCGACAAAATTAACACAAATAACATGGGTGGTGTGAGAAGCTAGGTCGTAATAATGACTGAAGGGTTATAAGGACCAATTAAGTAATACGTACGTTTTTACTTCTATTGATCGTGCTGTTCTAGTTTTTTTTTTCGTTTGTGTTTTCATTTCAATTAAATGCTTTTAACCGTTAGGTTTATTTTGTTTAATAAGGGTTCAAACTATTGACATCCACAAATTTTCTTATCCAAGAAGCTGTAAGTTATTTTTTTCTGAAACAATAGATTTTGAGCAATTTTTGTCCAAATTTTTTTATCTATACTTTGCATATGACAACCACATTTGCCTACACAGAAATTACACTTATATGTACATGACCGAAAAAAACACTGACCAGCGGTAAAAAGTGGCGTAAAAGAGACTTTCTATATCTGAAGCAAGGTCCGCACGTTCCATTTCAGACTCATTTCTTTTTTACATAGTTTTCCATTGCAGTCAAGGCCTTGCAATCTCACTAATAGGTCCAGACCTGATAAGAGACTACGGTTATTTAAAGTTATTGTAAGGAAGGAATATTATAATCAAAACCTTCAAATTTACAGTCTTTTAAAGCAAATTTAGGGTCTTGCGTAACTGTTATTACTGAATAACAAACGTTATTAAATCTTTTTTGAGGATGATGTGCATTGTTTTTGCAAATTGTTTTTTGTTTTTTTAACAGTTGACGAATAATTTGTTGTTGTTATTACATTTCATAAAAAAAGTAATTTTTGTGTTGTTATTTTTATAATTTTGAATCATTAAAATTTAATACAGTGAACCCTCGATTTACGTAATTTGAATTTACATCGTCTCACTTTGATTTAAGTCATATTGCATGTTTGTGGATGACTTGAAATTTTAATAAAAAATTTATCAATTGTTATTATGTAACGGACAGTGTAGAGGAAGAATCTGCAAGTGCAGACAGTGTGGAGATACTAAGTTCCTCAAAAAATTAAAACCAATAATTGATAAGGGTGGACATATCATTCAGCAAGACTTGATTATAATGTAAACGTGTGCCCTTATATCAGAATAGGAGAGACGAAAGCTTTCAAAATAAAATTTCTTGTTGGAAATATAGCAGGAGATTTTAAGATTAAGCCATTGGAGTAGACTATGAAGAACTCTTCGTAGGACAAACTAACATATTAAACTAACATTTAAACGTTTAAATGTTTAATTTAGTTCCAAGTTACTTAACGATTTTTTCATGAATAACTTTTGTTAGGAAATTAAAAAATAGTGTGAAACAAATACTTTGCCTCTAAAAGTTGAAAATTTTAAAGGCGATAATCGTCATTCAACAGGTCTTACATTGAACAATATAAAAGAAAGTTGGGAAGAGCTGTCTGCTTCGACTTATCGCGGAAGCGATGCGGATAGCCCTCTTCATCGGAAATTTCAATACATAGCGAAGTAAGTGACATCGGTATTAAAATATAATTTTTAATGAACTTTTGTTCTTTTTAACTTTCGAATTATTAATAAATTCGAATTTTAAGAAGATACTACTTTGCAGTACGTATTAGTAAAATGAAATTCGCTTTACGTCGACATTTTTTGAAACCAATAACAATGTAAACCGAGAAATTACTGTAAATTGAAAAACCCATTTATAATTGCTTGCAGAAGATTACAGCTAAATTTTCCGAATGATGTCAAGTCTGGTTATGTTTAAATATTTCCAGAAGAAATTTGTTGTTTAATATTTATGCCTAGAATGGTGAATATCCTAGACAAGCTATTGCAGCCCAAACTCTAACCAAAGTAGTCATTTGTGTGAAATCGAAAATATATTTTTACTACAAACTAACAACGTTTAAGGAGGTCTACCAAGCAGTATATGTTCGACAGTTTAAGGCATTTTTCACTCCCATATTTAGTGGCTTCAGATTCTTTCTTTCCGAAAAATTCTTGCTCTCTGAAAAAATATTTCTGCGGCAACTTCCTCTCAGTAGTCTTCTGCCAAAAACTTTTATATTAAATTGCCATGAAAAGTTTCTCTAAAATCTGTCGTTCAGAGTCGACCTTAAACTGTAGGTCGTAATCCTGACTAAAGGGTTGTAATGACAAATTATGTATGTATGTATGTATGTTACAAGAGGGGGCTTACGCAAAATCCCGATATATGCAAAACATGGAAGTATACTTCGCATGTGTGAAATTTGTAATACCTTATATAGATTTGTATGTTGAAAACTTAGCTTGTGATAACAGAAAATAAAAATAAAAATTTTAGGCTATTGGTGCTTACACAATATAATGAAGAATACCATAAAGCTGGAAGACCGTTGAAGGCAAATATATTTGTATGTTTTTTACAGCGTTCAGTTCATACACCGATTATTAACCTAAGGTTATCCCTTGATAGCTATCCTCCATGGCTATCCTCTTATTGTAATTTCCCGACAAAAGATTGATTGTCTCAAACCCATCGGTTTTGTGGAGAGATTTTGTTTCTTTCCATGTATACTTTCGCTAAGTATATGTTACCAACAGCTGTTCCCACTCATCAGCAACATTATGGAACAGTGGCGAGTGATTGGAAGATTTCATTCTGGGATCTGCACGGTCAATTGCTTACATCTTGCGTGTATCCAGTAAATGAAACAGCATGAACGAGTTATTATATCAACAAACAAAAGCTAGACTTTACCTAAATAAATTATCAAAAAAGTCAATGCTGTTCGTGCTACGTCAATAAATATTGTAGGCTTACTGGTATACAGCACCGATTACGCTCCCGATAAGATTTCACATAATATACGTTGCGAAACTTGCCATAGCGAAAGCCTTTGGAGATATAAAAAATGCATGAAAGTACATTTCATTGACAAAGGGTGATTTTCAAAATTTCACTTATATCTGGCGACTGTATTGGTGTTTTTTATTTCAAGTTCTTTAACATTTGATTGACACATAATTGCTGAAATTTCTAATCGAAATTATTGTTCGGAAAATTGAGTTTTAGGGGGTAAAATTTCTTTATATATATATGTATGTGAAGGATATGATGTTTGTAATTTTAAAAATGCATTGCTAAGAGTAAGAGATAAATCCACACCGAAATAATACGCTTTAAACTTTAAACATTATTTGTTTGCATGTGTGCGTATAAGCCAATCACCCGATAATTTATGTACAAAATCAGTCTGCAGTTAACAACATTATTTATGTGTCCAAGAGCAGTCGCTGTAGTTTTCTGTTCCGTTTGCCAATCACTGTTGTGTGCGTTTTTTTAATTGAATTAAATACCAAATGTGGTAAAATAGCTCGAAAATGCGTTTCGGTTTTCAAAGATTTACTACAGTATACCAAAAAATTAGTCATGCATCTGTTAATTGTAATATTTTAAAGATTTTTATGAAGTTGCCGCATAATTTATGATATCACTGTAAACAATTATTTTTCGTTTACTGATTAGTAGACAGCATTCCTTCAAGTGATTTCTGGTCTAATGATCCAGAGGGTCCTAATTGGTTTATGTCGATGGTTTAAAAATGCATGAAAGTGTAAGTTTTTATACATATTGTTACGTTTTTACCTTTTTTTAAACATTTAAAATAAGAGTTCGTTGATTGCAAACAAAATAAAAATAAATTGGTGTTTAGTTTCAATTAAACTCTTTGTTTACAACTTGACGAATAAAATAATTGCTTTTTAGCTATTTTTCTTTGCTTACAAAGCAGATCTTTTCAACGGCGATCTTCAAACCACGACTGTTCTCTGCACTCGCAACTCGTCTTCACACAAGACTGACTGAATTCTTACTACTCGTTGCCTGCTTTGTCTTGCCTTTTTATATGCCCATGTAATCTGTCTGATGAAGGTTCTAGAAGTCGTACGTTCGGGGTTGCGCCTTCTTGAGAACTCTATCGCGACTTCATTGTTGTTTGTGTATTTTGTTCACATTTCTCGTTGTTGCGTTCTCGCGTACTTGTATATCACCATTTCTTTCATACTGATGTTGTTGATTTACTTGTAACAAGTTCGTTGTATTTGTTTGTGTAGCTTTTGCTCATTTTGATGTTGAACGATATGTACCGTTTCCATTTTCGTAACAATGTATACCGGATCCCTTAGTCTCATTTGAATCTTTCGTAAAGAATGCCTGTCCTCTGCAGTGTTTTCCAGGCGGAGGTCATTGCCGCTTTGAAAGATATGTGATATACTAGCGGGACTTTCCCTGAAAACCTTTTGATTAATTTGGAAATACAGACTGCGATTGAGTTTATTCACATGCAACTCTTATATGGGACGCAGAGATATAGTTGGAAACTGCATTGTGGATAAGCTGGCCAGGGTTGGTAAGAAACACGCGAGATTCGACATGTTATAGAACAGAGTTATGCTGATTGCTACAGTTAAATTGGATATGGTCCACACATTCTACAGGGAAGCAGAATGTTTTGGGCAGCAAGGAGGTACGAGCTATATTTCTAGACTTAATTTTCTCCACTCACCTTTTATAGCCGACCATATTAATTCTATCATTAAATCCCGTGGCCATCCTTATATCCTTATATCATATCAATATCATAATGTGTATTGAAAAGATTTTTTTTTTTGCCAATAGCTTTTATAATTCTATAGGGGGATTTTGTAATTGGATAAAAAGTCTATATATTGTATAACTCTTTAACTTCTTCCAGTCCGATCCTCTGGGGTAGTTATGTCTGCTATAGTATTATCAGCAACATATTGGGGTCTAAAGCTTATGAATGCAATGACATGAATAATGTGGTTAAAAAATATAAAAAATCTTCACTTATGTTACGCACTCTACTGCTCCATACAAATGTGACAACTTCAATTTAACAATTTTCCTATTACTGTCTAATATCTCGCACGTATTATGAGGAATAATTGTCGTTCGATTCGTTGAACATTGCGCCACAATGCTTCTGTTATGTATCGGTTGTCATTTATTACATATTGTATCCATTGATGGACACTTTACTAGCGTGAACGATATATTGGTCTCCAGTATATTTCAAATTAGAAAATAAAGGAATAAAGGCACAATTGGTTTCGAATAATAGAACAACTATAAATGTGGTATGTATTATTATTGAACAAAGAAAATTAAATTTAACTGGCATAGTAGGAGAACATTTAAAAAAATGTGAATAATTGGCTGATAGACAATCCTTTCTTCAACAATCAAAACGCACGATGTTAATTATAAATAAAACAAAGCTTTACAGAGATTTATCTTTATATTTTTTATTATGATAGAACGATCAATGACAATTATGTTTGAATGCTGAAAGCCTAACAGAATGAAAAAAAAACGTTTGTTTCAATTTTTCTTATTAATTAATTTTGACTAAGATTTTACCAGAAACGCTATAATGTTCAGACGAAGGACCTAACTGTCCACCATCGGTTATATACCGGATTAGTCTTACACCTAAGTGTGCACAATTTAAGGGAAAATATTGTTGAAATAGTAATGAACTCAGAGCGTCATCTTCATCTTTATCTCTGATACGTCGAAACCATCTTCTGCATGTTTGTTCTGATAGCGCATGATACATGCTGCGACAGGCGTTCGTTTCGACTACCAGCACATATCTTCAAATGAGTCACAAAATTAATGCTCTTCGCAAATCATCACTTTTTCGTACAAAATTCGATATCTTTAACACGAAGAAAGAATATGATGTTGTTTGTTCCTTGATTTGATGTATACTGAATATGTTTCATAGATATCATCGCCAACACAAAACTAAATTAAGGCTTTTTCATAATAAATGTTTCTAATGGAGACATTTGTACCTCGACGCTCACTGCATGCCAGTACACCTGGTGGATGGCTACATATACATACATTTTATAGGTACATTTTAAAATATAGTTGTCAGTTGAGTTACTGTTAAGAAACTGAATGCAAAATAACCCCCAAAAGTCAACGGTTTTCCTTTGTTCTCGTTAAAACATTTCATTGAACTCCTAAATTATTTCTGGCTTTGCATATGAGTGTGTTATATTCTATTTATTAGACGAATGTAATTTTTGGTATCCGTGTTATTATAATCATAATTTTGTAATCTATACCGACAAACTTTAGGGTGTCGTTTGAAATACAATTCCTGCGATTTTCCGCCTCTCCTATAATTTGAAATCTGCAAATGCATTCCAACTTGTTTAAACAAAATATTTATTAAAAGCGAAAATCTATTGATATGGCGTAAAGAATTGAAGTCGCTAAATGTTCATACAAATTGTTATCAATAAACTAAGTTTACAGAACATATAACGGACTTTGGTATTTGATTTAATGACGAATAAAAAAGAATTCACAGCACAGACAATGAGTGGGAAGCATATAGTGTCGGTCGAAATATGTTGGAGAAAATTTGGCACTGAATTGGTCATACAGATTACCTAACCAGGCCAGCGTATTTTAGGCGGATATTTTCACTTTTAAACCAGCTGCGCGTATCGTTGAAGACGGGAACCTACTTCTTTCGAACTTTATCATATGTGTGGACAGTCAACAGCAGTTAAAGCGTTAGGGCGTTATGGACATAGCTGCCAGATAGATGAGGCACCAAATCGTCAAATATTTGAGAAAAAATCGTCAAAATCGTCAAAGACGTTTCTTAAAATCGTCAAAAAATCGTCAGAAAAAATAAATAAATAAATTAAATGTTTTAAAAACCAAAATTATTTCTATTGTAGTACAACATATAAAGTCAATATATGTATGTACACATCTGAGTTGAAAAATAAAACATTTAAATTTTTTTTTTTAAATTTAACCCAGTGTTATTTATTGACACATAAGCGCAGCAATAATATTGCATCATCTGAATCTATGGGTGGTGTAAATATTAAGGAGCCAGAAGCTGTTCAGTGTAATGCTGGCTTCAACCGCCACACTTTTCAGTTTCTTCTTAAGATCTTATGATCTTACTATTTATACCATTTGTAACCGACCGAGACTGGAATACAAATCTCATGTACGGGTCGGTGCCTCAACGTCGTAGTAGCCGTTAATGACGGTAGTATATCCAACTCCATTGAATCATTGGAGCATCGTTGCAATGTGGTTTGTGTTTCACTGTTCTATCGCTTCGACAAAAGGATTTTGCTCGAACGTAGAAAGAGGACTTTTCCCGAAAATCATATATTTCTACGAAATGCTCGTCCTTGTCGGTCACCACATCCGTAGGTGGTCGATTAGTGGATCGCACACTGCATTACAGTAAAAATACGTCTTTTAATCGGACTATTCGTATGTGGAACTCATTCACTGCAGAGGCCTTTCCTGTTACTTATGGTATAAATATACACAAGCCTAGTGTCCATAAACACTGTTCTCTCATCCGGTTTTTAGCCGGACTGTGTCGGTATGTCGAACTCAATACCTGCAGAGGTCTATCCTGTTACTTATGGTATAAAAATATACAGGCCTGTTGTCCATAAACACTGTCTTCTCTTTCCTTCTTCACATAACATATTTTCATAATTTCAAGCACAATGCCCTGAGTGTTGGTCGTTCGGCAAGCGCCGTTATTCTTCCGATGGTAATATTAGAGCTTACTCGAATTTTTAAAATTGACTGCAACGACAAGTGATAAATTATTCCCAACTACGAGGTTACTCAGGAGTTGTAGTTTTTTGGCATTTAAGGAGTTAAAAAGGAATCAAATACAGAAAAATCATCACATGTATTTGAAAATAACTTAAAAATACAATACTTTACTCCTTGTTTTTACTAACTTAAATTTTTAATAGTAACAATTGCAAAGTAAATACAAAGCTTAAAGTGGCTTTTAGTGTATTAAAGTAAAGAATATGATGTAAATTTTTAATTTTTAAAAATCGTCAAAATAAGGGCATAAATCCGCAGCAGCCGTATAAATTAAATAAAAATCCATTTCCAACCGGAGCAGTTGTAGTTCACAGCAAAATTTAAAAATTAAAAAAAAATTTTAAATTATTTTTGTTTTATTACATTTTTAAATATAAGATTCTAGATCGCCAACCCATTATATTTACTCACATTATGGTCATATCTAAAATGTAAAATTCATAATGCCGAGAACATATGTGACGTATGAGTGATGTTAAATGCAATTAGTTTCATACATGACAAAATCGAAGTTTTTTATTGCATAATTTTAAGGGTAACTATTTCAGTACATGTAATATGATGCGTATGAGTAATATATTTCAAATACAATTAAAAAGAAAGTATACCCCATACCAGAGATCAGCAATGAATCGCTTTTTCGCTACTCATCAGCACTCATGCAATTTTGAGTATGAGTGAGTCAACAGTATTGAAATCAACCTACTCTGATTCATTCGTATTCACTACACCATTGATTTATAAGTATAAGTTGCAATGAGTATGAGTACAACGTTGACATCAAACTCATAACATTCGAACTATGTTTGATACATACGCCTACTCATTCAGATTCATAAATTTAGAAAAATACTTATAATACTTATAAATGATTCGAGTGATTCGAATCATTCATCAAAATTTACAGTCTTAGTTGTAGTTGCATTTACAAAGAAAGAAGAAAGACACATAAACAAAAAAGACAAAGACAGCAAGGAGAGCAAACACACAACCTTCATGTGAGTATTGTAGTGTTCGTACGCGAATCATACTTATTTCGTGTAGAGTCCAAATCAATAACATCGTGCTTATTGTTAAGTACGAGTACCATGAGTATTTCAAACTTTGAGTATGAGTAGGATGGGTATGACATTTAAATAAGTATGAATGCGTATAAGTATCAGAAATTATAAGTATGATTCGAGTCTACTCATCGTTTTGAATACTCATTGCTGACCTCTGCCCCATACATATTGTTACGCAAATCGAAACGACATAATATCGTTTAACAACAAAAACGATAAACAAAAGTCACACGACACAAATACACACTAACACAAGGAATACAATGAACATGTTGATTATCTAAAGCTGCACACACACATATGTATGACGAACCTGGTTCCGCCTGGTACCATCAACAACATAAAGTAAACCAGCTACGTCAAATATGTAATGGACAACATAAGCAAAGTAACCAAACAACAATGTACTAGCAATAGAGTTCTCGAGAAGGCGCGAGCGAGAACCTTCCACATCGAGAACGTTCATCATACTGTTTACGTGCGTGCGGACTATAAAAGGGCTGGACAAAGCAAGCAGCAGTCAGTGTTAATTCAGTCAGCCTTGTGTGAAGTTGCGTGTGAACAAAATAGGTCATGGTTGTAAAGATCTAGCGAATAGTTGTGTGAACTAGTGAATAAAACATATTATTATTGTTGTATTGTTAAGTTGTATACGGTGGCACACAAAGGTAGTGTAAAGAATAAAGAGAGTTTAAGAAAAACTAAAGACATATTTGTTTTTACTTTGTTGCAATTAACGAACTCATATTTAAACGTTTTTAAAAAAGGTAAAAACGTAACAAAATGGAATTAAGCTACATGATTTTTCGATTGTATGCAATTCTAGGCTATATTCTAGTAGGTAATACATCATGACCTGTATCTTCATAGTCGGTATCTTGAACATCTTCATAACAAAAAAAATTATTTGGCAAAATTTCAAACCGTTTTTGTTTTATTGCATTTTTAAATATAAACTATTAAATGGCCCAGAGGGTCTAATGTTCTCATGTCAGAAGTGAATATGCTGCGGGTGGCTATCCATCTTCCAATCTAATGAATATTCCTTCACAAAGCTATAAAGTGTCATTTCCAAATGCTTCCTATTTAGTTTAAGTGAAGGAAAGTGTATGTTGGATATCACTGATATTTTTAATTCATTTGAAATCGCAATTATGTGTGGAATATAACATCGTTTAAAAGTCCATGAGAGACTTTTGTCTGGGTGGACCGCATTCAAAACGTCTAATTTTCCATGATATCAGGCCAAGTTTTATTGATGGCATGGGTTATGTTAGGTTTGAGAACAGCTGTATATTGCTGCTTATTCGATCATCTAATTTAGGCCAAAAGAATTTTTTAATAATTGGCATATAGTGCTAATCGCTTTCTCATAGAAATATGGACAGATGTTGGCGCCAACCCAAAATACAAACCAAACTGTAAGCTTTCGAAATTTATTGGATATATTTACGGTCATAAATGCATTTTTCAACGAATACGTGAACTATTCTGGAATGTTCCAGAATTGCACACATATGGCAATAATTTGATAAGAATGTGTGGTACCACTAGCATAGAAATAATGAGCTGCCAGAACAACTTTATATGTGACAGTATTACAGTCACTAGTAACTGAACAAATTTAAATACGAGTTATAGTTACTCAATAATTATCCCTGTTAAGTCATACTTTGAATCAGTGAAATTCTTATATTAAATCGTTAATAATATCATAATATTAAGTTCAACTTAATCACCCCTATCGTGAATATTATGGGAATAAGTTATATGGGAGTAAACTTTTTCCTAACAAAAAAATCGGTATTACGAATGAATATTGGGAGTCAATGATTTTATTGTAAATTAGTTATAAATGCTGTATAGACAAAAAATTTTTATTGTGAATTACCACTCAACAATTTTTCGAAGAAAAATACAAATATTAAAAAACGAGTAGCGTATATCTTCGTTTTTTGGTGCTAGAAGAAGAGAAACTATCCATGGAAAGGTTGCAGCGACGATCTATTCGACATGAGTCGAATCCACTATCACTCCCTCAGATAAAGTAAGAATTATACATTCTAAAATTTTTATGTTTGACGTTAAATCATGTGTCCTTTACAGATTCCAGGAATATTACTGGATTATTACTGATGCCAGGATGTGGAGGAAACGGAATCGGTCAACATCTTTTATGTGTTCGAAATCATTTGTTTTTCATATCTATTTATTATATGGCTCACCGCAGACCTTCGAATACAAATCTTTTTGCAAATATTTTTTCTTTTTCAGGTTCAATACACCTTAATTGTTTTCGATTTGTTATTAGTCAGTAAGGAATTTGTCCACTGGCTTAAATAAATAAATAAATTAAAATAAACTAAAAATATTTCATTCCAGCCATTTTAGTGTACTATTAGGCGATATTCCCTGCACTTGTTATTGAAATTAGTTTATTACTAAACAAAAAATGCTGATCAACTAAACAGTTTGCTCCATTACGTTTCCTTGTTTTATCGTTATATGTTATAGACCGTTAATAATTCTTTAATTATTATTTCTAAGAAACAATATGAAAGCAATTATTGTCCATTATATTTTAGCCGATACTGTATATATTCACGTACATGCAGCTTCAACTTTCTGTCTTTGAAGTCTTTTGTAGAGCTACACCATGAAAGGTGGGAAGAAAAACGTACCAAACCTCTCTTGTACTTGGCACCTCCTTAAAGGAAACACAATATATACGTAATAGATCAGTACAAGTCTTCAGTCAGGATTACAACCTAGCTTCTCACAGCACTTACATTATGTGTTTTAATTTTATACATGAGTGGTGGGACCTACAGTATAAAGTCGAAATTTACATCATTAACTTTCTTATTTTTCTCTGCCAACATACATCTTTCACCCAACTTAGCATGGTTTTCATACATTTGGGAAGCCTTTTTTGATTGTGTTAACATGCACAAATCTGTTCGAATAGTAATGAAACCATTGTTACCAGTTGCCATAAATGGTACGAATTAGTTTCACAGATAATTCCTGGCAAGCATCTTTTTGAAAATTTAATTGTCTTACCCACACTGCGTCTATGCTGCCTATAGTCGTTTTAAGTAAAAATACAACAAATTCTTTGTCCATACGTGACTCAAAGTCACGTTTCTCCTCATTGCTGTTCATCGCTTTCTTCACGTGCATCTTACCAGCACATATGATACAAAAAAGAAACGTTACATTCAACACTCGTCTATGTTTAAGTACATTGCCTTAAGCACTATTTCACTTCTATTTCAAAATGTTTCCACCTTTAAAGTTTCTGTCAAAACGAGTATTATAAATACATTAAAAAAATAAAGCAGCCGTATTGCACTTTGCCTTTTATGATGGATAGTTAGAGATGAAGATTTTGATGGATGAATAGAGTAAAATGAAATATTTAGTAAGTAAATCTAAATGTGGCACATTCTGTTGTGATTCCAACATTCCGCGAACAAATTTTTTAAAATACTCAGCGTGTATTATTGTTATTGTTTAATAACATGTATATATAGTATATTCTATATATAGTATAGTATAGTATAGTATAATATAGTATAGTATAGTGTGGGAATGAAGTTGCAAGTGAAGAAGAGCGAGTAGTGAGAGTTAGTGTAGAAGAAGACGCCGAACGATTAAGACGTGTGACGGAAACCGTAATCTATTTTATTTCATTTATGTATTTATAGAAGCCATTTTTGTTTTTAAAAGAAAAGAACTTTTGAATTATTTTGATTTTGTAATATTTAACTATAATAAATAAAAATACCACAATAGTATAGTATAGTATAGTATAGTATAATATGGTATAGTACACTATAGTATAGTATAGGATAGTATAATATAGTATAGTATAGTATAGTATAGTATAGTATAGTATAGTATAGTATAGTATAGTATAATATGGTATAGTATAGTATAGTATAGTATAGTATAATATGGTATAGTATAGTACACTATAGTATAGTATAGTCAGATAAAGTAAGAATTATACATTCTAAAATTTTTATGTTTGACGTTAAATCATGTGTCCTTTACAGATTCCAGGAATATTACTGGATTATTACTGATGCCAGGATGTGGAGGAAACGGAATCGGTCAACATCTTTTATGTGTTCGAAATCATTTGTTTTTCATATCTATTTATTATATGGCTCACCGCAGACCTTCGAATACAAATCTTTTTGCAAATATTTTTTCTTTTTCAGGTTCAATACACCTTAATTGTTTTCGATTTGTTATTAGTCAGTAAGGAATTTGTCCACTGGCTTAAATAAATAAATAAATTAAAATAAACTAAAAATATTTCATTCCAGCCATTTTAGTGTACTATTAGGCGATATTCCCTGCACTTGTTATTGAAATTAGTTTATTACTAAACAAAAAATGCTGATCAACTAAACAGTTTGCTCCATTACGTTTCCTTGTTTTATCGTTATATGTTATAGACCGTTAATAATTCTTTAATTATTATTTCTAAGAAACAATATGAAAGCAATTATTGTCCATTATATTTTAGCCGATACTGTATATATTCACGTACATGCAGCTTCAACTTTCTGTCTTTGAAGTCTTTTGTAGAGCTACACCATGAAAGGTGGGAAGAAAAACGTACCAAACCTCTCTTGTACTTGGCACCTCCTTAAAGGAAACACAATATATACGTAATAGATCAGTACAAGTCTTCAGTCAGGATTACAACCTAGCTTCTCACAGCACTTACATTATGTGTTTTAATTTTATACATGAGTGGTGGGACCTACAGTATAAAGTCGAAATTTACATCATTAACTTTCTTATTTTTCTCTGCCAACATACATCTTTCACCCAACTTAGCATGGTTTTCATACATTTGGGAAGCCTTTTTTGATTGTGTTAACATGCACAAATCTGTTCGAATAGTAATGAAACCATTGTTACCAGTTGCCATAAATGGTACGAATTAGTTTCACAGATAATTCCTGGCAAGCATCTTTTTGAAAATTTAATTGTCTTACCCACACTGCGTCTATGCTGCCTATAGTCGTTTTAAGTAAAAATACAACAAATTCTTTGTCCATACGTGACTCAAAGTCACGTTTCTCCTCATTGCTGTTCATCGCTTTCTTCACGTGCATCTTACCAGCACATATGATACAAAAAAGAAACGTTACATTCAACACTCGTCTATGTTTAAGTACATTGCCTTAAGCACTATTTCACTTCTATTTCAAAATGTTTCCACCTTTAAAGTTTCTGTCAAAACGAGTATTATAAATACATTAAAAAAATAAAGCAGCCGTATTGCACTTTGCCTTTTATGATGGATAGTTAGAGATGAAGATTTTGATGGATGAATAGAGTAAAATGAAATATTTAGTAAGTAAATCTAAATGTGGCACATTCTGTTGTGATTCCAACATTCCGCGAACAAATTTTTTAAAATACTCAGCGTGTATTATTGTTATTGTTTAATAACATGTATATATAGTATATTCTATATATAGTATAGTATAGTATAGTATAATATAGTATAGTATAGTGTGGGAATGAAGTTGCAAGTGAAGAAGAGCGAGTAGTGAGAGTTAGTGTAGAAGAAGACGCCGAACGATTAAGACGTGTGACGGAAACCGTAATCTATTTTATTTCATTTATGTATTTATAGAAGCCATTTTTGTTTTTAAAAGAAAAGAACTTTTGAATTATTTTGATTTTGTAATATTTAACTATAATAAATAAAAATACCACAATAGTATAGTATAGTATAGTATAGTATAATATGGTATAGTACACTATAGTATAGTATAGGATAGTATAATATAGTATAGTATAGTATAGTATAGTATAGTATAGTATAGTATAGTATAGTATAGTATAATATGGTATAGTATAGTATAGTATAGTATAGTATAATATGGTATAGTATAGTACACTATAGTATAGTATAGTATAGTATAGTATAGTATAGTACTGTACTCTAGTAGGTAGTGTGTTGGCTTATTAGACGTAAAGCTCGGGTCCGTAGCCCAGATCAGACATCAAAACGAAATATGAAAAAAAATATTTCTTCGGCGACTTTCTCTCAGCAGATTTCTGGCAAAAACTCTGCCATGAAAAAGTTTCTCAAAAATCTGTCGTTCGGAGTCGACGTTAAACTGTAGGTCCCGCCACTCACGTATAAAATTAACGCTACAACATGAGTAGTGTGAGAAGCTAGGACTATTTTTTGCGTTTTGTGTTCTGAACCTGAAGGTTCTTTTAATTCCGAACTACCAACCCTTTTTAATTTTAAAAATATTACGGTTAAAATTATAAAGGCCATTATTACAACTTGCCGATAACTAAAGGCATTTACGGATTTTAGGGGCAGATAAATTGTTTTTCGTTATTATGAGTACCCAATAAGGTATAAGTGATCGTTAAACTAAAGGAAGGATCATCCTACCTTCAACCTCTAATGGTCGCTTTATGTTTTATTTTCATTACGGCAACTTCAAATTTCAACCAAATGAGCATATACAACAAAAAAAAAAAAAAAAAAACGAAGCCCGCGGTTGCCACTGCGTTAAAAAATCTTGTATAATTGATCAGTTTTATCGAAATTGCACTGCCATATTTTTGAAAAATTTTATCTGTAAGTTGTATTAATGTTGTAACCTTTAGCTAAAGGTTACCTTTAACTAACCCCAAGTTTAACGACAAGTTGAAATAATGGCTCTAAGACAGTTTATTAATATGTTGATACGAATTTTTCGCTAGCAGAACTTTAACACTAGATATACCAAGAAATTTTTATACCCATTTATACCAACACCTGTCAAAATGACTGGTGTTCAAAAATAACGTTTTGAGTGTCTAAATTTTGTATGTGCTATAATGTTTTATAGAATTAATAAACAGTATTGGTAAAATAATAATAAAATGTTGTTGGAAGAGGAGTTGTCGGCTTCACTTCCTATCTCTTGACCTGATGACTGATAATCAAAAAGTGAGTTCTTCAGCCAAACGAAACAAAAAATTCTTTCTTGATATATTCTTTTCGGTTGTGTTTTTATACAAAATCCAGGAATTTATTCCGACAAAATCTAAAATATTAAAAATACGGCCATCTCCTAGATCCCGACTTCACACTATATATCATTAGCCATTTCGTGCCATTTGATCTATGACGTCGACGCCAAATTTGGTTTTATTATAAAAAGACACAGTTTCAATTAGTTTCTTGCTGTCGGTATCAATTTTCATGCCTTTGTGTATAGTACTCAATAAAACAACCTTTTTGTTGGGCTTACTCTTATAAACTGTAAGTGTACATTCATTTGTTGCTTATAGTAATATTGAAAAACGAGCCATACTATCCCTCTTTTCCTTGCAAATTTTTGGAAGGTTACGTTTGTTTGAGCGTACGATACCAACCAACGTAGTGTTTTTGGCTAATAATTTAGAAGCTAAAAAAACACTGGTTAAAAAGTTGTCGGTTATTACAGTCCTACCTTTCATGGTATAAGGCTCCAGTAGTCTCATTACTACAAATTCACTAAGAGGTGTTGCCAAATTTCATGTTTCATCTTTTCCTAGATAAGGAAAGCCATTTACAACGTACTACGTTTCAACGTCAGAAGCCAGCCAGAATTTTATTCCAAGCTTGTCTTATTTGTTTGGCATATACTGTGTAAACCTACATCTGGCTTTCGTTGGAAACAATTGTTCGTCTAATGTAATATTTGCTCCTGGTTTGAAACAGTTTTGGCCGTTGACAATAAATTTGTTCCAAACAGTTGACACTAAAGCAAATTTATCAGTTTGCAAGCATTGACTCCTTTCATTTCTTTTATCGAAACGAATGAAACGTAAAATTTCTGTAAAATCATGCCTACTCATAGTTTTAGAAAAAATTCAGGACCCCATTTTTTGTTCCATAAATACGACAGCTGCAACCCTTTGAATACTGTATGCACCACTGTATGTACCTCGTGCAAACAGTATTCCAACGAAAGCTTTCAATTTATACTGTGAAAGTGTCCATTTCTACTCTAAAACTCTAGAGGCTTCTAAATAGGTGCAAGTTTTGATATGATCTAATATGTATGTATATGGTGGTCAATCAATAGTAAAAAGGCACTGCTTGGCTTCTCTTCCATAATATTTCTTCTAGCATATGCTGTAGGCCTAGATAAATCTTTGAATTTGCAATGAGTTGGTAACCTTCCAGCAACACCTCCTTCTTTTATTTTTTTCCACATAGTTCCACTTGCAGAAATATCAAGTTGTGTATCTTTCCCGTTTTCATTATCTTCTTCAGAACTAGAAGGAAACCGCATACACATTCGTTTTTGTATATTATGCAAAGGAACACTGTCTTCTGCCATAGAAAAACATACCAGTCAAAAATTATTTTTTTTATTGTGGACACAAGATCAAAATAAGTTATCAAATTAATTGTATTTAGTTGTCGTTATAAAAGTCATATAATAGTTTCGGAAAAAAATATTCACACAAAGTCAATATTTAAGGCTAATAAGGCAAAACCAGTCATTTTGACTGGCGTGGTAAATCTAGTGTTAAAAAAATGTTTCTTTTGTTTAACAACAACAACGTTTCGCATCAAAATTGTTTCGCAACAAAATCAGATTTAATGGAAATTTTAATCACAAATGCAGGGAAAATATGGTCATCCTCTGAAGTTATGTGAGAATTCGGCACTTATGCGGCCAGAAGAGAACACTTTAAAATACTTTTCTCAAGAGAAGCGGGTTGAAATTTGTATTCTGCACCGTGCATTATAGACTCAAAACACACTTGTTTTACACATACAGCACAAAGAACACAGTCTGTCGATACCGCGACAAGAAGAACGAATCACCAGAATATATTCTTTGAACCTGTGAAGGATGTGCTTAAGATAGTCATGATGGTATCCTTACTGTTCCCGAACAGAGTCCTGAAATTTGTCAAGCCAATAAGATTGGGAGTTAGAAGTTTTCGTAGCAATAAGTATATTCTGTTTTATTATTTCCATTTAATTATAAATAAGTCGCCGTAGTCAAGTAGATAGTGTGTTGGCTTATTAGACGTAAGGCCACAATTCAAACCATCGGTCAGACATCAAAACGAAATTATGATAAAATATTTCTTAGGCGACTTCCTCTCAGCAGATTTCTGGCAAAAACTCTGAGAGTAAAAAAAAAATTGCCATGAAAAGTTTCTCAAAAATGTGTCGTTCGGAGTGGACTTTAAACTGTAGATCCCGCCACTCATGTATAAAGTTAACACACACAACATAAGTGGTGTGAGAAACTAGGTCGTAATCCTGGCTGAAGGGTTGTAATGACCAATTATGTATGTACACCCAAACCTGTTTTTACACGGTTTTTTTTTACGCGAATTTGAAATAACACGGTTTTCAATCAGACCTACAAACATGTATGGCTAGATACAGAGAGCTCTATAAAGAGCTTTCCAAAGTTGGATCGCAACGCACTATAACAGAATTTGCTGTTAAAAGAAATAAACCAGTGCCAGAAGCAGCTTGTGAAGATGTAGAAGTAATAAGTATTTCTATTGACGAGACTGATATTGAGCCACCCCAGCAAAAGAGAATGCGCTTGCTATCAGAAACTGACTCAGAATAAAATAAAATAAATTTTTTATTGAAAATAATTC
Organism: Sarcophaga carnaria; assembly: GCA_958299815.1. Taxonomy (NCBI): domain Eukaryota; kingdom Metazoa; phylum Arthropoda; class Insecta; order Diptera; family Sarcophagidae; genus Sarcophaga; species Sarcophaga carnaria. The sequence continues at coordinate 75,424,206 of OY283151.1, forward strand.
CGTTCCTAATTGTCTTAAGAGTTTGATAACTAATTTTATTTTTATAAATGGAAGAGAATTTTTAAGTTTTTTCTTTATTTTTTTATAATCATAAAATGAAATAAAATAAGAACTCTGTGTATACTATTGAACTAAATCTGTGCATTTTTATAAAGTTATTCAATTTTATAGGCATGTGTAGGCTGCTGCATCAATCCTATGTATATATTTTCAGTTTGTTTATACACTTACATACATACATAATATTTGTCTTTTTTTACGCGTTTTTTTTTACACGGTATCCACTGGAACGTATCTACCGCGTAAAAAAAGGTTTGGGTGTATGTATATTCTGGACAGACTAACAAAAGAGCATTGAAAAAGATACATAGTATACACCGTCGCTATATAGTGCACCGCTTTTGGTTGGTGCATGGCCATTTCATTTGTACACATATATAACAAGTATCAATGTGCGATTTAGGGGAATCCCAATACTACCGCGTAATACTGAAACTGCGTTAAGCGGGGTCTTACTGTGCCTTATTTTGTATACGTATTACACATTTTTTCGTAGGTGGGAGATTAGTTCGGTAAATTGGAGTGTTAGATCCTACATTCTGACCACTATAGTGTTTCTGGCCAAATCTTAAACGAAATGAACTATTAAGGAAAGTCGATGCTTAGAATATTACAATTTTTTGTTAAACTACTGTCGGGTAGCTGAATACTCATACGAAAAGATGATACAAAGATTTAAACAGATTTTTTAAAAGGCCTTGGGTTTTAGAATCGCCATGAAAACTATTTTGTTAAATTGTTAACACACTTTTCGGTTCTATCACGCATTCCCTATTGAGCAATCGTTTTTATTTCTGTTTACTACAGTTTTTTTTTATTTTCTTTCCCAATTTTTAACTCTGCGGCTTAAGCAAACAACATAGAAAAATGGCGCACCGACAAGCTTTTAAATGTACATGAGAATACGTTTAAATAAGAATTCTCCAGAATTTTAGAAAATGTCATCTAGTTTGGTAGAATTCAAGGAAATGAAAGGAAATGTGCTGAAGAGACAAATATAAATAAAGAATTGCTCATATCTGTGGTGTATCGCATATAAAGTGTTCCACGCCTTAAAACTTTCAAGGTTTCATATACCACACATATGTATATTGAGTGTTGTTTCAATTTTAATTAGTTTTCAGCTTAAAAGTGAAGTACGTACGCTTCCCAATTCAAGTGGCACAAAAACAATCTGGTACTCAACAAATCAAAGTTTACACGTCAATAAATTTATATTTATTATAATTCACGGTTGGTAATTTTAAGACAATGAAGTTGAAATCTGTTTTCGGTCATGTGGCCGAAAAGATATAACTAATGCACTGTTGATTCACCTAGTTCACTCAAAAGTCCATTCTGGTTTTAAAGCTAAATGGAAAGATCAACTGGATTATTCAAAGTTACCAATATGGAATAGTTGTGCGAAAATTTTTGATAAGACGTAGCCAAACTTTTGAAGTCAGTGTAAATAAAAATGAAGGCCTAAAATTAAATAAACTTTGCTTCTAAATAAAGGATTTTATGAGGCTTCATAAATGAGATGAAATTCAATGAGACTAATTACTCTTGTGCATGTTTTCATATGGACTTCTGTAACTAAAACGTACTGGGTTAAATTTCGGTCTGATCCTATTTGTTAAAAAAAATAAAAAAATCACAAAAATTACAATCCTTTACAATTGCAGTTTATTATGCTACAACTTAGGGTGCCCTGGTAGTCTAGTGGGTAGTTTGCTAGACTATTAGCGTGAGGGTCGTGGGTTCGATTCCCACCAGAGACTCTGGTCTGTGACACTACACCGAGCACATAGTCAAGTTACTTCGCTCGTATATAATTAGGATATAATTTGTAATTGTATTGTAATTAATAAATAAATAAATAAAATATGCTACAACTTAATTGTTAAAGAAAATACAAAATTTAACAAACATGTAAAACATATTTACTAGATATTAAATCTACACTTACATACAAAATTTAACAAACTTGTAAAACATATTTACTAGATATTAAATCTACACATATGTATGTAACTACAGAGATTGCATGTGTTTTTATTTCTGCATTTTAACTACTACACATTTACATAGACTTTCCTATGCTTTCTCTGGTGGCCAGATGTCCACATGTTACTACATTTAAATTAAAATGAACAAAAACTAACTCCGGAAATATTGTTTTCCTTACAGTCTCAAAGGGTCAAAATAGAAATAAGAAAACAAAAAAAAAATAATTAAAAAGCCTGTCAAAATCTAATCTACAATAAATTGACCAAAATTACATTTTTCTTTCTGATTTTCTTATGCCCAAATCTCAGATATTAAAACTCCATTCTTTTTTATATTAAACTAGCTGTAACCTGCGCGTGTTGCTGCGCCACCAACTAAAATAAATTTTAATGAAAGACATTACACAAATGTCCAATTAATTTTGAATAATTTTATTGACTTTTTTCTCGATGCCCTGATAATTTAGATGAACGGGCCTGAGTAGTACGCATTCGATCAGTTTCTATTCTCACCTCTCGATGTTCAAGTCGTTCAAGCGAACGGAACTCAGCGGCATATACTCGAAGATTTTCCAGACTCAATGCTCGTCTGATTCTGAAGCTCTTAATGCTCTTTTCTTCCGTGCCTGAGGTGTAGGTCGACCAATTGCTTGTTATTCATTTTGAATAATTTTCAGTGACGCCATCCATCGGAAATTAATCGCACCAACCTCCGTCGACTCATGCAATTTTGTTAAAGAATGCACAGTTTACGAATTAATTCATTTTGAGCAATTTTCAGTGGCGCCGCCTGTCGGAAATTGGTCATATCAACTTAAAAACCTTTCCCGGCTCATGCTCAACAACTTTGCTAAAGATCATAACGTGATCAAATGCATAGTTTACGATTCTATAAGGTGCATACAAACAAACATTCATTTTAATATATATAGACTATGGGAGGTGGCACGCCCACTATAGCAAATTCGCCCATTTTGTTCATATATACGACAAAGTCGTCCATATAAAATTTGAGGATTCTAGGTGTTGCAGTTTATGAGATATGCGACATTAAATACTTATTGGGCATGTGGGCGTGGCAGCTCGTCTACTTAAAATTTTAAAATAAAAAGTACCCTATAACTCCTGCCAGACATACAAGAAGATACTGTGAAAATTTCAAGAAAATCGGTCCAGCCGTTTAACCGTCTATCGACTTCAAACAAACCCACAAACAAATAAACACACATTCATTTTCTATATGCATATAAGAAGAAGAAGATAAAATAAAATATTACATAGAGCTGACGGGTGACGTATACGTAATATTTTGTTAGACAATAACACTCATACTTTTTTATTTATTTCATTTTATTTTATTTTATTCTATTTTATTTGCCTATTTCAACATAAAAATAGCCTATAGTTCTTTCCAGACATACAGGAAGATACTATGAAAATTTAAAGAAAATCGGTGCAGCCGTTTAGCCGTCTATAGACTTCACACAAACCCACAAACAAATTAACACACATTCATTTATATATACTTATATATATATATATATATATACTTTATGAAGAATGTAAATACAACATGAATATGTAGAAATTTCTTAGTGAGTAAAGGGCCGATTACGGCGTAGAGCACTTAAAAACCTATCGTACTTTGCTGTAAGAACGTTTGTGTAGTTATAGAAACGTTTAAAACGGGACAGCTGTCAACGAAGAATGTAAATAAAAACGAAACAGAACACAAAGCAACAAACAAGCGAACACAACACAATGCAATGAAATTGATATACATACATTTGCACGAAGTCAGCTGTTCAAAACAGTGATGAGTATTGTTAAGGTCATGCAAAATTCAAAAAGTACAAATTTGGCCTTAATTGGAAAAAGTTATATTTGCTTCTTAAGTTTTACGTTATTATAAATATTCATTCTAGTAATATTATAGGATATTTCATATTTGGTTCAGTCTGAGTCAATATTTATGGAGTTTATATAAATAATAATTGTAATGGCCAATTATATTATGTTATATATAAATAATCATGAAGGTACCAAAGAGGGCATTTGTGCAGCAATGCAACTCTGCGCACAGTAGCCCCATCACTCATGTTCAAATGTCACGTAAAAACGTGAGAGAAATTTGTTTTATACAGTTCGTTGCGTTTTGCTAACTAGAGAGAACGTTTCGATAAGCGTTTACATTGCTCTCCATATGCTACAAAGAGAACGTACGGTACGATACGTTACGTTCGGGTAGCTGGCACCTAATACCCAAAAACCCAAGCAATGTATTACTGGTAAGGCAAAAAAATTGAGAATTTTTGTGTTCAATTCACAACATGCCCAACAGCTGTAAATAAACATTTTCTGTTGTTTCTTTTGTTTACCCATCTCTGCAAAGATAGTGACTTTTTCAATCCATAGTGAGGCATTCATCAGATGTATTAAATACATCACATCACATAAGTGGTGTGAGAGACTAAGTCGTAACCCTGACTGAAGGGTTCTAATGACCAATTATGTATGTATCATTGTGTGCGGAATACAACATCGTTCAAATATTCACCACAGCTTTTCTGAGTAGAGCGCATCCGAAATATTTAATTTCCCATAATTCTGGTTCATAAATCTGGTTTAATCGATGGCATGGGTTATCATGTATACCGGTGTGAAGTTAACGCCAGAACACTAAGGTCTCTATAGAAAACATTAATTTCCAAAATTCTGGAAAATGAGTACCGCATGCATTGAATTAGAGACAAGTGCAAAAACGAAAAACTACTTGTGAAATTTTGCTTCAGGGACATGATAGCAATTCAGTGTTGCATCGAATTGTTACTGACGATGAAAAATGGATTTATTTTCAGAATTCAGAACGGAAAATATCATTCTATCAGTCTTTAAATTGTAGTATTTCTTGTACCTATACTTAGAGAAGTAAATAAAGGACAAATCGTTTATATTATAAGTAATGCTTCATTATTTTAGGTCTATAAACACGAGTTTTTTTTTTTTTATTAGGATAAAGAAATTAAAGAAATATATTGTTCTGTCAACTGAATCTTCATTTATCTTCACAATTCCTTGTTTTTGTGGCTGACAGATGCAATTGAGTTAAAAGCAAAATTCCTTTCAATTCCAATATTTGCTTCACCATAAAGTTGTCTACAAAAATATTCGAATTATTCAATGAAACTGTTAAAAGAAACTGTATGAAAAAAACTCCTTCCACGGTCTTCCTTCGATCAATTGAATTACTTTCTCTGAAGCAAGTTTTTTTGTAATAAAAATAAGAAAACCAAACACGGAATTTTAAGCGGGTAAATTAATTTAATTTAAATTTTTATATTCACACATAAATTCTTATTTACATTGAGTACAAAAACATGAAACATTCGTTAAGGGCTGATGTTTAATTTGTTAGCAATCATTCCAGTTTTAAGTTAAATTCTTCTGAGATGGTGTATTATGTATAATTATATTAAGGTATGAATGAACTTGTTATATAATCATTTAAAATTTGTGTCATATGAAAATACTTAACCCTTTGACGACCAAACATTTTTGGCTGAAGCGATTTAATAAACTTTCATTCATTCGATCATAATAAACTTTCTTTTGGTCCATTAGATCAACGCCTCCTATTCCTTTATTGTAGTGCTGTATAATCAGAGTATTTCATTAATTCTATAAACAAATTTAAATTAATAAAAAATATACCCTTGTATATACTTACATAGATGTACATTTAAAAAATAAATATTCCGTTATTTTACGGCAATTCGTTACATTAAAATAAATCAAAAATATTACTGCGGCATGATAATCATACAATTTAAACTATCAATTATAGGGGCGTTTCAACTTTTAAACATGAAAAGATGCTTTAAAAGTATAAAGTCTAAATTGCCATAAAAAGCAAACCGCAAAAACAATAAATTTTTATTTCATTTTGTTCATACGAATTCATACTTTAATATACAAGAAAAGGAAATAAATTGTAACCTGAAAATACTAAAATGCCGTTTAAACATCAACAATGGGGTGCATCAATATAAAACACTATATATGCTATCAAAGGAAAATAGGTAAGCATTGCAAAATCTTTTTTGAAATAATTGGGCAATTCACATAAGCCCTTGTATCGCTGTATTCATTGTATTGTTGGACAGTGTAAGCTTGTTGTTGATAATTTTCATATAAAAATCCGATACAATTATACCCATTTTTTCATATGTTTTCGGAAGTTGTATTAGTTTCGTGCTATCAATTTATATAAATGCCAGTAATCGAAAAGAAGAATAAAAATACAAATAATTTTTTATGTAACTTTAGTCAACAATTAATATTTCAAAATTATAATAGTTCGCACAGATAATTAACCCTTTCGCTGCCAAGCCTAAATTATATGAAGTCATTCCCATTGCCATTTATATTTTGAGTGTTATTGTATTATTATTGTAGTATTGGACTTTGTTACAAGTCCTATCATGAAGATAAGGTATCATAAGTGATTTGGTGCTATAAAATTTTGTTATAAATACACGATGAAGTTGATTTTTGCGTGAAAGATCGTTCTCTATAAGAAATAAAGTATTATATTTGTAAAAAAAATTATTTGTAGTATTTTTCAAGTTTTTTACATATTTATATTATGTTTGTGACAAAAAAAAAATTGTCAAAAGCCTGCATGTTATAATATATTTAAAGTAGGACGAGTATACTCGTGTCCCGCACTGCCAAGACGAGTATACTCGTCCTTGCAGCGAATGGGTTAATTAATTTACATTTTTCCGTAATATTTTTCATTTTGTTGCTTGAAAATCGAATTATTAATACGGGTCCTTTTCTGCGTATCGTTTTTTGACGTTGTGAATACGAAATATACAACAAAGCACAGCATTGAGCGTTCACAAACAAAAAGTGTATTCAATACAACATACACGATACAAAGTCGTGTGAATTGGCCAAATATAAGAAATTTTTTTGTATTTGGAAAAACTTCTAGAGCAACAATGTCTGTATCTATACTCTTACAAAACTAAGTCCTACAGAAGACCTACGTCTTGACTTTAACGTATGAAGTATCTGAGAATCAATTTTCAAGTTGTTATTTACGCCGTTGCAACTCAGGAAAAAAACAAAAATTCAGTTTGATAATATACTACGACGTCTTGATCCTTCACAATATCAACAAACATACAGGGATGTGGAAAATAATAAGGCCACCAAAGAATGAAAATTTGTTTGCTATTATAGACAATCTTGCTGAAATTGCATATTTTATGTGTGCATTTAAAATGTGGTAGGAATTGGATTCAGGGACCAGCTACTTCTTACTGGGAAACCAGGGCTTATGCCTTCACCGTGATTATATTAGTCATATGTTGCTTTGTGATTAGGAACTGGATCTGGGATCTATACCGGTAAGCTGGCACTAAACGGCTCATATAAATTACCTAACCAGGCCAGTGTATTTCAGACGAAGCTTGTTACATGCAAGGTTGAAACTGAGGACCTACTTCTTTCGAACTTCATACGTATGGGCAGTCAAGCAGCAATCAAAACACTGGAATTCCATCTCATTAAATCAAGGTTAGGTTAGGTTAGAGGACGTGTACCTGTCAGTCAAGACAGGTACAGTACCCGGAGGTCAGATTGACCCATTGTACAACGTCCTAAAGGAGGGAAGGGTAGTATAGGGGGGTAGGATGAAAGGAGGGTATATGGGAAAGGGGGGAGTTTGAAGCGGAGGAATCACACAGACCAGACACAACAAAAGGATGGGAGGGCGCGACTACACCGATGAAGTCCTAGTCTCTCAACCAGCCTAAGCCACTAATGAATCTGTGGAGAGCCTTGATAACGGCTCTCGACACAGAATTCAAAATCTCAAAGAAGGGCCTACCAAGGGTCTTCAACCTCAATCTACCAAGGGCTGAGGCAGAGGAGGTGTTCGATAGTCTCCAACTCCTCCTCATCGCAATACGCCCTGCAATAGTTCGGCTAGGATCTGTTCCAGATCCCCGTCAGTGACCTAATCTCGCGGTGCCCCGTGATAAAACCGATAAACAACCTTAAGCTGACCTTATTCAAGCCCAGCAGCCAACCTGTTCTCTTACTGTCTACAGCAGGCCATAGACACCTAGAAACAAAACAACCCGATCCGTTCCCCCAACGCCTCTGCTCTTTCTCCATGACCCATCCATTGATGAGGCCATAGAGGTGACAGATTGGGGGGCCAGGACCAACCATCAAATCGCCTACTGAAAGCGAACCTAGCCTAGCAAGGGCATCCGCCGTCTCGTTGCCCGGTATTCCACTATGTCCCGGAACCCAGCACAGACGGATACGGTCCGGTCCAAAACTCCTCAACGACTCCTTGCACCCGCGAAGAAGCCGTGATTTGCACCAGACCGACGAAATGGCCCTAAGGGCAGCCTGACTGTCAACGAAGATCGTGTAAGATTTGGAATCCGAAGCTGGGCCACCAGCTATGGCCCCAATAGCCTTCAAGATTGCGAAAATCTCCGCCTGAAAAACGCTGCAGTCATCATTCAACCTGAAGGGAGTTCAAGACCGAGTTCCCTATAGAAAACCCCAGCACCTGTACATCCCCCTAACTTAGACCCATCTGTGAAGATGGGTATACCACTCTGCCCCTGGTGTACCCCACTATTCCATTGTACCCTATCCGGTATAAGTATTCTTAAACCAGGCAGGAACATAGCCTCAGGAACAATATAATCAGTGGCTTTTTCTGAAAGCGCATATCTGCCATTAGGAAAGACGACATTCAGAACTCTGGAGTGACCTATCGAACGCTGTTTCCAGCAGCCCGATTCACTCAGGCGTATGGCACTACGCGCTGCACACCGCTTGACATACAAGTCAAGCGGAGTCTGGCAGAGCACAGTGTCAAGAGCAGCCTGAGGGCAACTGTTCCTCACTCCAGTGATACTCAAGGAGGCAATCCGTTGAACCGTATCTAAGATTTTCGTTGAAAACTCTTATCTAAGGCACTCCACCAGACAACGCAGCCATAAGTAATAACCGGTCTAACAATCGCCGAATATGTCCAGCGAATGACCCTAGGCGGAAGACCCCAGCTCTTACCTATGGAGTTCCTACACTGGTAGAAAGCATTCAGTCCCTTCTTCATTCTTTCCTCGGTGTTTCTTTACCTTGGCAATCTGAAGGTTTCAATCTTGTACCGACGCGAGAACAAGACGAGGTCCGTCTTATTTGGATTTATACCCAGACCACATTTCGTAGCCCAAGAGGATAAAATTCCAAGAGCAGACTCCATCAGTTCCGCAGCGTCGGCAAAAATTTTCCACCCACCAACACAGCCACATCATCGGCATATGCCACAACCCTAAAGCCTTTACTTTCCAAAAGCCTCAGACCAACATTAGCCACCAAGAGCCACAAGAGAGGGGATAGGACACCCCCTGCGGTGTACCCCTGGTCGCACGCTTGACGATAGAACATCCACCCAGATTCGATCGGATTCGTCTATTACCCAGCATGTGGGGTGATAAACCCCACCAGAAAATCTGTGGCATGTATATCATAGAGGAAGTGGTGACATTATTGAAGGCCCCCTCGATATCAAGGAAAGCCGATAGTGTGTACTCACCCCTAGCCAAATTCGCCTCAACAAAACCTGTCACATCATGAAGAGCGCTCTCAACGGACTTACCCTTAATGTAAGCATGTTGCGACCTACTCAATAGAGACCGGTCCATGTTTGACCTCAAATATAGATCGATAAGTCTCTCCAAAGCTTTCAAAAGAAAGGATGAGAGCGATATCGGTCTATAATCCTTAGGGCCGTTGTGACTGGGTTTACCAGATTTTGGTATAAAAACCACAAGCACATCTTTCCAACCATCAGGTATATCACACAAGCGGAGACAGTCCCTATACACGTCCCCCAGACATTCGTGCAATATATCACCAGCACGTTGAAGCAGAGCCGGAAAGATACCATCCGGACCAGGCGACTTAAAGGGCCCAAAGCTACTTATAGCCCATTTTACCTTGTCTCTTGTAATGATATCCTCTAAGACGGGCATCATGCCAGCATCACAGAAGGGATCAGCTACGCCCAATGGATAGCTTACTGGATCCTCACAATTGGGAAAATGAGTGCTCAATAGGACCTCTAGGGTTTCTTTTCTCGAGGATGCCCACGTACCATCATTCCTTTGGATGAAGCCTAGGACTTTGGGGTCCTTCGACAAAATCCTTCGGAAACGAGCCACGTCGGCAACATCCTCGATACTCGTGCAGAAACTCATCCAGGCAGTTCTTTTTGAGCGCTTTATTTCCCTTTTATAATCATTTAAAGTGCATCTATATACAGACCAGTCGACATCCCTACCCGACCTCTTAGCCTTATTAAAGAGTCGCCTAGTACAGCAGCGGAGTCTCTGGAGTTCCGCATTCCAAATTTCTAAACGTTGGCGTATTACCAACGTTACAAATAGTAAGCCTATTAAGAATAATGAAATTCAAAATCGACTCACCCCTAGTATTTATGTCAGCACTTCCCCATTGTGTGTGATGAGCATTGGCATCACAACCCAAGACAAGGCGACATCTTTTCCTCTTCCTCAAGGACGTCAAGAGTTGCATGGGTTCTCTGCACAGTATATGTCGATACAACACCAGCCTCTATTTAGATCCGGACCACTGTTGCATAGAGGGAAACGAAAAGGCGGGCGAACTGTCACGGAAGGGATCGGAAACATCTGAACGATAGAGGGAGATAGAAGGAGACTGAATCAGTACAACATCTTCTATGCGAGTGCTCTGCAATTCAGAACAAACTTCATCGGTTTGACGATCTGGGTATGGTGGCGAACGTTCCACTAAGGCAACTGACCGGTTTCGTCTGGAGCGCGGTTTGGTTCAAGCCCACCACTACCGGATCTTTACAAGAGGGCTTATCTCGGACTGGATAACACTATGTGCCATATTGGCCACCGAGTGTACTTGCCTGTGAACGGCAAGCTGCCGCTAACCTAAACCTTAATTAATTATATTAAATTATAATTGCTCACACATATCGGTGTACCTATACTTTTGCTGTCCACAGTATACACATAATAAATAAATACAATCTACTATGACTTGTGTTAAGACCTCTGCTATGAGTAATGCTCAAAATATTAAGTTAGGTTAAGTTGCACAAATTGTCCCCAAGTTTACCTCACGAGTTCACTTGAAAACGCTATAGCTTGTTGCATTGTTTCACTTAACAATCGATTGATAGTTGCATTTAATTTATTTTTATAGATTTATTATGAATAGACTTACACCGGAGCAATCCTTCAAATTCAGTGGGTCTAACGCCTATAAGAATAGATAGTCTTCGGACTATATTTTGACTTATCTCTATATGGAAAATTATGATAAAGGATTTTGGTTTGAAAACTTTCAGGATTAAACTGGAATGACAGGAATTATAGCCAAGCAACCATCATATGCGCCGCCAATTCGACGAATAGGCTAAGGCACAAATTTATATTGATTTTGAGCTACTGTTCTAAATGTTGCTCTCCCATGAAGCCTATTTTTGGTTGGATGGGTACTTACTTAAGCAGAATTGTCGTATTATAAGTGAGGATAATTCACATGCTTTTGTCCAAAAACCATAATACTCGTATACACAGAAAATTACAATTTGTTGAGATTTATGGGCTTATGGAGTCAAACGATGATGGCTAGAATATTACTGTAATTAGAATTTTTCCAATGTATGGATTAGAGTTGAGCGATCCAGTGATTTTTGAAGAACGTTGTTCTCAGTGAACGTGATTTGTTAATCACTGTTCTTTAAAACAGTGATTGTGATCACAGTATTCCAAAAGAAAACAATAATGACAATAACGTATTTTATTAAGTCCTAAGAAAGAGACAACTACATACATACTACGAAAAGACTACTAGACAAAATCAAAGTGGTGTCATCAATGTTATTATTTTTAATGTAATTTTTTTATATGAAGTTTGTCAATTAAGTTGCACAGAAAGTTCATGTATAAAAGACAAAAGTAAATATTCAGCATCATCTAATAGTAATTCTGCCTCACTCAAAATAAAATGAAATAAATTTGAGTATGTAACAATTTTGAAAGAACGACATTATTAGTGACTGTTATTTGGCAATTTCAATTACTGTAGTTACCAGTGAATTATCAAGCACCGTGATTAAATCACAGTTTTGAAAATATCGCTCATCTCTAGTATGGATCCAACAGGACGAAGCCACGTGTCGTACAACGCGCATTGCAATCGATTTGCTAAAAGAAATCTTTGAGCACAATAAATTGATCAACAAGATAACCCATTTGATTATTTTCTTTCGTGTTATGAACTTGTCTACGTGGATAAACAAGAAGCATTTGATGTCATGTTGCCGAAATTGTATTTCAACTTTAATGTCAGAAAGTTTTCTATTTTCAACAAAGCCAATTTCAATGTTATCAGAAAATATATTTCTTTGAAAAAAAAAACCACCCGATCTGCTTGTAATGATTTTAATTATAACAAGAAAAAATTCGAAATACGAATTGATTTGCATACAATTGCATGAAACATTTTTATTAACACCAACACTGTTGTACAACGATATTAAACTTGCAGTGCATCCATTGGCTTGTATTTTTGTCCGAATGTTTATTTGTTGATCGGTTAGTTCGTAATAACTAGTGTTTCATTTAAAATTGCAAGAATACTGATGAAATCTGTTGTGCCATGGCACACTTTGTGGCAATGTTCCAGTCTATGATTTATGGTAGTTTGTAAATGCTGTAAAACGATTTGTATTTACCGTTTACTTGTACTTTGCATGCATAGATAGGAAAACAAAAATTTATGACCTCCTATTCAGTTTTCTAATAATGTTTACAACAAGAACAACAACGACAATAAAAACATCGAGAGAATTGCAATCGCTGTAAATGTGTAGGCTTTACTCTGCAGCCTTTTTTATTTGATTCTTTCGAAATAAATTTTTCAAAATTTTTAATTTTAATTTATTTATATTGTCTAATTTTATTATATTGTCCGCCCTTTCTATTTTTCCTTAATTCCATTGGGACTTTCTTTTAATTTTGGTGAAATATTACTGCCAAACCTTCTCTTATTAATTAAATTCCTTTTATAAATGGTAGTTACGGTCTGGTATTAACAGTTATTAGCTTGGCTATCAATATCACATACATACATAAGTGGTCATTATAACCCTCTAGTCAGAATTACAACCTAGTTTCTCACACCACTTATGTTGTGTGTGTTCATTTTATGCAGGAATGGCTGGACCTACAGTTTAAAGCAAGGTTTACCATTTCATAGCACAATTGTGCAGATAGAATTCATACGCATTCTTGTGTTCTTCGATTTAGTTGTCGATCAGACTGCGACAAGAACACATGTGCGGCGGATGCTTTATCGTTTTTCGTATGGTCTATGTCATTAGCTGGGCGTATTACATTTTATTTTTATTTTTTTTTAAATGCTTTGGAATGCGCGATTTTTTCCTTCAATAAAAAATGGGTTTTTTATAATTTTTATTTATCTAAAAAACATGGCCTAATTTTTAACCCAAAGATGGATAGCTTTTTAATAAAAAATGGATTTTTTATTTTATTTTTATTTATCTAAAATTATTAAGCCATAGATAGATAGCTTTACATGTGTATGTTGATGTAATGAAAGTAAAAATAGCGTATATTACTAACACTTTTCTATGGCTGTAAATAAATAAATTCTCTTAACTTATTTTCCTTCTCTTACTCACTAATAAATAACCAACAAATTTTTGGTAAACTTTGGTTTAAAGCCAACTCCGAACGACAGATTTCAGAAACTTTTCACGTCAATTTTATTTACTCACAGAGTTTTTGCCAGAAATCTGCTGAGAGGGAGTCGCTAAAGAAATATTTTTTCATATTTCGTTAAGTTGGAAATGCCTGACCTGGGGTTTGAACCGAGGCCTCACGTCTAATAAGTCAACACACTACCTACTAGACCACGGCGACTTTCAACGCACCTACCCACATGAAAATGAGTTTCATACGAAAAGATGATTTTTTTTTTGGCAAAATGGACATCGTCGTGCAGTTTCTCGTTGGCCCAATAAATCCCAACGTTGTTAAAGCGTTCATTACGTTCAGTTTATTGTTTCAGCATATTGTTATTTATTCAGCATATTGAATTTTGTGACAGAATAGAATGACATAAGTATTGCCAAATTCGAAATAACCGATGATTCATATTTAAATCGATAGACGGCCCACCCTATATGTATCAGCTCTATTTATTCACTAATTTAAGCTTTATTTTTAGAATGTTAATATATAATGCAATTGTGCTGAATCTCAAATAACAAAATTCATTTTTTTCCAGTATAGTTTCTGTTTCAGTTATTTTTAGAATATGTTCTGCCTGTCTCGAATTTTATTGATAAAACCACAATTTATTTCTCAGTATAATATTTTCATTTTCTTTTTCCTTTCTTCATTTTTTTTTTCTTTTAAGAAGCTTAAGAAAATTATTTTCGCACAGCACAAAAATTTAATTTAATAACGCAAAATATCTGAATCATACTTAACATGACACAAATGCGCTGTTCAATTACGATATAATGTTCCATAATGATCACAACAATTACTGGAATATATACACACACAAACACACACAAACACACACAATTTTCTAATCGCATCATCATTTTATGGCTCGAACTACATTTACTTTCATTTTGCGCTTTTTGCTACTTTTTTCTTCCTTTTGTGCGCTACCTTATACTGGTAAGAAATATTTTATCAGATGGAAAGAACACGTATGCATGTACACGTAAATACTGATGTATGGAAGTAGGAAAAAGACGTACATGTTTCTGTAAAGGAACTACTGAAAGCAAATTTCGCTTACACAGTGTAATTTTTATGTATGAACGTTATTACTGCTGTTTCTTTCCTCAAGGTTCTTGCCAATATACGAACGACTTGAATTTATTGTGTATGTGTGGGCAAATAAAAAACCTATAAACCAATGACAACGTGAATGAATGAACGTAGAAAATCGGTTTCCAGGAATACATATCATGCTACGTTACATTACATTCGCAAAATGTTGTCTTTTCCAATGCCGAAAACCAGAAATACTTCGTGTTTTCTGCATGCACAAATTGTTGTATGCCTTAGCAAAGGAAAGATCTATTTTTGCTATTTTTAAGATGAGAATTAATGCCAGTATGTATGTGTACATTCCTCTACTAAATGTTTTTGCAATTAAAATAAAAGAACCACAAATCGTATTGCCAAAATAGGAGCAAATGGTGTAAACCGAAAAAACCATCTAAGTTTGCAATCAACCCACCACCAACCGAATAACAAAATAAAATCGAAACATGATAATTTGAATACAGCACTTTCGCAGTTTAACAATTTTGTTTTACTAAAAAGCTATAAACACAACATTTCGCGCCACAAAATTTGGCATTACTTTGTCTGTAATGATGCACAATGTAAGAATTTTTACATACAGTAGCGTCCAAACCTTTTTGGATAAAAATGGCTTTTAAAATATTTCTAATTACAAAAATTTTTAAAATTGATTAAGCAAAAAAAAATTCTTAAGAAAAATTTTTTGTGTCAAGTTCTACTCATAAGTACATGGACTATTTAATTAACAGCAATTCAAGCTGAATTCAAAAGTTATAAAACAGTAAAGAAAACATTTACTATACATGTACATACATACATACATAATTGGTTATTACAACCCTTTAGTCAGGATTACGACCTACTAGTTTCTCACGCCATTTATGTATGTTGAGTGCGTTAACTTTTATACATTACTTACAGTTTAAAGTCTTCCGAACAACAGATTTTTGAGAAACTTTTCATGGCAATTTCATTTATTCACAGAGATTTTGCCAGAAATCTGCTGAGAGGAAGCCGTCGAAGAAATAGTGTTTCATACTTCGTTCAGTTGGAGATGCCTGACCTGGGGTTTGAACCGAGGCCTCACGTCTAATAAGTCAACACACTACCTACTAGACCACATCGACTTTATACCATACCTGTTAAGTAATGATTAGTAATCGTAATGATTAGTAATTTGATTACTTTTTTTTGAATGGTGAAATAATGATTACAATTACGATTATTTTTGGTTAAAATAGTTAATAATTGATTACGATTACAAAATAATCAAAAAATAATCAGGATTACTGGCGATTCGTCTAATAATCAAAAGGAATCAAAAGTAATCCAAAAGTAATCAATTTATTTTCAATAATTACTTTGAACTCTTTTTGAATATTTGAAAATAATGAAAAAGAATTATTGAAAATTTGATTACTTTTGGATTACTTTTGTGAATTTGAAAATAATCAAAAAGAATTATTTAAACAATTTGATTCTTTTTAAACTCCTTTTGATTCTTTTTGATTATTAGCCTAATCGTCAGTAATTCTGATTATTTTTTGATTCTTTGGTAATCGTAATCAATTAGTAATTGGAAGAAATTGTTCGTAGAATTATATAATCATTACGATTCTTTTTAAAAAGTAATGTAATTGATTACTAATCGTAATCGAAATTTAACAGGTATGCTTTATGCCATATATATATTGCCATAGTCTAGTTAGTGTGTTGGCTTATTAGATGTGACTAAAATATGAAAACTAAAAATTCATTGACTTCCTCTCAGCAGATTTCTGACGAAAACTCTGACAAAGAAATAAAATTCGTAAGAAAAGTTTCTCAAAAAATTTTTCGTTCTAGGTTGACTTTAAATTAAACACACATAACATAAGTCGTGTTAGATTATAATTATAAGTGTATAAATTGCGTAAAAATCACAAACTAATCATTAAATTTGCTCGGGGCACTGAACTGTACTATATCGCAATGAGGTCACCGTAATCTAATAGGTAGTGTGTTGGCTTATTAGATACATAGAAGCTTAAAAGCTAATGTCAGTCCGAAATCTTATGTATAGTTGATCGGAATACCTGATGCCGTGATACCTGAACCTGCTTTCGATCCTGTTTTTGCGATACAAACACTTAATAAATCCTTTTATGATAAAGGTTTACACCTCCCAAAACATCACCCAGCTCACAAGACAAAATCGACAAGTAATCCGTTCAGAACAACTGAACGTTAGGTTATCTCTTGCGTTACCCGTTTGCTGTAGTACTCTTCAGGTGGAAATAATGACTATAAAAATTACAGCCGTATGAATTCGATATCAGAGTATTCAGTATGGTAATATAAACAAATTCGCGGGCAAGACGGTAAATGGCGTCAAATATATGCAAAAAATGTTGGGACAAGATGGCATATACCGTTACCAGTACAACAAGGCAATAAAGACTAAAAGAGAGGATTTTCGGTCTTGTACTGTCCTATCAATTTATAATTGCGGTTGGGACATGATGCCCATAATCGCATTATTTATTTAAAAACTTTAGTAAATATAATATTATTCCTAATTCTAATCATTTGATTAAAACTCGGAATTAATAATTTTAATTAAATAAATAAATACAACTCATTTTCATGAATATACAAAGCTGTACGAAAATATGTCAAAATTGGCCAACAATGTGAATTGTCTAGGGCGAACGACGTGCTTTTACAAGAGCTGGCGCAACGTGAAATTCAATTGATTTCGTGCTTAACATTAGCATTCCTCCAAGAGGAACAGGCAAATGGTCACACTCAAACTTAATTTATATGCAAAAGAAAAATGAAATAATGAACCCATTTGAAAGATACCAGACAGATTTGGCCCGATATTAATTTACACATAAAAACCACATAATATCTTCTCTGTCGTGGGCGTTTGAAAACCTAAAAAAAAATTCTTACTCATTATTGCGAGGACATTTCAACGCAAATAGGTATTTGAATAAAATCCACACTTTCATAAAACTATAGTTATGGCTGATAATAGTACGACGACTCGCTAGTAAAAGCGTAAATTTTTGTTAAGTATTGTACATAAACAATTAAAAATAAAGGTGAGCATATTTTACACAATACTTCAAAACATATTGGAGAATATATACTTGCAGTGTTCCACATAGTGACCCATACATAATTTGTTATAAATTGGAACTAGAAGTATAAATCAGGATTTGACACATTAGCATCAAAACAAACTAATTTGAGCAATAAATGAGGGATTCTTCTCTACGTTCAATAATCTTTTCTGATGAGAACCATACGAGACCTTATAAGCTCTTTACTTAAAAGATGTACAGATGTTTTGAAAAATAGCGGTATAATATTTTTTTCCCCATTACCCCTCTAGGGAGTATGTAGATTCTGCGGAGCATTTCCATCTTATCCGGTTTACTGTTTTAGAATCGAATTTTATTTTTTGTTAATTTTTTATAACAAGTAAAAATGAATCGTGAATAACTTACTTCAGAAAATATTTGGAATTACTAAAGGGATTACGTCTGTTAATAAGAAGAGTAATAACAATTCGAATTTAACCGACGCTGTACTTTCTTATAACATGTATATCATGCACATACATTTGTGTATGTATATATTATTAAAGCTGTAAATAATACACATTTAAAATGTTTCTACAACTACAATCTACGTTTTAACCTTGTGAATTGATATATTTAAAGATGGTGTAATCGACATAAATAGAAAATTGCGCTAATTTTTACTATCCCTACTAATACTATAATAAATACGTGTTAAATTTTTTCCAGTAACAATAATAATCAAACGCAAATCGTCGATCAACTCTAAGCTAATTTTAAGTCCAATATATTTGGAGTTTGATTAAAATAATTCCGATCGTGGTATAATATGCGACCACTATTATTGACGTTATAGATACCTGATATTGACATTATACATAATGGCCATTAACAATTCGTTTATCGGATTTCGTCCTGCCTTAACACATTCTTCTACGCGCCTCAGCTTCTTGGTCAGACCAGTTAATGACAGAGCTTCATTCACTTTGCCCCTCCCACGCAGACACGGTCGTCCTCTATGCCTCACTAGGCAGTGAGGGTCACCACTACAAGTTTTGGCAAGGTGGTCTTGCCCTCCGCACTTGAAGCAGTGTTTTGACCAATCACTCCTACTGCGGCAATTTCCAGCTACGTGCCCGAATTCTAGGCATTTGTAGCATCTCCTTGGGACAACTTTCCTCATTAACCGGCAAACTGTCCACCCGACACGCAGTTTGCTTAGCTCTTCGGCCCTGCTAGCCAGCTTCGTTGGTATTACAATTATTGCCGTCCGGGTACCCCCTGGAGCATTTCTTATCGTCCTGATAGCCGATGGGTGTAATTCTCCTATTTGTTCTCTCCAAGCGGTTATTATTTCATCTTCCGTGGTAACCTCGTCCAGGTATCGCAGTTCAAATGTTGTCTCCTGAGTTATCGTCCTGACCTCTATATCATCGGACAATATGGTCTTCAATTTGGATTGGTGAGTTTCTGTAGACGCCTCAGCCGATCTTCTAAATTCCAGCAGAATTTCACCCTTTTGTGTTTTCTTAACAAGGTGAACGTCTTCGCCAACTGACTTAAGCTCCGGGGCATTCCTAACCTTCCTCAGGATGTCTGCAAATGAGAGCTTCTCCGTAGGTTTTATTATCATTGCATCCGGTCTTGGGGGCTTTTTGCGCTTCCTTGTCTTGAGCACCCAATCATTGGGCTCTGTGCTCATTTCCACTCCGGTACCCGGAACTTCAGCATCCCGATTTATTACACCTTCATTAGTACTCACTGCTCCTTTCTTCGTATCATTGCCTCCAATTTTTGAAGTTGGGTCAATTGATCCCTCCAGTTGAATTGGTCTGGTCCTCCTAGGTTTTCCCAATTCTTCTCTCTGCCTCTTGGAAACACAAGGTGTCTGCTGTTGAAGGCTCGTCTGCGTGCTTCTATCATTAGTTCCGAGCACGATCGCTCGCCGTTTTGCCTCAGCGGTGGTGAGTGGAGTAATCTCGAAGCTCTCCGGAAAGGATTCAGGAAAGGACTGTCCTGCTGGGTCTCCTTTGCACCTTCGGTGCCGGCTGGAGAATTAGCGCCTGTAGGGTTGTGTGAAATGTTTGTTATATATTCCATTCTATTGGGTCCCAACTTGGAGCCGTTATCTTGGATTCGTTGTGTAGTTACCCTTGTTGTGGTCCCATGGTTATCTTTGCAATGCAGGGAGGCCATGCGAGGGTTGACACAAGTCCTCATGAGAGCTTGTGTTCAGAGCCAGACCGGGAGCTAAACAGAAGAATTACTTAACTGCCCCTACACCCCAACTCAACAGGACGAGTCCAAGATCGTTCTCCAAGGTTTGCCAGGTTTTAACGGGACGGAGACAGATGGTGTATTAGCCTGAAAGCCGTCTGTACCAGGTTTCACTCCAGCACATATTGGTAACAGAATACCCCATCCGCCAGCCCATGTCATCAAATCATAATATTTCAGCGTAGTCCAGTATGCCATAATCAGAATCTTACTGGTATCAATTCTGATGCCTATACGACTAGGCTCCGATCCTATAGCTGGTATAGCTAGTATTGCTGGTATAGCTAGTATAGCTGGTCTAGCTAGTATAGCTGGTATAGCTAGTATAGCTGGTATAGCTAGTATAGCTGATATAGCTGGTATAGCTGGTATAACTAGCTAGCCACTGTTTCAGTGTTTCAGACGAAGAGATATGAAATTAATGAATAACAAAATGGTTATAATTTACAATCAAAACAAAAAAAAAATGAACCTAATTAGCGTAAGATTGGAAAAGGTTTTGTAAACAACATAATAAACAAATTGTTGAAAATTCAAAATGTTGAATTACATCTACCTGGTTAACAGTTTTGTGTACCTGATGCAAAACTTCAAAATCGATTAGCAAAAGGAGACAAAGGAATACATTTAGTGGATGCAGATTGTAGAAAGCACGATATAGCGTACTCAAATTCAGAATACACAGACATAAGACATGAAGCAGATCATGATAAGGTATAAATCAGATGTGAGCAGATCCAAATCAGATCGTTACGAGATACAAAGCAGATCGTTACCAGATATAAAACAGATCAAATCAATACAAAAATTATTATAATGTCTAAAAATTATCATAATAAAATGTTAGAAGATCTTGTAAAGACAAGGGCTGCTCTAAAGGAAAAGTGAAAAATTATTAAACTGAGTCAAATAGTTGAAGTTATTTACTAGAAGATACCTTACAACCAATAACAAAATCATCTTAAAAAAATCATAGGAAAAAATCTAATGAAATAAAAAACTAATTTGTTTTAATCAATCTCTTTATTATATATATAATTTTATTTATTTTAAACAGTAAAAACTAAATATATAAAATTTAAAAGGGAACAACTATACTCTGTCATATATGTTAAAGGAAATAATAAAATTAAGTGATTAATAGATTTTCTTAAAGGAGAAATAGAAATATGTGAACTGTAACAAAATCTGAAAATAAAATATACATATCTTAGGAAAAAAAATCTAATTTGTTTTAATTAATCTCTTTATTATAAAATTTTATTTATTTAAAACCTGACAAAAAAAAACTGAAAAAAAAGAAATCCTGCTCAAAACAAAGCGCTGTTATAAACACAACAACAACAACACGTACAACTATATTTCTTTAAAAAAATAGTTAAAACATAACCACATCCAAAATTCTGTATTTGTTTACATTAAAAAAATGTAATATGAGTCAAGCGTTTTAAAATTTGTTTACATTAAAAAATATTCTTATTGAACTTATGCTTAAGAATAAGAAATCTTTAGGAGTCTCGCTGTTTGTTGTTGTTTTGTTTAGAACAAAGCACTGCTATTGTTTGTAACAGTGTGTCGTTGTCCCACTTTTCACCATCAGCAAATGCAAAAAAAAATTAAATAAACAAAAGCAAGACGAACCTACTCAATTTCAATCAAAGGATGGCTAACCACACACTTTAAAAATGTCACACACACACACACACACACACACTCATTCTGTCAGTCCAATCATTCGTTTGTAAAGTAATACAAATAAAAGGAACAAGAAGAAGCAGGCATGATCCCAAATTTTAACACACACACACACATACATATACACTCATTCTGTCCGTCCAATCTACATGTTACAAACCTATCAACTAACTTAAACTACCGACTGTAGCGTAGGCATGCTCCCAAATTTGTATGAAAAAGTGCGCCAGAAACCCCATAAACATACCACTAGCGACTTCTAGAGTATAAGTTTCGTCGTTCGAAACAGGTTTCTGCTACTCAATTGCCTATTGAGATCATAGTAGTATCTGTTGGCAAGAGCGTTCCTACGCTTGATCTCCAGACTGACATAATTTTTGCAGGCAACGGCGTGGCCAAGTTAAATAAATTCACTCACAATATCGACTTGCTTCATGATGGGTCACATCCTTTGGATCCTTCTAAATGCAGACCATTATATTGGCGCAATCTGTATTATGCTTCCTCGTAGATTTTGATTGCTGGCCATAGCACAAATATGATTTTTTGGGCTTCATAAAAATATGATGTGCGCAACCAAACCAAATAATATTGACTGATTTTAATAGCTTCAGAATTGCTATGTTATATACAAAAATTATTAACTTAGTTTACAATAAAACTGGTCCACTTAAAAATATAATAAATAAATCGGAAGAAGAATGCAATCATTTTCAATATTTATGTGTAAAACATTCTTAGTGGATGATATTTTTAAGACCCTTTGGTACAAACTCGACAACCTTTTTTGCATATTGTAGAGAACGATTTTGCTTAAAGTTAAAATTTCACGATGACGAAATAACATCCACATCAGAGATCAGCAATCAATCATTTTTTCACTACTCATAACCACTCGAGAAATTTTGAATATAAGTGAGTAAAAAATATTAAAATTTAACTACTCTGATTCATTTGTACTCACTATAACGTTGATTTAAAAGTACAGGTTGCAATGAGTATGCGTAAAATTGTGACATCAAACTCATACCATTCAAAATATGTTTGAGTCATAAGCCTACTCATAATAAGTTTTTCAAAAGTTTAGAAAAATACTTATAAATGATTCGATTTTCAGTCTCAGTTACTGTTGCATTTACACAAAAAAGAAAAGTGAAACGTAAGCAAAAAAGATAGAGTAGCAAGCAGAGCAAACACACAACCCTATAGTGAGTATTTTAGAGTTCGTACGCGATTCATATTTATTTTGTTCTTCGTGTATATGTTGAGTTCTGGAGAGTATGAATATGATGAGTACTTCAAACTTTGAATATGAGTAAAGGTTAAATGATATTAAAATAAGTATGAATACGTTTAAGTATCAGAAATTATGAGTATGATTCGATGCTACTCATATTTTTGAATACTCATTGCTGATCTATGATATACATATTGTAAACATATTGTGCAAATGTTAGCTTGGATATAAAGAATGTAACTTTACATACTTAAGATAATAAACATCTCTTGATACATGTATTTAAACATTGTTTCCGTACATCTATATTGTTAACACAGCTTGGCGACAATGTCTACTTTGCAGGCATGGATGTTTCTATTGTTAAAGAAATTAAAATAAATAAATTTACATATATGATATTTTAAACAATGCTTTAAAAAAATAATTATTTGTATTTAATATGTTTATGATTAATTTCTGAATATAATTTTTTTCTAATGCATCGAATGTTATATAATATTTGGCATATCTGATGATCTGTGCTTCTTTTTGTTTAAGGGATTACAACAAAAAGAAGTCAACATTTCCTTTTTGGAAGCGGATGCCATTGTGAAGATTAATTATGTAGGTAATTAGTAAATAACGCACGTCCAAACTTTAACACTGTTTATAAAAAACTAATTTCCGAATGTCCTTAGAATGCAAATAAATACTTTTTTAAGATCATTTAGGTAGTACGTTTTTATGCCAAATATTGAAAAATCTTATTCTTGAGTTAAAAAATAATTTTTTTGACAGATATCCCACTCGCATCCCATTAAGCGATTATAAAGGCCTTAAAGGAAATTGTATAAGCTTTCTTTTGAGCAAAACAAAAGGCCCATTTTGAAAAAAAATTAAAAAAAATAATTTAAAAAAAAAATAAAAAAAAAATTTTGCTAGGACCAATAGGTGAAAAGTTGCACACATTTTAAAAAAACCCTGTATGACCAAAATGTCCAACTTTGACCCCCTCTAACTCCGGCAGTTCTTGACTGATAGAACTAAAAATTTGTGTCTGGCCTACTATCAATAGTACTAACCTTGGTGCAAATTTCATCCAAGACAGGAAGACAGATTTTAAAAATTGGGTCACGAAATTGCCCATATATTTATATGCAAGTGTATAATATAGTATAATCCCCTCAATTAGAAAAACCAGCATCAACACGAAGAAGCGACTAAATTAGGTCACGAACCCCCTCATCCGACTCATAGGCTACCGCAGACCTGCTTTAGTTCGATCTTTTTTTATCAATGCATATATATTTTGTTTGTGTATATCGTTCAAGTACAGTGACATCATCTTGCGTACATTACAATATTGGGGTCTTAATTTATTTTACTCCTTCAAAAGGGCATGCTTCGTTCGAAATTGTTTGATTTCTCATTTAAATTTCCACTTTTTGCCAAATCACATCTTGTGATTGGGATTGAATTTTGATAACTTGGCGGCAGTTGTTCAACAGCAATTTCTTAAGAACTCTACTCAGGATCATTGTCCGGGTACAAATCAAAAGTGGGCGTATTCTAAACATTTTGATATTTTATATTCTCTTTCAAAATTTTTAAATACTGCATTTTGTAAACATTTCCTTTAACAACATGCAGTTTACCAGCACATAAGCAACCCAAACCATTATGAGCCCTTCACCATGTTTTCCAGTATGACAAAAGTGTATCGGACTTATCTCCTGATCGGATTTTCTTCACATATTCACAACCAGAAGTATTATATTTGCTTTCGCCTGTGAACAAGACAACATTTCAATAAGAAATATTTATCCCAATGCAGCCGAATGTCATTAAAATCATTCTAAATGAGAATTATGGTTTCGACATACATATCTCACAATTTCTGAACTTTTGACACTGGATTGCTCTTGATTCAAAATGTCGTTGTTCAATTAAAGTACGACAAACATATTTCACGCATTTTACAAAATTCTTTTCTTATTGTTTTTGGCTCTTATACGGTGTCCAGCTTTTCAGTATTCAGTAAATGTTTACTGGTAATGAAATTTAGATTGCATTACCAGTAAAATTTTACCATTATTTATAATAATGGAAAATAATTTCATTCAAATGGCTGCCTCTACTAGCCTACACCAGAAGATGCCGATTTTGGCAAGAAAATCATCTTTTCAGATGAAGCTCATTTTGATCTTGGCGGGTATGTAAACAAGCAAAATTGTTGCATTTGGGGCACAGAAAACCCGCACGCATACATTGAAAAGCCGACGCACCCAAAACGAGTCATTGTTAGGTGCGGATTTTGGTCCAGAGGCATAATTGGGCCATTATTCTTCGAAAAGGAGCAAGGAGTGGCCGTTACAGTCAATGGCGATCGTTATCGGGCCATGTTGAACGAATTTTTGTTCACAAATGTTGAAGAGGAGGATATTGCCAACATTTGGTTTCAACAGGACGGCGCTAGGTGCTACACAGCCGAAGCTACACTCGATGTCTTGCGCCCTGTTTTTGAAGATCGCATTAGCAGCCGCAGAGCTGATGTCGTTTGGTCACCTCGGAGCCGCGATTTGACACCGTTGGACTATTATTTGTGGGGTGCCGTCAAAAATAAGTGTTACACCGACAAGCCAGAGACAATTGACACTTTAAAGGACAATATTCCTGAAGCCATTGGTGAAATACCGCTGCACACAATCGATAATGTGCTTAAAAATTGGACCGATCGTGTAGGCTACTGCATGGCCAGCCGAGGCAGCCATTTGAATGAAATTATTTTCCATTATTAACCGGAAGGATTGTACTTTCAAATAAAAAATTAAATTTGAGAAAATATTCAGTAGTTTTTTTTTAAAGTATTTAAAAAAAAAAAGTTATTTGGCGGACCGTTTATATAAATATTTCTACTAATAACATCTATTAGAAATGTTGACAATTTTTTTATAATTAATAACAATTTACTAGTAATGCATAATGGGTTTCAATTTACTGGTACTGATTTTTTTCAGTATTCAGTAAAAATTTACTGATTTACTGCATTTTTTTCAGTAACCAGTAAAATTTACTGAATTCTGATTTTTTTTTCAGTAATCAGTAAAATTTTATTGAATACTGATTTTTTTCCAGTAATCAGTAAAATGCAATCTAAATTTCATTACCAGTAAAAATTTACTGAATACTGATTTTTTTTCAGTAATCAGTAAAAATCAATTTTTACTGAAATTTTACTGCTACTGCAAAGTGCCCATCTATGCCAGATAGGCACCTTTATTGCTAAATAATTGCGCAATAAATACGCAAATTGTTATAATATTGAGTAAAAATAAAATGCAGCACTGTCATAAGTATGTTCAGTGCGCATATTACAATTATCCGAACACTTTCTGATGATATTTGACAACTCAAATGTCAACAATGACAAAAAACAACAAGACAAAAAAAAAAACAAAATAAAAACAATGTTGGTTGTTGTTGATGGTTGATGGTTGTTTCAACCAGCTGTGTTGTTTACCAGCTGTCAAATGAATATTGAATAAGCACCTGAACTGCATATATTATTATGCCTGAACACTTAAAATGTTGTACTCAATAAACCGAATATTGACTCAATAAAAGTGCATATCTGAACATAGTATTAATCATCGTACCATTTTCTACACCTTATTTAGTACATTATCGTATTTTCATTTTTTTATTTTGTATTTATTCTTGCAGTCAAAACATTTAAATTTTAAAGATTTTGTATGTGTTAATTAAAACCTTTTTGTGCAAAAGTATTTAATTTTAAATTTTCATTCTACCAAAAAAAAAGTAAAAATTACAATTAAAGTAATTTTCCATAGAGCTTTGTATTTATTAATGGTTTTTGCACACATAATATATTCTGAAATTTTATGTGATAAAGTGAAATTTATTTAATTAGAGGCCCCACAAAGGAATGCTAATATATCAGCATAAATGCGCATTTTTTATACGTTTGTTTGAAAACTGAATGTATATATTTGCATTAGTGTGATTGCTCTTAAACATTCGTCATAGCATACCATTATGCTGAAACCGGAATTTGCATGCTCTATGAATGTATGAATGTAATGATGGGGAAAAGTGCAGTAAAAAAAACAAACTAATAATTATTTTTTTTTATCATTTTTATCATTTGAGAAGCTAGGCCGTAATCCTGACTGAGGAAGCAAAATGTTAAAAAACTTAGTTAATACTGTATCTCATACGCTTTACTAAAAGTGTGTATCTTTTATTTTCGGTATATAATGTTAAATTAGTATATTTCGTACAAAAATTATTGCAGCACACTTTAGTATACTTTGGCGTATGAGCAATACGTTATAGCATATGAGCAATATTTTTCTACTACTTTTCTCAAAAGCTCAATTGTGTTCAATTGCTACTTTTAGTGATCTAAATCTTTTTTGTATAACTGCAATTAAATTGTGCTAAGTGGTGCTTAGTTAGGGAACAGTTCATATCTTCCTTCAATTTAATTAAAAACACATAATAAAGGGATATATTATGTGTTTCATAATGCTGCATCAGAAATTGAACCTACCTAAAGTTTAAAATAAAACAAATGTGTATTTTGCCTTAAAAGTGGACTGAGTTGTACACTGCATTTATTGGCCTCATTATAGTATGGAGACCTTGATCTGAATTAAATAAATTGAAATTGTCCATTGACCACAGGGTACCAAGTCCACTCTTAACACAGCTTTTACCAACACTGTTCCTTACCGTTCGATTCCATACAAAATTAATCTTTAGTTTATCGGATTAAATACTCCTCATTTTATGCCCATAAAGTATATTTCTGGCAAAGACAAAACGAAAACTCTATGCAAGCAAAATATGTCAGAACAATTTTAAAATTAGGCGGTGGATTCGTGATTGTATGGGCTTGCATGGCGAATGCGGACAATAGACGGTGAGTATTCTTTTCGAACATGACAATGACCCGAGATATATTGCTAAACTAAAAAAAAATGAATTTCTGACAACAGCTAGAAAGATCTTTATCCCCTACTCCATAACTCTGGAACATAAATGAGGCCGAAGTTGATATCATATTCGAACGTGATAAGGGCCTAAGCAAACCGACCGGTGGCGGTAATTAGACGATTTTTACTACTTCGAATTCCTGAGAGAAGTTCTCAGAAGTTATTTTGCCTGTACTGCTAGAGGCTTGGATCATTATACGAATGGAATGGTATTGAACCTGACAATTTTTGGATATTTGATTTATTAAATAATATTTGATTTAATATAATTTATGGGACACTTAAATTAACATCAAATTGAGAGCAATATTACAAAAATTGCCAAAAGTTTTGCGAGAAATTTCCGAAAAAATTAGACTAAAATAATTGGTTCAATATGCAAAAGAAAGTCAATACAAAAGTACGCGTTCGCTTTTAATTTCCCCAATAAGAGGAAGAACAGAAATGGAAGTTGTTTCCTTGTAAAGGAAAATCGAACGGATAGCTTGATTGAAAAGAAACCTATTCCTCGAAACAATAAAAACCTATTCGAATTTATGAAACCGTTTTTATTAAAAGCACAAATCTTACAGAATTTTCTGGTTATCAAGAAATACAACCATGTTTTCTACATAAGAAGCCTTTTCTCTCCGTAAGGATATAAACTGCATTAAGATTATGCTACAAAATATAGTAATAAGTCAGATAAATTTTAATAAATTGTATTTACTGATAAGAGGCTATTTAATATTTTTACATCAGATGGTAATACCCTTAAATCTTCTGTTTGGGAAATTAGTGAGGA
Source organism: Sarcophaga carnaria (assembly GCA_958299815.1). Lineage (NCBI taxonomy): Eukaryota > Metazoa > Arthropoda > Insecta > Diptera > Sarcophagidae > Sarcophaga > Sarcophaga carnaria. The sequence goes on from OY283151.1 coordinate 75,453,274, forward strand.
ACCAATTTTTTTATTTAAATATTTTATAAATTTATGCATACAATACGATTTTCGATTCTTTCGCAATAATGATTATAATTACTTACCTCAATACTGTGGAAGACTGATTTCTATTCAATGGTGTAAATATAATATCTCATCGCCTATACCACAGGTTCAAACTCTATAAAGTGTTATGTGATATTTTGGAAGAAAAAAAGGCACATAATAACTAATAAGCAAATGTCCCAAGCTACCATTGTTACAGAATTCTGGAATATTAGTACACAAATCACACAAATGTTGACCTTTTCTATGAAGAAAACCTTTTTTTAAAATATTGTGTAAATTGTTTCTGTCTACTTGGTGTTCGGAGACTTATTTGAGCCAGTGTATATACAGGACTGCTTGCTACCATTGAAACTAATTCCATATTTAGACAAATTTTGACAGGTTTAATCATCGTTTTTGGTTTTGAACCCTTACCAACAGAGGTTGAGAGGTTATGGTTGCGCGAACACGTACTTGTCTTGTAAGTGCTTTGTATTTTCCCACTTTCCTAATTCAATTTACATGTAGATTGTACAATATAAGAAAAAATAAATTACAGTAATCAAAAAGTTTTGTATTCAAATAATAAACTTTAGTCTCAGTTTGTTGTTTTCAGAATATTTACCACAATATGTATATGTCCTGGTTTATGAATTTAAAGGTTATAAAATTATAGTAACTTTTATTTTCTTAAATGAGCCGTTTATTTTGAAAGTGGTTTAAGTCCATTTTGCGAAAAGGAATAAGTCCACTTTGTGTTCTTTATTTAATATTATTATAAGTTAATTTTTTCACTTAAAGTTACTCCAATACGTTTATATAATTCCAATATAATTATTACATAGGGTTTATTAGCAAATAAAATACTTTCACTATAATATTGAACAATTATACAAAAGAATTGTGTAGCTAGTGATTCCTCTAAATACCTAGTTTTCAAGTTAAATTGAAATTATTATTTTAAAGAAATTAAATAATAGAAATTGTAGATATTTTATTTTTGATGTAGATGATTGTGATAGCTTTAAAATAAATAGGGAAGCTTTCAATTTAGATACAGATTTTTATTTATGTAATTAGAAAAACATGTATTTAAAAATAAATATTAATTCATTTATTAAAAAATTAAACTAACATTCATTTATTAAGAATAATATTAAAGATTTTGCCATATTACTTCTTGCCATTTAGATTATGTGTGAGGCTGTTAAAATATTCATTTTGTATAGGTGGTAGTAACTCCATCATATCCGTAAATGGGACTAAATTATTATATAATGGTGTTAATTTTATTTTGTTGAAATTCCTTGGTCCTTCCCGACAAGGTAATAAATCAAGTATTTTGAACTCTGTATCCACTTCCATAGATTCTTTATAAACCATTTTATAGGGTTTACTTTTTATAAATCGAATCCAACATATTCTTAGCCAATTTACAGGTACAGAGGTTTTGTAGAAAAAAATCTTGACGTTTCATTTTAGTTAATATACATTTGTTAATCTTTCGACATGTTTTTATGGTTTCATAGTAATACTGGGGGACATACATTAAATTATTTTTCCTCAAAGCCATTTCTATCACTTCAAAAACACTATCATTTGGCAAAACTGAATGTCCTTGTTAGTAAAAACTTATGGTCAATAACATCTGCATTATTTTCTGTCGATTGCACAATTTTCAACCATGTTACTGCCAATTTTATATTCCTGTTCTGTCCAGTGCACATATCGACTAGAAATATTCTTACTAAAAACACTTTCATATTACCGAAGAAACGCCAATTTATAATTTTTTTCCGTTATAAATTTTACTGATTCGTAGTGAATTTAATTGCTCTACTGTGCAATAATGCAATGTTACGGAATTTTGTAACATAACACATTTCAATACAAAATTATTTCTTTGAATGGACTTCAACAAATTTCAAATTGAATTTTTTTTTTGTTAACTAGCTAATTTTCAAGTTCCCCAAATCATAGCAATTTTAATGATACTAGACTTAAATTGTTTAGTTGTTAAAGATTATATACGATTGTGTTTATTGTCATCATTAACTACATTTTTTTTTTAGATGGACTAAACCACTTTCAAAATAAACGGCTCAAATATGTAATTTAATATTTTGATATAAAAATGTTTAGTGTACGAATTATCGGATTAAGGACAGTTGCCTACCCAACTAAGGGCCATTATTACAACTTGCCGTTAACTAAAGGGAGTATTTTAATGGGCAGATAAATCGTTTTTCATTATTATAAGTGGACAATAAGGTAGAAGTGAGCGTTAAGCTAAAGGGAGGATCAACCCGTAACTTTTAAAGTTAAGTTTATGTTTGTACTTGCCATATTATATATTATTTAAATATAAACAAAATGAGCAAATACCACAAAAAAAGAAGCCCGTCGTTGCCACTGCGTTTAAAAAAATTTTTATAATTAAGCAGTGTTATCGACATTGTTCCTGCACTGCCATATTTTTGAAAAAGTTAACCTTATTTTATCTGTAGGTTGCAATAACGAAAAGGATTTAAAGGTGACTTTAAAGTTCACTGTAGCCTTTAACTAAACCCAACTTTAACGGCAAGTTGTAATAATGGCCCTGAGAGTTGTATTTATATTAAAATATTTGTATGTTCTCGATAATGAAAAAAGCATGAAATTTAATTTGAAATTATATACCTTTTTCCAATCACCTTTCAACTGTAAATCTTTCATTTATAAATATAATTTGATTTACATTAGATTCATTTAAATTGTATTGTTGTAATTTCCGTTGGAAAAATTAATAAAGTATATAAATACTGTGTTTCAATTACTGTGCTTCAATTTTGTATAACGAATTTATTTTTTAAAGTATTTCAAGTATTTTTTTTTTCATTCTGGTGTAAATTCATTTGTCTCTCAAGTTTTTTTTTTTTTGTGAATTTTGTTAAATTACTTTGTTCTTGTTTGTTAAAACCTCCAAAGTCATAAATAAACTGGAACTGAAAGTTCTACTTATAAAATAATATAAAAAGGAAATTAAAAACAGAGCAAAACTGAATGAAATACTTGAAAAACAAATTAAAGAGGAAAAAAAAGAAAAAATGTTAACATTTTCAGACTTAGGACGAAAATAGTTGAGAAAAAATTCTGTAAATTTTACTGCGAGTTAATTTGAGATTGTTGATTCAGAATCTGAAGCAAGATGATGTCCTATTTATTGAACAAAGTGTTTATCATAAATAAAATTATAATTTAACAATTTTAAAATGTAATTATAGGTGTATTGTATGATAATCTATATAAAGGAATTAGTTCCATGGTTTATATAAGGATAACTTAACATTTGTTGCTAATAATAAAATCGTTCATTTTATTCAACTTGCGCCTGTCATTTTTAAAAATATTTCCTCTTTTCGAAAACGGATTAATTTTTTTTTTTTTTTTTTTATTAGAATTTTATTTGCAATCTATTTTACAATAATAAGCAAATTTGATCATAAGTAAATATTAACAGAATCTGTTGAATCCCATCAGAAACAACAATATAAAATATTTATACAAGAACAATATAAATAGTTTTAACAGAACAGGAGAATTTAGAAAAGTTTATAGAAATATGTATACTATGAAAATGAGAGATCTACAGAACAAAGGTTTGACTAATATAAAAAGAAAAGGTGATTTAATTAAACATATGTTATAGAAATGGTAGATCTAATATATGATTTCTTTTAAGTCTACGGGTCTCATCTGTCTCATCCAGTAGTGCGATTGCCAAAACATTAGAATGATTATTAAGTCTATTTAAATAATTATTACTAAATTTTTGATTTCAGATTTCACAAATGGTATTTGAAGATCATTATGTAAAGTGTTATTTGTGACATAGTACGGAGCGTTTGTAATTGATCTGAGGGCTTTTGACTGGAATCTTTGTAGAATTTCTATATTAGAATTACTTGCAGTTCCCCATAACTCTATTCCGTAGGTCCAAATTGGTTTTAAAATAGTTTTCAGAAGCAGCACTTTGTTTTCCAGAGAAGGCTGATATTTCCGTCCTAATAGCCAGTACATTTGTTTAAATTTAGCATCAAGTTGTTTCCTTTTGGCCTTAATGTGATTACTCCATGTGAGTCGGCTATCCAGGTGAAGCCCAAGATATTTGACTTCATTTTTACTAGGAATTTCGATACCATTTAAAAACACAGGAGGACAGGTCTGTTTCCTTAATGTAAATGTAATATGATAAGATTTTTGTGTGTTGACAACAATATTCCATTTATTAAGCCAAGATTGAAGGATATCTAGCTGTATTTGTAGTCTACTTGAAGCTTCGGACGCTATTAAATGTGATGATAAAAACGCTGTGTCATCAGCGTATGTTGATATTGTTACATCTTCTGTAAATGGCATATCATATGTAAAAATGTTATATAAAACAGGACCAAGAACGCTGCCCTGAGGAATACCGGCTTCAATTTGATGCATTTGGGACATATTGTTGTTAATTTTGACGTAAAAATATCGATTACTCAAATACGATAAGAAAAACATATAAAATGGGGCAGGGAAGAGCAGCTTTAACTTATACAACAAGCCTGCATGCCAGACTTTATCGAATGCCTGTTGTATATCTAAAAATACAGCGGAACAGAATTTCTTATTTTCAAGAGCATCAGATATATCTTTACAAATACGGTGGCATTGTTCAGGAGTACCATGCTTTAGTCGAAAGCCAAATTGATGATCCGGAATTATCTTGTTTTTTTCCAGAACAGGTAGTAAGCGATTTAGTAGGAGCCTTTCAAATATTTTTGAAAATATAGGCAGTAGGCTAATTGGCCTATAGGAAGATATATTATTTACTGCCTTGCCTGGTTTCAAAACCATTATTATCTCAGCAACTTTCCATTGGGATGGAAAATGCTGCAATCTTAATATTGCGTTAAATATTAATGTCAGGAAAACTATTCCTTTTCTTGGTAAGCATTTGATAGCAGTTGCATATATTTTATCATAACCTGGGCTCTTTTTGTTGTTCAACGCCATCACTTCCGCTTTGGTTTCTTTTGGAGATATACTTTTTAATGGGAAATCCATTTGGCACGCCACATCTAAAAAATTTAAAATGCTATTATCATCTACATTGATGGAGTTTGGTTTAAACGTTTGCTTCAAATGATCTGCAAAGGCTACAGATTTCTCCACGTCATTTCTACACCATATGCCAAGCTCATTTTTGATCGGAACGTTACTTTTTGCAGGACGTTTTAGATATTTGGTAGCATTATACAGCTCAAATTCTTTGTTTTTATTATGTGGCTTTAAATTTTTTAAAAACTGACCAATATTTTCATTTCTTTCCTTCGCCAAGAATTCTGAGCACAGTTTAATAGCCAGATTCCAATTTGTTTTGTCAGTTGGATTTCTTGTACGATGCCAAATTTTTCTCAACCGCCTCGATTGTCTTATCAGTTCCCTTGCTGTTGCTGAAGCTCGAACTTTAGATCCTATATTCTGAGAAAACCGCAAAGTGGGAGTAGATAAAACAGCAGCTTCGTGTATGGCGGAAGTGAGTATTTCAACTGCGTCATCCAAATCATACCCAGATTTGATCGCCATGTTGAGGTTTAAATTATTTTCTATTAGCCGACTATATTCACCCAAATTAGTATGTTTTTTAATTAATTTAATCTTATTTGGAACTATCTTTACGTTGGCATTGTAGTTGACAATGAGTGGAGTGTGATCGGAATTAAGACTATCATCGTTTAAAATATCAAGAAAGTACCTGGAAATACCATCATAAACTACGAAATCAAGTAGATCCGGAATTTTGGTGGGGTCTGAGGGCCAATAAGTTGGACTATTTCCTGATAAGGTTTTAAGGTTGTTTCGTAAAATACAATCATATAGATTTTTACCTTTAGGATTAATTAGTCTAGAGCCCCACCAGGGATGTTTAGCATTGAAATCCCCGATGAAAAACTTTCGTAATCGTCAGATTTTACGCTATGCCTAGGTGGAAAATATATCGAATAAATATTTATAGGTCTACTCTTGCAGACTATTTTTACGCCAGCGGCTTGCAAAAAGTTTTTACAGGTTTCTACAGCAACTTCGTAATGTATAGTCGATTTTATAAATAAGCCAGCTCCAGCATGAGATTTGTTATTAGGACGGTTGGTGAAAACAAAATAGTATCCTTTAATTCTAACGTAAGATCTGTCAGTTAAATGCGTTTCAGATATAAGAAAAATGTCAATGTTTTTAGACTTCATAAAAAATTCAATTTCGTTTAGTTTACTTATAATTCCATTTGCATTCCATACAGCTAATCTCAGGTTTACTTGCATAATTTGTTTATAAGGAGTGACATCATGTTCATTAGCGTATTGGTTAATTCAATTTGCTTATTTAAAAGATTTTCTATGTTTTTAAAAATACTGTTGTTTACATTCTGGCTACCAACATTTGCATATGTTTCACCAGGTGTAAAATTATTGGTATTGGTATAAGTCCTACCTTGTGACTGTTTATAGTTTGGGTGTAAGCTAGGAAAGTCATTCTCATTAAACGAAAATTGGTTATTTACAACTGGCCGCCTATCAGCTAACCTCTTCTTTAAAAGCTTTTGGTAAATTTCGCACCCTCTATAGCTAGCAGTATGTTGCTGTAAACAGTGAACACATCTGGGAGGGGTTTCAGCTTCCTTAGGGCAATCGGACGAAGGATGTCCAAGTCCACATTTGACACATACGAACGGCCTTTTACAATACGATTTTGTGTGCCCATACTGCTGGCAGCAGTGACATTGGACAATTTCGTTAGTACTTTTAGGAGCTTCAATTTGTACGACGCATCGGTTAATTTCCCGTATTTCAAATACTTTTTTATTATTTGCGCTCGGATCGATATCCACGTAAAACATTGGTAAGGGATTTTTAGAGAATTTGCTTTTTACGTTAGTAACAAACCTTACAGCATGACCTTTAAGTAGAAGGTCGGCTTTTATATCCTCTACATTAGTAGTATGATGCAGACCCTTGATGACGAATCTGTAAGCGCGATCACTCTTTAACTGGTAAGTATGGTAACTTAATTTGTTGGAGTCAAAATATTTGGTTAACTTCCGATACGCATCAACCGACTTTATATTAAGTTTAACCTGCCCGTCATTTAAACTTTTATAATTAAACTCATTACCAGAAATCACACTACAAATGCATTTGATCATTTTATTTATATTTGTTACATTATTCACAAACATAGGTGGCGGTTTAATAATTTTCTCATTTCCCATATTATCATCATAATTATCATTTTCTTCATCATCTGCAAGAGTAGCAAATTTATTTACATTCGAAGAACCAGGCTCATCAAATCTCATGCCTTTTTTCAATATTTGTTGGTTTCAAAATTTTTTTTCGTTTTGATATTACATTTTGCCAGTTAAGCAAATTATCATCACTTGAACTGGAATCATCATCACTATTTGTTTTCATTCTTAATCCCTAATAAGGTATAGGGATTAAGAAACTTGCTTGACCAATTAGTGTATTTGTTTTTTATTTGCTCTTCTTTCTTGTTTGTTTTTAGCCAATTGTTTACAAATTGTTTTTAATTATCAAACTGTTCTTTTTTATTTAGTAAATTGTTTGTATATTTTAGAATTTTTTTTCTTTGTTTTATTTTTTATTTCGTTTGGTTTTCAAAATACTAAAGTTGCAGAAGAATTCTCGCATCACTTATGTTGTGTGTGTTAATTTTACACATGAGTGGCGGTACCTACAGTTTAAATTCGACTGCGAGCGACAGATTTTTGAGAAACTGTATTATACTAAACGCTCTTTTAATAACGGTATTAACTACATAAATCTGTTTATTACCGTCAGCGTTACATTACTTCGAAAACAAAAATGTTAACGTTCAATATATTGGACAAACGTCTGAAAGGGTTAAAGCCACGACTATCATTATTATTGTATTTCTTGTGGAAATATTTTTCAAGTTCTAGTTCATTAATACTGTCGAAATGGTTAAAATGTTTCAAAGTCATTCAGTCCTTAGACAAAGGGGAAACTTTTTGAATATGGGTTTCGAACTTAAGTTATAGTTAAAAAAAAAAAATAAAGAAAAATCTAAAAATAATGCGTTAAAGACGCCATTAATAACGAATATTAAAAGAAGGTCAGACACCACCTCCCCTTGACTCAATCAATCGTATATCAATCAATTAGCTAAGTTCCTCGCTACTACATGCAATAAATATATATTCACAGGGACCGCTATTTCTACATGTCAGATGGAAACTTAATTTGTTAAACTTCAGTATCCGTTACAATGGTAACAGACTGCTGCAACATGGGAGTAATCTTAGTTAAGATATTTCAGAAGTCATATCTTCATGCTTTCTTTTGATATTCCGGATCTACCTTGGTATACTGGATTTGTACATACATATACATAACTGGTCATTACAACCCTTCAGTCAGGATTACGACCTAGTTTTTCACATATTGGGTTTGTAGACTACCTACATATATTTGTTTCAGTAATGTTTATAATCTTTTAATATGACTTCTCTCTTTTCTAGCTTGATTAATATCATCGGAAATCTATATTTTTCGGAACTCAAAATGTTGCTTACGACCCAATTCCGTAAGCTTTCTAATACGTACAAAAATATTGATTTAAATAACAAAAAATTTGCATTTTTTATAATTTTGCCAGACACTGTATATGCAATTTATATTCTATTCATAAAGAATTTTCGTTATTTGCATTACTTTTACACATTTTGCTTTTCGTCTCAAAGGTTGTAGTCATTATAGAAGTATGCATTGAATAAATGAGTTAATATTTGGCGAAAGTACTGATAAATTTTAGGCTGTAGTACCACCTATTTCGTATTACATTTTAATATTCTCTCTGATATTCTAAGGTAATAAAAATTTATTGAATCTATGTGCCTTAGTTAAAACAAAAATGACATTAATCAGCCCTTGCAAATGCTATAATGTTTTAAAAACATTTCACGTGAAACACACTCCTAGTATTTAAATTCTTATTTAATAAGTCTAAAATGCCATCTACCTGTACTCATAGGAGAATGTGTATATTCAAACGAATTCATAAGTTAAAATTGCACCAGTTTTGTATGCTCTTATAAAAGACAAGGTTAAAATGTTCTGACGCATTCACACGTTGTCATGCTTGAGGCGAAAAATTTTGTGAAACAAAAGTACATTCAAAATGGAGAAAACAATACAAGACAACAATGCTACAATAAGGTTGGAAGCACATTAAACTTAAATAAACGTATCGTAGTTATATAAACAAAATTCTTTAGATACCCTAAAAACCGTAAACAAGTATTTAGGGATCTCAAACAACAATATGAAAACGATGTAAAAAATAATAACAAAGTCCATGGACTGTGTGCTAAAGTCTAATGAATTTATTCAGGTTTACTATTCACATATAAATGTGTTAAATATGCCTGCAATTTCTATTTTCTGATCTTGTTGTTATTTCATTTGGATATCACCACACTGGACATACACACAGAAAGTTGGAATAATTTTTGTATGATAAATTAAACAAAATTAATGTATTTATTATGTGTGAAATTTCTTGAAAAACAAAATTATTCTCTACCGACGTATCATAAAGCAACCGTTTATATAGACCGTATGCAGAAAAAACTCGTAAAAGAAATATTACATCATAAAGACAAAAAATCTGTGTAAATTTATGTGATGGGATGTGAGCATCTATTTCAATGGTAATAGAGTTTTATTAGACGAATAAATATTTTACGGTTTTCCAGCGAAATTTAAAAATTTACGCAGCATATCTATTAAATTAAATGTTCGCATGCATAAAATAAAAATATGAGTGGCGGGACCTACAGTTTATAGTCGACTCCGAACGACAGATTTTTGAGAAACTCTTCATGGCAATTTTACTTACTCGCAGAGTTTGTGCCAGAAATCTGCTAAGAGGCAGTCGAAGAAGAAATATTTTTTTCTTTTTGATGTCTGACCTGGGAATTTGCTATGAATGAAGGATTATTGTTTGTCACTTTCGTTCACAATTTCATCGTTATAAGAGCGTGTTTAACCTCCAAACTCTTAACAAACTCTTTTCAGCATTTCGGTGAGATACCGCACGAAAAGCATCTGGTCTGAAATTATAGTTTACTTGTTCCTGTACATGACAAAATTAACATATTCCCGTAAAGATATACCAGTGCCGTCGAATCCTACAAAAAGGGAGACCAATTTGACAGATCCATAGGTTCATACCATCTTACATGTAGCATATAAGAACGTCTTGTTACAATCAATAATATTTCCACACAAAAAATTCAATAATTTTCGCTTAGTATGTGCTCCATTGACTGTAACATTACAATTTTCATCGTTCTCGAAAAAGTACAATCGAATAATGTTACCGGCCTACAAACCTCAGAAAACACTGCGTCTTTTACGGCACATTGGCACCCTTTAACTCTCTCTGGGATTTACTTAACGCCGAATTCGGAAATTTTATGCAATTTAAAAATCAGCTTCGTCGTTGAAGATCATTTTTCGATTATTTGATTTCCGAAAGCCCAATCACGAAAATAACGACGTTATTGTTCGGCACCTTGCTGCTAATCTTGTAGTAGATGTTTATTGTATGGTTTCGAATAATTCAAACCCTATTGTTGATAACGACCACAAATTAAAACACCGCCTCCTTCTTCAATAATGTGAAACTGATGAGAGATCTGGTCACAATAGCTTAAATATTTAATAATAAATAGTAATAGTTAAATAGTAATAAATATGCACATAATTTACGAAATATACTTCTCGCTCAATGCGAAATTATTTTAAAGCAACCTAATTAATGGTGCTAGGAACTTTCATTTGCTGTTTAAAATGATTTGGAGGATGATTTTTTTTGGGAACAAACATACATACAAATTGGCCATTACAACTCTTCATTCAGGATTACGGCCTAGCTTCTCACACCACACATGTTGTGTGTGTTAATTTTATACATGAATGGCGGGACCTAAAGTTTAAAGTCGATTCCTAACGACAGATTTTTGAGAAACTTTTCATAGCAATTTTATTTACTCTCAGATTAGAAGAAATATTTTTTTTTATATTTTGTTTTGATGTCTGGCCTGGGGTTTGAACCGAATAAGCCACCAGACTACGTCGACTTCATAAACGCTGTGTACGCATTTCATAATAAAGTTAATGCAATCCCTTGAGTGGATTATTTAACGTATGTAGACATTGCAATATGGGTTCATGGTTGGAGAAAAAATCTTTTCAGCCTTGGCAAAATGTCTACATTGGGAGATTTTTATGGAGGTAAGTTACTAATATTGTCAAGCGAAACGTTAGAAAGATTTGATTGAAAAAAGCAAACACTTTTGGTCTTTAAAATATATCGTAACCAACAACTTTAAGCAAATGTACACCACAAATTTTTTAAAAATTCTTATGGTTTCAAAAAACATTTGAATTGTATTTTGACTCTGAATGTTTTTACTATTAAACCTATTTTCCAAAATGTTCAAGCTTAAATACTACTTATGATTGCAATGATATTAGAAATCGTTCAATCGATGAGAAATTATCTTTGGACTATGAACAAATTCTTGAAGAGGACCAAATTTCTGACAACTCGTTAGAAGAAGGATACTAAAAATAGATGTTAGAAAAAATGTTTTCTAAAGCGTGTAAAAGCTATGACTACGCGAAAAGTACAAGCCTAAAATTCTTTGCATTTATTTAAAATCTTTACAACTTACCATGAAGAAGAGTTTGAAGTTAAAGCTTAATTTATTAGTAGAATTTGTCGCATTAAGATTCGAAGTCTGTTGTGAATATATCAAATTTTTATTGGTATTTTTCCGCAATTTATATGTCCACGCCATACACTTTAAAATATTTGTATTGTATTGCGGCTGAACGTGCCTGAGCTAGTTAGAATGATAACTACTTTGCAAAGCGCAACACATCGCATATTGATCGACAAGTTGGAGATAAGAATGCTGTTCGCTAGATAAGCAGCGTTAGTGATGGATTTAAAATTTTAAGTTGAAATAAAAATAAATATATTTTTGTAAACGAAAATGTTGATCAATCAAGATAATATGGTTGTCCTGTTGCTGATAATGTTGTTTCACACATCCGCTATTGCGATCAATTAAGTTTTTTTTTTTTTTTATTTTTTTTATTTTTTATATTAAAATTTCATGTACAACTTAAATTTAAATTCTAAAGGTCTCAGCGCCATTAAGGCATTATTGAGACAAGTTGGCAAACAATTTCATGTACAATTTATTATTAAAATTATGAAAATTTTTAAACAAAAAAAAATTTTTTTAGATTACAAAGTTTTACAATAGGAGTGTTTCAAGATTTTCTGCTAAGTGTTCTTTAAGGCAATTTTTAAAAGTGGAAATTCTGTTACATGTTTTCAAAATTACAGGAAGGTTATTGTATTCAGCAACACCCTTGTATTGAATACGTTGCTTAGTAGTCTCTAATCTGCACCTTGAAGTCCATAAGTTTTGCTGATTCCGAGTATTGAAAATTGTTTGTTTCTGATGAAATTGAACCGTACGATAACCAATGTTGTACAATGATTTAAATTTATACATCAAGACCTGGTACTTATACAACCCACGAATAGGCAAAATTGTTTTACAAATGTCACGATAGAGGGATAAAGTTTGGAATCGAATGGGCAAATTATATACTGCTTTTAACGATTTATTGCAGAGTTTTTAACGTTGTAGTGCTTTTGAAGCCATAAATTATAGCCATATAATTTAGGTGGCTTTGAATTAGAGCATGGTATAACAGAAGTTTAGTTTCCTCATTAAGTTTATATTTCATTTTATATAATATGCCAATAGCTGGAGCTATTTTTGATTTCAGTTCGCGTATGTGCAAATCCCATCCAAGATTACTTTGAAGCGTTATTCCTAAATACTTTACAGAATCTGAATCATAAATTATATTACCATCAACATAAATATTAAAATTATTATTAACAGCATGTGGTCTAAATCTCACTAGTTTAGTTTTATCTGCATTTAGTACTAATTTGTTTAGGCGAGCAAACTCAAAAATCAGAGATATATCCCGTTCCATATTTGCTTTCAACGATAAATCATATTTGTACGGATAAAAGAGGCACACATCGTCAGCAAAAATATACAAACGTCCAGTTAGATCCAAACTACTAATATCATTTATATAAATTTTGAACAGTAGGGGACCTAAGCAGCTACCTTGTGGAACACCACATTCAACATTTGTCATATCACTCTTACTCTGATTAACTTCCACATACTGCTTCCGATTTTTGAAATAACTCTCAAACATGTTGAGCCCTCTTTCATCCACACCATAATATTTCAGTTTTTGCAGCATAATATTATGATCAACTAGATCAGAAGCTTTGCTAAAATCCAGGAATAGGCCTGCTACACCATTAAAACCTGTATCTAATCCGCTACATATATCATTGACTACATTCACAACTGATTCATCTGTTCCGCAACCTTTTTTAAATCCAAACTGTTGTTTGTAAATGTAATTATTATTTTCAATGTACAGAAAATGTTGTTAGTATATAAGTTTTTCAAATATTTTGTCAATAATCGAAAGGAGAGCAACTGGACGAAACTTGTTCACCGTAGAAGCATTTGAAACTTTCGGGATGGGTATAATCTTACTGATCTTTAAACAATCAGGGAAAATACCCGAAACGATGATTTTATTAAAAATGTTAAGTAGCATTGGCAAAATAACATCTTTACATTTAACTACTAATTTAGGTGAAATTCTATCATAGCCAGTGACTTCTTGGTATCCATGTTGTTTATGATAATTTCCATATCTTCAAGTTAACGTCTTCATTACGTACTTCATTCGACAGGTTTCGAATTCTAGTATGACTTTTTATTTCCAAGCTAGGAATAATCCATCGGTAGTAAAAGATATAGAGTTTGTAATTGGTAACTGCTTTAAACTTCTAGACAGTCCTTATCATAAGAATATACCAAAGTACCGAAACTGCAGAACATCGTTAATCTCTTTGAGAAATAACGCAGAATTTTTCCAATTTGTTTTAAATTTTTTGTTATCTTGGCTAATTTTGAAACTTGCATCGTGCGTAAATTCTATTCAAATCATTATTCAATTTACTTACTATTGCCCTCATAACGCCTTTGTTTTGTTTTCCTTTTCTTTATAGCTGTTATTGAAAAAATTTTTCCAAAATATCGTGTTGATTGTTAAAAAATCGTGTTGTAATGCTTCCAATTTTTTTTCATGTCGATGTTGTCCTCATAAATCGAAGTAGCAAGCCAGTAATACAATTGGTATCATGACCATATTTTTTTTTGTTCACTAATGTATAAATTTACGGTTCTCTATAAAAAAATATGCGCAATTGTGTTACAATAGCGGTCGATTTTATAATAGTATGAACAAAATAGCCAAAAAATTAATTCAATACTTATCTATTAAATGGAGAACAATCAAAAGTGAAATGAAATGTGAAAAAGGAGGAAAAATTATAAAAGAATTGTTATTCCACCATACATGCAACATAATATATCCATATATTTGTAAAAGAAAATAAAGTAAATATGAACATACTTACAGTTATGACCAAAACTCTACATACTCTACTCTAAAATATTTCTTCTAAAATTCGAAGCTTAATAATTTTATAAAATACGAATGCAGCTGTTCTTCAAATTCCTTTTTATTAATAAAAAACATTAAAAAATATCACGATGTAGAAAAGTAAGCATATTAAAAAAAAAACAAAAAAGAAAAATCCAGTGACAAAAATTGCGCATACAGATTACGGAACCTACAAATGGCTCTTTGCTTGATCTCCTGCTACGATAACTGTTTTCCTTTAATGATCTTAGATATTACTGATCTTTCTGCAATGACTTCAACTAACTTTGGGGTTTCTGTTCTATGCTTCTCCAGCACTTCCTGAAGAATAAATCTGATGTTTCTACTAAAAACGTTTCTTTGACCTCCATTGTAAAGATTGTTTTCGACTGCACCATTGTTATTTTAATTTCTCATATTAGTTTCAAACAGCATTGTGCGTTGAGCGTTGTGATAAAAATGTTTTCATTAAATTTGTTTTCTATGCGAGAAATTTTCAAAGAAAAACTAACGGTAGAAGTAACAGGGACACCGGACTCCGGTATTTTCTTTTAAAATTTTGGTGCTGTCGTAGAAAACAATTTTTTAATTCTAGAAATAAAAAGTTTTTAAAAAAAATTACTGGCAACGCTAGTTTGCACTGTCGACCAATTTTAATTTTCAATTTTTGCTATTTGAATACAAGCTTTTGATTCATTTTAAATACTCCTTATTATTCATTATTTCCTCAATAAATTCTAAACAGACCACACCTGGCGCCGACATACATCCCAACTGTGTTGTACCACGAAATGCTTAACCATTTCACGCAAGTGCTTTCGATTGCGATCATTGTTTTTCTTCCTCCATATTAAAACATGTCAAATGAGCTATGGAATAATATGTTTTCTTCATACGAGTCAAAGTATATAATGTTTACTCGTACGTATTTATGTACTTAATATGTAGGAAAAAGAAATGGAAAGCAAGTTGGAGGTAAAACAATGCTTTTGGGATATGTGTAGGCACCAGATGTGGGCAGTTTGGAATTTATAACAATGAACCGAATCATACTGCTGCTAATGTGAAGATGTAATTTGCCTAGCAAAGTCCCCACAGCATTAATACTATTCCACTAGGTAGCGATATGATTCCAAGATAGTATTCAGGAGATCATTTAGAAGAACGTTTATGTAGTCGCTACACCTCAAATCAAAGTTTACTGAAAAAATTGACCATGACTGCATGGCGACAAATATCAACAGAAAGGTAAACAAAACTGGTATATACAATGTCACCAAAATAGTTTAAGTGGAGTGCTTGACCTTAAAGAATATCTTACTAAATACTGGTTATAACATTTGAATATATTGGGCCTTTGAATTTGAAATTTACTTTGAATTCCACTTGGGGCTAACTAAATTTTTGCGGGACTAAAATATGGAGTCATCTGAAAGTTTCCTTTATTTTTCTTTCGGTTTGTGGTAAGCTAAAAAAAGTGTTTTTGTTTTATAATAAAACGGAAATAATTTCATAAAATAAATATAAAATATCAATTACATATTATTGTTTAAAATTCATGCATTTTCTTAAAATATTTTGGGGTACCTAGACTTTTGCCGTCCACCGTATGTGCATTTTATTTTGTGCATACATTTACCAGGTACTGATACCTAGAGGTCAATAATGGCAATATAATTATCTTCTTCATGATATTTAGCTTCATTATATATGAATAGTCAGCATAGTTTTCATTTGAAATCCAAACAAAATTTTTGTCCTCACAAAATTAATTCTTACTGAGAGTTTTCTGCAGCACGATTGACCCATTTCGAAAAATTGATCTGATAAATCAAGGTAGTGTGTTGGCTTATTAGACGTGAGGCGGCGGTTCAAGCCCCAGATCAGACATCTCCAACAAAACGAAACATGAACAAATATTTCTTCGGCTATTTCCCCTCAGCAGATTTCCGCCAAAAACTCTGAGAGTAAATAAAATTGCAATGAAAGAGTTTCCCACAAGTCTGTCTTTCGGAGTCACTTTAAACTGTAGGTCCCGACACTCATGCGTAAAATTAACACACATAACATAAGTGGTATAAGCAGTTAGGTCGCAATGCTGACTAAAGACTTGTAATGATCAATTGTGTATGTATGCAAAGCAAGACATGAATATTTTATATACACCATGAAATATTGGTTTATGTTCAGGTCTCAAGACGTTACTTAAATATAACAACGCACCTTAATTGACAACACCAAGCTATTTACTTTATAACACTATCCTTTCGCTAAAAATATCAAATTACAGTAAATTTGAAGGTAAAAACATCAATGTATTGTACCAGCCTGTACTATCTTTTGAACCAAAACTATTTTCTCTTCGCCATCCAATGCAAATAAATGAAAAATTCATCATCATTTCTAATCACACAAACAAATCTAACGACTATCTATACTATTTTCTGGTATACATACATATGTCTTGTAGCATCAACTTTTCTTCTTTGAAAGTTTTTAGTGAATGAGTTATAAACCTATTTCGATTATCAAATTTTTGTTTTACTCTGGTTGGTTAAATAAAATAGATATCATTACATTAACAATTATTTTTGTTTAATTGTTCCTTTCAAGCAGAAATTATTGTATAACATGAAGCAAACTTGCTTTTTCAACTCCAGTTTAATATTTGCCACTTTGCATGTTTCTACTATTCGAAAATTAAAGTAAAAAAATTTTCAACTCTACTTTTTTAAAGAAATATTTTTCCATTTAAATTTTAATCCACAAATGTTAAAACCTTTGGCAATCTGACCATAAAGTAATTTGTTGGTTGTCAGATCTTTTAAAATAAAAAACTAAACTTATATGTGCAGCTTTAGTTAGGTCAACTCCTACTTACATCCGACGAAGGAAATACAGAATACAATTTTTTTATAAAATTTCTTATTTTTCCAAAGAATTTTAGCTTATACATACACATATGTACATACATATAACTTAACGCAAGTATGACATCAGGAAAATATAAAACAACAAAAAAGCATATACAAACACTCTAATATATCTTCTAACATAAATTCTTGATCAAAAGATTTTTTAGTTTAAATTCGTTTTTGTAAATTGGTCAATTAGAAAATCGAGTATACATATGAAAAAATATGCATAAAATGTAAAATAAACGAATAGCATATAAAAATTTACAATTTGAAATATAAATTTAGATGAAATAAAAGAAATACATTCACAGGATTGAAATGAAATCACACTTTTGAGTCACCTAAATAATTCTTTCATCATAGTTTGCCATTGGTTTCGATAAAAAAGGAACAACAGTAATGCTACTCTTCCTATAGTTGAGCAAACTTATTGTTACGAAAATGGGAAAACAAAATGATAAACAAAAGCTATAAAAATAAAAACAATGGACCTGTTTACATGATCAACAATTAAAAGAAAATATGGCAGCAACACCAGAAAAAACGGGATAAACAAGTAAACAAAAAGCAACAACAAACATTACCACAATTATTGTAAACAAAATATACAAACAACAATGAAACAACGATGTTTACATTTACAGAGATTTAGAGAAGGCGAAGTCATTCCCTTTCAAGAGCATATCAGACTGTTTACCCTGCATTATAAAAGGCGCATAAGCAGGCAACTGGTCAGTAAAAATTCACTCAATCTTGTGTGAAAACACGTTGCGTGTGAAGAGAATAATCGTGGTTTGAAGTTCTCCGTTGTAAAATTCTAACGAACAATTGCTGGTGTTTACTCAGAGTGTAAAGAAGAATTACATCAAGTTGTGAACAGTGGCACACAGAATTGTGTGAACAATAAATAATTTAATTAAAACTGGACATACATTTATTTTTATTCTTATTTGCAATCTATATTTTAAAAGGGTAAAAACGTAAAATTATAAACGTCAAAAAACGAATTGAATTACTTGGCCAATTTTGGTAAAATACTGCTATCTTTTTAATTTTACCTGTAGAATTTGTTATTATTATGTCCTGAACAGATTCTGACCTATTGTACTCCCCTTAAAATTTATAGGTATTCACATAATATGTCCTCCAAGCTTATTAACCTGACAAATACTCGGCGGGAAATAAACACAGGTGTTTATTCCTGGCATGCTTTGGTTCCAAGAACACTCAGTGCCAATTTGGACTCGTTGGTAGTAATAACCATTAGGAATTCTTCTTCTTTCAGAATTTTAGATCAATTTTTTATTTAGAATCTTTAAATACTCTCCAGTATTCATATTTTCCTCAATGAGTTGAAAACTGTACACATCTGGTGCCGACACACATGACCAAAATATAGTACTACTGAGGCCCTGCTTAACTATTTTACACAAATTTTTTACATTGAACTCTTTATTTTTCTAACTCCATACTAAAGTATGTCAAATGAGTTGTGGAATAATAGCTTTTCTTCAGACTAGTCAAAATATGTAATTTTTATGGAAACCAATCATACCACTGCAGATGTGAAGATATGATTTGACTACCAATGTCCGCACAGGCTTGATATTCCTGCACAGAGGCCCGATATATACTGCTGTTAATGTGAAGATGTGATTTACCTTCCAAAGTCTCCAGAGGCTTAACACTGTTGAACGAAGTTCCGATATGACTGCAAGACAGTATTTAGGAGATCATTTGGGAAAATGGTTACATAGTCGCTAAACCTCAACTGAAAAACTTACCCATGAGTGTATATCATTTTAATATATTGTGCCCTTGAATTTTAAATTTACTCTGAGCTCTTCGCGGTGGTACCTACACTTGTGCTGTGCAAAAATATAGAGTCACCAGAAACCTTTCCTAATTTTTCGTTTGGTTTGTGAAAACTTTAACATTTCTTTTATGTTTTCATCAATTTTACCTCATCTTTCTAAATTTTGTGGTATTTTAGTGTTTGATTGTTAATATTGTAACAAAAAAAAAGTATTTAAAAAACTAAGTTCAAGGTTAAAAAATACTTGAAACGCAAACAATGTCAACAAAAAAATTAAAAAAAAAAAGTTGGCAGTCCTTGAATATTAATGTTGAGTGAATAATGTTGAATATTAATGTTGTTTTCTTTTTTCTGTCATATTTAAACGTCGTCTTTCGCTTGACAATAAGTCCATAAATATTTTATGAGTTTACATGTGTTCTATGCTTGAAATAAATTATTTAAAAATAAACGTTTACCTCCATTCAACAACACGAATAATAGCTAAAAGGCACAAAATAACCTTGAACTTAAAAGCAATTTTTAATTTATGAATATTTCGCAGTAGTTTCTATTTGCTAAAGGGTGGTGTCTTATACTCTTTACACCATTTAGTAATTAATACCCAGAGGTGTATCTTTCGTTCGGTATCTGAAGAGTTTTCATTTAACATCTTGTTCAAGTCAGTTGTTTTAAAATCCTTAATATTTTATGATTTTGTCACAGATTCCAGTTTAGATGCATAAGTCTAATTTGCGTACAATTAAGATACCTGCAGTAGAGTATAATATTTTTCGGCCGATAAATTTTAACATGATTTTATTTATTTATTATTTATAAAAAGTATTCTTCGAATATAAACATCCCGGATTTAATAATTCCCCGCTTAGTAGCATTGAAACTTATGCAACCTTGATTTTTGCATCCAAATGTACTGAAACTATTTTGATATCTGCATCACGCTTCTAAGCCTTTCCCGCTTGTAAACGCCAAAAATTTACTTCATATTGAAAAACACTTTAAAGAAAATCGCTCAAATGCTCGCACTTTGCAGCAGCTAGCTCAGCAGATAAATGGCGAACATTGGAGGCCCGCTACCGGCGAGACGGAGACTCCTGATGGAGGTTGGAAACAGCATTATGCTTTATGGGAGCGAAATTTGGGCCGAAACACTAGATGTTAAGAAGCGGGCAAACTAACTTGTATCGGCACAGAGAACGGCTGCATTGCGCATCGCGTCGACATATCGTACAGTGTCCGCTCCAGCCATACTGGTGATAGCGGGTATAATCCCTGTGGATCTGCTGGCAGCGGAGCGGCTGGGGATTTATAAGACGAAATCGGCTGGAAGTCACTTAACCGGTCACTTCAGGGAAAACACAAAATGGCAACAACGATGGAACGAGGAAGATGGACGGCGAGACTTATTCCGGACATAAGGCCATGGATTGGTCGTAGAGGTAAATTACTACGTTACACAGATGCTATCGGGTCACGGATTTTTTAGAAATATCTGCACAGAATGGGCAACACCGCCCCTTACTGTCTTCTACAGAGCTATCGCTCTGTACTAACGTCAATTGATGGAACGATCACAGCCGCTAACATTGTCGCGGTCATGATTGCGAGTAGCGGAAATTGAACCTCGGTGGTGAATTATGTAGAGCGCATTCTGAGACGGAAAAAGAGAGACCTTGAGGCTGCAGAACAGGTAGGCATGTCGGCATAGGTGAAGTAATACCACCGCAGTTCCGGAGTGGGCACAAACAAGTCCACAGGAGACGAGGGGTTGATTATTTAGTGGGTGAGGGCCCCACACACGGAGGATGTGACGACTTCCTCTATGGTGCGGTTAGATACATTACCTCCTTCGGCGTAAAAAAAACACTTTGCGACAACTTTCTTTCCAAAATTCACCCTGTTAGCTTTCTCGATTTCTTTTTATGGGGATATCTTCAGTCATTGGGGTTTGTTGACAAAATAATAACTCTTAAGCTATTGGAAGCCAATATTCGCAATTAACGCAAAACGGCAGACTCATTGGAAAAAGTAGTAAAATTTTCGACAAAGCAATGCAATTCCATAGAATGTTGTGGTTTCATTCTCCTCGAGGCAGAATCTGCACCCTATCCCATCCAGAAACCATATTTCAACTGAGGCAACGCAATCTCTGATAATTGATTCCTGATAGAAAAGCTACAATCCATTAATGTTTGACCTTTCGTAATTTGTAAAGTTATTCTTCTTCCTATTTGGCCTATTGCAGGTCTAGGAGGAGTCAACGACCTGACTCCCTGCCTAGTTAATGCTATAATAGCACGGTTGGCAATACCTACAAAGTCTGATGAGGATAGCTTCTTTAGCAAAAATTTAACAACTTTGTTCAACACACCGAGTTGTAGAATATGATCAAAGCCTTCTTCGACCAGACGGCATTTCATCGAACACAAAGAATGTACTGTCAATATCAAGAAATATTTTTTCATATCTCGTTTTGTTGGAGATGTCAGCCCTGGGGTTTGAATCATAGCCTCACGTCTAATAAGCCAACTATACAACGGCAACTACACATTTTTAACTACGCATACAACTATATTTTTAAGAATATTTTTATTAAATAAATAAATTTAGTGAAATTCAATTAGTTTGGGTCATTTTTTAATATTCCTTGCTCTCGGTGTAGTACCCTGAAAAGTAATTAATAAAAAATAAAATTAACTTCAACAAATTCCAAACAATTAAAAACAAAACTGGAATATGCTCACAACGATTTGCACTTCTCAGTGTTGAAAAATACAGTACTTTTTTACTTTTTTCAGTACTTTTTCATTTAAAAAATACCGCTTTCAGTACTTTATATTATTACATATTTTATGTCTTGCGCTTTTCAACTATTCATGCATTAGCAACATGTTCAACGCAATGTTAAAGGTAGAATTAGGCTTAACAAAACTGGAATATGCTCACAACGATTTGCACTTCTCAGTGTTGAAAAATTCAGTACTTTTTTACTTTTTTCAGTACTTTTTCATTTCAAAAATACCGCTTTCAGTACTTTATATTATTACATATTCTATGTCTTGCGCTTTTCAACTATTAATGCATTAGCAACATGTTCAACGCAATGTTAAAGGTAGAATTAGGCTTAAGCCCCGGTTTGCCAAACGTCCACGGAACGTACGTTCGTTTTTAGAATACGAAAAGCAATGATAACTCTTGCCGAACCGTAATGTAATTTCTGTGCAAATTGCTCTTCATATGCTAAAAATGAACGTATGTTACATTACATTCCATCGACGTTTGACTAAACGTGGCTTTTACGTTTTGTTACGTTCCGAATCAGCTGTTTTTGTCCGGTATGTGTATTAAATATAAATAAAGAGATATAACGTCCTAGTTGTTGTTGTGTGTGTTAACTTTATACGTGAGTGGTGGGACCTACAGTTTAAAGTCGACTCCGAACGACACATTTTTGAGAAACTTTTCATGCCAATTTTATTTACTTTCAGAGTTTTTGCCAGAAATCTGCTGAGAGGAAGTCGCCGAAGAAATATTATTTCATATTTTCGTTTTGATGTCTGACCTGAGGTTCGAACAGTGGTCTTAAGTCTAATAAGCCAACACACTAGACTACGGCGACTTCAACAGTAGGTTTATGTATAAAATTAACACAGTGGTGTGAGAAGTTAGGTCATAATCCTGATTGTAAGCATGTATTTTTTTACAACAGTACCATTTGAAGCAAAAAGTAGTTTTGCAGTTATAGTTCAGTACCATTTCAAAATTTCAGTTTTGCAACACTGACACTTGTATTTAAGAAAAGAAAGAAATAAAATAATATTATCTTACTGCAGACAGATGATAAAAGCAAATGAAAAATGTATTCATTGTTTCTGCAGCTTTAATTGCATTTCCTTAATCAACATGAGGAAAAAGTTAAAGCAACAACAATAGCAATGTTAATATTTTGTTATTTTATTTTTTCCGTTTTCTTAAATTTCTTCTCTATTCTGAATAAAAATAAAGCAAAAAAAACAGGAACCAGACTAATATTATTATCGTGTTATTGTTATTGCTGCATTGTTTCATTCCTCTTACTATTTATAAATCGTTATTACCTTTTGCGAGGAGGAATGAGCATATACACGCGTGCATATTCAGTGGACAGCAAAATTTTACATATCCTAATATATTTTAGCAATTACATGAATGGAAGTCGCCGTAGCCTAGCAGGTAGTGTGTTGGCTTATTAGACACAAGGCCACTGTTCAAACTCCAGGTCAGACATCAAAACGAAATATGAAAAAATATTTCTTTGGCAATTTGCTCTCAGCAGATTTCTGGTAAAAAGTTTCTCAAAAAATTTGTCGTTCGGAGTCGACTTTAGGTAGGTAGGTCCCACCACTCATGTATAAAATTAACACAACTAGGTCGTAATCCTGACTGAATGGTTGTAATGGCTAATTATGTTATGTAACAGATTTGTTGCAACATTATTAAAAGTTGATTCACTGAAAATTATCTGTCACTAGCTAAAATTCTGAAAGCTGTATACGCGCATTTTTAATGTTAAAAATAATATGAATTGAATCCTAAAACACAGATGATTATTAGACTTCGCTTCTTAAGCCCAATTGCTGGTGGGACACACATATTTGCCGATGATGTAGAGATTGGTATAAGCACAAAGATAAATAAGTTAATAGAATGTGTATCCAAACTAAACAAACAATTGACAACTAACAATGGCGCTTGCATTAATCGTTTAAAATCTTAATCTCGACTTCAATTACAAAATTTAATTAAAAAATATAAAATAAGTGACGATATTCTGAAAGTGCACTATCTTGTAAACACATTGACCCTTTGTTTGATCAAATCGGACAAAAATTACCGTAGTTATTATTTAAATAGTATAAGAGTCGTGTTATATTTTTTATATCTTCACTCCTTTCTAATAAGGGTTAAATTTTGGACATGGGTTCAGAAATGTTTGTGTAATCAATAAATTTGTGCGTAAAATCCAAAAAAAAAACTGTTTTTGTAAAATAAAACGAGTTTGGAGGGTTCAAGAAAAATAAAAAAATATTTTTGAGTTCTACTCAACAAAACTCACAATTTGCACTTTGTCATTAGGTGGGTGTATTTCACTTTGTTATTTTGTCGAATAGTGTTATCTATAAATCTTGAATTTGTACAATCTCATACCTAGTGTCCAATTATAGGTTTCAGTCACAGTTCATCATGCTTTCACCTCTTACACTTCACTAGCAATGAATTGTAATTTAAAGCACCTTCTTCAACTGAACATATATCGCTTGAATATGTTGGATAAAATTTAACATATTTTTCATGAACGTACATGATTTCTGTGAAACATATTTTTGAATAAAAATATTTATTAAAATTAATGGTTATTACTGACGACTATAAAAGCATCCCACTGTGTTGAAAACCAATATTAAAAAATTGAAATTTAGAGTTGAAGAAAAACCCATAAAATTGATTTCATACACTCATACTATTGAGTACTGTAAATAAAATGACAAATAATTTTATATTCATGAAAACCCACCTACGCGCTCAGAAAGAACACCCTACAAACCTTTTTAGATCAATTGATCTCTAATTTTTTCACAATATCTGAAGAAATTTTTCTATAAATTTACTGGTATTTGCCATAAAGAAAAATGCTTTCGAAAACGGAACACAGACAGAAACAATGAATCCTTAATAATTTAATGTCATCGATAGCGAAGCTGAGTATTTAACACTATTGTGGATGACTTTAAACTACCGCGAGTTCTGTACTCTGGCTCACAGATATTGTGATATGCAATGAAAGCTGAATTTTGTGCGGACAGAAGTCAACAGAGAAGACTTGAGGCCTTCAACAAATTGTAGTTTTAAATTTAACGTACTGTTGGAAAATGAAAACCGTGTACGTCGTTTAGCATTAAAATGAGCAAAACCTACACAAACAAATACAATGAACTTGTTACAAGTAAACCAACAACATCAGTATGAAAGAAAAGGGAATAGACTAGTAAGTAAGACCTAGTAAGAAATCAGTCAGTCTTGTGGGAAGAAATCAGTCGTGGTTTGAAGATCGCCGTTGGAAAGATCTACGTTGTAAGCAAATAAGAATAGCAAACAAGCCCTAGTCGACGAGTCGTGGGTCCCGCCACTCATGCATAAAATTAAAATACGCAACATAACATAGGCCGTAGACTGTAGGGTTGTAATGATCAATTGTGTATGTATGTATGTACAATATTGCTATCATATCTTTACGAAGAAAGCTAAATTCAAGAAGAAAATTTTTCGGCTGAGAAACTACTATATTGTGATCTGCACTTAACACTACACTAACATTAGAAAGATGCGGAACGCAGCGGTCATGGAATCATCACAGAATGGAATTCACAGGGAGTTCGAAGCCTGTACTTGGAGAAGGTAGGTGGAGAAAGAAGCTGTTTTCCAAAAGACTGTAAATAGTGCACTTTAGAGTTAGAATTCACAACGAGTTCGAATACAGGTGGTACAGGAAGTTCCTTGGAAATTAATAAGTTAAAGGCATTATAAAATTGTTTACTGTAAAACCATATGACTGAAACAAACTGTAAACGTCGTAGTTGCTGTTATTTTCAGTTAGCAACGAATTCACTTTTTGTTTTGTCTGCTTAAAAATATGAATGGAAAATATTCAGTGAAATGTGTGCTGTGTAGGAAAACACAATCATACAAAAGTTAAAGGTGAAGCTTCATATGTCATTATTTTTTTACAAACACACACACATATTCATGCACGTAAAAATATTTATTTTCCCCATATGAATTCGTAGAACTAAATATGTGCTTTTGAATAGGAAGATGCCTGGAGTGTCGGCAATGTTCACTAAGCTTTACATTTTTTGGTCTGGAAGTGGAAACGTTCAAAAGATAGTAATGTTTACCACCTTAAGCGTACACGATTTATAATAGCTGGTGCCTACTTACTAAACCCAACCCCTTTATACGTCAACAACTTAAGTTCTGCGGCGCTGCCATTAGGTTTTTTATACCTTTCTGATTTAAATTTTTGCCTCTGTTCATAGCTGCCAGATAAATGAGGCACCAAATCGTCAAATATTTGAGAAAAAATCGTCAAAATCGTAAAAGACGTTTATTAAAATCGTAAAAAAATCGTCAGAAAATATAAATAAATAAATTAAAATTATTTAAAAACCAAGTTATTTTTATTGTAGTAAAACATATGAAGACAATGTATCTACATATCTGAGTTCAAAAATAAAACATTTAACAAAGAATTTATTGGAAATTAAAAGCTAGCGTCACTCATCTTTTTTTTTTTCAAAAATGGAGAAATTTGGATAATTTTCAGGAAAAAATTATTTACGGTTTAAACAATCTATCCCAACGTTGTTTATTGATACATAAGTGCAGCAATAATATTACATCATCTATATCTATGGGTGGTGTAGATATTAGGGAGTCAGAAGCTTTTCATGTCCTCAGCATGAAAATTCAGTACAATGCTGACACATTTTTCAGCTCCTTCTTAAGTTCCTATCATCCGATCTTACTATTTACACCGTTTATAACTGACAGAGAAGGGAATACAACTCTCATGTAAGGGTTGGTGCCTCAACGTCTATCTTGCGGTTTCTCGACCGTGTACAGGAGAGGCCATAGTATCTCGTTAATGAAGGTAGTGTATCCAACTCCATTGGATCATTGGAGCATCGTTGCAATGCAGTTTGTGTTTCATTGTTCTGTCGCTACTATAAAATGGTTTTGCTTGAACGAAATAAGGGGACTTTTTCCCGAAAATCATATATTCCTACATAACGCTCGTCTTTTTCGGCCAGCACATCCGCATGTGGTCGATTGGCCAGTGGATCGCACACTGCATTACAATAAAAACACGGTTTTTGTCGGACTGTGTCGGTATGTGGGACTCAATACCTGCAGAGGTATATCCTGTTACTTATGGTATAAAAATATACAGGCCTGTTGTCCATAAACACTGTCTTCTCTTTCCTTCTTCACATAACATATTTTCATAATTTCAAGCAAAATAGTTTGCAACGAGAAGTGATATATTATTCTTAACTACGAGGTTATTTAGGAGTTATAATTTTTCAGCTTTTAAGTGGTTAAAAATGAATAAAATACAGAAAAATCATCACAGGTATTCGAAAGTAACTTAAAAATATAATACTTTACTCCTTGTTTTTACTAACATAAATTTCCAATAGTAACAATTGCAAAGTAAATACAAAGCTTAAAGTGGCTTTTAATGTACTAAAGTAAAGAATATGATGTAAATTTTTAATTTTTAAAAATCGTCAAAATAAGGGCATAAATACGCGGCAGCCATATACATACATACATAATTGGTCATTACAACCCTTCAGTCAGGATTACGACCTAGTTTCTCACACCACTTATGTTGTGTGTGTTAATTTTATACGTGAGTGGCGGGACCTACAGTTTAATGTCGACTCCGAACGACAGATTTTTGAGAAACTTTTCATGGCAATTTTATTTACTCTCAGAGTTTTTGCCAGAAATCTGCTGAGAGGAAGTCGCCGAAAAAATACTTTTTGTATTTTATTTTGATGTCTGGCCTGGGGCACGAACCCTGGCTTTTCGTCTAATAAGCCAACACACTACCTACTAGACCACGGCGACTTCAGCAGCTATATAAATGAAATAAAAATCCATTTCCAACCGGAGCAGTTGTAGTTCACAGCAAAACAATAAATTTATCAAAATTTCAAACTATTTTCGTTTTATTACATTTTTAAATTTAAACTTTTAGATCGCCAATCAACAAAATTTACTCACATTATACTCATATCTAATACGTAAAATTCATAATGCAGAGAACATATGTGACGTATGAGTTATATTTAATTCCATTAGTTTCATACATGACAAAATCGAAGTTTTTTATTGCATACTTTACAGGGTAACTATTCCACTACATGTAATATGATGCGTATGAGTAATATAGTTCAAATACAAGTAAAAAGAAAGTATACCCCATAAATTTGGAATTAAGCTTACTGATTTTTCGATTCTATGCAATTCTAGGCTATATTCCAGTAGGTAATACATCAAGATTTTTCGATTCTATGCAATTCTAGGCTATATTCTAGTAGGTAATACATCATGACCTGTATCTTCCTAGTATGTATCTCAAAATTTATTTGGCAAAATTTCAAACGGTTTTTATTTTATTGCATTTTTAAATATAAACTTTTAAATGGCCAACCGGGTCTAATGGTCTCATGTCCGAAGTGAATATGCTGCCAGTGACTATCCATCTTCCAAGCTAATGAATATTCATTCACAAAGCTATAAAGTCTGATTTCCAAACATCCTATTTAGTTTAAATAAAGGGAAGTGTGTGTTGGATATCACTGATATTTTTTATTCATTTGAAATAGCAATTATGTGTCGAATATAACATCGTTTAAAAGTCCATGACAGACTTTTGTCTGGGTGGATCGCATTCAAAACGTCTAATTTTCCATGATATCAGGTCAAGTTTTTTTGATGGCATGGATTATGTTAGGTTTGAGAAAAGCTGTAGTTTGCGGCTTATTCGCATACAACTGCAACTCAAGAAAACTCCTCAAGCTAGCTAAGGTCACCTCCACGTGAGATTAACATGCCATCAAATCGCTTGTGCATGATATCCAACGTGGCATGATCTGTGTGACACGTAGCGGCGTTCTGTCGAAACATTTGCCGCTGGTATCCAGATCATCTAATTCAGACCAAAAGAATTTTGTAATCATTGCCTTATAGTGCTCGCTTTCTCGAATAAATATGGACCGATGTTGCCGCCAGCCCAAAATACAAACCAAACTGTAAGTTTTTCGAAATTTATTGGATATATTTACGGTCATAAAAGCATTTTTCAATGAATACCTGAACTATTTTTGAATGTTCTAGAATTTCACACATATGACAATATTTTGAAGAGAATGTTTTTGCTAAGTATTTGCTTTTCATTACAATATATTTTGTTGCTATTTTTTAAATAGAACGATTTGATGTTTGTTTTCATACGTTTGGTACCACTAGCATAGAAATAATGTGCTGCCAGAACAACTTTATATGTGACAGTATTACAATCACTAGGATCTGAACAAATTTATATACGTGTTATAATTACTCAATAATTATCCCTATTAAGTCACACTTAAAATCAGTGAAATTATTATATTAAATCGTTGATAATATAATAATATTAAGTTGAACTTAATCACCCCTATCGTGAATATTATGGGAATAAGTTATTTGGGAGTAAACTTTTTTTCCCATAACAAAAAAATCGGTATTACGAATATATTGCGAGTAAAAGTTTTTATTGTGGATTAGTTATAAATGCTGTACAAACAAAAATTTTTTTATTGTGAATTACCTCTTAATAATTTCTCGAAGAAAAATACAAATATTAAAAAACGAGTAGCGTATATCTTCGTTTTTATGTGCTAGAAGAGGAGAAACTATCCATGGAAAGGTTGCACCGACGATCTATTCGACAGGAATCGAATCCACTATCACTCCCTGAGATAAAGTAAGAATTATACATACTAAAATATTTATGTTTGACGTTAAATCATGTTTCCTTTACAGATTCCAGGTATATTACAGGGTAAACAACGAAGTATTCAAATACCTGCTGAATGTGTTGATGGAAAATTTGATTAGTAACAATTGCAAAGTAAATGCAATTTAATGTACTAAAGTAAAGAATATGACCTAAATTTTTTATTTCAAAAAAATCGTCAAAATAAGGGCATAAATCGTCAAATCGTCAATATGATAAATCGTCAAATCTGGCAGCTATGCCTCTATTGACTGCAGTCGTTTCAAAAAATTGCATTGCATTCATAAGTTGCTATCCCCTGAAATACTAGGGCCATCAGATTTGAATGTAGTCTATTGTGTGATAGTAGTTTGCGTACGCTGACACATTGACATCGGGCGAGATGTTACTGCTGCCTTTAGTGCTATTGAACGGGAATTTACTAAGATGGGTCAAGCGCAGGATCACTCCTGCCAACATGTGCTACTATGGTCTCAATAGGCAATACTCAATTGAGAGACCTCTCTCGTACGACGAAACTAATACTCTACAAGACGCTCATCCTACACGTGCTTCTTTATGGTCAGGGGTATGTACACTATTAAGCAGTGATGCAGCAGCCTTAGGAGTATTCGAGGGAAAAGTCCTACGTAAGATCTTAGGTCCAGTGCGAGTTGGCGATGATTTCCACATCCGATCCAACAGTGAGCTGTAAACGGCTGTACTGGCTCGGCCATGTCGTTCGAATGGAGGAGGATGATTCGGCGAGACGGGTATTTGATGCGGGGATCTGCGGAAGTCGGCGAAGAGGACGACCTTGTTGGAAAGACCAAATCGATGAAGCCCTGTCATCGATTGCTGTGATCAACTGGTGTAGGCACACAAGAAGCAAAGGCGCCTGGAAGGATGTATTGCGGAAGGCCGAAATCCGTTAATCGGATTGTTAACGGCCAATTAACTTACTAACTATGGTGTGATACCAGTAATATACAGATAGACTTACTATAACTTGAATGCACATCAGCCTGACACTTATGATAAAGAGCAGTTTCTCTCTTAGTGGTTGTGGTTTAATTTGCTGTCCAATATGGTCAAAAGATATTTGGCCTTTATCCTACTTAGAGCTACTCCGTTGATTCTAGAGGTAGCAAATTGTATCGCTTTGGGAATAGCGCTAACTCCGTGTTGGTTGAGTAGGGTATATTCCATTTCAGAACTGGGGCCGCGGAATGAGAACTCTGTTTCAGCAACAATTGTAAATCATGTTGTAAACCATGTAATACATTCTTGAACACAATAGTTGTTTCTTATCATCGTCAGCACCACGATTAATTTCATTTCTCAATTCATAATTTTATTGGCAAATATTAAATAACACTCTAAGAGCAATTATTATAAATTGCAGTTAACTAACGGGAGGATTTTAACAAGCAGATAAATTGTTGTTCATTATTATGGGTGCACGATAAGGTAGATGTGAGCGTTAAGCTAAAGGGAAGATCACCCTACTGGTAATTTTTACAGTTAAATTTATGTTTGACTTGCCATATTATATATTATTTTCAATATTTTAAATTCAGCTTCAAATATAAACAAAGTGAGCCCGTCGTTGCCACTGCGTTTAAATAAAACTTGTTTAATTTGAGCATTGTTATCGACATTGCTCCGCCACTGCCATATTTTTGAAAAAGTTAACTTTATTTTATCTGTAAGCTGTAATAGCGGAAATAAGTTAAAGGTGACTTTACAGTTCCCTTTAGCTAAAGTTACCTTTAATTAAACCCAAATTTAACGGCACGTTGTAAATAGAATAGAATTATATACAACCAACTCAATTGTAACAAGAGCAGGGCTGGTAAATATACACAAAAATACTCTTTGCTACGAACACTGGAATCTAAAACCATAAAACCTAAGACTACAAAAATACAGAAATTTAATTACAAATGCAATCACTTGTAATAATTGCACAAACAAGTCTCCTCACTTTATATGTTTACGTTCAAATGAAGGATATTGTACAATATTATGCTCTGCACACAGGCAGAAACTTGGTAATTAGACTGACTGACAGAGTGACTGCCTGGTTAGTTAGTTGGCAGGATGCAAGCAATGTAATTAAAATTTATGAAATCAAAACATAACCTTACGAACAGCAGCTGCTAATAAGAAAAAACAAAATTAAATTCAAACATTTAAACTTAAATGTGTTAATTTCAATCACAGTTCACTAAACATAACCTTGAACTAAATCTTTATACAAGCTTTTAGATTAAAGCATAAATTTGTTGTTTTAAAGTAAAACGCATTTGAACATATTCCATTAATTCCAATAAAAGGAAAAACATCAGGCGTAACATGGAACAAAATGAGATACAAAAAAAGTACTAATAATAGTTGATTTCCCCTCCGATTTCTTTAAACTTTAATATATCCTTTAAAGCCACTCGTAACATTATTTTGCATTGCACTGAAAACCAGGCCGTATATTAATTCTCTCTTTAGAATTCGCGGTAGTCTAGTAGGTAGTGTGTTGGCTTATTAGACGTAAGGCCACAGTTCAAACCTCAGGTAAGACATCAAAACTAAATATGAAAAACTATTTCTTCGGCGACTTTCTCTCAGCAGGTTTCTGCCAAAAACTCTGAGAGTAAATAAAATTCCAAGAAAAGTTTCTCAAAAATCTGTTGTTGGGTGTCGACTTTAAACTGTAGGTCCCGCCGCTAATGTATAAAAATTAACACACACAAATTGAGTGGTATGAGAAGCTAGGCTATAATCCTGACTGAAGGTTTGTAATGGTCAATTATGTTATATATGTATATATTAATTCTCTATTACATAATTTTTTTATAAATTTAAATCCAGATTGAATTTTTCCACGCAAAACATGATGAAACAAATGAGCTTTTAAAATAATATTTTATCCGGCAACGTATCCAAATTTTGTCGAACGGTGATCAGGTAGAAAGTGGTAAGTATGGCGTACAGCTAGCTAACAGTTCAGAAACATCTTAATCCCAATGAGAACGGGCGTACGTCAAGGTAAGTAGCATTACCACTGCCATTGTTAATCATAGGCTTCAAAAAGCAGGCGATTTATATTCAGTGCGGATTTCATCGTCACTCGTAGTTCCCGTTAAATTAAAAATCTTCAACCCCGACGTAAAAGCTATACTTTTGTATATATATGGCTGCGTACGAGACTTTCATAAGTAAGTGCTTTCGACAAATTTTGCGTACAATCTGTCAAGAAACCATGGAAATTGAGGCAGCAAAGAGCAGTCCAAAATGAAATTAAGAAACTAAAATCGAACTGGATTAGTTATGTTTTAGGCAGACCGCTAGTTGATGTGATAAAGGTGGATATTGGGCAGTCGGATACTTCAGAGAAAAAATATCCATGAAAACAATTAAGAATGATGGCAAGAACATTATCGTGTGGGGTGCATCTTTCTGGCATTATATTGGACCAATTTTCGGGGTCAGTTCAAGAATGGACCTACATGTTTACAAAAACATTAAATAAAATACAATAATACCATACTTGGAAAAATATTTACCGTTAATGTAACACGTTAATGCACTGCGATAACTCTAAGCACACTTCACAACTTGTGAAAAGGGGGTCAGCTCAATCTACCGATCTCAACCCGATAGAGAACTTGTGGTTTGAAGTTGAAAAGATAATGGAAGGCAAAAAATCATAAAAATGCTGATGAATTGTAGCAAAACGTAAAAAAGTGTTGCATGGCTACCCCTCGATCTTACTGCCGGCACTTATGTCAGAGTTTGCCAAATCGATACGGAAATGTTATCAAAAATAAATGTTACGCTACAAAATATTGGCGAGGAGAAAATTAATAAAAAAAATAATGGAATACAAATTAAACTCGAAAATGTTTTAATTATATGATCAACCAAATAAAACAATTTTTGTATATTATTTCTTTATAAAATTTATTTACTCTATTGGAATCAGATTTAGCCTTGGATTTAAGAAGTTTATAAAATAAGATTTAATTTAATTTTATAAATAAGACTAATAATTTACAATCATTACGAATTTTTTAATTACACACACATAAATAAACAAATTTGCATTTTCAGTAGACGAGTGGAAAGATTATTAAAACAATTTTACTAAAGAGTATTCGTTCAACCTGGCATTTTAAAAATCAAAAGTTAAATTATAATTTGAAAAGAAACTCAAACTTAAATCTAAATTGTGTTAATTTATAATTTACTTCCCTTCGTATTAAACTTCGATTTATACAATGATAATAATTGAACATGAAACGCCTTCAAATAATATTGAAACCAGAGATCTCTTTTATAAATATTGATATTCTTTGTATGCATGTTTTTCATTCACTTCTGTAACGAGTTTTCAAATTGAACTAAATTTACAAATTTTTAATAATTTTGTATATCAGAATATATACTGCAGAATATATTTGCCTTTGATATGTAAGTTAGTTAGAAATATCATAATATTTTTTACTCTTTGATGTTATTCTGTTTTAATATTTTTTGCTTTGCAAATTGTTGTCAAAACAATTTTTTTTTAAAAGTTTTTATATGATGTAAATGTAATATAAAGTAAATTATTTTGTATGTTAAAGAATATGTTGTACTTTAACTTCTGTAAACCTATATTCATGTTCCTATGTTTTTTAATTATAAATTTAGATTGTGTTCATTTTTGTCAACAATCTAATCGTCAACAACGTTGCTCTTATCAAAATTTTATGTACATATTAGTGTGACAAGACTGTGATTTATTGTTACTGTTAAATATGTAGGTATATATATGGGGAATTTCGTGTCAAGTGACCCAATTCTTAAAATCGATAATAATAAAATAAAAATAAAAAAATTTGCACCAAGGTTAGTACTATTGGATAGTATGCCAGACACAAATTTTCAGCTCTATCAGTCAAGAACTGCCGGAGTTAGAGGGCCAAAAGTTGGACATTTTGGTCATACATGGTTTTTTTAAAATGTGTGTAACTTTTCACCTATTGGTCCTAGCAAAAATTTTTTAAAGGATATTAGATAGCTATTTCTTCAGCCTTTCCAAAAATAATTTTTTTAATTTTTTTTATTTTTTTTTTTATTTTTTTTTAAATTAATTTTTTTTCAAAATGGTCCTTTTTTTGCTCAAAAGAAAGCTTATACAATTTCCTTTAAGGCCTTTATAATCGCTTAATGGGATGCGAGTGGGATATCTATAAAAAAAAAATAATTTTTTAAGTCAAGAATAAGATTTTTCAATATTTGGCATGAAAACGTACTGCACCTTGGTGCAAATTTCATCCAAATCGGAAGACATCGATTTTAAAAATTGGGTAATTTGACACGAAATTCCCCATATACATATGTCTATGTATGCACTTTTGATTTTTAATACCCGTTATAACTCTTGACCCTTTAACTGTTTATGTCAAGTACACTCGTCACAGCAAAAAAAAAAAAATACATTTCAGAACATTCGTTAGTTTGGCTACCTTATTTAATTTAAAAACAATACCGCGAATTAATTATTAATTTTATGTTAATTAATTATAATGTTAAATTTATGTAATATATTTGTTTCCTTTTTAATGAAATAAATATTTTTTTAAACAACGTATACGAATATACATATATTTACTAAACACCAACACGCAACTTTTGATTTTTGGTCATAGTTACCAACTTTTACAGGCAGAAATATTTTACTCTGCTTATGTTGGGTATACTCGTCTTAAACAGGCCGAAAATGTTTTTGAAATAAAATTAGTTGAATTTAAATTCTCGAGAAAAAGTCGTCGAAGAAATATTTTTCATATTTTCGTTTTGATGTCTGGCCTGGTGGTTTGAACTGTGATCTTACATCTAATAAGGCAACACAATACCTACTAGACTACGGCGACTTCAATGAATGAATGAATAATATTATAATAATTGCATAAATTTTCCGAAACATATTCTATTCCTAATCTGCTCCTAACTTGTTTACCACTGGTCTATGCCAGGTGATATGAATCCGGCCCTTTACCGCAATACCAGGGATTCTATTGAATGCAGAACTTATTATTACTACTATTGTAGTGAAGAGGTGTCTTATTCCTGCAACCATTTGATTTATTGTACTCCACTCATGCCTAATAGCATATTCCTATAATGTCTCCTAAAAGCTTATTCCCTAGAAAAATTTCAGGCTGATACATGGTCTCTTCGATGCCTGTTACCATAGGTTTTCCATCCAATTAATGCCTTACAATATTTTCTCAGCAATCTTCTGACAAAAACTCCAAAAGCAAATAAAATTGCCATGAATATTTTCTCAAAAATTTTTGCTCGGAATTGACTTTAAACTGTAGAAAACTTATATAAAAAAGGTTTTCTGTGTCTTGTCTCGATTTGGTCCTCATCCTCATCTGCGCATCCTCATGATGCGCAAAATAGTCAACAATAAATAACACGCCAATCACAAGAAAGGCAAGAAGGAGAACGCCACAAAGGAAGGACATTCAGTCTACATAAAGGATATCCGCATTGTGTGCGAAATCCGCAAAAAATGATTTTACTGGTGAGCTGCATTTTCTTGTGCTCTCAAGGAAAATAATAAAGTGCTAGAAAGGAAATATGATCTCAGATCAAAAATGATTCACAGCTAGTTTTAAGAAATTTTTTACAATAATAACAAATTATAGATCAGAATTGATTTTTGCAAGTTACAATTGCAGTGAAAAGTTTCTCACAAAACTGTCGTTGGAAGTCGGCATTAAACTGTAAGCCCTGCCACTTATGTATAAAATAAACACACATAACATAAGTGGAGTGGGGAGCTACGTCGTAACCCTAACTACAAGGATGTAATGACCAGTTATGTATGTGCGTACGTATGCGATTGAAGCGATCCATCCTACTATACAGTTGTAAAATGGAATGATCGAAGAAGATTTAAATCGGCGATTCTTTGTCACAATCCGTCCAAATAAGTATTCCATCCGCCTATGATTCCACTTGGATTATAGCTCGTCTTCGAACCCAACTTATACGCCACATCTGTAGAATTGGTTTATGACTCACTACTAATGATACCAGTAGAATTATTCCAATCAAAAAATTTACAATTTCTACCTGCGATCTTGTTTATGAAATTCACATAACTATGCAAAAGTTTAGGTCGACTGACCTAAAGTAAACAGCAATTAAGTACTGAATACACTTGCGGAAAAAATCAGTAGCCATTGGTGTAAATTTTTTCTTTTGGTTTTCTTTTCGATTCTACTTACAACGTTAATACATCAGCTTCGTCATAACACAGGAGAAACTTAAAATAGTATTGTGATATATTAAAAATAAATGAATACTAAAAATATTAACACTATTTCTACCAAGGGTGTCAAACGACACCTTTTAAAATTTTAACTTGAAATTTCTTTCAAAGTTTAATAATTTTTTCTTAGTTGATGTTTTGACTTTTCGTATAATAATTGTTAAATTTACTTAGCGTTATCATTTTTCTCCAGCTTATCCTGGATCAGTAAATGCGTACATGATATACCCATTTCTACTATGAGGTGTCTTTTGACACCTTTACGATTTTTCTTACAGCAAGAAATAAAAAATATAAAGAAACTATACTTGTTTTTGGTTTTTTCCTCTTCGTGTTATTATACCAAGCCATGGAAATTCTGTGCAATTGGAAATTCTGCGAAATGCCATGACATGGAAATTCTGTGAAATTGTCAAATTCTTCTGTTCAGCAAGTTTTCGAAAATGCCAGAAATTTTCGGTACACTGAATTTCCTGTTATAATTTTTATATTCGATTGTGTTTGGGAACAATAGGAATAGGAATAGGAATAGGATAATAATTATTATTTCCATAATTATTTGTATCCAAACGCAAAGGTGTCAAAAGACACCTTTTGGTCGAATTAGGTATACACAAAATCGTGGTAGAAATAGTGTTAAATAAATGTCTTTATCAATAAAAAACTTGGACATCCTGCATTTATTTATTGGAATAATTATCCCAATTATATGTGTATGTATATTTCAGATGGATTTTGTTGATTAAATTTCAAAATTTTAACTTATTTTTAATATTTTCTTCAACTGAATATTTAAGTTTTATTAACTTAATATTAACAAAACGACACTAGTGTCAGCACAAATTACTCTCAATTGAATGAACCAGAAGTGATGAAAACGAATTTAAAAAAAAACAAAAAAATTTTAAATTTATTTATTACTTCGTACACATCATCTGCAGCCCTTAAGTAAAATAAATTGTTATAACATTTTCAATATATTACACATCAAATAAACCTAACCCTTGTTCAGCATATTTTCCATCATTAAAATATTTTTACAAAATGAAATCATTTTGAAGGCCTTTTATGGCAAACATATTAAATCAATATAATTGAAAATTAATGAAGCGTTTAAGAAAGATATGCATTGTTTTTACATAAAATTGATTGATTTCTGGTGAAATCATATTTTTAGTCCAATAGCCGGAATTGACATGAAATGAAGTCAACATGTTGAATATGTACACAATATTGACAGAAAAAAGTCAAATAAAAATTGATACAAATTGTAATCAATAACGGCACTAATAACTAAAAACTAAAGTGTTATTATTTGTACTTTCAGTCTATTTGAAAATAGGTTATTTTTCGGTATGTAGTGTGAAAGAAATGGACCCTTATTGTAAGTTTCGATTACATTGCCGATAGATTACGATTAAATTCAAACGAATAAAAAAATAAAATGTTATATTTTGACATGTCGAGAATTCTGTTGCATCGGAGGTAATATTTTAAAGTTTTACTCAGCCGCCTATTAGAATAGGAGAATAACTGTAGTCTAGTAAATGGGAGAAGCGAAAACTGTGTGACAACTGTGATCCATTCGAAATGATTGATCAACTGTATATATACAATACAATCACGGCCTCGGTAGTACAATATTGTGGGCAGCTTGGAATTTATTAAGGAAATAATAAATAAGAGAGAGTATTTAAACAAGGAAAAAATTCATGAAAAGTTTGGATGAATTAAGAATTCGTTGGATGAACTACTTGCGACAAGTCAGTGAACCCAATCGTACGGCTGCTAACATGAAGATCTGATTTGCCTGTGAGGTCAAACTTAACATTTTTGCACAATGTACCAATATGACTAGAGAGTATTTTGGAGATCTTTTGGAAGAAAGCCGCTTTAAACAAAGTCAACTTAAAAACTTGCTTCGGAGTGCATGGCGGCAAATATCAGCAGAAAAAGCTAAACAAAACTGATACATTCAATGCCAAATGGATTAAATGTACTGTTTGATGTCAGGGGCTATCTTACTAAATGTTGGGTGTAAAATTTTAATATATTAGACCTATAAGTTTAAAATTTACTCTGTTTTTTTCTTCGGGGTATCTACACTTTTGTGTTTCAAAAATATGGAGCCACAAGAAAGTTTCCCTTATTTTTATTTTTTTTTGCGAAAAGCATTAATAAAAAAAAGCATTTTTAATAAAATAGTAATAAATTAATAAAATATTACTTAAATTTCATAAAATTGCTTACACATATTGTGGTACCTAGACTATTGCTGTCCACTGCATATACATATGTGTATGTATATATACACATATAAATATATATACATATAAATATATATGTTTATAACTATATATATATATAATATGCGAACATACATACATACATAGCACATTGCACAAATAGCAATTGCTCATTATAACCCTTCAGTCAGGTTTACAACTTAGATTCTCACATCACTTATGTTGTGTGTGTTAATTTTATACTTCTGTGGCGTGACCTGCATTTTATAGAATCCGCCCGATAGGTTTTTGAGCAACTTTTCATGGCAATTTTCTTTACTCTTGAGGTTTTTGCGGAAGAAATATTTTTTCATATTTCGTTTTTATTTTTGCAATGTTTGTGGCCTGGGCTTGAACCTCACACACTACCTATTAACACACTACTTACTACACTGTGGCGACTTCAATATACATATGTATATACGAACAGTGATGTGAAAAAGAATAATGACACCAATGTTGCACTTCGATATTTGATCAGAAAGTAAGTAAAATGAAAAATTTTTTGATAAGTTAGTTTTTTTTTTATTTTAAAATTTATTATAAATTAAATAAAATTTCACTCTGGGGCAACGAATAATGATACCCAAATTTTTTCTCAATATGGTTATAAAGGAATAATAATGACATAATAATACTCGTTTAACTTATTTAATTGGTTCTTACAACCCTTTAGTAAGGATTACAACCTAGCTTCTCATACCATTCATTTTGTGTTTAATATCGAGAAACTGTTCATGGCAATTTTGCTGTTTTTGCCAGAAGATCGTTGGGGGGACGTAGACGAAAAAATTTTTCTCATATTTCGTTTTGTTCGAGATGTCTGAACCAGGGATTGAAATAGGTACTCGCGTTTAATCAGCCAACAAACTACCTACTAGACTATGGCGACTACTAATATTATAACAAATTTGCACAAATTTTCTTCGATAGTGGTTAATATATTATAGAGACTTCGACGTCATTTAAGGATATGGTTAACAAGTTTGTCTCATATCGAATCCGGCATTTCATACCAGTCAGCTTGAATAAATTCCCAAAGCTTATCGCCATTTGTGGGACAGTTTCATCTTACTACATGTCTCAAGTTATCGATCGGATTTGGATCTGAAGATAGAGCACTTTGCAATATACTTAGGATCATTATTATGCTGGGACAAGCCAATTTTTTTATAAAGATTCTGACCAAGAGCTGACTATGCACTTTGAAAAATGCGGTTGTGGGACATCGGCACAGCCTTATGCAACGATTACAGACTTTTTTGTTTAAATTGGTAAAATTCAACTTGGTTTACATGTGGTTTTAACAAGACGATCTCACGAATCTAATTAAAGGCGAGTTTGGTTAATAATTAATATCCCTATTATCCGTTGATCACTAACACCATGCGCTTTGGCTGCATTAAACTAACTACTTTTTTTTTAGTGTAGTCCCCCATGGTGAGGAGCCCGGTTAAAAATCACTAGTATCACATGTACTCTGATTTTTTCCGAAATTACAGCTCCCGGTAACCAATTTCCAATTTTTAAGATAAGAATGCTGACTGGCAAAGGCCTAAATATTGCCGCCGGTGAATTTCAAGTGAAACTAATTTATCATTTATAGCTTTAGGTGTATGCTGTTATATTAAATGAATTAATAATAAAACTATCCAGAAAAAAAGAAGAGTTGTGTGGATCTTGAAAGCCATGAATTCGCAGGCGATATCTCCCATAAACATTCGGAGTTGCAGAATAAACTGAAGCAACTAATGCTACAAATTAGATGTGTTGAAGGTGCGGAAAATATATGCAACATTTATCAATAACAGTCGTGAATTTACACTTAGTGCTCAATACATACAATACTTCAACTCATTCTGCTCTTTTGGTAGCTGGAAATGTCCAATATCATAAAAAAGAAAGCATGGTATAGCAATAAAATATGGAGAAAACCAAGGTATGGCTCGAGTAGAGCCTATTTTAATATATAGCAGAGAATCATGGCAAATTACAAAGGAAGTATGAAATTACTAATGATCAGCGTAATCTGGTGGGTACTGTGTGCACTTATTAGACAACAACTTTAAGTTAAAACCATTAAAACCATATCACTCATTAAAGAAAAGAAAATTTTTCAGATCTATCATTCGGAGTAGACATTGAACTGTAAGTTTCGCAACTTACGAATGAAATTAACATACATAACATGGATGGTGTGAAAGGCTAGGCAATAATTCTGACTAGTGACAAATGATGAATGTACGTATGAAATAACAAAATTATTGTTTGTTTTGTTGTTACTCTATGGTATACGTATTTTATGGAATGTATTTACGGTGTATAACGAGGGACAGTTTCATAAAAAGTGCTGATAGTGGAAAACACTACCACCAATTTTTATTACATTCAGGAAACACGAACTTCAAATGTCACGTGCAGACATTGTTTTCAGGATATTAAATAAATGGTCAGGTAATTAAATTTCAAATGTAAACAATCAGACGAAGTTAATCCATTCAATAAAAAAAGAGAGAAAATTAACGACAGATGTTTCAAACAAAATTTTACAAAATCATTTTTGTTTTTCATACTTCATTGTACAGAATTGTGCTAAGCATGATAAAGTTAAAAAACTTTTACAATTTCCTGTTTTATAGGAAACTGCTTAAGGCTAAATGTTTAAGGCTAAATGAAAACTTACATAAATCGATTGAATAGTTTTTTACAAAAACACAATTTGGCACTCTCAGTATTCGATGGTATTTTCTGTGCTCTCATATTTCTCGTACGCCCCGATGGTAGTTATTATTATTGTTACGTTTCTACCCTTTTAAAAACTTTTAAAATATGGGTTCGTCGATTGCAAATAAAATAAAAATAAATTTGTGTTTAGTTTAAGATAAATTCTTTATTGTTCGCACAATTCTGTGTGTTATTGTTCACAACTTGATGTAAACAACAACAATTTACTTTGTTTGCTATTCTTCTTTACACTCTTTTGCGTAAACACTAACAATTGTTCGGCAGATCTTTATAACGCAGATCTTCAAACCACGATTATTCTCATCACACGCAACGCGTCTTCACACAAGACTGACAGAATTTTAACTGACTCCGTTGCCTGCTTTGTCTTGCCTTTTATATCGCAGGGTAAACAGTCTGATGGATGCTCTTGAAGGAGAATGACTTCGCCTTCTCGAAATCTCTATAAATGTAAACATGTTGTTTACGTTATTGTTGTTTGTGTATTTTATTTACGTTTGTCCTTGCATTGTTGTTGCTGCCTTTTTGTTTACTTGTCTATTCTCTCTTTCATACTGTGTTTC
The DNA here is from genome assembly GCA_958299815.1 of Sarcophaga carnaria. Taxonomy (NCBI): domain Eukaryota; kingdom Metazoa; phylum Arthropoda; class Insecta; order Diptera; family Sarcophagidae; genus Sarcophaga; species Sarcophaga carnaria. Next base: position 75,496,248 of record OY283151.1, read on the forward strand.
TTGTTGGTATATTTTTGTTTACTTGTTAGTAATGTAAACAAATGCATTATATTTGTTTTTGTAGATTTTGTTTACAATTTTAACGATGTGAAAGCAAAACACCATTTCCATTTACAATGTAAATTTTACATAAGTATAGCACAACGCATAAAAGTCTAGTAACCCGACTTGCAAAGGTTAAATGGTTATGGTCCATAGAATCCAGCAGAATGAGCTAAAAAACAAATCTGTCGTTCGGAGTCGACTTTAAACTGGGACCTACAGCGTCATGTATAAAATTAACACATACGCTGTGTAATGAAAAATTTTGTATGCAATTATCATCAACGTGCAAAAACCGGCTTCTATTTACCTGCATTTGAAACCGATTCAATTAATTTTTTTTCAACTACGCCAATTTTGGTTGACTCGGCAAAAAGTGCGTTGTTGTGGCCATGGTTTAGCTTAAAATTGGAAGCGAACCACAGTCTCAAGGTTAGTTTTTTTATTCCTTTTAATTTCTACCGAAAACATACGTCTGCCTTCTTATTATTATTTGTTTGATTCATATCAGATTCATTATTTGAGTTTTTCCAGGTATACCGATACAAATACAAATGTCTCCATAGAGACCATTTATTGTGAACGAGTCCTAATTTTTTTGTGTCAAACTTATCTTTAAAGATTTTAATGCATTAACGTTTTTGTTTTTATTTTGATTTCATTTGAAGAAACATGCTGGGGAGAGAGAGAGAAGCAACATGCATAGTTTCCACAGTTCAGAGTTAACGATTTTTAATTGCTAAATGCAGAACGTTGAAGACCAACAAGAAAATTTCAAGATTCTGAATTAGAAACAATTGGCCAATTCACACGACTTTGTATCGTGTATGTTGTATTGAATACACTTTTCGTTTGTGAATGCTCAATGCTATGCTGTATTGTGTATTTCCAAACGACAAAAAAAAAACGAAAAGAAGAAGACCAGTATTTATAATTTGATTTTCAAGCAACAAAATGAAAAATATTAAGGAAAATAGTTAATTAATTAATTATCTGTGCGAACAATTATAATTTTGAAATGTTAATTGTTGACTCAAGTTACATAGAAAATATTTTGTATTTTTATTCTTTTTCTTGATTATTGGAATTTACATAAACTGATAGCACAAAACCAATACAACTTCCAAAAACATATGAAAAAAATATGTATAAGTGTATCGGATTTTTATATGAAAATTATCAACAACAAGCATACGCCATTATATATTCGTCCAACAATACAATGAATACAACGATACAAGGTCTTGTGTGAAATGCCCAAATATTGAATTATGAGTCAGAAGCAAATGGCAGAAATATTAAATATTGCACAACATACAATTACAATTACAATTACAATTACTGGCCGTTTAAAACCTACGGTGAAAATTCAAAAGCTTGAAAATGGGTGTCACATGAATTGAATGAAAGGCAATTCAGTATTGCATCGAATTGTTACTGACGATGAAAAATGGTTTTGTTTTCAGAATCCAAAGGTGAAATAATGGTTAATTCAGTATAACCATCGGCTGCAAAGCCTGATCCATTTGGAAGGAAGACAATGCTATGTGTCTGCTGGTACTAGAAAGTTGTGGTATGCAGATCGCTACCGACAATAAATCATCAATTTTAACTACGTATTTAAAAAACGCATCGAAAAACGATCAGAATGGGCCACGAGACACAGAAAGGTAATTTTGAAACATACACCTGCTCACAAATCAAAGACTTTGCTCCTTCTAACTTCTACTTGCTTTAATTGATGGGACATACATTGGCTGAGAAATATTCCGACGTGGCGTGGGCTCCACAAATTGTCCGAAATATGCCGGAAATGTGTAGCCAGCAATTGCCAATACTTCGAGATTAAAATGAATTTTTCTTTCCAATTAAAAATTATTCTTATAAAAAACTCGCTCAATAAAAAAATTAATGAAATAAATGCCTTTTTTATTTGTTTTCATAAACAAATTATACGTTGTTTTTCAATAAAATGTAAACATTAACATGAAGGTAAATGTGTATATTTTCATGCAATTGAAATAATTTTTTCACCCAAGGCATTACAATACAAATAATTATAATGGGCACCTTAAAAACAAAGGCTTAAAAATAAAATATAGAAATTGTTAATTCTATTAATAAGAGAAGAGAAATAATCAATAACAATAACAATAATACCCTTAAAGAAAAGTATATTTTATAATACATAATATTATTAAAGGAGTTGAAGAAATACTTATTTAAAATTTGTTATTATAATAGTAATCAAAAATTACAGGGCAATATTAATAATATTTATGTATTGCCAATTATTCCCCATTATGGTAGCTTTAAAAGAATTCATTGTTTTCTGGGAAACCGAAAGTAAAAATAATTCAATTTTGTATAGAATAGAGACAGCGCAGAACCACAGCAATATTTCAAAAATAAAATACATGGGTATATATGGAAGTGAAATTTTAAAGGCAGCGAGACAACAAGCTACGATTCTGCAGGTTTGCATTTAGGCTAATGCTTTAAACAGAATAATACTATGTTCAGAAATGAGCTTTTATTGAGTCAATATTCGGTTTATTGAGTACAATATTTTAAGTGTTCAGGCAGCTTATTCAATATTCATTTGACAACATTGTTTTTTTTTTTTTTTTTGTTTCGTTGTTTTTTTTGTTTTGTTTTTTGTTTTGTTTGTCGTTTTTGACATTTGAGTTGTCAAATACCAACAGAAAGTGTTCGGATAATTGTAATATGCTCACTGAACATACTTATGACAGTGCTGCATTTTAAGTTTTACTCAATATTATAACAATTTTCGTATTTATTGTGCAATAATTAATTGAAACTTTATATGAAATATTGAGCTCAATAATGGCGTTTATTGCGATTTACGCAATAAAGGTGCATATCTGAACACCGTATAAACGCAACGCAGCAACGACAACAATTTTGTAATTGAAGCCTAAGGTAAACTGAGTGCGTATTAATTATAATAAACGCAACAACAGCAAAGCATAAGCAAAATAAATAAAAGTAAATAGTTCATTAATAGTTTATCAATGCTGCCACTAAAACGTTTTTTGCGTTATATTTTATACATCGCGTTTTTAAAACCTCTGTTTTATGTATGTTATTATATTTATAGCACTAACCCTCTCATTTCCAGCATAAATCCTTTCACTGTTAGTCCTAATTCTCTCATTGATGAGAACACCATGTTATATTTTCTCCATGGTTAACTGTATCGGTTGTATATCTCGGAGATTAAAGTTAGACTCGTTGTTGTGTTCTTTAATTTAAATGTCTTCTAGCAAAACTTAGAACAGACTCTACGGCTTTTTCTGATATGTTTTATTGCAACTGTAGCTCTAAGAAGTTATTACATGAAGTCTTCCAGCTTTATGTAATATTTTGATGTTTCCAAATTTAATTACGCTACAAATTGTTGATGTTTGAATATCATGTTTTATAGAAATTTCTTTCTTTAAAAGTTCATTTTTAAAGTTTTTCGAAACTTTTGATTTTAACTACGAGCTGTATTTGTTTTCAGCCAATTGCCTCAAAATATTAATAAAATAAGGTAAACGTTCTAAACTCAACTTCGTAAATAATATAATGATATTGATGATTTAAAAAAAAATTTAAAAATTAAAAATTAAATAATTTGCTAGTGTTAATAATATAGAAAGGAGAGTAGCAAATGTGTTGAACACTTTAATTTGTACTCTCTCTACCAACCTTGAATTTTATTCTTTTAAAATGGGGAAATCAATTTTAATTTGACATTATCAATAAGACTGTGGATTGAATTAAGAAATAAGCCAGCAAATTTTGGAAATAAGTAATTAAAAAAATTAATAAAGCAAATGTTTGTATCCTCTTAGAGATGATGAAGGAGCACCCCGATTCAGTACCAGTTTATTTGATATTATCAAATATCAAGGACACGTTAAGCTGATAACGTGTGCCGACAAGAGGGCGTTGAATCACTATCTTAAGGATTGGAGAAATCTAGCCGGACTCCAAGTTGAAGATGGTATAAAAAGACGCTACTACTAGCCGACTAGGAACGCGGTTCTGCATGTATTTCCCGAAGATACCAACACACAATCTGAAAACTGCCTAATTGGAAGAGCGCCGTGCATCCCGTTGCGAAATTCCTATAGTCATCCAAGAATCCCTGAATTAAATGGTGAATTTCAATGGTGTGCTGACCTTAGGGTTTGGGCATGTCGTCCTTAAGGTCTACAAAAAAGACTAATTCCATAGAGTCTGGTGATAGTGTTGAAGAATGAACATATATACTCCACGGATGCTGAAGATAATACTAAAAATTAAAGTAGATCAATATTTGTATCAAAAATGATACATTTAAATTTTTGAGACGATATAACTTTAATTCAGAAAAAGTTAGATGCCTGATATTTTCTTAATTCGTGAGCATTGTTATTGTCATTATTTTAAATCAAATAAAAAGAGAAAATTTCAAACAGGGTTCAAAAAATTCAAAAACTTCATAATTCTATCTTATGTATCATTTTTGATACATACGACTTTCCTAGGGATTCTTTGGTGTTGTGTATGTAATTTTTTTAAGTTTTCAAAAGATTTTGTGAAGTTTTATCGGGAATAATACATTATTTATGATATTTGATAAGGAATTGAAAGTTAAGTGTCGGATGAAAGAGAAAAAGTTGAATTTTCTGTTGTTGATATTGATTGAAGTAGTCGTAGTCTAGTATGTAGTATGTTAGCTTATTAGACGTCAGACCAAGTTTCAAACCTCAGGTCAGACATTTCCAGTTTACAAAGAAAGGTTGTAATGACCGATTAAATATGTACATTTATATGCAATATTCCTGCTACTGCAGATTCTGAAGAAGAAGAAAACAGAAGCTCCTCTTATGAACTGACGCAAGTACTGACAGCTGCAAACATGACAATAGGACGTTAATCGAAAAAGATGGTACTGTTTGCAATAGAGAACCTTATTAGTAGTTTCGGAAGAAAAATTATTATCAATTTTCACGCAGATTGCTAGCAGCTGTCACATAAAATGCTGTAGAATCTTTCTTACTGCCTGTAGAGTAAGATGCAAAACACCTATTGTGAATAACAATAATAATGCGACATCTAGTTGCATTTTAATAAGAAAATGTCAAAATGTCAATTAAAATAAACGTCATGCTTTACATCCTTCTTCTTTGGTAAAACTCCGGCACGTGAGATTGTAATAGCGCATGGTGGCAGCGGTAAAACCGACTTTTTGCTAAGAAAAAAAAAGAAGGGATTATGGCCCCAAAAGAAGATAAAAACGAAAAGGTTTTTGTTGCTAATGTTGCTCCTCCTGAGCCTTTTAATTTTTTACAACCAGAATGTTGGACAAAGTGGCGTAAAAGGTTTGAGCGTTATATGAGTGTCTCCGCACAATTAACAAAACTTCCACAGGAACAAATTGATTTGCTGTTTTACATAATGGGTGAGAAAAGTGAAGAAGTTTTGCTGCAATTTGGCAATTCGCCCACAACTCTGGCAAGTGCCTTAAATTTGTTTGACAACTATTTCAACCCAAAGAAAAATGTTATCTTTGAACGCTTTAAGTTCAACTCACGTGCACAAAAACAAGGGGAATCTATTGACAGTTCCATAACGGATCTGCATTCTTTGGCGGAAAACTGCGATTATGGAAACCTAAAAGACGATTTAATTCGAGACCGAATTGCGGTTGGTATGCTTAATACCAAAGTCAGTGAACAAATACAAATGAAGTCAGACCTAACCTTAAAAATTGCAATGGACACAGCACGTGAAGCAGAGATCCAGATAAAACAGACTAGAATTATAACAGATGATAAACATGTTTACAACGTTCAAAAGGAAGCCAAGCAGCGAAATTATGGTGGTCAACAGCGAGGTACTGGGTATCAAAAATCTGGCAGTGGTGGTAACTATAATTTAAGTTATAAAAATAAAATATGTAGTTATTGTGGATATAAAACATCCCATAATAGAAATCATTGTCCAGCTAAAAACAAAAATTGTAAACTTTGTGGTCTACGTGGACATTTTGCAAACGTGTGTAAAAAGAATATTGAAAACAAATTTAAATCTGATAGAACTAGAAAAGTAAATATTGTAGAACAGAATGAATCTAAAAATAATTCTTCAGAAAGTCATAAACATGAGTACATGATTGGATCGATTAGTAGACTATTCGTTGGCAATATTGAAAAATCGGGTGTAGAATCGTGGTTTATTTAGAGTTTCGTATTTGAATTGAAAAACAAATTAAAGTTTTTGATAGATACGGGAGCAGATTGCGTTTGCATCCCTGAAAATTTAGTTCCGGAAGGTCATAACTTGAATATTTTTAAAACATCTACGGTTTTAAACGGCCCTGATGGCAATTCTTTAATGGTTGTAGGTGTTTCTAAAATGACTTTAATTTACAAAGATAGGAAATTTTCGGACGACATTTACATTGTCAGTGGATTAGGTACTCCTATATTGGGACGTAATGCAATTGTTACTTTAGGAATTATTACATGCTACGTGCGTAGCAACTACTTATAGCCGTATTTGGGGAAACTTGTATCCGGGACACCAGAGAGGAATAAAAGAGAGAACATTGTTATTGACATAATCGATGTTCTATTGCAACAGGAAACACCTCACCTGACGTCGATATCAAATGTTTCTAACGAAATAAAACAATGGTTTGTGCCATCAGGTTTCAGCTAGCCCTCGATTGGGAGCGTTACTGATGGGAGTGACAATAAGCTGCCCCATCTAAACAATGGGAAACTTATAAATCGTCACAAAGCAAGGCAGCTAGATGTCAAATTGTTACCATTTAGAAAAAAATAAATCCAAGCTCACATGAAGTGTTTAATTTTTAGTTAAAAATCCATGCAACAACGTACATCATGTCAAAAATTTTGGCGTAAATTTCATAAAAGTGATAATAAAATGTTAGAATATAAAATAGTTTTATTAAAATGAATTTAGATAAATAAAAATATTTTAATCTTGTAACAAAATCTATCAATAATTGCGAAATTTCTATGAAATATAAGTATGTATCAAAAGTGATACATAGCTAGAATTGTGAAGTTATTTTAAGGATCGATCTACGATTAAAATACATAGAAGTGCGCTCAGAATGGTTGTCGAGGTCATTACGGAGAATCACACTATGGGCACGCATACGAGTCGCATTGGTTTTAGTAATGAAGAGAAGCCTGTTCTTCAGCTGCGGGATACATGCCCGGCTTCATGTTGTATGAAAAAGGCGTATTGTTGTCTACAATCTTGATCTTGATGAACTGTCACGCGCTGACATTGGTAGTCTGAGTCACTTCATCAGACACTCCGAGTAGTTCCCGGAATAGAGGACAACGGAAAACTTTTGTATCACAATGGCCTTTATATATTTAGCTCTTTCTGCCTACATACTTTACTTCCATTTTTGTCCAATGACAGGTTAGTAGTGATACGATATTTGTGTCCAAATTTATTGATTACACAAACATTTCTGAACCAATGTCACAAATTTTGTTTGTCCATTCATAGTAGCAAACTTTACTTAAAAAATTTAAAATAAGTGATTAAATTCTTAAAGTGCATTCTCTTGTGAAGAGATTGACACTTCGTTTGATAAAATCGAACAAAAATTACCGTAGTTATTATTTAAAGAGTATAACAGTCGTGTTATATTTTTCATATATATTTTTTTTTTCAAATGAACTTTCAGTTCAAAAATTTTCAGAATTTTTAATGGATCTTGATTATACATTGGATAATGTGTCAATTTCATGTTTGAGCGACCACCAGTAGTTTTCCAATGTTTGCGCAAAGACATGTATTATTTTTTGGGAAAAACACGAATATTAGCCGACTTCTGGCAGTCGCCCAAAAGTGAAATAGACACATTTTGTCGTAAACAATCAACATCTATCAAAAATTTTGAATATTTTTAAACCGAAAGTTCATTTGATAAGGTGACATATGTATATAAAATAAATTATACGACTGTTATACTCTTTATATAATAACTACAGTAATTTTTGTTGGATTTTTTCAAACGAAGTATCAATCTCCTCACAAGATAATACACTTTCAGAGTGTCACCAAGAATGCCTAAACGTGAAATAATAAAAAAACAATTTTTTCAAAGTTCACTTGATCAACACTAATGACATTTAAGTTTGAACCAAATATTTATGTTTCATTTTCATAAATACCGATATCAAGATCCATCCAAAATATTGAAAATTTATGAAATGAAATTTCATTTGATAAGATGATTTATATAAAAAATATAACGCGACTGTTATACTATTTAAATAATAACTACGATAATTTTTGTGCAATTTTATCAAACGAAGTGTCAATTTCTTCACAATATAATGCACTTGTAGAACGTCGCCACGTATTTCATATTTTTTTATAAAATTTTGCAATTAAGAATGGGCAAACTTGAAAAAATAGTAAAAAAAATAATATTCTCCAAGTTTACCCCATCAAAACTCAAAAAATATAAGTTTGTACAAAATGTTAATGTATAATGTTTAAAGGCTAATCTCTCCCAGTTCCATAAAACTTTGGATTTTTAAAATAGGTTAAAAATCAATAAGAGGGTAATCAATAATTTTCTGTCGAAAGATCAAAAATTACGTTTTTGTCAAATAAAAGAAGTTTGGAGGGTTCGAGAAATATAAAAAAATATTTTTGAGTTCTACTCAACAAAACTCACAACCTGCACTATGCCACTAGCTGGTTATATTTTGACTGTCGCATCGTGTTATTTTTACAAATTATTACTTAAAATTCATATTTTGGAGTACCTTGACTTTTAAGTCGACTGTATATTTCACGAATATCTTCACAGCAATTGTTTGCCTGAATGATACCACAATAATTATGGAGTTTAAGGGACAATATAGGATGCATTATTGAGCCGTTAATGAATGATATACTTTGTGACTTTTATGGCATTGTCACAACAGCATCATTCCTATTGTGGCGTTAGCTTTATTACTCTATTTTCGCTTCCCCAATATACATCAGAGATCAGCAATGAGTATTCAAAAAGATGAGTAGTTCGAATCATACTCATAATTTCTGATACTTATACACATTTTAATACTATTCATACTATTCACATTCAATGTTTGAACTCATACTTAACAACACGTATGATGTTGTTGATTTCGATAAGCATGATTTGCGTACGAACACTACAATACTCACTAGAAGGTTGTGTGTTTGCTTTGCTTGTTGTCTTTGTCTTTTTCCTTCTTCTTTTGTGAATACAGCAACAACTAAGACTGTATACTTTGATGAATGATTCGAGTTACTCGAATCATTTATGAGTATTATAAGTATTTTTTTACAAATTATGAATCAGACATATTTCGAATGTTATGAGTTTGATGTCAACGCTGTATTCATAGTACCTGTACTTATAAATCAATGTTGTAGTGAGACGAACGAATCAGAGTAGTTGAATGTCAATACTGTTGGCTCGCTCATACTCAAAATTTCATGAGTACTTATGAGTAGCGAAAAAACGATTCATTCCTGATCTCTGATATACATATCTGTTGATAACTCCTTAATAATAGTGAACTATGTTGTATATCAAATAGTTAGGAGAGCAACTGTAATTATGGTGGCCGCCATTGCCACCATTAGTTTGCTTTTCCACCCTAAAATTAAAAGACGTTTGCCTTCCGTGCTAAACAAATTATTGCTTCTCTGTGAATATGCCTACATTATGTATGTTTTTCTTTCCTTACGTGTAAATAACATCATGATTTTGTATGGTAATATGAATTTTTTGTTTCTTTTGTTCAGAAATTAAACTGATTGTAAATAGGAAAACAAAAACTTTTATTCTCATCTCTTAAAAAACTACAATTGTTTCTTACTATTTTACAGTTCCGAAATGAATATCATTGAAACCATTTATTTTTTATTTATGTAGTATGTAAATATGTATGTACATACATATTCTGTTTATTTAAAACAACAGAATTGAATGTTGTTATTATTGTTTGATAAAATTAATTAAAAACATAAAAAAGTTTGTTTTTTATAATTTTCTACAGTTGTTGTTCGCCCACATAGAGAAGTAAAATAAATAATACTCGTAGAGAAGTAAAATGTAATTCATTTCAATTTTATTACGAATTTTCCAAAACAAAAACAATTTCATGCTATCTGCTCCAATTTACATATCAATGAATTTTGTGCAGGATTTCCATGCTGTTTAAATTATTGAATGACTCTTATTGTGAAATTAGAGTGAATTTTCAATAAATTAAAAGAAATGGCAAAGCATTGGAGCGAATTTGGTGCTAGAAAAGTCTAGACGTTCCAGTTGATTTATTCATGCTTTATAGGGACATTATATTATATTTTTGAAAAACAAATATAATTGATATTTTATAATAAAACTAGTTTAATATTCTAGTAAATACATGCCTAACGGTGATCGAAGAATCAAAACAGCATAATCAAAGCTATTCATTTCGGAACTCTTTTATGGAAAGAACAGGTTATTATTAATAATTAATTAATTCGCTTCAAAACGAACTTAACGATGTCTAATTTAATAAATTATACCTCCGGCCAATCATGTGAGTGAAGACATATTTAACTAGCAAAGACAAAAACCACACAGTTTTAACGAGCCAATGTTAAAATTAACAGAACAAAGTTATACGGTGTTCAGATATGCACCTTTATTGCGTAAATCGCAATAAACGTCATTATTGAGCTTAATATTTCATATAAAGTTTCAATTAATTAATTGTTATAATATTGAGTTAAACTCATAAGTGTGTTTAGTGAGCATATTACAATTAATACAATTAAATCTGTCAATATTTGACAACTCAAAGTCAACAACGACAACCAAAAAAAAAAATCAAAACAAAATACAACAACCAGCTTTTTGTTTACCAGCTGTCAAATGAATAATCAGCTGAACTGCGTACATTTTTATGCCTGAACACTTAAAATATTGTAACCAATATACCGAATATTGACTCAATAAAAGTGCATATCTGAACATAGTATTAAGTGTTGAAAAATAATCGATTTTCTTTTAATTCGCCAATAATTCTATTTTTGATTATTATTAATTGTGAATAATTGTATTTAATTCTATGGGATATTTGGAGTTCGGTGGGGTAATATTTTTTCACAGTATCCACAGACATTGTGAACGCAGTGAATTTTGCGATCCCCATTTCTCAATTCCAAAACTATTTCCGATTTGCTACTAATTGGGTTTAACTAAAGATACCTTGGGCTACAATTTATTGGACCCGATTTCTCTAATCAAAGAACCTTGTGAAGAGTACCACCGAAATTGTTATACTCAGAAGCTTGTGAGGTATAACTTTTCGTGTATTTGGATGATTACTTTCCATGACAATTTTATCTAACTTCTGTTAAACACATTGCTCTGTTATCTTTAACATTGGCTCTGGTAAGGATTTTATTTGATAGTAAAATTCAAATATATCTTCACATATGCTAAACAACGGCCAATACAAATACGAGCCCGCGATCGTTATTCGCCAACTTCATGGTGGTAAGTAGTTGGAATAAATCCACCAAATTACAAAAATCAGCCCATCACTAATGAAGTGTCCAAGATGACAACGTGAAACTCCTGCCTCAGAAAGGCAACGTAAAGGATATTTATAAATTCGCAGAAGTATGTGATCTTATGCAAATGCATCGGCTAATCAAACGTCTAACGACATTTGTAACATTTCGCTGTTTAAGGAGCATTCTTTGTATTATTAGGCCATAAACTATTTCAAACAATGGCATATTACGAAAAACAGTCAAGACTCAAGTTGCTATTGAAGGAGTGGTAATAATATGGTTAAGAATACCTTCTATTCTATAATTTAACGAATAAACTCATAGCATCGGAAACCCTCAGAACACCTAAAGGAAAATATTTAGTGCCATTGGAAGACCTCGCAACACCCAGCGGAGAGCTTCTAAAGAAGAGATAACTCAGAAGTTTTGCACAGAGTCGTGTTATTTGGTATTTAGCTATTATGGGTGACTCACGCCATTGCAATAGGCGTTAAGAAAAATCGTGCGTATACAACATACATATTGTTACGAAAAAATCTTGATACTGGTGTTTTGCTTTTAAATCGTTTAACATTAAAATTATAAACAAAAGCTATAAAAACAAGAACAATGAACTTGTTTACAATTCATCGCTCTGCGTAATATAATAACAAACACCAGCATAAAAAATGATAAACAAGTAACCAAAAATATACCAACAAACACAAGCATAAAAAATGACAAACAAGTAAACAAAAATACAACAAACAATAATAAATGTAAACAAAATACACAAACAACAATAATAAAAACGATGTCTACATTTATAGAGATCTCGATAAGTCCAAGCCACGAACATTCCCCCTTAAGAACATTCATCAGACTGTTTATGTTACCATATAAAAGACAAGGAAAAGCAGGCAACTGAGTTAGTAAAGTTCAGTCAGTGAAGACGCGGTGCATTTAAAGATGTCCGTTACAAAGATCTGCCGAACAATTGTCTAGTAATTGTTATTGTTTATGCAAAGGGTGTAAACAGAGAAATAACAAATAAAGCAATTGTTGTTGTTATATCAAGTTGCGAACAGTGGGACATAGAATTGTGCGAATAATAAATAATTTTAATTAAAACTGAACACAAATTTATTTTTATTTTATTAGCAATCTACGAGCTCATATTTTAAACGTTTTAAAAGGTAAGCAAGTAAGAATATATTTACATACGTTTTATCAACGATAAAAATAAGAGATCTCTGAGCTTTCTTTTAAAAAACCAGAATTCTTAGAAGAACTTATTTATATGCTAAAGCTAACAGTGTTCTAACTTTAGAATTGATTACTTACGGTGATGGTTTGTTCATCGAGAACTATTTGTAAGAGTTCTCTGTTGTCAGTTCACATAACCTCCACATTCCCTCAAATCGCTGGTATAGAATATCCAATGCGGCATGAACTGTATTGCATCCTGTTGAAACTATATAGACCACATATTATCAAATTCAGGCCGAAAACCTGAACCTATTGTGCTAGCCTTTAACAGTGGCCGTTCAAAGAAAGTGGACCGATTATGAACAAATTTGACAATGTTGTTTGTTCATGTACTCATTCATCCAGAAGTGGTTCTCATTGTTGATTATGGGGGTTAGGCAGCTTCAACAAAATAATCATTATCAACTGTCAATGCTCAAAAGTTCATTTCGGAAGACCCTATGTACGTTTACGGTTTATATTGTAATTAGCTCGTATATAAAGAGACTGTTACATTAATACTAATTTAAACTAGAATACGTACTGTTAAAAATACTGTCGATAGAGGTTTTCAATTTCGGTTATCAAATTCATTTTTAAAAATATCACATCAATTTTTATCCAAAAGTTAAAACAAACATACCATATCAAATAATTTCAACTGAGATGAAATTTGAATGCATTCGAAGACCCATAAATCCATTTTATTATTTGACCCATATTTTGAGCCTTATTTCTGTGGTTCCCAATCTAACCAATCAAAAAACTAACAGAAATTATTCGAATAATCGTACAATATTTCATACACATAAGTATAGGCAAATGGTTAAAGTTAAAGTCTTTTATTTGCTGTTCCCTCTGCTGTATATGGTACGTAAACAACGGATGAATTAAGTATGTTTTTAAAAATGAATAAAATGTTCTTCCAATGCCAACGTTTAAACAAGCATGCAAAACATTCATTCATATGGTCATAGGCTAGAAATGGAAAGTTTGGTTTTTGGGGTTGGAAAGGGTTGCCTTTTTATACTGACCGTATGTTGTATGGAATGTTGACCAATTTTAGTTCACAAAAAGCCAAATAAATTTCTTTTCATACATACAGAAATATTTATGCACATACATACATTGGTGCTACATTTGCATGTTCCAAATGCCTGAATTCCTTTAGTTTCCTTAAAAACACAAGAATGTTGGCACACATGTATGGATGTAATTACTTTGGTCAATGCCTGTGTCAAATGCCTGTGTCTGTTCATGCTGAAATGCTCTTTTTACTGCTCTTTTTATTACAATTTCTTTTTTTTTTCATTTTATAAAATAAATACCAAATATTTTCCATACGGATGCTGGATAGTTGATTCGGAAACTTATGACTTCAATATAAAAATTTAAAAACAATTCTTTTCTCTTTTCTGATTAGTTTTTATCTGTTTTAGATTTATCGAAATTTTCAAACACTTTTTGAATACATTTGACTGGACATTAGATGACTTCATATGCAAATAATCCCTTTACAAATTTATTGACTTTTTGAATACATTGAAGAAATCAATTTAATTGTTTTAGGCAGTACCCAATTTTGTTCTAAATTTAGACAAATGTTGTTGTTGTTGTTGAATATTAGAATGAACAAAAATGTTATTAACAGAATTGATTTGTAAATTTCTTTGAAAACTTGATGTTTCCATATATAAACACCTAAATACCTACTTTTTGTTATAAAATTGTAGATATTTTTAGTTTTGTTCATTTTATTGTGGAAAAAGGAGAAGTCAATAATACCATTAAATTTTAGTTCCTGATATCATTAAAATTAAAAGTCAATCAAAAGATAAATTCAAGCGCTACAATAGGATGATGCATCATATTCCAATAAATTGTTTTTCCTTGCTTGGCAATAACACTATGCGACAAAATAAAAAAAAATTAAATACACCCAGCCAATTACACAGTGTAAATTGTGAGTAGAACTCAAAAATATTTTTGTTTTATTTTTCTTGAACCCTCCCAACTTGTTTTATTTGACAAAATTTTTTTTTTGGACTTTACGCACATATTTATTGATTACACAATCATTTCTGCACTAATGTCCAAAACTTAAACCTTATTAGAAAGGAGAGGGCCTTTAAAACGATATCCAATATATATATTATTGGACTTAATATGGTATTGGGTTTGATGAGGTAAACTTGACAAATGCGAATTTTTCATATTTTTTCAATTTAGTACGTTCATTGTAGCAAACTTTAATTAAAAAATATGAAATAGGT
This sequence comes from Sarcophaga carnaria, assembly GCA_958299815.1. Lineage (NCBI taxonomy): Eukaryota > Metazoa > Arthropoda > Insecta > Diptera > Sarcophagidae > Sarcophaga > Sarcophaga carnaria. The sequence goes on from OY283151.1 coordinate 75,511,391, forward strand.
GATGACATTCTGAAAATACATTATCTTCTGAAGAGATTGACACTTTAGTTGATCAAATCTGACAAAATTTTCCGTAGTTATTATTTAAATAGTGTAACAGTCGAGTTATATTTTTTATATATGTGTCAAATGAACTTTCTGTTCAAAAATTTTAAAAAGTTTTGATGGATCTTGATTGTTTATCGCAAATGTGTCAATTTCACGTTTGATTCTTTAACAAACTCTTTCTTTTAGTAACATTATTACAACTTGCCGTTAACCAAAGGGAGGATTTTAACGGGCAGATAATTTGTTTTTCATTATTATAAGTGCACGATAAGGTAGAATTGAGCGTTAAGCTAAAGGGAAGATCATCCTACATGTAACTTTTAAAGTTAAGTTTATTTTTAAACTTGCCATATTATATATTATTTTCAATATGGCAACTTCAAATATAAACAAAGTGAGTAAATGGTACAAAAAAAGCCCTTCGTTGCCACTGCGTTTAAAAAAAGACTTGTTTAATTTGAGCAGTGTTATTGCTTCGCCACCGCCATATTTCTGAAAAAGTTAACTTTATTTTATCTGTAATAGGCCATTTACACTACAGCGAAATCTAGTACTTATGAGATTTCGAGCCAAATCTAGTTGATTTTAACTAGATTTCCCATACAAAACAAAATCTACTTATTTAGTAGATTTCGGCAAAATCTACTCAAAATCTACTAGAAATAGAAATGCAACTATGTGTTTTGCCAAATAGTACTTAAAAATACAACGCTGAGTAGGAAAAAATGACATTTCAATTTAAAAACAAAACTTTAACCTCTTCACGCCCTTGGCCACATATGTGTACGTTTAATTTTTTATAATCATAATTATAATAATAATAATAAAAAACAAAAAATTTTATAGTAAGTTATTGACTACCAAATCCTCTAACAACAGAAGTAAACATTTTACCGGTTGTCTGCACTGATGATATTACTTCCGACCCATAGTTAGATAAATAAACAAAAAAGTGAAATAATTCTTCGGCAATCTGTTTTAGTGAATTATATCAAGAAACCGTTAATATTTGAAAAAAAAATAATATCAGATGTATTTAATGTAATAAGTTTTACCATGACTACCTAAAAAATCTAAAAGATGGACTAAAGTGAATCCTGGAATTAGACTGGACGGTATGGGTCATTATCCTAAATACAAGGAACTGAAAAATCCCCCCAAATGTCACGATAAAAATTGTGTAAGACGAACTCTCTACATTTGTGAGAAATGTTAAGAATATATATGCCTGATATGCCCGGAATGTATGAAATCGTATCACACATAAATAACCATTAACGCTCAGTGACCACAAATGTGGACGTTATTCCTTTTTGTGAATTTTCATTCTTTTTTGTTTTCTGAATTCCTATTTAAATAAAATTAAATACTTTAAAAATTAATTAAAATTAAACTAAAAAAAAAATGAAGTCAGACCTAACCTTAAAAATTGCAATGGACACAGCACGTGAAGCAGAGATCCAGATAAAACAGACTAGAATTATAACAGATGATAAACATGTTTACAACGTTCAAAAGGAAGCCAAGCAGCGAAATTATGGTGGTCAACAGCGAGGTACTGGGTATCAAAAATCTGGCAGTGGTGGTAACTATAATTTAAGTTATAAAAATAAAATATGTAGTTATTGTGGATATAAAACATCCCATAATAGAAATCATTGTCCAGCTAAAAACAAAAATTGTAAACTTTGTGGTCTACGTGGACATTTTGCAAACGTGTGTAAAAAGAATATTGAAAACAAATTTAAATCTGATAGAACTAGAAAAGTAAATATTGTAGAACAGAATGAATCTAAAAATAATTCTTCAGAAAGTCATAAACATGAGTACATGATTGGATCGATTAGTAGACTATTCGTTGGCAATATTGAAAAATCGGGTGTAGAATCGTGGTTTATTTAGAGTTTCGTATTTGAATTGAAAAACAAATTAAAGTTTTTGATAGATACGGGAGCAGATTGCGTTTGCATCCCTGAAAATTTAGTTCCGGAAGGTCATAACTTGAATATTTTTAAAACATCTACGGTTTTAAACGGCCCTGATGGCAATTCTTTAATGGTTGTAGGTGTTTCTAAAATGACTTTAATTTACAAAGATAGGAAATTTTCGGACGACATTTACATTGTCAGTGGATTAGGTACTCCTATATTGGGACGTAATGCAATTGTTACTTTAGGAATTATTACATGCTACGTGCGTAGCAACTACTTATAGCCGTATTTGGGGAAACTTGTATCCGGGACACCAGAGAGGAATAAAAGAGAGAACATTGTTATTGACATAATCGATGTTCTATTGCAACAGGAAACACCTCACCTGACGTCGATATCAAATGTTTCTAACGAAATAAAACAATGGTTTGTGCCATCAGGTTTCAGCTAGCCCTCGATTGGGAGCGTTACTGATGGGAGTGACAATAAGCTGCCCCATCTAAACAATGGGAAACTTATAAATCGTCACAAAGCAAGGCAGCTAGATGTCAAATTGTTACCATTTAAAAAAAAATAAATCCAAGCTCACATGAAGTGTTTAATTTTTAGTTAAAAATCCATGCAACAACGTACATCATGTCAAAAATTTTGGCGTAAATTTCATAAAAGTGATAATAAAATGTTAGAATATAAAATAGTTTTATTAAAATGAATTTAGATAAATAAAAATATTTTAATCTTGTAACAAAATCTATCAATAATTGCGAAATTTCTATGAAATATAAGTATGTATCAAAAGTGATACATAGCTAGAATTGTGAAGTTATTTTAAGGATCGATCTACGATTAAAATACATAGAAGTGCGCTCAGAATGGTTGTCGAGGTCATTACGGAGAATCACACTATGGGCACGCATACGAGTCGCATTGGTTTTAGTAATGAAGAGAAGCCTGTTCTTCAGCTGCGGGATACATGCCCGGCTTCATGTTGTATGAAAAAGGCGTATTGTTGTCTACAATCTTGATCTTGATGAACTGTCACGCGCTGACATTGGTAGTCTGAGTCACTTCATCAGACACTCCGAGTAGTTCCCGGAATAGAGGACAACGGAAAACTTTTGTATCACAATGGCCTTTATATATTTAGCTCTTTCTGCCTACATACTTTACTTCCATTTTTGTCCAATGACAGGTTAGTAGTGATACGATATTTGTGTCCAAATTTATTGATAACACAAACATTTCTGAACCAATGTCACAAATTTTGTTTGTCCATTCATAGTAGCAAACTTTACTTAAAAAATTTAAAATAAGTGATTAAATTCTTAAAGTGCATTCTCTTGTGAAGAGATTGACACTTCGTTTGATAAAATCGAACAAAAATTACCGTAGTTATTATTTAAAGAGTATAACAGTCGTGTTATATTTTTCATATATATTTTTTTTTTTCAAATGAACTTTCAGTTCAAAAATTTTCAGAATTTTTAATGGATCTTGATTATACATTGGATAATGTGTCAATTTCATGTTTGAGCGACCACCAGTAGTTTTCCAATGTTTGCGCAAAGACATGTATTATTTTTTGGGAAAAACACGAATATTAGCCGACTTCTGGCAGTCGCCCAAAAGTGAAATAGACACATTTTGTCGTAAACAATCAACATCTATCAAAAATTTTGAATATTTTTAAACCGAAAGTTCATTTGATAAGGTGACATATGTATATAAAATAAATTATACGACTGTTATACTCTTTATATAATAACTACAGTAATTTTTGTTGGATTTTTTCAAACGAAGTATCAATCTCCTCACAAGATAATACACTTTCAGAGTGTCACCAAGAATGACTAAACGTGAAATAATAAAAAAACAATTTTTTCAAAGTTCACTTGATCAACACTAATGACATTTAAGTTTGAACCAAATATTTATGTTTCATTTTCATAAATACCGATATCAAGATCCATCCAAAATATTGAAAATTTATGAAATGAAATTTCATTTGATAAGATGATTTATATAAAAAATATAACGCGACTGTTATACTATTTAAATAATAACTACGATAATTTTTGTGCAATTTTATCAAACGAAGTGTCAATTTCTTCACAATATAATGCACTTGTAGAACGTCGCCACGTATTTCATATTTTTTTATAAAATTTTGCAATTAAGAATGGGCAAACTTGAAAAAATAGTAAAAAAAATAATATTCTCCAAGTTTACCCCATCAAAACTCAAAAAATATAAGTTTGTACAAAATGTTAATGTATAATGTTTAAAGGCTAATCTCTCCCAGTTCCATAAAACTTTGGATTTTTAAAATAGGTTAAAAATCAATAAGAGGGTAATCAATAATTTTCTGTCGAAAGATCAAAAATTACGTTTTTGTCAAATAAAAGAAGTTTGGAGGGTTCGAGAAATATAAAAAAATATTTTTGAGTTCTACTCAACAAAACTCACAACCTGCACTATGCCACTAGCTGGTTATATTTTGACTGTCGCATCGTGTTATTTTTACAAATTATTACTTAAAATTCATATTTTGGAGTACCTTGACTTTTAAGTCGACTGTATATTTCACGAATATCTTCACAGCAATTGTTTGCCTGAATGATACCACAATAATTATGGAGTTTAAGGGACAATATAGGATGCATTATTGAGCCGTTAATGAATGATATACTTTGTGACTTTTATGGCATTGTCACAACAGCATCATTCCTATTGTGGCGTTAGCTTTATTACTCTATTTTCGCTTCCCCAATATACATCAGAGATCAGCAATGAGTATTCAAAAAGATGAGTAGTTCGAATCATACTCATAATTTCTGATACTTATACACATTTTAATACTATTCATACTATTCACATTCAATGTTTGAACTCATACTTAACAACACGTATGATGTTGTTGATTTCGATAAGCATGATTTGCGTACGAACACTACAATACTCACTAGAAGGTTGTGTGTTTGCTTTGCTTGTTGTCTTTGTCTTTTTCCTTCTTCTTTTGTGAATACAGCAACAACTAAGACTGTATACTTTGATGAATGATTCGAGTTACTCGAATCATTTATGAGTATTATAAGTATTTTTTTACAAATTATGAATCAGACATATTTCGAATGTTATGAGTTTGATGTCAACGCTGTATTCATAGTACCTGTACTTATAAATCAATGTTGTAGTGAGACGAACGAATCAGAGTAGTTGAATGTCAATACTGTTGGCTCGCTCATACTCAAAATTTCATGAGTACTTATGAGTAGCGAAAAAACGATTCATTCCTGATCTCTGATATACATATCTGTTGATAACTCCTTAATAATAGTGAACTATGTTGTATATCAAATAGTTAGGAGAGCAACTGTAATTATGGTGGCCGCCATTGCCACCATTAGTTTGCTTTTCCACCCTAAAATTAAAAGACGTTTGCCTTCCGTGCTAAACAAATTATTGCTTCTCTGTGAATATGCCTACATTATGTATGTTTTTCTTTCCTTACGTGTAAATAACATCATGATTTTGTATGGTAATATGAATTTTTTGTTTCTTTTGTTCAGAAATTAAACTGATTGTAAATAGGAAAACAAAAACTTTTATTCTCATCTCTTAAAAAACTACAATTGTTTCTTACTATTTTACAGTTCCGAAATGAATATCATTGAAACCATTTATTTTTTATTTATGTAGTATGTAAATATGTATGTACATACATATTCTGTTTATTTAAAACAACAGAATTGAATGTTGTTATTATTGTTTGATAAAATTAATTAAAAACATAAAAAAGTTTGTTTTTTATAATTTTCTACAGTTGTTGTTCGCCCACATAGAGAAGTAAAATAAATAATACTCGTAGAGAAGTAAAATGTAATTCATTTCAATTTTATTACGAATTTTCCAAAACAAAAACAATTTCATGCTATCTGCTCCAATTTACATATCAATGAATTTTGTGCAGGATTTCCATGCTGTTTAAATTATTGAATGACTCTTATTGTGAAATTAGAGTGAATTTTCAATAAATTAAAAGAAATGGCAAAGCATTGGAGCGAATTTGGTGCTAGAAAAGTCTAGACGTTCCAGTTGATTTATTCATGCTTTATAGGGACATTATTATATTTTTGAAAAACAAATATAATTGATATTTTATAATAAAACTAGTTTAATATTCTAGTAAATACATGCCTAACGGTGATCGAAGAATCAAAACAGCATAATCAAAGCTATTCATTTCGGAACTCTTTTATGGAAAGAACAGGTTATTATTAATAATTAATTAATTCGCTTCAAAACGAACTTAACGATGTCTAATTTAATAAATTATACCTCCGGCCAATCATGTGAGTGAAGACATATTTAACTAGCAAAGACAAAAACCACACAGTTTTAACGAGCCAATGTTAAAATTAACAGAACAAAGTTATACGGTGTTCAGATATGCACCTTTATTGCGTAAATCGCAATAAACGTCATTATTGAGCTTAATATTTCATATAAAGTTTCAATTAATTAATTGTTATAATATTGAGTTAAACTCATAAGTGTGTTTAGTGAGCATATTACAATTAATACAATTAAATCTGTCAATATTTGACAACTCAAAGTCAACAACGACAACCAAAAAAAAAAATCAAAACAAAATACAACAACCAGCTTTTTGTTTACCAGCTGTCAAATGAATAATCAGCTGAACTGCGTACATTTTTATGCCTGAACACTTAAAATATTGTAACCAATATACCGAATATTGACTCAATAAAAGTGCATATCTGAACATAGTATTAAGTGTTGAAAAATAATCGATTTTCTTTTAATTCGCCAATAATTCTATTTTTGATTATTATTAATTGTGAATAATTGTATTTAATTCTATGGGATATTTGGAGTTCGGTGGGGTAATATTTTTTCACAGTATCCACAGACATTGTGAACGCAGTGAATTTTGCGATCCCCATTTCTCAATTCCAAAACTATTTCCGATTTGCTACTAATTGGGTTTAACTAAAGATACCTTGGGCTACAATTTATTGGACCCGATTTCTCTAATCAAAGAACCTTGTGAAGAGTACCACCGAAATTGTTATACTCAGAAGCTTGTGAGGTATAACTTTTCGTGTATTTGGATGATTACTTTCCATGACAATTTTATCTAACTTCTGTTAAACACATTGCTCTGTTATCTTTAACATTGGCTCTGGTAAGGATTTTATTTGATAGTAAAATTCAAATATATCTTCACATATGCTAAACAACGGCCAATACAAATACGAGCCCGCGATCGTTATTCGCCAACTTCATGGTGGTAAGTAGTTGGAATAAATCCACCAAATTACAAAAATCAGCCCATCACTAATGAAGTGTCCAAGATGACAACGTGAAACTCCTGCCTCAGAAAGGCAACGTAAAGGATATTTATAAATTCGCAGAAGTATGTGATCTTATGCAAATGCATCGGCTAATCAAACGTCTAACGACATTTGTAACATTTCGCTGTTTAAGGAGCATTCTTTGTATTATTAGGCCATAAACTATTTCAAACAATGGCATATTACGAAAAACAGTCAAGACTCAAGTTGCTATTGAAGGAGTGGTAATAATATGGTTAAGAATACCTTCTATTCTATAATTTAACGAATAAACTCATAGCATCGGAAACCCTCAGAACACCTAAAGGAAAATATTTAGTGCCATTGGAAGACCTCGCAACACCCAGCGGAGAGCTTCTAAAGAAGAGATAACTCAGAAGTTTTGCACAGAGTCGTGTTATTTGGTATTTAGCTATTATGGGTGACTCACGCCATTGCAATAGGCGTTAAGAAAAATCGTGCGTATACAACATACATATTGTTACGAAAAAATCTTGATACTGGTGTTTTGCTTTTAAATCGTTTAACATTAAAATTATAAACAAAAGCTATAAAAACAAGAACAATGAACTTGTTTACAATTCATCGCTCTGCGTAATATAATAACAAACACCAGCATAAAAAATGATAAACAAGTAACCAAAAATATACCAACAAACACAAGCATAAAAAATGACAAACAAGTAAACAAAAATACAACAAATAATAATAAATGTAAACAAAATACACAAACAACAATAATAAAAACGATGTCTACATTTATAGAGATCTCGATAAGTCCAAGCCACGAACATTCCCCCTTAAGAACATTCATCAGACTGTTTATGTTACCATATAAAAGACAAGGAAAAGCAGGCAACTGAGTTAGTAAAGTTCAGTCAGTGAAGACGCGGTGCATTTAAAGATGTCCGTTACAAAGATCTGCCGAACAATTGTCTAGTAATTGTTATTGTTTATGCAATAGGTGTAAACAGAGAAATAACAAATAAAGCAATTGTTGTTGTTATATCAAGTTGCGAACAGTGGGACATAGAATTGTGCGAATAATAAATAATTTTAATTAAAACTGAACACAAATTTATTTTTATTTTATTAGCAATCTACGAGCTCATATTTTAAACGTTTTAAAAGGTAAGCAAGTAACAATATATTTACATACGTTTTATCAACGATAAAAATAAGAGATCTCTGAGCTTTCTTTTAAAAAACCAGAATTCTTAGAAGAACTTATTTATATGCTAAAGCTAACAGTGTTCTAACTTTAGAATTGATTACTTACGGTGATGGTTTGTTCATCGAGAACTATTTGTAAGAGTTCTCTGTTGTCAGTTCACATAACCTCCACATTCCCTCAAATCGCTGGTATAGAATATCCAATGCGGCATGAACTGTATTGCATCCTGTTGAAACTATATAGACCACATATTATCAAATTCAGGCCGAAAACCTGAACCTATTGTGCTAGCCTTTAATAGTGGCCGTTCAAAGAAAGTGGACCGATTATGAACAAATTTGACAATGTTGTTTGTTCATGTACTCATTCATCCAGAAGTGGTTCTCATTGTTGATTATGGGGGTTAGGCAGCTTCAACAAAATAATCATTATCAACTGTCAATGCTCAAAAGTTCATTTCGGAAGACCCTATGTACGTTTACGGTTTATATTGTAATTAGCTCGTATATAAAGAGACTGTTACATTAATACTAATTTAAACTAGAATACGTACTGTTAAAAATACTGTCGATAGAGGTTTTCAATTTCGGTTATCAAATTCATTTTTAAAAATATCACATCAATTTTTATCCAAAAGTTAAAACAAACATACCATATCAAATAATTTCAACTGAGATGAAATTTGAATGCATTCGAAGACCCATAAATCCATTTTATTATTTGACCCATATTTTGAGCCTTATTTCTGTGGTTCCCAATCTAACCAATCAAAAAACTAACAGAAATTATTCGAATAATCGTACAATATTTCATACACATAAGTATAGGCAAATGGTTAAAGTTAAAGTCTTTTATTTGCTGTTCCCTCTGCTGTATATGGTACGTAAACAACGGATGAATTAAGTATGTTTTTAAAAATGAATAAAATGTTCTTCCAATGCCAACGTTTAAACAAGCATGCAAAACATTCATTCATATGGTCATAGGCTAGAAATGGAAAGTTTGGTTTTTGGGGTTGGAAAGGGTTGCCTTTTTATACTGACCGTATGTTGTATGGAATGTTGACCAATTTTAGTTCACAAAAAGCCAAATAAATTTCTTTTCATACATACAGAAATATTTATGCACATACATACATTGGTGCTACATTTGCATGTTCCAAATGCCTGAATTCCTTTAGTTTCCTTAAAAACACAAGAATGTTGGCACACATGTATGGATGTAATTACTTTGGTCAATGCCTGTGTCAAATGCCTGTGTCTGTTCATGCTGAAATGCTCTTTTTACTGCTCTTTTTATTACAATTTCTTTTTTTTTCATTTTATAAAATAAATACCAAATATTTTCCATACGGATGCTGGATAGTTGATTCGGAAACTTATGACTTCAATATAAAAATTTAAAAACAATTTTTTTCTCTTTTCTGATTAGTTTTTATCTGTTTTAGATTTATCGAAATTTTCAAACACTTTTTGAATACATTTGACTGGACATTAGATGACTTCATATGCAAATAATCCCTTTACAAATTTATTGACTTTTTGAATACATTGAAGAAATCAATTTAATTGTTTTAGGCAGTACCCAATTTTGTTCTAAATTTAGACAAATGTTGTTGTTGTTGTTGAATATTAGAATGAACAAAAATGTTATTAACAGAATTGATTTGTAAATTTCTTTGAAAACTTGATGTTTCCATATATAAACACCTAAATACCTACTTTTTGTTATAAAATTGTAGATATTTTTAGTTTTGTTCATTTTATTGTGGAAAAAGGAGAAGTCAATAATACCATTAAATTTTAGTTCCTGATATCATTAAAATTAAAAGTCAATCAAAAGATAAATTCAAGCGCTACAATAGGATGATGCATCATATTCCAATAAATTGTTTTTCCTTGCTTGGCAATAACACTATGCGACAAAATAAAAAAAAATTAAATACACCCAGCCAATTACACAGTGTAAATTGTGAGTAGAACTCAAAAATATTTTTGTTTTATTTTTCTTGAACCCTCCCAACTTGTTTTATTTGACAAAATTTTTTTTTTGGACTTTACGCACATATTTATTGATTACACAATCATTTCTGCACTAATGTCCAAAACTTAAACCTTATTAGAAAGGAGAGGGCCTTTAAAACGATATCCAATATATATATTATTGGACTTAATATGGTATTGGGTTTGATGAGGTAAACTTGACAAATGCGAATTTTTCATATTTTTTCAATTTAGTACGTTCATTGTAGCAAACTTTAATTAAAAAATATGAAATAGGTGATGACATTCTGAAAATACATTATCTTCTGAAGAGATTGACACTTTAGTTGATCAAATCTGACAAAATTTTCCGTAGTTATTATTTAAATAGTGTAACAGTCGAGTTATATTTTTTATATATGTGTCAAATGAACTTTCTGTTCAAAAATTTTAAAAAGTTTTGATGGATCTTGATTGTTTATCGCAAATGTGTCAATTTCACGTTTGATTCTTTAACAAACTCTTTCTTTTAGTAACATTATTACAACTTGCCGTTAACCAAAGGGAGGATTTTAACGGGCAGATAATTTGTTTTTCATTATTATAAGTGGACGATAAGGTAGAATTGAGCGTTAAGCTAAAGGGAAGATCATCCTACATGTAACTTTTAAAGTTAAGTTTATTTTTAAACTTGCCATATTATATATTATTTTCAATATGGCAACTTCAAATATAAACAAAGTGAGTAAATGGTACAAAAAAAGCCCTTCGTTGCCACTGCGTTTAAAAAAAGACTTGTTTAATTTGAGCAGTGTTATTGCTTCGCCACCGCCATATTTCTGAAAAAGTTAACTTTATTTTATCTGTAATAGGCCATTTACACTACAGCGAAATCTAGTACTTATGAGATTTCGAGCCAAATCTAGTTGATTTTAACTAGATTTCCCATACAAAACAAAATCTACTTATTTAGTAGATTTCGACAAAATCTACTCAAAATCTACTAGAAATAGAAATGCAACTATGTGTTTTGCCAAATAGTACTTAAAAATACAACGCTGAGTAGGAAAAAATGACATTTCAATTTAAAAACAAAACTTTAACCTCTTCACGCCCTTGGCCACATATGTGTACGTTTAATTTTTTATAATCATAATTATAATAATAATAATAAAAAACAAAAAATTTTATAGTAAGTTATTGACTACCAAATCCTCTAACAACAGAAGTAAACATTTTACCGGTTGTCTGCACTGATGATATTACTTCCGACCCATAGTTAGATAAATAAACAAAAAAGTGAAATAATTCTTCGACAATCTGTTTTAGTGAATTATATCAAGAAACCGTTAATATTTGAAAAAAAAAATAATATCAGATGTATTTAATGTAATAAGTTTTACCATGACTACCTAAAAAATCTAAAAGATGGACTAAAGTGAATCCTGGAATTAGACTGGACGGTATGGGTCATTATCCTAAATACAAGGAACTGAAAAATCCCCCCAAATGTCACGATAAAAATTGTGTAAGACGAACTCTCTACATTTGTGAGAAATGTTAAGAATATATATGCCTGATATGCCCGGAATGTATGAAATCGTATCACACATAAATAACCATTAACGCTCAGTGACCACAAATGTGGACGTTATTCCTTTTTGTGAATTTTCATTCTTTTTTGTTTTCTGAATTCCTATTTAAATAAAATTAAATACTTTAAAAAGAAAACAAAATTTAATCATTTTTTTGTCACCATAAAAAATCGTCCCTGAAGAGGTTAAGCATAACAAATGAAAAGTTTGGCGGATTTTCAATGAAAATATCATATGAAATATAGGAACATCTTGCTCCCAGAATGACCAATGACGAACCTGTATTAAAGTGCGGTTTAATATTTATATATTATTACCTATATATATGCTTATATGTATATATATGCTTAATGTACTATATTTTTCATTTTTGTTTGGTATTAAACTAAATTTGGAAATATTATTATTTTCTTTTAAATTTCAGTCAGCTGTTTTTATTATTAAAATGAAATCTTCCTACTGTCAAATAAATCCAGTGTAAACGATCTAGATTTTGAGCAAGATTTGAAATCTAACTACTAGATTTCGCTGTAGTGTAAATGGCCTATTAGTTGTAATAACAAAAATAGGTTAAAGATAACTTTACAGTTCTCTCTAGCTAAAGGTACCTTTAACTAAATCCAAGTTTAACGGCAAGTTGTAATAATGGTCCTTAAACTATTGCACTTACTAGCACATTTGCTTTCAATATTTAATTTAAGTCTGTGTTTGTTTTTCAACGATTTAAAGAAACTTATAATTATACCAAATCGCACTGTATATACTTCGTTCAACACTTTGCTCACAAACAATGATTTTGACAACCCGCCACGCAGCCATCGTTATTTATTTACAAAAACAAAACACGCTGTTATCAGCTTTGATGTGTTCTTTATCAAATGCCAACAAAAAAATGAGTTTTTGAAAGTGCTAAAAAAACTTTTTTCCACAAAAATGAGTCAAATTACCTAAACGTTTGAGATAATTTGATAAAATTTTTGTAATCTCATCTTTGTTTAATAAAGCGTTTTTAAAATCATAATCTAAATTGCTGCAAGCGATAGCTGGTATCCGCCAATGCAAGAATAAGATCAAAATGAACAACAAATGGCACAGTCTTAATATTTGAGACACATTTGACGTCAAGATTTCTTAAAATTTCTGGATCAGAGATCCTATTGAAATTAAAAATTGAACATTATTTACTTTCTAACCCACGTGTAAATTCCACAAGCAGGGAACATTTGCATTGAAAGTTTTTATAAAAAATTTAGCAAGTCAGCTTCCTAGAACTTTGATAATAAAAGAGAAACATGGCGGTCTTGGCTTATTTTCCTAGAGGTCACGTGCTGTATCTGGAATTGATTTTTGAAGAACGTTGTTCTCAGTGAACGTGACTTGTTAATCACGGTTCTTTAAAACAATGATTGTGATCACAGTATTCCAAAAGAAAACAATAATGACAATAACGTATTTTATTAACTCATAAGAAAGAGACAACTAGATACATACTACGAAAAGACTACTAGACAAAATCAAAGTGGTGTCATTATTGTTATTGTTTTTAATTTAATTTTTTTTTTATATGAAGTTTGACAATTAAGTTTCACAGAAAGTTCATGTATAAAAGACAAAAGTAAATAATCAGCATCATCTAATAGTAATTCTGCCTCGCTGAAAATAAAATGAAATAAATTTGAGTATGTAACAATTTTGAAAGAACGACATTATTAGTAACTGTTATTTGGCAATATCAATCACTGTAGTTACCAGTGAATTATTAATCACCGTGATTAAATCACAGTTTTGAAAATATCGCTCATCACTAGTTTGTATGTATTTTGGAGAGAGCAAATAAATTATTGGCCGATAGTGACTTATTTCATAAGTTACTCTTTTGTTCCAGAGACGAACGATAAACCATATGCTTTATTCAGTTGAGACTTCAAAGAATTTGTTTCCTTACCACTCTTAAGATGTCAAATCCTTATGATACTGTATAACACACAACACATGAACGATAATTGAAGGTATTAATTGGCTCCAATTTAATTGTTTTCTTTATATAAGATCGAGATATAATATAATATTGAAACGATATTAATTTTAAGCAAGATGCACCTTTAGTTCTCTTGCAAAGTAAATTGAACAAACATACTCTGTATACATAGCTGCCAGATTTGACGATTTATTGTCATTTTGAAGATCTTTTGCTTCAAAGATATCATATTAACGATATGACGATTTATACCCTTATTTTGACGATTTTTAGAAATTACAAATTTACATCGCATTCTTTACTTTAGTATATTAAAAACCATTTAAAGCTTTGTATTTACTTTGTAATTGTTACTATTGTAAATTTAAGTTAGTAATAACGAGGAGTGAATTAAAATATTTTTAAGTTATTTGCGAACACCTATGATGAAACTACATAAAATGCTAAATAACCTAAATAAAAGCGTCAATTAGTAAAGAAATTTAAAAATAAAATAGTCAGATATCTAAAGAAAAATAGTCAGTTCTTCAAATACCTGCAAATACTCTAACATTGCCCAGCAAATAATATCAATACCAAGAATTTTGGCATAAGATTGGCACTTTTCGTGGTTGAGCATAACTTACCATTTGCAGTTGAAGACCATTTTTAAAGATTCAAATATAGCTTCTAATATTACCCTAGGCAGACCAAACGTCGGTGCTCTCCGAGAAAGACGGGTGTTAAGTAGGAATACAAGGGGAAGAAGTCCCCTTATTTTGCTCGAGCAAAAATCATTGTATTAGCAATAGATGCTCTCATGGACCCTATCGCCCTATAATGAGAACTTTCGCCCTCTCTTGTACGCGGTCGAGAAGTTTCAAACAAGACGTTGAGGCACCGGCCCATTCATGAGAGTTGTATTCGATTCTCTTGCACAGTCTTAAGAAGCCAAGGAACTGCATAATGTGTCGGTTCTAGCGAACATCACACTGAATTTTCATGACTAGAACGTCAAGAGCTTCTGATGCCCTAATACATTTACATCACCTGTAGATATTATTGCTGGGCTTATGTGTCAATAAACAACACTGGTATAGATTGTTTAAACATGAGACAATTTTTTCCTGAATATGATACAAAACTTCTCGATTTTTTGAAAAAAAAAATATCAGAAATGGTATATGTTATTAACATACGAATACTACATAAAACACTCTTTTATTAAGTTTACTTTTACATTAACCCATTAGTGGTTGAAGTTATCTGGCGACTCTCCTTCTATATGTTTGATCAAATAAAAAAATGATATGATTAATTCGTCTTAAAAATATTTTATTCAAGAAATGTATAGTTTTGGAGTTATAGAGCGTCCCTTATAAGGGACACTGCACACTAGCTACACTAGGCGTATGATAACTTTTAAAAAATTCTTACGGATGAAAGCGTTTTTCATATTTGTTGCAAATAAAATTTGTTTCATTTCCGCAATATCCACATCGTTTTCCATTTTTTGAATATTCAATAAAGTTTATTCTACCATTATAGCGTGTGTATGTCATCAATTTGTTTATGCGCAAATCTCTTGTGCATGGAGTACCATACGTTTCAAGGTAAGAATTAGCAAGATTTCGACGAAAAATGTGAATCTTATGTCTGATTCGCGAGCGGTAGACTACAACTAACAGATTCATCTTATAAACGTCTCCCATGCCATATTATATCGAAAAACCACTTTTGGTTGGAAAAAATTTACAGCATCACTTCCTTCAACGAATCGTTGGCACCATTTAATTGACATCAACATTTGTTGCATTAACAACATTAGTATCATTCCATCGTATGAACAATATATTTTCATCATTTCTAAATGAATGATCTACAGATGATCCTCTTTTTTCATAACCGGGATTGAGCGAAGAGTACATTTTTCTGTTCGTCCTTCAGGTATTGTTCCTGAACTAATATTTCTCCGGCGACTTCCTTCTGGGAAAAACTTTTAGAGTAAATAAAATTGCCATGATAAAGTTTTTCAAAAATTTGGGGTTCGGAGTCGAGTAGGTCCCGCCAATCATGTATGATATTAACTCATACAAAATCAGTGGTGTGAGAAGTTAGATCATAATCCTGATTGAAGGGTTATAATGGCCAATATGTATTTTTTTACAAAAGTACCATTTGATGCAAAAAAGTACACTTTCAGTTATAGTTCAGTACCATTTCAAAATTTCAGCTTTGCAACACTGGCGTGCCTTATAATTCAAGTGGAGTCATGCAGTTAATATTGTTTTCTCACGTCCAAGCAGCCTTATAAATAGAAGTGTTTTATTTGTCTGGTATAAGAAATTTGTTTTTCCCGAGCAATCTATCAATCTTACCATTTTGTCTTAAAACCGACATAGAAGAACTGGGACATTTGTAAAAAAGAAAAATTTTCTATAACATTGCTGGCTATAAAAGCTTCTTACCACACGATGTGCCTGATCCTCTCATTATACACTGGTGCACATATAATTAATACATAATTTACTTACGTTTTAAACGACTTTTTCACTGGAAGGATAAGTTTAATGTCTTTTACATTTGAATCCTTTTTGATTTTTCTATTCTATTCAATTGTGTGACGAAATTAATCATTATTTAGTGATGTAATCCTCAAGTAGACACATATTTTAAAACATATTTTGTTTTGCTGCATTTACAATGTATTTTTAATATCTGTTTGAATTTGAAATTTGTAAAATTATTGGTTAAATTAACATGAACATGGAAACACAAAAGATGTATACAAAAATTAATCATAAGTGGGAAAAGGGCCAATTTCTTTCGAAGAAGAAAGGAAGATAAAAGAAAATCACTGCAAAAAAATCGGTTATCATGGTGCGATAGGTGTCTCCATTGCCCGTAATGGTTGCACCGTTCTCATTTGAAGAAATATGGGTCAATGGGTCCGCTCCACAAGCCGCATCAAACAGTCACTCGTAATGGGTGCATTGGCTTCTGTAAGACCACGTGTGGGTTTTTTCTGAGCTCCAAATACGGTAATTTTGCTCATTAATGTACCCACCAAGACGAAAAAGAGCTTCATCCGAAAATATGATTTTTTTTTGGCAAAATTGACATCATCGTTCAGTTTCTCGTTGGCCCAATAAATTCCAACGTTGCTCAAACGTAAATCCATTCATTACGTTGTTTCAAATTTAAACCGATGAATGGTCCAGCTGATAAATCGTCTCGAACTATTAAACAACTGCTTAATAAAGCTTCCTTAATAATTCGCGCAGCGAAACCCTTTCGTATCCAAAAGAAAAAAAAATTAAAATCAGATTGGATTATCCAAACAAAACATAAAGAAGCAAATTAGTTTCTGGAAAAATGTTTTATTAGGCGACGGAGCCAGCAGTTAACCAACATCTTAATTTCCGTTAATCCAAAAAAACAATTAAACATAATGGCGGGAACATTCTATCCAGCCTTGGCTAGGTCTTTTGCGCCGCTCTGCTCTTGTCCGAAGCTGCCCACATTCTGTTGACAATATCTACGATTGCATTGTCAATTATAAGTTTGCAGGTACCCAAAGGGCTCCCCATTGTAGAGAACTCATCAGAGAGTTCGATGGCCGTGCCCTTTCTGGCCAGTTCATCCGCTATGCAGTTGCCGGGAATATCTTTATGTCCCGGTACCCATGTGATACAAACATCATATCGGTTCGCCACATCATTGAGATATCTGCGACAGTCGTACACCGTCTTTTAGTTTATTACACTAGAATTCAATGCCTTGATAGCCTCCTGGCTATGGGAAAGTATGATGATTTTCCGCCTGTGAACATTTTGTCCACGATACTTTTCACCGCACCCTGAATTGCTGACACTTCCGCCTGAAAAATTCTGCAGGATAGACTCGGATATTCCGATTGATTTCCAATCAATACCAATTCCAATGGCTCCTGCAAGTTTGGAGCCATCGGTCTAAATTTGTGCGGAGTCCCTTGGGAGGTTTTTTGCACCATCCCCCCAGTCCTCCCTTTCCGGAATCGATGTCTTTAAAATTCATTGAGAAGTCATATCGCGGTGTCATGTAGTCACTGCATCCGACAATATCAATTTCTCCAAGTATCCTTGTATGTCCAATGCCCGATGTATGCGATTGTCCAGTAGCCCAGAGAAGCCTACTAACCTTAGCCGCCAGGTCCCTGCAGTAGAGATCAAGCGGTAGAAGGTATAAGATTATCTCCAGAACGATAGTATGAGTAGTGCACATGGCGCCACTGATAATTATACAAGCAGATCGTTGTAACCTGCGTATACAGTTTAAGTTTGTTGTCCTATTCAGGGATTCCCACCACCGCTGACCACCGCTCAGTAGATCCAGTGAGTCATCCTAGTGCCACCATACGCGAAAGTGTTACCATACGCGAAGTTCTACCACACGCGAAAAGAAATTTACCGCCAATGTGGCATGCTCTTGCACGATAATAACTCTATGCACACTTTACAACTTCTGAAAACCTGCTTGGAGAGCTCAATCCCAATGATCTGGATCTAAATGAGAGCTTGTAGACTGAAGTTGAAAATAGAAAAGGCAAAAATCACAAAAATGCTGATGAATTGTGACAAAATATCCACTGGTTTGGGGGGTTATTTCTCGATCTCTCTGTTGGCACATACTTCAGAGTCTGCCAAATCGATGTGAAGATGTTATTAACAATAAAGGTCAAAATGTTTTGCAATAAAAATTAATAAAACCAGTAAATGTTTTAATTATATAACCAAATCAATAAAACATTGTTTTTTTCATATTTTTTCTTTATAAAATGCAAATTGTCTGTTTAAGTTTAAGAACTGAAGAATGAATTTTTTTTATCATTTTTAATTTTGAAAATAAAACGAATAATTTTCTATAATAACGAATGTTTTAATTATATGGCCACCACTGTATGTTATCTGATAGTCATAATATTTTGGCTTTTTTATTTTAGACTCTTTGAACCACATTTAAACAGCATATGGTATTTACTGATGCCAAATGTTGTGGCATTGTTTCCGTTTCCCTTTTAGCAAAGCCAAGGCAGCTACAATAACAATGTGTTATAATAATATTACTGAATATACCGGGTGTATGTTGTGTTTATTTTATGCTGTTGTTTTCTATCTATTTTTAACACAAACTTTTTTCTTTCTTTACTGAGAAATTCTTAAAGTATGAAACATATACTGTTTGTTTCTTAAATTTAGTTGAGAAAGTACTTTAACAGAATTTAACATTAGTTTTTACTATTCCAATAACAAATAAGACGCGTATGTATTGACACATAAGATTACACATGAAATACGACAACCGGACGTATTAAGAAAATTGCTCAGGTTGTTCAGTGCACAAACTTAAAGTTTTTGATAAAATTTAGAAAAATTGGTCAAGGATTATTTCATATTCCATTTACTTTCTTAATTTTTATTATAAAACAAACTCTTTTGAACAGTGCTCCCAAATTATTCAATTAATTTTGCTTTTCATGGAAATTGTGAGATAGTTAGGAAATATCTTTCAAAATACAAAAGATTCAAATCGCCGTATGAGCGTAACGTTGTCCTTAGGACCATCTCATCCTATATGAAGATGCGTAAGTATGCTCCTGGTAGCTATGTACCGTTCTACATGAACGAGAAATGATTGCTTAAGTATTCTAATCTATTAATCATATTGTTTCATTCGACATAAATTAATGATGTTACAAACAAAGTCAAGTTTAAGTTAATCTCCAGTTAAATTTAATCTTATGTTAATTGAATTTACATTTTTGAAAAGTGAGTTTAAACCTTGTTGAACTGCCACACTTATAAGCAAAAACTGCAACGTGTTTTACAACAATTTGCTTTTGTATAGAACAAAAACAGCTGAATACTATTGATCTATATGTAAAAAATAATTTTTGAAAAATAATGAATAAATTGAAACTGTCTATTGTCAACTTGTGTTGTATATAATTCATAAACACTTAAATATTTGTCTTATTCGGCTTTCTCTAACTTAAGAGCTTTTTTTAATAAAATTTGTCAATTACTTTTGATAGTTAATCTTAAGTTTAAACCACAAACCTAAGATTAAATAAACTCAAAAACTAAATATGAAGATTAAAGTTAACTTAATCGTTAATCTCGCACTCAAAAAATGGCTCTAAATTTAGTAAATAAAGTGGTTATACATTAAAGATTCGTAATGATTGTAAATTATTCGTTTTATTTTACAATTTTGAAGAGATAACAAAATTTATCTTTCCGTTCTTAAATGTAAACCTTTAACAGTTTCAATCACAGTTGTTTAATAAACAATTCAAAATTTTATAAAAAAAAAAATATATTAACAAAAATGTTTTATTTACTGGTATCATTTTTATTGCAAAACTTTTTGATTTTATATTCTTAACACCAATATTTCATGGGATAAGCTTTATTCTTAATAAAAATTTCACATTTATTTGGTAAACTCTGAACTAAACGCCAATAGAGAGATCGAGAAATAACCATTTCGATGTTTTGCCACAATTTATCAGCATTATTAGGATTTTTGCATTTCGTCCTCTTTGCAACTTCAGTCCACAAGCTCTCAATTAGATTGAGATCAGAGGATTGTAGCTGGCCCCTTTAAACCATTTACGTTTGGTTTCTCTAAGTAGCTTTTCACAAGTCGTATAGTCTAATTAGCGTTATTGTCGTGTATAAGCAGCACGTTGACTGCAAAGAAATAGTGTATGTGAGCATTGCATTTTATGTAAAACTAGCTGTACCCTGCGCGTGTTGATGCGTCACCAACTAAAATAAATTTAAAGGAAAGACATTACACAAATATCAAATTAATTTTGAATCATTTTATTGATTTTGTTTTCCGTTGTCCTGATGATTCAGATGAACGGGCCTGAGTAGTACGCATTCGATCAGTTTCTAATCTCACTTCTCGTGGTTCAAGTGGTTCAAGCGAACGGGTCTCAGCGGCATATACTCGAAGATTTTCCAGTCTCAATGCTCGTCTGATTCTGAGGCTCGTAATGCTCTTTTCTTCCGTGCTTGAGTTGTAGGTCGACCAATTGCTCGTCATTCATTTTGAATAATTTTCAGTGACGCCATCCATCGGAAATTAATCGCACCAACCTCCGTCGACTCATGCGCAACAACTTTGTTAAAGCATTCACAGTTTACGATTTAATTCATTTTGAGTAATTTTCAGTGGCATCACCTGTCGGAAATTGGTCATACCAACTTATAAACTTTCCCCGGCTCATGCGCAACAACTTTGATAAAGATCATAACATGATTAAATGCATAGTTTACGATTCTATAGTGTACATACAAACAAACATTCATTTTTATATATATAGACTATGGGTGGCGACACGTCCCCTATAGCCAATCCACCATTTTATTCATATGTACGTCAAAGTCGTCCATAAAAATTTGAGGACTCTAGGTGTTGCAGTTTATGAGATATGCGACATTAAATACTCATTGGGTATGTAGCGTGGCACATCGTCTACTTGAAATTTTAAAATAAAAAGCAGCCTATAGTTATTTCCAGGCATACAGGAAGGTACTGTGAACATTTCAAGAAAATCGGTCCAGCCGTTTAGCCGTCTATAGACTTTGAACAAACAAACAAACCCACAAACAAATAAAAACACATTCATTTTTATATATAATATTTGAAATTGCTATGCGGGAACACACCATAATGTTCCAGCCATCATACTTAATTATTTTAATGGTATATCCGAAATTAAGATGTGGGTCAACTGTTGGAATCGTTTCGCGAGGAAATATTATTCCAAAAAATCATCTTGTTCTTCATGTTTTGTCTGGCAAAATCCAATCTGGATCTTTATTTTTTTTATTACGAAAAATTTTCTTTGTGCGATGTACGTGGAAGCTTTACCATATAGTGGTTCTATATAATATATAAATACAATATGATGTCGCTAATTGAACTATTAGCTGCTTAGGACTTTTAAATGGGCCAGCTTCAAACACTCATATGACTATTACACCTTCCTTGGCTGTGGTTTTGCAGAGTTTGAGTGTTTAGGTCCTGTTTACATTATAAATTTTTCCTCTGGAGCAACCAAGTAACTGGAAAATAACATTCATAGTCTTCTCGGCTCCTCTGAGGTTCAGTATAACCTTCTTTACTTCCTTGGCAAAACTGGGCTCTTTTTATCCGCACCTTATAATTCATTTTTGTATAAATTTTTTCTAAATTGAAGGCTGTCCACATAATCATATAATTTTTATATCTTTTTAAAGTTGCTCGTTTAAACTTAAATACTACTATTAAAGACAGACAATAAAAATTGACAATTTTGGCAAAAAGAAACGTTTATTAAAGACAATTTCTCATTCCCATTTGGCTCATGTTTCGTGTGAATTCCTGCAAAACTTTTAAGTTTTCATACCCTATTCTGACATTTGGCGGTATGTTACGTTTATATTTGTGTTTGTTGTATCTCAAAAAATAGATCGCACCTATTAGTAAGTATGATTCTATGGGCGAGCCAGAAATATTTGTTTTTATAAATTTGATATTGTGCACATTAAACTTATCAAATGACTACGAGGCCATCTTATACAGTTCCTGATCGCACGTTCCTCCGCTTAAAAACCCGTATTATGGTTTGGTAGCCCAAGGTAAGATTGGTTTCTTGTATATAGAGGCGTAGTCCATTCTACCTCCAAACTTAAAGACATTAATATAGCAACTAGTCCCCACAGGCATCTATGGAATGAATCCGATTTGGTATTACAGCGATGCAATTGGTTATTATTGATATGTTTGGCATCCTGTCGGATAAATGCCCGTCAATCGAGAGTCTGTCCAATTACTTATTTACTCAATTGGCCACTAACAACCCAATTAACGGATTTCGGCGTACCTTAACACATCCTTCCAGGCACCTCTATCGCAGATAAGTTCATCCTCTACGCTGACTTCTGCAAATTGTCGCGTCAAATACTCCTCCCGCTGCAGGATCTTCTTCCATTGGAACGACATGGACGCTGTATATTAATACGCTGCCATATCATCGAGGAGCTCATAAATCTCATATAATTGTTGGATCGGCTACGGAAATCAATGGCAACTCGCACTGGATTGAAGATCTTACATAGGATTTTTTTCTCGAATACTCTCAAGGCTGCTACATTAGGGTTTAATAAAGAAGCATGAGTAAGATGAGCATCTTATAGAGTATTAGTTTTGTCGTACGAGAATGTCTTTGCTACACAATTGCCTATTGAGGCCATAGTAGCACCTGTTGAGAAGAGTGACCCTAGGCTTGATCTTAACACTGACATAATTGTCGGTGGCCAAGATAAACAAATTCTCTGACTATATAGAAAGCATAGTTATCGCCCATAATCTTAGATCCAATGCGCTGTATGTCTTCACTAATCGACCACATACATTTCGTTTTGACCTCTTTTACCGCCTTACCTATCTTAGCAGACTTCAGTTCAATAGCACTAAAGGCAGCAGTAATATTCTAGCACAATGATGTCAATGTCGTCAATCTAAGCAAGCAACTGGACACTTTTTTGAAAAATAGTACCATTGCGAAACACTCCCGCTTTCCGCAGAACACTCTCCATGACGAAGTTAAAGATGTCGCATGACAAGTGATCGCCTTGTCCGAAACCTCGTTGGGTTCGAAATGTTTTTTCGCACCAAATTTAACACACACAACATAAGTTGTGTAAGAACATAGGTCGTAGTCCTGGCTGAAGTTTTGTAATGTTAATTTTGTATATGTATGTGTTCTAGTTTTGGGAGCTGGTTAATCGGCTTAAATTGAAATAGAAAAGTTGTGTAAGATTAATTAAAAGCTATAACGTGTATTAACCTTTAGCGTAAATTGATCATTTACATTTCTCTAGAGTTCCTAAGTAGTCCGTATTATAATTTTTTTCTCTTTTTTCAATTGGCAACCGTAAAATTTAGAGAAAAATTTTGGTTAATTTTTGGTTTTGGTTAAACTTATTTTATCGAAAACACCAGTATGATGTAGCATTTCAGTATAGTCGTGCTTGAAAGACAAAATCATTTGAACGTGTTTTATCGATGTTAGTTTTACTTTGAGAAAAATGTGCGAACATTTCGTTTTTCCAATTCCATTGTCATGTTTGTTAGAGTTTGGAAATTGCAATTTATCACTTACTACACATACACCTATAAAAATGAACAAATGTGTGCGACAAAGAAATAGCATTTGTGACCAAAAATTTTGTTTGATGCGTTAAAGATGCGAGGAAGAAAAATTGAGAGAGAAATAGTTAAACTTACGGTTTAAAATTTTTTTACTTCTAGTATTGAGATTTTGTTGAAAAAATCTTTAAAAACCATTGAAATAATCGTAATGTTTATACAAATTGTATATTATTATGGCGAATTAGGAATTATGGCTCTGAACTTAGGGCCATTATTACAACTTGCCGTTAAACTTAGGTTTAGTTAAAGGTGCCGTTCGCTAAAGGGAACTGTAAAGTTATCTTTAACTTATTTTCATTATTACAACTTACAAATAAAATTTTTCAAAAATATGGCAGTGCTGGAGCAATGTCGATAAAACTGCAATTATACAAGTTTTTTTAACGCAGTGGCAACCGCGTGCTTCGGTTTTTTGTTGTATATGCTCATTTTGTTTAAATTTGAAGTTTCCATAATGAAAATAATATATAATATGGCAAGTTCAAACATAAAGCGACCTTTAAATGTTAAAGTTAGGATGATCCTCCCTTTAGCTTAACGATCACTTCTATCTTATTGGATACTCATAATAACGAAAAACAATTTATCTGCCCGTTAAAATCCTCCCCTTAGTTAACGGCAACTTAATATTAATATCATTAGGGATATTATTACAACTTGCCTTTAACTATATGCAGGATTTTAAAGGGCAGGTAATTTTTTTCGTGCTTATATGTGCAAGTGAGCGTTAAGCTAAAAGAGAGATCAACATACCTGTAGTTTTAGGGCCACTATAACAAGATGCCGCTAGAGTTGGGTTTAGTTAAAGGTAACTTTAACTAAAGTGAACTTTAAAGTCACCTTTAACTTCTTTAATTTATTACAACCTACAGTTAATTAATGTTAACTTTTGCAAAAATATGGCAGTACCGGAGCAATGTCGATACATACATACATACATACATAAATGGTCATTACAACCCTTCAGTCAGGATTATGACCTATTTTCTCACGCCACTTATGTTGTGTGTGTTAATTTTATACATGAGTGGCGGGACCTACAGTTTAAAGTCGACTCCGAACGACAGATTTTTTGAAAAACTTTTCATGGCAATTTTATTTACTCTCAGAGTTTTTGCCAGAAATCTGCTGAGAGGAAGTCGCCGAAGAAATACTTTTTGTAGTTTATTTTGATGTCTGACCTGGGGCTCGAACCCTGGCTTTTCGTCTAATAAGCCAACACACTACCTACTGGACCACGGTGACTACGACTCAAGTGCTTTATTCATATTACATGCGTCTGGTTCATTGTATTTAATTTTACTGAAATTAAAATGTGCAGGCATGGTTCGTACACAAAGACACGCTACACCGTATTATTGCAGAACTTCTCGGGTAGAAATAATGGCTAAAAAAATTGTCGCTGTGCGAACCCGAGATCAGAGTACATCGTAATGATATACGTATATTTACCGGCAGTAAAGCAGCCATGAGATCCTTAGAGAATTTATACACCAAATCTAAGATCGTTCAGGATTGCGGGGAATCTCTGGAGGAGATAGGAAGATATTTAACGGCTATTCTCATCTGGGATTCTGGATAGAGGGTCATCGAAGATAAAAACACCAATGCCTTGCTAAAGCTGTAAACTTGGAAAATTTAATTGAATTCGTGTATGAGATTGGCGTTCCTCTGCAGAGAGGCAAACAGATTGCGCCACAAAAATTCCTTTAATTCACAATAGTTTGCTGGGATCATGAATCCCCATGCGGCGAAACCAGAAAGATCTGCCCGGACATACATAGATATTTTTAGAATAATATTTGCATAAAACTTATCAAGATACCATCTAAGGAAACTCAGAGCAGTTATAACGTGACACAGTCATCTAGGTTCACGCCAGAAGACTAGTAATACCTTATAATGTCTTCTGCAGGAGCTACAATGACGAGAAGGAAGAAGAGACTACAGATCATCTATCTTCTCTGTCATGGTACGGCACTTGGGAACTTAAGAAGAAGAATTTTTAGGTATCCAGAATTTTGTGACAAAACACGTCGAGAGAGAAAAACTCACATCTTTATAAGGCACCTGTAATGGTTGGGAGATGCCAAACAGGGACTATAATTACTATAAACAACGGGATAGATAATACTGGTGTTACAACGGGACCATTTAGAAACCAAGTAAGCTGTACCCAAGTAGGCGATTACCAGTTTAACTTATCATAGGAGGTACCAGAGATCAGCAATGAATCGTACTTTCGCCACTCATAAGCACTCATGAAATTTGGAATACAATATTGAAATTTAACTACTCTGATTTATTCGTATTCAGTACACATTCATTTATAAGTACCAGTACAATGAGTATGAGTACAACGTTGACGTCAAACTCATAACATTCGAAATATGTTTGATAGTAGGCGTATGACTACTCATTCAGATTCATAAATTTAAAAAATACTTATAATACTCAGAAATAATTCGAGTGATTCGAATCATTCATCGAAATTTACAGTCTTAGTTTGTTGTTTCATTTACAAAAAAAGAAGAAAGAAAAAGACAAAGACAGCAAGCAAAGCAAACACACAACCTTCTAGTGAGTCATACTTATTTTGTAATTCTTGTAAATGCTGAGTAAAGGAGAGTCGAAATCAATATAATCATGCGTATTGTTAAGATGAGTACGAGTAGAACTTCAAACTTTAAATATGAGTAGTATGAGTATAATATTAAAATAAGTATGAATGCGTATAAGTATCAGAAATTATGAGTATGATTCCAATCTCCTCATCTTTTTAAATACTCATTGCTGATCTCTGATAGGTACATAGTTTGTAGAAGAGGAGAAATACCAAGGGTCTATTGGCATACACCTAATGCCCGATTCAATTCTCTTAATTAAATCAATTATCTTTGTTAGAATTCCAATATCAAATTTAATACAACACAACCACGACATAATAATTAGATTTACTTTTTATTATTTAGTTGCTGTATACATATGTATGTAAATTAGCAATTGTTTGTTAATTGAGCAATTTTTGTGCTTTTAATTAAAAGTTAAAGTTATCTACGTGTACTAAAGCTGAGTTTAAGACTTTTTTATTACATCTCCTTATTTGAAAAAAATGGATTTTTAATTAAACAACATATTCTCAAATAACTTTATCTCAACTAGGTATGTAATTCAAATTGTAAACTGCAGTGCATTGGACAATGCTTGTAAACTTTGTAAAATAAAAATTTTCAAACTTTCAAATCAAATTATTGTTAAAAGTTCTTCAAGATTCATATTGCATTGTGCCACTGATGCACACCGATGCACTTCAATAAACCTAACTTTGTCTTATTTGCATCATAGCTTACGTAATTGGAAAGGTGTTGGTGGAGAACAACAAACTTTTTAGAACATATTTCTAAACATCAACTATACATACATACATACATACATCCATACATTGATTGCATATTGTGTTCGCTCTGCATTTACAAATACATACGTAGTTTGATAAAGAAATGTACATTTGGGTAAAATTCTAAAGAGAATTAATTATTTTGAGAAGAAATTTATGGCAAAAATGTTTACAGTTTTACATTTTGAAATTCCGAAAATAATAAGACGAACTCACAAAGAATGTAAGGCGTTATAAAGTAAAATTCACATTTAATTGTAGAGAATATTTATTTCGGAAAAAGATTAAAATAAAGTAACAAAAGATATATGTGCTGGGGCTTACAAATAACAACAAAGAATATTTTATTTCGCATATTTTTTAAGTATAAAATTAGTTTTTGTACATACAAAATATGCTTTCAACCTCAATGAATCAAATTCATCAAATTCAATTCTACCAGTTCATGATAATATTCTATTCCCGTTTCCAAACCGAATTTCTATCAAATACTACATCGAATTAAATGAGCATTTTTTTTGTTTTCATAGTATTGGCCATTGCTGTTTACACATTTTTTTTTTCATCCTTCATGAAATTTGTGGATTGCAAACCAACAAAACTGTTCGTCTTTTGAAGTATACAAATTACTCACCCAATTTTCGATTAACTCATATGCATCCCCATCGATGAAAACAAATCGATGGTTCGAATCGTTGTTGGCAGCGATTTATATTAACGGTTTCAAATGGTTTTAGGAACTTCTCGTCCCATTTTTTCGGTTTAGGATTATGAAAATAAATCAATTTTTCATCACAGTGTTATACTAGAGTGACTTTGAATAAAGTTTTGGTTTTCCATATGTTGCTTAAACTGTCAGGTTTACGTTTTGTTGTGCAATATTTAATACATCCTGCATTTGTTTATGATGCAAAGAGTCATCTTCGTTCAACATTATTTCTTTTCAAACTATTTTAGTAATCTTTCACGTTCTTCATTCCTTACATCAAAGTCGCTATCTCTGTACCTTCGAAACCATTTTCTACATGTTTCTTCTGATAGAGCATGATCCTACTTTTCTTCAAATGAAAACAAAAAATTAATATTTTCTGCAAATCATTTCAAATCATTTCTTTTAAACACAATGAAAAAATATGATGTCGTTTGGTCACAAATTTGATGTACACTGAACATGTTTGACAAATGTATTTGCCAACACAATAAAGTTAAGACTTGTTTACAACGAATCTTTCTTATGGGGACAATTGCTTCTTGACGATCACTTCATTCCGATACGCCTCATAAAAATTCATGTGGAGGTAAAACTAAATAAAAACTTTTGACAATTGCTTTAAGAAAAAAGGAAAAAAGGAAACTGTTAGCTGAACTGGTAACAAGAACTATTTCGTTACTTCTCACAAAGCTTATCATAAATAAATTAATTTATCATTTTATGAAGTTAACCATTAATCATTTAATAACCCAAAATTATGTTGAGTAACAGTCATTGTCGTCTTTATATGAGAAAATTCATATAAAAACCAAATGCCTTGCAGTCTGTGCTCAAAGTTCATGTTTATCTATAACTTTTACAGTTCAAATGCCCGCAAACACAACAATATTAAATGGTATGAAAAGTTGTAATAAGAAATGTTTCATTAAAACTAATGTGAAAAGTTTCAGTTAGAGTATGTAAAAACTTTTCATCTCGATTTAATTCTCATTAATACATTTTTTTAATTGTAAAATTTTCTCTTCAATTATGTTTAACACAAAAAAGTAGAAAAAAATCATATAAGAAGACATTAACGTACCTCTAAACATGTAAACAATGTTTATGTAGCTCAAAGTGTATTTTATTCTTCATTCTTATACTTTCTAGTTCCCATTAAAAGAAGTGTCATTTTTTTTCTTTCATTTTTTCAAAATCACTACAGATTAACGACAAACTACTTCTACAAGCGATGGTGTCAGTATCAGTTACACTACACTGATTTCTTCGTTTAATGCTTTGTATATCTCTCCTTAACTGACTGGTGAACTGATTTCTTCTTTTTTAACTGTCTCAGACACTTTACGTTCAAGATGATTAAAGCCGCACAGCTATACACATAAATGATTGATTTGAAAATGTACGCATAAACTATTGCTGAGGCACATCTTGTTTCAGTGCTTCTAATGAAACTTCATAGTTTTTGACAAGAGACGAGCTAGAAACGAGAAAAAGTTTTTCTTCAAAATCAATCAATTTAGCCTTTATGTCTTAAACAGTTCAGTTGCTAGTGAAGAAGAACCTTATAAATTTTCGTGGTATAAAAAAAAATTTGTTCAGAATTTTCTATACAAATTGATAATTTCATCTATGAGACGAGGAGTATTGTAAATTATAAAAGAGAAATAAATTTTGAACGTGAGTTATTTGGTTTGATACAATAACCAATTGTTGACTCACGGATCGGAATAATAGCTTGGTTGATTTTGCTGTGATGTAAGGCATTCTAAATCTATTGATTGAGCTCTCACGAATTTATATCTTCAGTTGGCTACCTTGCACAGGACACGCGAACAAACTTGAAATATTGCAAAATGTATTAGCACACATGTACGTACCCCTTAGAACTCCGACAGGGGTTGAAAAATTTATTGATAAATTTGAAAAATATCTCAGTGTGGTTGTTTTACCTTAACAAAATTAACAAAATACTCTTAGCTGTAAAAGTAAAAGTTAGGGCAACAATACACAACCGCATGACTTAAGGATGCAAAGGAGTGTGCTAAAGAGCTCAAAAACCTGCTAGAATCGAAAAGTACTGCTTTTTTTAATGAATTACTTAAAAATTGTGATGCGACTTCAGATTCCTCAGATAATGAATTTTGAAATTTACGAATGAGACAATCACTGAAAGCGAATCCTATTTGTGGAACATTCGCAGACAACTTAACAGAATTACAGAACAGAAAATTAAAATATCAACGTATTGTATCATTACACGGATTATCGGATCTCTTAAGACTATGAATGCACCAGAGCTTGGTAAAATTGTTATGGAACTGCCTCATTTGTCGAGAAGATTGATTATCTTTACATTATATTACTACAGTACAGGGAAAATTCTCTCCATCTTAATGATCTGCAAATAATCAAACTGGAATTTTTCTGTCCTTTATTCCCTTATTTTTATTTGGTATTTTACTATTAGGTAGTGTGTTGGCTTATTAGGCGTAAGGCCACGGTTCAAACCCCAGGTCAGACATCAAAACGAAATATGGAAAAGTATTTATTCGGCGACTTGCTCTCAGCAGATTTATGGCAAAAACTCTGAGAGTAAATAAAATTGCCTAGAAAATTTTCTAAAAAATCTATCGTTCGGAGTCGACTTTATACTATAGGTCCCGCAATTCATGTATAAAATTAACACAGACAACATGAGTGGTGAGAGAAGCTAGGCCGTAATCCTGACGGAAGGGTTGTAATGGCTAATTAATAGTGTTTTTCATTTCCCGGGAAACCGGGATTGATTTTGAAATTTCCCGGGATCCCGGGAATTCCCGCCTAGAACATACTTTAATTTGTTAAGTATGTATTTTTTATTTTAAATTCATATTAAGAGATCAAGAACATAAAAAATAACAATAGAAACATATAAAAGGTACAGTTCTTTAAAAAAATAAATAATACAATGTATTTTAAAAACTAGTTAAACATGAAACATAAAAAACTATATATGAAAGATGGTTATAAATTTGTTCTGCATATAAAATAATTGAGTGTTTTGAAGCATTCGAAAAAAATTTATTATTTTTATTAAAAATTTCAGGGTCTTTCAAGTATTTGGTCAAGGTATAAAATTTTATATCTCTTCTTTCTCCAATTCGGTATATAAGAGATTCAAACATTGTCTTTCCTAGTGAAGTATTAATTGAAGAAATTTGTTGGCATAAATAATTCACTATGACATCAGCTGTTATAATATTAACTTTTCGCCGACATAAAGCTCCCACAGCTAATTTTATTGGGTTTAAAACGTCCAAAAGGTTCTGCAAATTATTTATATTGGATTCTATCCATAGATCACCCATTTCCAAATCAATGAGGCTTTTCGTTATTGCATTTTTATAAGTAAATTTTTTTCGATCATTGGAACTAGAGAATTCCATCTGGTTACTGTATTAAATACAGGGCAGATTTCCTTATTATATTCGGCCAATACATATTTTTGTAACACAATTTTTTGCTGGACTCTTTCTAAACAATTTAATAACAGGACGAGTTTGTTCTAATACCAATTTGTAATTAGTATTGATAAATGATAAATGTTGCCAAATAGTAAACATTTTTCATTCACAATAATTCCCGGGAATTCCCGAAAAAATTTCCCGGGATTTCGGGATTGAAAAATTTGCGGAATTCCCGGGAATTCCCGTCCCGGGATTTCCCGTGAAAAACACTACTAATTATGTATGTATATATGAGGGCATAAATTGTTTCATCCAACAACCAAAGAAGAAGAATTGATGATCAATCGTAGCTGGTGAAAATTTTCTTGCTCAAAGTTAACTTCTGCTGATTTTTGTTCTGATTTTGAGGTACAACTCGGTGGAATTCAATCGATGATTAAAATGATGATTGAAATCAATGTTATGATTGAAAAATGTCTTCTTTTAAATAAATCAATAAAAGACCCTTATTGATTATTATTTAATCTAATCTAATCTATTAACTAACTAATCTATTAACTGCTGATTGCCTTGTGTCGTGAAATTAAATCAAATGTTACTTTTTGGGATAGAAATTGTTTAACTTAAGTCTGAGAATATATCCCCATCTTTTCCGTATTCTTGTTATTCAAGCTTCAAGTAATGATGATATAGACAACTCAGATAACAAAAAAAAATTATTTTGAGGATATTTTGAATGAGGAAATTTAACTTGTAACTTACCAACAAACAATTATCATAGAATTATTCTTTTTTAGTATTTTTTATTAAACGGTGTGTTATGTGAAATATTATAATGCAAAGAAATTCGAGAAAATCAGTTTTGCAAACAAGCCCTGTCTCTAACGGCACATACTGTCTCGTTCTGCACTAGATCCTCTCAAGCACACTAGGATGAATACAAGGATTTTTCTAGGAAACGATTCTTGTGAAAATTTAAATTGGAAAATTTTTTTTTTTGTTAATGCAAACAATTTAATGTATATTCGATTACAAACACAGCTTCAGCATTTTATACAATGTTGCGTTAATATCAGATATACATAATGCAAATAACCAAAGTTTAGATACATGTGACAAACCCATATGTATCCATGCATGTAAACATTCATATAAACATTGTACTCCTACTTGTATATTGTTTGTCAGAGTTTGGCAACAATGCTGTAAAGTCTACATAGCAGGTGTGGATGTTTATAATGTTGAAGAAATTATTAACCCTGAACGGTTACTCTTCGTTGAATCGGCGAACACTTTAACCCTAATTGGTTACTGTTCGTCGAATCGACGAAGCTCATTTACTCTTTATCATGCAATGCTTTCATGTTTGACCAAATTTCGTGAAAGGATTATTAACAGCTACTTTAGGGAGTAGTTTGTCGGGCTCTAGGTTGCTATTTGATATTTTTGGTGGTACCATGTTGCTTGATGTGTTCCAGCGCGTTGTAAATCTTGCATCTAGAACATTTAAGCAGCTTGGATATCTCCATAAAATTTTAGTTGTTGGATCAGTTTTCGCTCGTCATCGGAATTCCAAGTACCTCTGGACATTTATAATTAAATATTTCTATGTATTCCAACATAAAATAAAGCATTCGTTGCTCACCGTTTAGCTTCAAAAACCACCAAAAAATCACTTAAGAGCCAGATATTTCTGAAATGTCTTAAATTCGTTGCCAGATTCAAATAAACGCTTTTACGATAATATGATCAAAAAGCAACAAAATGTAAAAAGAAACAAAATAAAATAATGGTGCTTTTTCTTAGTATTACAGGGTACATAGAAGAATAAAGAATATGAAATTTGATATTACAGGATTGTAAATATTATCACAACTAAATCAATCATATGCCGTGTCTTAAATTCGTGGCCACCACTGTATATAAATAACTTTACTGATTAAGTATCAATATTTTATTGAGAAGGCTATATGCATAGCTTTAGCTTTAGCATATTATGTAGTATTTCCCTCGAATTCCCAGGATCCTTGGGAATATAATTTATTTTTCCCACTTTTCCGGGAATGGTAAAAGTTCGGCAAATAAAAAATCCTAATGCTTATAGTATAATTCTAAATTTGCGAATCCTGCCACTCATTGACAAAAATTAACACACTCAATATGGGCGCTGTGTGACATTTGGTTGTAATGACACATTAAGTAAGTAATAATTCTTAAATAGTTTGCAATAAAATTATAATTTGGTATATTTTTAGGTTCTTCAGCGACCGGTTAAAGAAAGCTTTCAACATATATTCCCCATATAAAATTTATTAAAATGCAGAAGGAAAAGAAAGTTAAATCTCCCTGTATTTACAGTATGTCTACATCTGCAGCTCTGCGACAAGTGCAAATAACATAATTCTTTTTTTCAATTTATTTTAAGCTCTACAATTGAGGTCGTGCAACATGTTGTCTTACTTTTGTAATGGTAGTTCTTGTACATTTCCCCCTTTTTTTAACCACAATTGCTAGAGATTATTTTTAAAAATATCTTTATAAAGTAAAAGTAAAATTTTCCCCTTTGAACAAAGTGTTTGTTATTCCGCTGGCGGTAAGTGACATAATTTTATTTTTTTCAATTTATGTTTTCATTTACTCTGTGTTTTTCAATTTACTTTAAGCTCTGCAATTGAGGTCATGCAATAAATCTTCTTATTACTGCCATTTTAATTTTATTACAATGTAGTCGCATATGTTTGACTGGCTTGCTTTCCCTCATTTCCAACAAATTTTGTTAAAACTTATGGCGATGAAGTGTTACATAATTATTACAATGGTAGTGACAAATAAGTAATGAAAGTTACAATACTTAGATATGAATACGACAAAAAATACTCAATAGGCACTAAATTTAGGTGATTAGCTAAAGGTATATAATCCATGATATCTAGATGGTAGAGGGCGTATACCCTCGATCTGTGGGAACATATACAGGAAATGAGATAATAGATTTCTACAAAACTACGGGATGCCCACTGGGTGGTGTGCTTTATTCACTAATATGGAGCCTGATTGTGGATGAACTCCTGAGAAAACTAACTGGGCCGACATCAACTGCCAATTTAAAATGGACTCCTTGCTACACCATTCAAAGAGGGCTTGAGACTGCCAGTTAGTGCATGACAGTGAGCCTTAGAATAAACCCGGGCAAGATTCTCAGCAGAGACTCTGGTCTGTGATACTACACTGAGCATATGGTCAAAGTTACTCAGCTCGTGTATAATTAAATATAATTTGTAATTGTATTGTAATTAATAAATAAATAAATAAGCATTTTATTTTTATTTGTTTCCATATACAGTGGAAAGCAAAAGTTTTAGTACTCCGATATATTTTGACGAAAAAAACAGTACCCAAAGGCTTAATACTTTTGCACAAAGTCCCGATATGACTTCAAGAGAGTATTTAGGAAATCATTTGAAAGAACGGTTATGTAATCGCTAAACCTCAAACAAAAGTCAACCGAAAAACTTGCTCAGGGTGCCATAAGAAACAAAGCTTGTACATTCAAATCCAAATGGGTTAAATGCAGTGCTTGACATAACATTTTCATATATTAGTAATTTGAATTTTAAATTTACTCAGGGTTCTCATTGGGATTACGTATGGAGTCATCTGAAACTTTTCTTAATTTTTCTCTTGTTTTATGAAAAACATTAAAAAATTGTTTGTTTTATAATAAAACAAAAATAAACTAATAAAATAAATATAAAAACCTTAATTTTTTATACAAACTGTTTGTTAAAATTTATGAATTGTCAAAATATATTGGAATACTAAGACTTTTGCTGTCCACCGTATGTACATAGCCAGGTATACAGCTGTTGACGTTAGGGGTAGATATAAGAAAATGAGCACATTATTGGATTTAACCAATGTATGTAAGGTTAAATGAAATAATAATTGACTTCTCTTCATGCATTTAATGAAACATTTCTTTATAAATTGTAATTAAAACTTTATGCCCTTAAGAAAAATATTTTTAAAAGCATTTGTCCAGTCATTATTTATGTTCTTGCATGAATTTTAATCGCAATGCTTGAAAAGAATGATAACAATAGTGACAAAATTAATAGGGGTATGTAAATTAAAAAACTGCAGTATCAATTTACATACAGTGTTACACACAAGTCTGTATACCCTTATTTATGTAAAAAATTTCATAAATTTTGAGCAAAAAATAATTGATTTATAATAAAGTTTTCTGGTAACTCTATATTTTTGGGCTGAAAAAATGTAGGAATCCCCAAGACGAGAAGAGAGTAAATTTAAAATTCAACGGACCAAAAATGTTACATATATAAAATAGAGCAGGACATCCCTTAATATCAAGTACTTCTTTCAAATCAAAAGCAAGTTTTTGTGTGAGACTTAGTAGCTACACCACCGTTTTACGACCTATCGGCAATTAAATTTTAGAAAATGATCTTACTCAGACAGAAGAAAGAAATTATAATCTCAATCCAAAAAACTTCCGTAAAACATGAATGTTTCCACTAAAAAGTTTACAAATGTCAATAAGTTGTTTAATAAACTTTCATTTGAGTTTCATAAACTTTCGTTTGAATTGGTTATTTATGTAATATTTTGTTCATAGGAGATTAATACTATGTTCAGGCATAAATTTGAATTGAGTCAATATATTCGTTTAATTGACAAAATTATTTTAAGTGTTCAGGCATACGAAATCAACTTACTCAATAATCATTTGACAGTTGGAAAACAAAATTTTTTTATTTTGCCGTGACGGCAAAAATGACTCATTTAAATTTTTTTATTAGAATTTCTTGAATATAATGTTATAACACCGCTTGCCTTTACGACTTCTATTAAAAAATACATCGAATATATTTTTGAAGATTTACTCCTATCTTGTATTTTTTTTACTGAGGAATGCATGTAATATGCCCTAACTACTGCGGGAAGTTATTTGTCCTGAGCACAGGTTCTGTATCTTGATTTGCATATTTCGTGATATAAAACCACTGTTTTGGACATTTTTGGCATAGCTTGGTATGATTCGGTATATTGAGGTATATTGTTTGTTTTCTGGCAGATGGATATTCACTCTACTCCAAGCGAGTATTACAGAAAAATTTCTAATGCTATTTTGTTAATATAAATTCTTATTTTATTGTTTTGTTATGGTCCTTATGTCCAAAATTTCGAAACATTGAAAATATTTTAGATCAGTAGAAATTGTATATAATATATAATAGAAATACAAGAAGTTTCGGTAGATTTACTGTTAATATAAATAAACTTACCTTCCACCTCGCCGTAGTCTAGTAGGTAGTGTGTTGGCTTATTAGACGAAAAGCCATGGTTCGAGCCCCAGGCCAGACATCAAAACAAAATACATAAAGTATTTCTTCGGCGACTTTCTCTCAGCAGATTTCTGCCAAAAACTCTTGAGAGTAAATAAAATTGCGATGAAAAGTTTCTCAAAAATCTGTCGTTCGGAGTCGACTTTAAACTGTAGGTCCCACCACTCATGTATAAAATTAACACACACAACATAAGTGGTGTGAGAAACTAGGTCGTAATCCTGACTGAAGGGTTGTAATGACCAATTATGTATGTACGTACCTTCCACTTCACTCGCCATTTTTATTTGACGTTGTTAATATTTGTGTTTTCAAATATCAGCAAAATTTGTTCGCATAAGTTGTAACGTTCTCAATGAGCAGACATACTTACATACAGTGCTGCATTTTAAATTTTACTCAATATTATAACAATTTGCGTATTTATTGCGCAATTATTAATTAAAACTTTATATGATATATTGAGCTCAATAATGGCGTTTATTGAGATTTACGCAATAAAAGTGCATATCTGAACACCGTATAAAGCACATGGCGGATAAATTTTACAATTTTTGTCGACGCTTGCAATACTAAACAAAGCAGTCCTGAAAAAGAAGGTTTTTAGTATAAAATCTCACATTTCCATTGCCACATATTGTGATCCAATTGCAATTACACAAATCTATCATTAAAACCAGCTATTGCAATACAATATTGGAAATAATGGATTTCTTTTAACGTCGTGCATTAAATTTGGTATCATTATAGATGTGACTGAAGTTAAAGCAACAAAAATATACGCAAGCTCTTAATATTTTACTTGCAATCCTTAGTATTGGAAGATGAGGTAGCGGAATTGTATATGTATGTTGGTGGTGGAAAGTAATACTATATTACCACATTGAACTGCTGCTTATATTCTTTATTTTTGTTTTACAAGAAAAAATATTCGAAGAGAAAAGAAGACAAAAATCGTGACTGGCTATATACGACTATTTGACGACCTAAAATATAAAACAATCTCTACAAAAATTTCGACCAATTTTGAAATTAGGAGATGAAAGTATTGAAATTATATTATAGTATGACGATAGATCAGGAAGAAAATGTAAATCTAATCTTAATATGTTTACCAGCTAATTGAGTTCAGCAAAAATTTCCGATAACACAGTATTCTAAATGCATAGATCTTCTTGTTTACTTAATTGATCATTATAACCCTATAGTCTGGATTACAACTTAGCTTCTAATTACACTAATCAAGTTATGTTAATTTTATCAATGAGTAACAGGACCTACTGTTGAACGACAAATTTTCATACTCTATTTTATTCTCAGAGTTTTTACCAGAAGACCTCTCGTTTTGTTCAAGATGTTTGAGCCTGGGGTTGAACGCATAATAAGCCAATGCAATATCTGGTAGACTACGGCGGCAATCCAGATCTACATATTTTTAGGAAAATGGAAACGGTGTACATCGTTTAATATTAAAATTAGCAAAAGCTACACAAACAAATACAACGAACTTGTTACAAATAAACCAACAACATCGGTATGAAAGAAAAGGGGATAAACAAGTAAGCGAGAACGCAACAACAAGCAGTGTAAACAAAATACACAAACAACAATGAAGTCGCGATAGAGCTCTCGAAAAGACGAACACACGAACATTCGATTTCACGAACATTCATCTGACTGATTACGTGGGCAAGACAAAGCAGGCAACGAGTAGTAAGAATTTAGTCAGTCTTGTGTGAAGACGCGTTGCGTGTGAATAGTCATGGATTGAAGATCGCCGTTGAAAATATCTGCGTTGTAAGCAAAGAAGAATAGGGAACAAGCAATTATTTTTGTATTCGTCAAGTTGTAAACGGTGGCACACAAAAGTAGTGTGAATAATAAAGAGTTTAACTGAAACTAAACACATATTTGTTTTTATTTTGTTTGCAATCAACTAACTCATATTTTATACGTTTTTATTTGTAGCTTCAACCTAAAGATGGATATTAGTTCAGAAGTCGTTAAATAAATTACCGGCTGTTTAAATGAACCAGTGATAATATTGCTGCCCAATTTTTTACTTATAGTTTACCATACTAAAAGTAGTGGTTGTTTTGTTCTTTGTTTTTTTTTTCAGTGAAAACAAAACATTCGTGACATCTGGCAGATAAAGTTTCACATGTACAGAGATAAGTTAGCCACAATTCTAGCCCTGGAAAATATTCATTACCCATTGGTGAGATACATTTCGAATCTGTCAAATTTGTTGTTATTTATTCAGTCTGTTTTGTCAAATCATTATTAGCGGCTATAGACAACATCGTTTGTTCGCTGAAATGCCCCTGAAGCAGATAAAAACTGACAACAATTCGAATCGAAATCAGCTTTAGCGGTGAGACCCATTTTTTAATGAGAGGTTATGTGAACAAATAAATTTGATCAATACCAGCTCTCATGCGATCCAATAGCATCCAAAGAACCTAGTAAGTCCCGATCCCGAATTGGATGATGTGGACACCAATGGCATATGCTTTCAATAGTTCGGCGCTGCGTGTCACACAGCATATTCCACAAGAGCGGGTTGAAGGCATTATCATCTCATGTGGGGGTGAAGTGAACTGGCTGCCGAATCGTACGATTTAGACTTTTTGGTGTGTGGTTTTTTAAGTCGCAGGTGTATGCGAATATGCCACAAACCACAGCGGTCATCAAAATCAACACATCCCATGCCATCTATCAAATTTATGCGCCAGAATCATGGATAACTGGATATTTCGAATACGCTCTACCCAGAGAATCAATGGCAGATATTGAAACCATGTCCGCACATAATGGCATCAGTTGGTCTCTTACACGAAGTAATAATTCGATGATATCTCATACCCAATTTACTGTATTTAGATTTAATTGTAGAAAGCGCTTAAAAAAGGACACTTTTTAATAATTGTTGTAATTTTTCAAATATTTTTCTTTTCAAATTTTGTTTAAAACAAACAACTGTTTTTCTTTTGGATTTTCTCAGAAATTTTTTCAGAAATTGTTCAATAATTTAGTTTAGATGCCATTTATAACGCCTCTAGGGAATGACCTACCATAGCTAACTTAATTACTGTTGAGATTTATATTGCTCGGCAGGACTGTCTACAATTATCGCACTTGCTTTTCAATCACTTTATTTCTTTTAGCTGCTCGTCAAAAGACTTTAATAACTTCAATGATGGTCATAAAGACAAGTAGCTCTGCAGGTTAAGTGTAGCAATGTGCGTCAAAAATGTATCTTATTTCTATCGTATGTGTTGCCTTCGTTACTCGTTCAACATTCTTTACTTTGGTGTGGTTGAACGAAAAAAATATATCTTCTTTCATAAGGCATTTCTTATGGTCGGTGAGTAAAGGAGAAGGCATAAAACAAATTTAATTAAAATAACATTTATCACAGTGAATGAGTGAGATTTTATAAAAATATTTGCAGTGGAGAGAAATTGAAAAGAATGATTGTACAGACATTATTTTTGTGTTAAATTTTTAATTAATTTAATTTTAAATTATTTCCTTCTACTCTTTTTAAAATAACATTTTAAATCTTTAATATATCTTAATACAAATTATTGGAATTCATTCATCATGGGTAGAAACTGATTCAAATATGAGGACATAAATTAAGTTTCTCTTGATAGAAAGTGAAAAATCCATGTAGAAAACCTGTTCATAAGAAAGAAAATTGATCAAAAGCACAAGTGTTTAGTTGCTACTTAAAGCTAATATAGAATGTTAATATAACGGTATAGCTGGCAGAGCGGATAAATACAGGAGAACGACCCTCCGTTAAAAAGCTTTAAAATATACTTCGTTGATTACTGAAACGAGTGGAATCGATCTCTGACTTAGTGACCACTTTTGTAAATGAAAAGTATTTAACGTAAATCGGCGTATACAAAAATTGTGCTAACCACATGAGAAGTCATTGTGCATAT
Organism: Sarcophaga carnaria; assembly: GCA_958299815.1. Taxonomy (NCBI): domain Eukaryota; kingdom Metazoa; phylum Arthropoda; class Insecta; order Diptera; family Sarcophagidae; genus Sarcophaga; species Sarcophaga carnaria. The sequence continues at coordinate 75,552,587 of OY283151.1, forward strand.
ATTAGCGAAAAGAAAGTAGTCGCTTATTAGAGTTGAGGCCACGGTTCAAACTCCAGGTCAGACATATCGATAAAAATGTAATATGAAGAAAATATTTCTTAGGTGAATTCCTCTCAGCAGATTTCTGGCTGAATCTGAGAGAAAGTAAAAGTTGACATGAAAAGTTTCTCAAAAAATCTGTCGTTCGGGGTCGACTTTAAAGTGTAGATCCCGTCGTGAGAAGTTAGGACGTAGTACTGAGTGAAGGATTGTAATGATCAATTATGTATGTATATATGTATGTAATGAAAATATTTATAGGCAGTAAGCAAGCTTTGACTTCTATTTGTCGATTTTTATCAAGACGTCATTATTTTATCAAAACTGTCTCTGTCTGGTAGCTCAAACTTTAGAGACATTTTCGATAAAATAAAAATTCGGCATACTCAAAATATACAATTGGGATCTGTAGTCATCGGAGAGGTTGCTCCTCTGTAATCGAAAATTTCTAAACGTGAAGTATGTAAAATTATAGTACATATTGACAACATTGATGTTTATTGCAAAAATTAAATAAAACTTTGTAAGAAGAACAATAATAATAGTAGTAGTAATAGTAGGAGTACTAATAGTAGGAGTAGTAATAGTAGGAGTAGTAATATTAGTAGTACTAATGGTAGTAGCAGTAATAGTAGTAGTAGCAATAGTAGAAGTAGTAATAGTAGTAGTTGTAATAGTAGTAGTAGTAACATTAGTAGTAATAGTATAAGTAATAATAGTAGTAATAGTACTAGTAATAGTAGAAGTAGTAAGAGTAGTAGTAGTAATAGTAGTAGTATTAGTGGTACTAACAGCAACAGCAGTAGTAGTAATAGTAATAGTAGTAATAAAGGCAGTAGTAGTAGTAGTTGTAGTAGTAACAGTAGTGTAGTATCAATAATAGTAGTAGTAGTCATAAAATTAGGGCATTTAAAACTTCAATTTAAAAATGCAATAAAACAAAAACGGTTTGAAATTTTGCCTAAATTATTTTTTGTTGCGAAGTACAATTATTTTGGTTAGAAATGGAATATTATTTCTTTCGTATGTCTGCCGCGGCTGGCCTCACAGTACCTCATTCGGTCCGACCAATTTCCGGGCACTTTTTCGACTGCATCAGGTCGTATCTCACCAATAGCCAAACCTCGTTCACATCGATACCATAAAGAGCGCGTACAAAAAATTGGTTATCATGGTGGGATAGGTGTCTCCATTGACCGTAATGGTTGAGCCGTCCTCATGTTGAAACAAATATAGGGCACTGATGCCTTCGCTCCACAATCCGCACCAAACAGTTACCCATAATGGGTGCATTGACTTCTGTAAGACCACGTGTGGGTTTTCTGAGCCCCAAATACGACAATTTTGCTCATTAACGTACCCACCAAGATGAAAATGAGCTTGGCTTATGCGGCTTCGACTCTTGAACCAATTGAACTTTTTAAGGCGTCTTTTTGCAAAATTTGGCGTAAACTGGTGCTTGAAATGTTCAATTCTTGATTGGTTCATGGATTCTCAAGCTCCCAGCCACATTTCAATATTATCGGGTGTACACACTGTACGAACACACTCAGGTCTTGACGCATCAACAATGAAAACAGTTTCATTAACTTTAGCAATAAACTTGCGTATATCGGGCACTGTTGGTCCTTCTCTGCGATCAAATTTTGTACGACATTTTTGTGCAATTTCGGACCAATCGTCTTTGGTTTGGAAATAAATTTCCAATAAATCCCAATGTTGCTCAAGCTTAATTGATTCATCTCGTTCAGTAAAGATAATATACTGAATAAGTATATTGCCAGGTACGATAATACAGTTTTAGTAAAAAATATGTCACATAATTTGATAAGTTTCTAATACATAACAGAAAAAATTTCGCAAATCCATTTACAGTTGAACATAATTGAGATTCTGTGCACTTTATGACAATGAAAATATTGTTACGAAAATGGAAATGGTGGTACATCGTTTAACATTAAAATGATAAACAAAAGCCACAAAAATAAAAACTGTGGGCTTGTTTACGTGATCAACAAATAAACAAAAATATAGCAACAACATCAGTATAAAAAATAGATAAACAAGTAAACAAATAGGCAACAACAACACTGCAAAGACAAACGTAAACAAAATACACAAACAACAACAACAAAGTAAACAACATGTTTACATTTATAGAGATTTCGTGAATGCAAAGTCATTCTCCTTCAAGGGCATTCATCAGACAAAGCAGGCAACGGCGTCAGAGAGAATTCAGTCAGTCTTGTGTAAAGGCTCGTAGCGTGTGAAGAGAATAATTGTGTTTTGAAGATCTCCATTATAAATAACTATTGAACAATTGTTATTGTTTACGCAAAAGAGTGAAAAGAAGAACAACCAATAAGGCAATTATTGTCGTTTACATCAAGCTGTGAACAGTGGCACACAGAATTTTGCCAACAATAAAGAATTTATTTAATACTGAAAATAAATTTATTTTTATTTGCAATCTATGAGCAAATATTACAAAAATTTTTAAAAGGTAAAAACGTAACAATATATAAAAAAATAGTCTGAGCTTGTTTTGCAGGATTTATAAGTGGAATGAAAACTTTAACAATTTAAAATTCAAAGCGAAAAAGAAGAAGTAAAGTTTCAAGTACGAAAATAGGAGAAAATATAACCATTCAAACATTGTTTTATTTCGTTTATTTTATTTACTTTTCATTCTTTTTCCATTTATAGCCACTTAACTACGATGAAAAACTTATTTTGTTTACCTTCCTTTTTTCAATTGTTACTCTTTCTATTGTTAAATTTCTAGTTATTTTGCTGGTCCTTTTGTTTTACTTCAAAATGTTTTTTCGTTTTGTCCGTTAAGAGTTTGAATGCTGAAAGGAAAGATTGAAATTGTTTCGAATATTATTTTACTGCAAATTGACATTTTCATTGAAAATTCATTGAGGGGCCCAAAAAGTTTTATTTTTGTCTCTTATCCTCTATTTATCTGCAATAAACAAGTGGCGTAATATGAAGATTTCAAGATTTAAACATATTTTTGTATTCTATAATTTGCCGAATTTGTAGGGTCTTCCAAAATGAATGGACTACAATTGTGGGCTTTGCAGATGACATTGCCATAGTCTCGGTAGCTAAGACGGTAAGGCAAATAGAGGAGAAGACGAACACAGCGATTCGAAAAGTTGGACCATGGCTTGATGAGGCAGGTTTAACACTTGCCGCACATAAAACGGATGCCGTCTTGATAAGTGCCCGGAAGATAGTGGAGAAGATGGAAGTAACCGTTGGAGGTACTAAGATCGAATCTAAGAGGGCGATAAAATACCTGGGAGTGATTATCGACGACAGGTTAAACTTCAAGGAGTACGTGAAATACATCGGCGAAAAGGCATCTGTAACACAGGGAGCACTGGCGAGGATGATGCCCAATATGGTCGGAGGCACTCTCCAAGGAGAACACTGTCCTCGGTGTATCGTCTAAGCGCGATTAGACAAGTAAGTGGCTTCAGGACAGTGGCTGATGAAGAGGTATTGGTATCGGCCAAGACAATAGCAATAGACATACTGGCGGATGAGATGAGGCGGATATACTTTCGCCATCTCGAGTTTCCAGGACGAACTGCAGCTATAAAGGCGGAGGAACGAAGTACTTCCATGCACAAATGGCAGTCACGATGGGAGAACGGTTTAAAGGGGAGATGGACATTTCACCTTGTCCCTGATGTAACCCTTTGGATGGAGAACGAACATTGAGAGCTGAACTACTACGTGACCCAGTTTCTAACTGGTGATAGGTGCTTCAGGAAATACTTGCACAGATTTGGGTATGATACTTGCCCAAACTGAGTAGATGAGGAGGAAGACGCGGAGCATATTCTAACATGCTGCCCCAGATTTAGATGGCCCGGGGAAACGAATTTCGGACCAACTCGTCTTATGGAAGAGGTGTTGAATTCTAGGATTCTATGGAGCCAATACAGTCAGAGAATGGCTGAAGTTATGATAGAACCCCGAAGGCTGGAGGAACGGAGGCGAAATTTAACTTAGTGTGACCAAGCTTTAGGGCTGACCAGCCCTTGGCGAAGTAATACCTTACGGCAGTCCCGCGGAGTGAGAGCGGTTGACATGTGTAGGGGGTGGGTTTAGTACGTAGGCACCTGTGATGGTGAATCGTTTTGTCAGAATTACGACCTAGTTTCTCATATCACTTATGTTGTGTGCGTAAATATTTATACATGAGTGGTGAGACCTACAGTTTAAAGTCAACTCCGAACGACAGATTTTTGAGAAACTCTTCATGGCAATTTTATTTTACGCTCAGAATTTTTGCCAGAAATCTGCTGAGAGGCAGTCGCCGAAAAAAAATGTTCTTCATATTTTCGTTTTGATGTCTGAGCTGGGATTTAAACCGTGGCCTTACGTCTAATAAGCCGACACACTATCTACTATACTACGACGACTACAAACTTAAAAATATAAACTTAAAAATATAAAGTGCTTAATGAAAGATCCTATCAAATTATAGGCCAAACAATGTTTATCATGTTACAATGAATAACTTATTGAACCTAAATAAATAAAAAATTCTAAAATAAAACCAAATGGCGTTCAACCTTTCGTTTTGTAAAATATTTTTCTGCTCTGAAAGACTGAATAAAATCTTGAATTGCAACTAAGCACGCATTAGAGGTAGACAAGTATTCAATTTCAAAGCAGCACTTGAAGTGAAAATCAGACACAAAGAATAAGAGAAAGATGGAATAATCTGCAAGGCTCAATTTCACATTTCGTTAAATCGTGTGATTATGTACTCAGACAGAGACATCAAACAACAGTTTAAACTTGAATCGAGATATTCTATTTTTACCAAGAACTTCCAATTACAGAAAACATTTACAAAAATATCATCGTGTTGTCCTGTCTGAACGACAATAGATAAAATGCTCAACAACACCTGCAATTTTTAAAGAATTTTTATCGTATGAACTTTCATGAAAAAAAAATTAAAAAATTTTGATGCGAGAAGAGGCGAAATCGATCAGCCCATTCCATTGGCCGTGTGGAGGCTGATCTGACCTGACGAGCCCGACCTTTGTCTTGAAATCTTCAAAAACGATTTTGGCGTTGAGCTTAGCGTATCACCGTTGAGGTAATGATGAAAGCCTTTTACATCCTTATCCTATCCATAGCATTTCCTATATGGCAATGATGTCTGTCCTACTTTTTATGTGTTGGGCGGAAGCTGGTACCTTATGAAGATTCCATATGTTCCATGCATTTAATTTTAAATCATAGTCCTTTAAACATTTGCTGTGGTCGTGAACTTTTAAGTGGATCTTTATACAAGACCGTGTTGCGGATTTCATTGGAAGAATATTTTTACGAAGTGGATTCCAATTGGTTCCCTATGCACAGTCCGGGAATTGGACTGGGCTGCATGCATTAGTCAACAATCTAACGGGTGATAGCACGTTATCTATGCCACGTGGAGGCTGCACGCCAGCTTAAATACAGCAATACAAGGATCGTTCTGAAGATCTCCATGTTGATCACAATAATAAATTTAACTTGTTTGCATTTTTTCTTCTCTGAGTATTAAGCCTTCATTTCACACCTTATCTAAGTCTTGGTAAGGATATATAAAGAGTGGAGAGTATTTCTGAAAGTATTTTATTGCCGTAGATTATAGGTTAGGCTGTTACATACTTTCTTGCCCTACTACCATACATATATAATTGGTTATTACAATACTCCAGTCAGGATTACGACCTAGGTTCGCAAACCACTTATGCTGTGTGTGTTAATTTTATACATGAGTGGCGGGACCTACAATTTTATTTATTCTCAGAGTTTTTGCCAGAAATATTTTTTAATATTTTCGTTTTGATGTCTGAACTGATCCGACCTGATCGACTCCACTACTAGCCAAAACTCGTATGCTACTGTTTTAAAGCCTAATTCACAGCCCTCCCCATTATGAACCCTCTAGAGACCACAATAGGGATCGTGAAATAATTTTGCAAATAGTTTTAGGAAGAAGATACTGTTACAGGCATTGTTTAAAAATTCGTAAATTTCTTAAAAATTTATATCTGGAATGCATAACATAGAATCCAATGCATAAAATAGTTTCAATTATAAATGGACTGCATTTAATTTTTATCAGTTTGACATTATTGGATTTGTTATACTTAAACCGTTTTAACTTTTTTGGGTTTTTTAAATTCTGAAATTAATTTTCGAAAGTTATCCTCGTTACATTAAAAAAAGAAAAGAAAATGTTATCCAAATCTTTCTTGCTGAAAAAACATCTACGTAATTTGAGTAGACTCATCTGGTTAAAAAGCCTTTCTAAAATTTAAGGTTCCTTATTATACGAATGCAATCATCCTCAATTTAGAACATAAGGAGGTTCAACCATCCTAATAAAGGCAAGTAAAAAACAAGCTTTAACTGAGTGGTCTATAGTACAGCAAAAAAAGAAAATAGGGTCACTATATATTTATTTTGTAGTGTTACGTTTTTACTTTTTAAAAACGTTTAAAATATGAGCTCGTAGGTTGCAAATAAAATAAAAATAAAAAAAAAATAAAAAAAATTTGTGTTTAGTTTTAATCAAAATTCTTTATTATTCGCACAATTCTCTGTGCCACTGTTCGCAACTTGATTAACAACAACTATTGATAGTTTGTTATTCCTCTTTACACTCTTTTTCGTAAACAATGGCAATTGTTCGACAGAACTTTGTAACGGAAATCTTCAAACCACGATTATTCTCACAAGGCTAACAGAATTTTTAATAAATCCGTTGCCTGCTTTGCCTTGCCCAAGGCATATTCAGAGAATTCTATGAATTTGCCTTGGCCTTGCCTTTTATATGGCATCGTAAACAGTCTTATGAATGTTCGAGGCTTCGCCTTCTCGAGATCTCTATAAACGTAAACATCGTTGTTTCATTATTGTTGTTTGTGTATTTTGTTTACCTTTATCCTTGTTTTTTGTTGTATTTTTGTTTACTTATTAATATAATTTTTTATGCTGGTGGTTTGTTGGTATATTTTTGTTTACTTGGTTATCATGTAAACAAGTTCATTGGTTCTATTTTTGTAGCTTTGGTTTATAATTTCAATGTTAAATGATGTAAAAGCAAAACATAATTTTTATTTTCGTTACAGTATTGTGAGGAAACAGAGAAAACCATTGTTATGGTTTTTTAAAAATCAACAAGTTAACCGACAGTCACGAAATTTACAGGTTAACACCTATCCTAACCAAAGGTTTGCAATCAACTCAAAAGCAGTGCATTGTCTTGGATAACCAGGAAGATAGTTGAGGAGAAAGGAAAGGAGAAACTCGCACAAATTTATTTTTGAAACATTCTTTTTTAAAAGACAAGTGTAAAATTTTTCGCACTTTTTTCTCGAGAATTATTTTGTATTAATTGTCACTTTCTTTTCTCTATATTTGTTAATCATATATAACGTCATACAAACAATCAGACAATCTGAAACTACCAGAGGCTCTGAATACAATCTCTTGAATACATTTTGTAATAAGGCTTTCAAGAAATTCTCTGGGGCATCCCACTTCTTATATTGTTCAAGAAACTTGGAGCAGCTAAGAGGACATTTGGCGATGCTGCAGAAAATTCGAATGAATTTCATTTAAACCGAATTTCATTTATACCCAGGGACAAGTGTCCCGTTCAGAGACTAGGAATACCTCACAACGACTTCTACAGAAACCGTCATAGCATGGAAGAAGAGCACACCACAACAAATCTTCTCTGTCACTGGCTATCACTTGAGAATCTGAGCCAAAGGAATTTTGGGTATCCTGAATTCATAGAATTTAAAGCGCTTTGTATACAATCCTTTGCTTCAAAATATTATCACAATGGTATACAAATGGCAAGGTTACAAATGAATGACGGAATGTATACTACGGTATTACAACGGGAGTTGAGGGGTTTCAAGTTAGCTATGCTTTTTAGACGATCGGCAATTTAACCTTACTTAACTTTTCCTCCCTAATTAGTTTAACTTTTCTATGTAATAGACTTAGTTCTTAGTAACATTTTTATTCTTTTCAAACAAATATATTTTTATAGCCATTGTTTTAGATTTTTTAATTGACCTATTTAATGCTGCATTTAACTACAAACTGTAATTTTTGCAGCCGAAAAGCGAATGTAATTAAAATCATTTTTGTTTATTTAACACAATCAAATTAAGATTTTTTTTTGGTTGGCTAAAGTCAATTAAAAACATGAAAAGTTGTTTTTAATAACTTTTTCTGTTAGAATAAAAGTTCCACAACATACTGCCACTCTTTTTGTACCATAAAGACCACAAACACAAATGACTACAAACACAAACAATTTTCATGTTAGCTGCCAGAGATTTTTTCTATTTTGTAGGAGTAAAATTTAGTTACCATACATACCCATGATTGTTAGAAGTTTTAAATTAAATTCCTATACGAACTAATATTTGCTTAATTACAGAATGACATAAATTATTCGTTTTTAACCTTTTTTGAATTTAGTTTATCTGAGACTTATTAATTTATTTAAATTTTAATATTAAATTGTTTGCAGAGGATGATGGAAGAAGCAGAGCCAATATAATTATTTCGTTTATTTACATTACGAGGCCACTGGACACCAACGACATCTGGTTTCAACAGGATCACTCTCCTGCCACACTGGATATAATCAACGAGCGATTTAATGGCAAGGCAATGTTACGGTGCGGTAATGTAGACGGGCCACCAAGATTTATGTGGCCCCATTAGAATTTTTCTTGTGCACAATTATTACTTCGCAGTCGTATGCGAATAACGGACCACAGTCAAACATAAGTTCCAAACCTCAAAGCCATCAGTCAAATTCAGTCTGATTTATGCAGCGTAGTTATGGAAAACTAGACATATCCTATGAGCTCTTCTGAGAGAAGACTGGTCCAAACCCCAGGTCAGAAATCAAAACGAAATGCGAAAAAATATTTCTGGAAGAAACTGAAGTAAATGAAATTGCCATGAAAAGTTTGTTCAAAATCTGTTGTCCGGAGTTAACTTTAAACTGCAGTTCCTGCAGTTTTTGTACAAAATTAACACAATATAAGTGTCATGAGAAGCTAGATCATAATCATGACTGAAGGGGTGTAATGATCAATTATGTATGTATTGATTTAACGCGACACTTCGCTGACTTAAAAAGTGAGCACAAAGTATGTGAACTCGTATTCGACGGGGTTAAGATACAAGAATCTTATGGTATGGCTTATTTAGTGACATTATAACGATGCCGGTAAATAATGTCCATGTCGTTATAGGTCAAGGACTTCGAAAGACGTGAGTGCATCCGGTGCTTTTCATTTCGACTGCAAAATATTTGAGAGAAAATAATTATTTAGCTCGCAAAGGGTGTAAATTAAGTTGAAAATTTTTCAGAAAGTCTAAATGTTAAACTGGCTGCACAATTTTTGTCGAGACACTGCTATTCGACGCTGCTATAGCTTAGGTATGCCCTTATGTAATGCCCCTGACACTGCTAAATTTATTCAGTAACAAACGAATAGGTCGACGTAATGGATTCTTCGTTAACTACATATACTTACCCTTGCAAGATGAAAAATTTTGCTTAATTAATAATAACACTATGCGACAAAAGAAAAAAATGAAATACACCCAGCTAATGACATAGTGTAAGTTGTGAGTTTTGTTGAGTAGAACTCAAAAATATTTTTTTTCATATTTCTTGTACCATCCTAACTTGTTTTATTTGACAAAAACTGTTTTTTTTTAACTTTACGCACAAAATTATCGATTACACACAGATGTCCAGAATTTAAACCCTATTAGAAAGGAGAGGGATGGGCCTTTAAAACGATGTACATATGTATATATATATTATATGACTTAATGTGCTATGGGGTTTGATGAGGTAAACTTGACAAATGCGAATTTTTTTCATATTTTTTAAGTTTGTCAGTTCATAGTAGCAAACTTTAACTAAAAATTATAAAATAAGTGATAACCATTTGACATCGGACAAAATTTACCGTAGTTGTTATTTAAAGAGTCTAACAGTCGAGTTATATTTTTCATATATATATTTTTCCAAATGAACTTTTAGTAGAAAAATTTTCAGAATTTTTAATGAATCTTGATTGTTTATCGGAAAATGTGTCAATTTTACTTTTGAGCGACCACCAGAAGTTGGCCAAAGTTTGCGCAAAAAATAATAATATTTGCAAAAAACATAAATATTTTAAAAATTTTTTAACTGAAATTTCATTTGATAAGATGACGAAGATGATGAAATATAACACGACTGTTATACTATTTAAATAATAACTACGGTAATTTTTGTCCGATTTGATCAAACGAAGTGTCAATCTCTTCACAAGATAATGCGTTTTCAGAAAGTCATATTTTGTTTTATATTTTTTTTATTAAACTTTGCAATTAAGAATAGCTATACTTGAAAGAATTAGAAGAAAATCATATCTTCCAGGTTTACCCGATCAAAATTAATAATATGGAAGTTTGAACCATATGTATATCATTTTAAAGTCTGTCCCCTTTTCAAAAAACTTTGGATTTTGTAAATTCGTTAAGAAATATTTACCGTTTTATTAATATTTATTAAGAATAAGTACCGTTTTCTTTTTTCAAATAAAACAAGTTTGGAGGGTTCAAGAAACATAAAAAAAAAATTGGAGTTCTACTCAACAAAACTCACAACCTACACTACGTCATTAGATGGGGGTATTTTGGCTGTCGCACCGTATAATTAATAGTTTATATCTTTCTCTATTAGGGAGGAACTATTTGTCTCAAAAACGACAAAAAGTACTTAAGACAAGGACCAAATTTATGTCGAAACCCTTTTTGTCACAAAAACGAAGACATTTCTAATAATGCCTTTATAATGCTTTAGGAATACTTTTAAAATTTAATATGTAGTAAATTTGTACAAGCCGCCTAGGCTAAGATGTGCTCGAGCATTTTTTGAACCCATTCGATGCAAATGTAGCTTGAATGATGAACCGTCTCCAAAAGATTTTAAATATTGAATGCGAAAATATATCGTAGGTTTGTGGGAATAAATTTATTAGCTATGTAGTTGTTAATATATTAATTTTTTTTAATTTCAGCAAGAAATACAGAAACTTTGAGTGGGTATGTCAATGTTGAATGTTATACTATTGTCTGACTCAGATCTACTACAGCCAGAACAGATGGATACAAATGAGACAATATCTCACGTAATAGAAGAATGCGACAAAGAGCTATAAACTAATACCCTGGGCGGCATACATAGATCTGTCGAACTTTCATGGCATTAACATTCTCTAAGAGCCTACAACAAGATTGCCTGATGTTTTTGTTCTGGAATTGCTCACACTTTACATACATAAATAATAAATGAACTATATTGGATTCATCGCAGATGAAAATTGGCAAACTTGATTTTTGCTTCAAAATGTACTGCTATTTCGCTTTGTGAAAACTTTCTTTCCAAAATTGATCCTGTTCTCTAGTTACTTCGTTCGTGAGTTTAAACGCTTTTGAATTTCTTGAGCCTTTGGAAGCCAATATTTACCATTAACGCCATACGGTATATTAATTGGAAAAAGTAGTACAAAATTGCACAGTGTAATGCAATTCCACAGAATGTTCCTTGTGGTTTCATTCTCCTTGAGGAAGAGGCTGTACAGTGTCCCCTCCCAAAGAACCAACCATCTGTTCCAACGAAATCTCATATAATTGATTCCTGATAGAAAATCTACAATCCACTAATATTCGCCTTTCGTAATTTGTAAAGCTCTTCTGCTACTACTTTGACCTGGTGCTGGTTTCAAGTGAGACAACGATCTGATCCTCTGCCTAGTTAATGCTACAGCTGAAGAAGGTCAAAGCCCTCTCCGATCTGCTGCATTCCATCGAATACTGAGCCATTGCTATCAATGAAACATATAGAACTCTATCAGGTTGAATAACACGCGGGACTGCACTACATTTTTTTTTTCATTTCGGATGGAAGTGCTAACTTATTTTGCAGTTACAACAAGAAAGTTTCAAAAAAGAGTTTTCAACTTTTTTCTCTTCGCATATTATTTGTTCAAATACTATCTGCTAATTACGAAAACAAATTTTTCTAATGGCATCTCTTCTATAGAAAACAATAACAAAACTATTTCGGTATATCGTACAATGCTGTGACCTAGAATACGTATTAATTGATACAACTTTTAAAGATATTTCAAAGGTAATATATTATAAGTTTTGCGAAAAAGCTATTTCACCTCATGGTGCAGATGTTTTTGACAAAATTCTAAAAGTTAGCTTTTGTTTACTATAGTTTTGTACTTCTTCTTATGGATTGTTTATTTGCTGTCATTTATTTAATAATGTTGCTTTTGTTATAATATTATTAAAAAAGTTATTTTGATAAAGAGGTTTTTTCATTTATTTGATAAATTTATATTTTAATTAATACGTAAGTTAAGTATTTTTGAAATTGTAATTAATTGAATTTAATTATTGAAAATACATTAGTTTGTAAATATTATAATATCTGAAAAGAGCTTTACGGAACGTTTAACCTTCGATCCGCCACTTAATAATTAATTACTTATAATAATTAATTTCTTTAAGCAAAAAGTAACGGATATAGTAGTCCCTTCTTTAAAATGGTGACCATACAGTCTGTCATGAAAGTTAGCATTGACATAGCAAATATCGTTTGATTTAATTTTTATTTTTAATCTTTTTTTATTGTTTTTATTATTTATTTATTATAAATTTATTATTAATATTTTATTGAAATCTTAAAAAATAATTGTAGAAAATTAAAAACAAAATCCAGGACAAAGAATAACAAAATTACATAAAAACACAAGAATTATTTTTACATTTGTGAAGTAAATATAAGTTGTGCCTTTTCAATGTTAATTCAGCCTATGTTGGCATTTCGAAGAATTAATATGCAGAAGAAAATTAAGTTCAAATTGCCGTATTTGAGTCTAATAAAATTGGTTTCCTATATTTATGCAATAAGGAAAATCGTGCACATGGTATTGAGATATTTTCAGTAACAAGGTAAACAGTTTACAATATTGTTTTGTAACAGCTTTGGAAATCAAAAAATACTACCACTATAACTAGACGACTCTGCATGATATCAGAGTGATCTGAGCTGATTTTACCAAGTAAAGTGGATAGAAAGACTTGTTTGTCTACGAAATGCTTCATACAGAACAACAAAATAATGCTTTACTATAATGATAGAACTGTTGGGTATGGTATGGAGTAAACCAAACGTCAGCACGACCATAAGGATGGCTCTACCCATTCGGGAGCGTAAAAAACATTAAAAAGTCACAAAACAGTTCCAGGTCATATCGTAATGGTTTGAATTTTTTTGTTTCATGAAAATAACGTGAATATAAACCAGAAAATCAATTTTTTCATTAATGTGAATTTGTTTTCGTTTTTTCAATTCCCGCGAATTACTGGAAACTCCGTGCTCAGACCTAAATTTTGTTGAACACCGGAACGCCGGAAGACTTTTCAAAAATTAAGCAGTATTAAGCAGAAGAAAAAATGTAAAATTCTAATGGAGCATGTAAGAAGCATAAAATATTATATAAAAATAAGTTTACAAGCTGTCAATGGCCTCTACTTAAGATATTGATTAGATTACATGTTAATGTCTTGCCTACCCTTTGCTAAATCGCAACACTTTCTTGGCAATATTTTTTTTTCTAGAAAAACTTCTATCGAAGAAGATAAAAAAATCGCTAAGATAGGGGAGAATTTGAACATTTAATTTGAAGCGAATAGTGGTGCAGTCATCCATATTAAATGATTTTAAATGCTCAAAAAAATATACAACTATCTTCTGATCAATGCGGGTTATTAGTACAAAAGCTTGCGGTATATCGACTTAACTTGCTAAAAAAATATAGAGACTTCTGTTGTTTACAAATGTATGTATATTGTGCATTTGCTGGTGAAGCAAACAACTAATTCTGATATGTAAAATAGTATTGCTGTCGGGTTATGATATTTGTTAGCATTGCGAAGAACTTTGTTTTTGTAAAATATATCTTTTTAGGGAAAAAGCATTTATGTTAATTGTTCTAAACAGGAAAAGTACTCTATGTAACAGAAAGAAAGGCAGAAATAACAAATTTAGGGTGAATTTTGTCAGTATCAATCAGAGGTCAGCAATGAATCGTTTTTTGCCACTCATAAGCACTCATGAAATTTTTAATATAAGTGAGTCAACAATATTGAAATTTAACTACTCTGATTCATTCGTACTCCGTACAACATTGATTTATAAGTACAGGTTTCAAAGAGTATGAGTACAACGTTGATATTAAGCTCATACCATTCGAAATATGCCTACTCATTCAGATTTATATCTTTAGAACTCGAACCATTCATCAAAATTTACGATCTTAGTTGTTATTGCATTTACAAAAAACGAAAAAAGGAAAAAGACAAAGACAGCAAGCAAGTGTGAGTATTGTAGTGTTCGTACGCGAATTATACTTATTTTGTAATTCTTGTAAATGTTGAGTCATGGAGAGTCGAAATCGGCGTTGAAAAATTCAGTACTTAGTATCTTTTTCAGTACTTTTTCATTTCAAAAATACCGCAGTACCCCCGCTACGCTTTCAGTACATTTTTATTATTACATATTTTATGCCTTGCGCTTTATAGCTATTAATGCATTAGCAACATGCTCAACGTAAAGCAAATGGTAGAATTAGGCTTTAGCCCCGGTTAGCCAAATGTCCGGGGAACGTGCGTTTGTTTTTAGAATACGAAAAGCAATGAAAACGCCTGGTTAACGGTAATGTAATTTCTGTAAGCATTTGCATTGCTCTTCATATGTTAAAAACGAACCTATGTTACATTACGTTCCATCGACGTTTGACTAAACGGGGCTCTTATGTTTTGCTACGTTCCGAATCAGGTGTTTTTCTCTTGTATGTAAGCAATACGAATAATTCGTTAGTTTTTCTGTTCCGTGTGTAGTCTAGCAGGTAGTGTGCTGGCTTACTAGACGTGAGATCATGGTTCAAACTCCATGTCAGACATCTCCATTAAAACAAAATATAAGAAAAATATATCTCCGGCGACTACCTTCTGGCAAAAGCTCTGAGAGTAAATAAAATTGCCACGTTAAAGTTTCTCAAAAATCTGTTGTTCGGAGTCGACTTTAAACAGTAGGTCTGAATTTTTTGGATGTATGTTTTTATAAAAGTACCATTCATTCAAAAAAGTACTCTTTCAGTTACAGTTCAGTACCATTTCAAAATTCCAGTTTTGCAACACTGGTCGAAATCAATAACATTAGACGTGTTGTTAAGTATGAGTATGATGAGTATGAGTATAATATTAAAATAAGTATGAATGCGTATAAGTATCAGAAATTACGAGTGTGATCCGATTCTGCACATCTTGTTGAATACTCGTTGCTGATCTCTGGTCTCTTTATAGACTTTATAGATTAATACATTCCAAATCCAAAGTTGTGATTTTTATTGAGAACATTAACGTGAATTTCCTAAGTTTTGATCCTATAGATATAGTTATAAAGATATGTAGTTGTAAAGATATGCCATAGTGTAGTGACCATACAATATATTTTACTCGCATCTACATAATATCTTCTGCAAACCTATTGCTTTGCTAAACTTCAAGATGGTGCTCAGTGTCAACAAGGACAATTCTTTCCAAATGGAACCCGGATTTTCCATCCGGTATGCATTAATGCCTCACATGTACCAAGTATGTAGTCTGTGTCATATTCTTTTCATCCCAGAATTAGTAATTTCGAGTTAGGGGCGGTTTTTATTCTTAACACGTGTGCTAAGGAATGTTGCCGCCGCTCCCTATATCCCTATAAGGATCACTTAATATGTTCTTTCAAACAACTCTTCTTATTCTATAGGCATTTTACGTCGTTTTAAGTGACATTGAAGATTCTCTCCTCTCTAGCTCCCCTGAGTTGAACTATTCTCGATTTAACCTCATGACGGTCTGACTGTTAGGGTGTATTGCAATGTCCCGTCATTTGTACTTCCTGTCCAAATGGAGTTGCACACATCTTTCGATGGCATTAATGTTAGTTTAGGGTATACTAGTGAGTTTTCCCATGGGTTTGAAATATTTCACTCCAGAAAAAAATTTCGTTTCGATCCCAATACCCTGATGGATAGAGATCCGTTCCAGAAAATTCGTGAACAGAAGAGATATAACATACCTTCGTAGTTTTAATCTTTCTATACAAGTTCATCTAATTAAAAATTTTAACATTTTGAAATGCTGCTAAAACCAATTAGACAGTTACTTTAAAAAAAATTGTGTTGCATCAAGTTGTTACCGGCGATGAAAAATGGATTTGTTTTCAAAATCCTAAACTGAAAAATCATGGATTAATCCGGGACTACCATCAACCTAACTGCAAACCAAGATCGATTCGGTAGGAAGACAATGCTGTGGGTCTGGTTGGACCGTACCACGGGATCGTAAATTCTAGTAGAACTGTTAATACAGATCGCTACTGAAAACAAATGATCAATTTAAACCATGCATTGATCGAAAAACGATCAGATATTTCATCCGTACACAAAGCATGATGTATGATTTATCTTAGCTTTAAAAAAACTTTAGATATATTCTTACATAATTAAAATCGCCCAATATTTTTTCAATTATCCAGTTGTAGATGGGTGCCCACGATTTCCACTTTGTCAAATCTTAACTTAAAAGAATTGTGGGTATTGATTCGCAGGACATAAGTCTTGCTGATGTTAATGTGCAAGTCAATTTTACTTCATGGCATATGCATATGCATGGCTCATACAATGTGGATTCCTTGTAGCACAATCGAGCCCAGAACGATTTCAGATAAAAAGAATAGAATTTGAAGTCTCCGTAGTGTGTTAACTTATTAGACGTGAGGCCACGGTTCAAATCCCAAGTGAGACATCTCGATCAATACGAAGTTTGAAAAAAATAATTCCTTTGGCCTCTTATAAATAAAATTAACGCACACAACATAAGTGGTGCTAGAAGCTAAGTCGCAATCCTGACTGAAGGTTTATAATGACCAATAATGTATTTACGTACGTAATAAATATTAAAAATAGTATCCTGATGTATATTTATTAGAAATAATTGTTTTTCTATAAAGTTTAAATACGATGAAAGACTTTTACTGCACATGTAGTTATTTAACCCTTACCCCTCAGAGGGGCAACGTAAGTCTAGCATATCACTCGGTTGTCACCTCTGATAGTTTGTTAGCGCGCGTTTATGGACAATTAAATTATTCCACTGCAATTTTTTAAGAGAAGCAAGTGTTCTCCAGTAGTTTTCTGTTACGATAATAAAGAAATCCGATAACCGAGAGAAGAAATATACAAGATTTCAGTTCGTACTGAAGCGTCAAATATAAAAGATCTCTGCAATAATAAGACAGTGTTGTGTTTTCGTAATTTAGCGTTAGTTATTCACAAAGTATTTTTTACCCGTAATGTAAAAAAACCAAAATTTTACGTAAACCAAAATTTTCAACAAAAAATATAGTGGCATATAGAAAAAATAATATTACACTTTTTACGTTGAGGGATAAAAGAACTATCACAATGCTAAGTAATTATAAGAACTTTTTTGTATTTTTTTGTAAATATGTGCTCTTCAATGTGCACAAATTCATATAAAACAAATTTCATTACAATTCTTGGCTATAAAATTATACTGTATTATATCACGTATCCAGGATGTACGTTTTCGTTAAAAAGTGGTGTCGAGTTGCAGGTAGGTAACGTCCGAAACGGCGTCGAGTGCAAAGTGTTAATAAACTATATGGTGTCTACTTCTAACTCTCATTTTTTTAATTGTCAGTCTTTCCCTTTCTATACGGTGTTCAGATATGCACTTTTATTGCGTATATCGCAATAAACGCCATTGTTGAGCCAATATTTCATATAAAGTTTCAATTAATTATTGCGCAATAAATACGCAAATTGTTATAATATCGAGTAAAAATTAAAATTCAGCACTGTCATAAGTATGTTCAGTGTGCATATTACTATATACATATATTATCCGAACACTTTCTGTTGATATTTGATAACTCAAATGTCAATAACGACAAACAAAAAAAACAACAAAACAAAATAAAAACAATGTTGTTGAAACAACCAGCTGTTTTGTTTACTAGATTTCAAATGAATATTGAATAAGCAGCTGAACTGCGCATATTATTATGTCTCAACACTTAAAATATTGTACTCAATAAACCGAATATTGACTCAATAAAAGTACATATCTGAAAATAGTATAACAATTTTAATATTTCCAAAGAAAATATTTTTCTTTTTGACATGACAATTCTAATAATAAATTCTGCTGAAGCAAAATATTATTTTAAGTCCCTTTTTTTAATGAGTTCTTCTTGCAGAAATAATTAAAATATATTTAAGCTTGTAATGTTAATTATCCTCATAGTGGAAAATCATTTATAATGAAAATGAGAAACTTTACTCCCACAGTTCACTGTTGTCAACTAATCTTCTACCCTTACCATTAAGAAGAATAAAATTATTGTATAATTTTTTCAATTGTTGTTATTTTTCTCCAACGTCAAGTTTCCTTTTATTTCCCGTTCCGTTTTATGTTTATGCAACTTTATTTTCTCCAATTTAATGCGGTTTAATTTTTTAAGCTCTGCTGCTTTACTATTTATTTATAATGCGTTCTCTTTTTCTTTTATTTTCCAGCATTTTTATACTTTTTTGTAGTGGGAAAAATTTTTTGTTTCAAATTACATCATTCTGCTAAAATGAAACAGAAATAAAACGCTAAGTACTAAAGCAACATATTTATTCAACATTTAACCCATAAGGTGTTGTGCAAAAAGATTCGAAGTTAAATTTTTTATGAACCTAACTACGGTGAATCAGATGTGGAAATCATCGCCAACCCGCACTAGACTTAACATCTTACGTAGGACTTTTCTGTCGAACTGTCAAGGCTACTCCATCAGTGCTTAATAATGCTTTCCATGCTTTTGCATCATAAAGAAACATGGGACGGATGAGCGACTTTTAGATCATAAGTTTCGTCGTACGAAAGAGGTTCGCTACTGCTACTCAGCTGTATATTCACTGACAACATCGAAAGTATAAATAGCGACCGTAATCACCCCATCAACATGACAGAGCCACTGTAGCCGCAAAATATTAATTTGCTGCATAACGTCCATGTCGTGAAATACTCTCAAGGCTGCTGCATTGGTTCTTAACCCTTTCATGCCCGATTTTTTTGGGCCAGAGCTAAAAGTTTTTTAAGGACATGGGTTTGTTAGTCATGACCTAAATATGAAGTGATATTAAATTCAGAGTCTTACGTATTCTGGTTTTACACGTTTTTAACCAAGCTTGTTTGCAAAAAAAAAAATCTTTTCAAAAAATTAAAATTACGGAATGAACAAAAATGTACAATGTTGCCTATAGGCAACATCGGGCATGAAAGGGTTAATATCGTCCATGTTTCGTCGTAAGAACGTCTTTTGCTTTTTTACCTAATTTTACCCTGGCATTTTAATCCTTTATCAAAAACAGTCATTCTTCATAGCCTTATCAGCATTGCAGTAATATTGAGTTCAGACATAATAAAAATGCTTCGTGTAACAATATTACCATACGTAGAGCAGCTGAGCTCTTGTTCTTTTCTTCTAGCAACTTAGTGGCTTCGAAAGAACCCACACCGTAAGAAAACAAGTCTAACGAAAAAATTGAACGCAACCAGAAATAGAAATGACTAGTTTTTTAATGGGTGGCAATACCGAATGAGGATCCTTTACTCTCGACTTAAGGAGCAAAGATCCAGCTGGTGTGAAAATATTTTTCTCCGCTTTGACAATGATCCTTTGAGAGATATGCTGTTGTTATTGGAAGACTATGGAACTTAGATGTGGACCGGTATTCAGGACCTGGTGCATATTTCCCTTATTTCCAATCCCAACTAGCACATATTTCCAACTTTATTGGCATCAATCTTAGTATTGAGAGACATCAAAAGAATAACCGACAAATCGCTGCTATTATTATATACATAAGCACACTATTTCAATGGTGCGGGCTTCATTTATGCCTCCTGAAAAACCATAGAAGCCCATAGTTTTATATACAAGAAGAGGCTTTTTCAACTTAATATTTCTGTCTATGAAATTAAATATGGGAAACGGTCTTCAGCATTTAATGGGGCTATTGTAGCAAGGTATTATTTTATTTCAATTAAGTTTATTTCACTTTTATTTTTTTAATATTTTAGGTATCACACCATGCTCATCTTCATCTTCGTTCTTCTAAGAGTTATATCTCACGATCTCGGTGGCCTATTCACATTACCTCTACTATGCTGACTATGCCCTCAAATCGCTCGAGCGGAATGTCCAATACGACATAAGCTGTTTGGCACATAGCGCCCACTTGATATTGGTGTTTAGATCATCCAATTCAGTCCAAATGAAACTAGTAATTATCGACCTAAAATCCAACTGGAGTGACGTGTACCCTCTTGGAGTTTCAACAAGATAGCCGTAAGCAACTTTTAACTTTCAGAATTCCCTGAAAGACAGAAATATTGTTGAAATAAAATATAGAAAAGTAAGCCAGCTTTGCTCGGCAGCATTCTCCATTCACCGTAGTGGTAGCTCTCAACCTGAAGGACATAAGAATAGATGATGTACGCCGCATCAACCAGCCAAGTTTAAGGATTATAATAGTAACACGTTACCAGCTTGAGGATTATCATTCCAATTATGTCAAACTTTTTATTGATGCTCACACATAACCAAAAGGAAGTTGCATCACTAAAGCAAGTTCCTTCATAAAAATACTTATCTTCGGCGACAATGATGGTTATTTTCTTCAATGCTTGTACATGACGTATTTTATAGGTATGTGAGAAAATATGATTTCAATAAAATTTTTCATGTAGTCAAAGGCCAATAAGTTGCAAACGGTGATTAATCGACATTACATACATAATTGGTCTTTACAACCCTTCAGTCAGGATAATAGACCTAGTTTCTCACACCACTTATGTCGTGTGTGTTAATTTTATACATAAGTGACTTATCGACATTAAAACGATCAATTACTGCACAAATTCCTTGCTCGCAAATTCGACTTTTTTGATCGTGAAGTGAAGGGAGAATTGCTTTATGAACTTTGGAATCAGATTTTTTTTCTTACAAATAAATTTCCACAATTTGGAAGCATTGTTCGATTGTTTATCGATTCATGTTAACTTGCCAAATTCATAACGTTACGCTTGCCAATGGGTTAAACCTTAAATGTAATGCTTAAAAAATGGTCAGAATGGAAAAACTTAAAAAACATGCAATACAATGCTTAACTTGCAAGAAAACTAAATTTCACATAAGTAAAGTGCTACAAAACAAACTGCAACAAACAAATAATGCTCCCACACTAAGGTTTTTTTGCATTATAGCCGTATTCTTGTACAAATACGTACAAAAGAATGAGCATAAATGTAAAAAAGTTAATGCGAAGGAGAAAGGCTATGTAACTTGGCAAATGAAACCACAATGAAAATGTGCTTTTAATTGTCGCAATGTTTTAAAGAAATACGAAGTCCTTTTTTTAAATACATTCGATATTTATTCATATAACTGTAAAGCGTAAGTTTATATTACGAAGCAAAAAAAGAGAAGAGAAATACCATTCGTAAGATTATAATAAAACCGTAATTAGTCAAGTCACACTAATCTTGAGGACTCTTTATATAAAGATTTCGATGTCGCTGGTGCAATTTTCTTCTGCTTCGAAATTATTTCTTTGGCGCCAAAGTGCTTAGTTATGGAATAACGGAATGTTTTCTAATACTCCACAATGGCGCTTATAAGACATTTTAAAGATTCCGTTAATTTCAAGATATGCACAACCGAAGTTTACTTAAGTTTCTGCTGCTGTTTCCGTTGTGTAAATTTAGTTCAACTGCGTTCTTTGTACTCTTAAATTTTGCAGTCAACTGACATCGAAATGAACAAAATACACAAACAACAATGAAGTCGCCACAGAGTTCTCGAGAGGGCGAAACACCGAACGTTCGACTTCAAGTACCTTCATCAGACTGTTTACGTGGGTATATAAAAAGGGAAGACAAAGCAGGCAACGAGCAGTAAGAATTCAGACAGTCTTGTGTGAAGAGAACAGTCGTGGTCAGGAGTACGACATACTAATTCACAACAATTCTTACTTAAAGAATCGATCTATATAACAAATTATTGAATTAATGGATTGGTCACCATATTTTCCAGATTTTAATCGATTGAATGTAATATGAGGAATGCTATCTAATTGAGTTTTCACCGAAAACCACCAATTTGATGTCGTGCGTTTACTAAAAACTAAAATTTTAGAAGGATCGGGGAAAAATTGGTTCAAATCCTACTAAAAAGTTAATTAGTTGTTGAAAAATAGCATGTTAAATTTAATTTTAAATAAACGTAATTAAATTAACAAAAAAAATTATTAAAATATTTATTTTATTTTCGCTTCTTTATAAAGAAAATAAAAGAAAAGGTCTTATAATTATGAAACACCGAAATATGGATTATGGATATGTTTTACACAACAACTATTGGGCAATTCACACAAGCCCTTGTATCGTTGAATTAATTGTATTGTTGGACTAAAATACAACAGTGTATGCTTGTTGTTGATAGTTTTCATATAAAACTCCTGTACACTTATACACATTTTTTCATATGTTTTGGAAGTTGTATTGGTTTCGTGCTACCAGTTTATGTAAATGCCAGTAATTAGGAAGAAGAGTAAAAATACAAAATATTTTCATTTAATTATGTGTAAGATAGCTTCTAAAATAATTACAATACTATAAAAATTTATTGTTAAAATAATGTTGTTCTCAATGGAGTGCAACATTTACTTGCATATATTACTGTATCAAATTGTAAATAAAGAATATGAAAAAAAAACTTGAGTCAACAATTAACATTTCAAAATTATAATTGTTCGCACAGATAATGAATTAATATAACTTTTTCCGTAATATTTTTCACTCTGTTGCTTGAAAATCAAATTATGAATACTGGTCTTCTTCTTCTTATCGTTTTTGACATTTGAAATACGAAATACACAACACAGCACAGCATTGAGCGTTCACAAAGAGTATTCAATACACGATACCAAGTCGTGGAATTGGCCAAATTACAAAATATAGTATTTCCTAAAAGTACATGAAAAGATGAATAAATCTTTGAAAGGAACTTAATGGATTACAGCTATATTTTAAGTGATATTTGGAAAATGGAAGTGTCTTTATAAATGTGAGATGCACTATACACATATGGGAATTACATGGAAAAGAAAAGTTTTCGCAATAACGACTTATACAAAACATTGGAGGCTTGGGCAAAAAAATATTTTTATTCGAAAAAGGAATTACTTTTTTTTTCTGTTGATCCATCTCCATTGTATAAATTTGATTCTCATTTGTTCCAGCAGCAATTTTCCATTTCGTAATTATTTACTATTCTGGGTATTACAACCCTTTAGTCTGGATAACAACCTAGTTTTTTACACCACCAATGTTGTATGTCTTAATTTTATATATTAATTTCATATATGGTTTTTAAGAAACTTTTCGTGACATATTTTACACTCAGGATTTTTAAATCTGAATGCCTTAATAAATAGACATCATTGTTGAATTCAGGTCTCAAGAAGTCCTCCAAAACAAATGCATACACAACGACTAACTGTCTAGTCGGGCGGCATAATTTGGTTTTATTTTTTTTGAATATGAACGCAAATCGTTACAAGAACATAATTACATAGCTGTTGTGGCCTTACTAGGCTTAAGTAATTGACTTATTGCAGCAAGAATGACGAAATATACTAAAGAAGAACATACAGTGGACAGTAAAAGTCTTAGTATGGCAATATATTTTTACAAAAGAAAAGTCTCCACAGTCTTAATACTCTTACACAAAGTGACCTCAAACAAAAGTCAACCGAAAAACTTTGTCATGGTGCCACCAGAAAATGCTAAACAAAACTTGTACATTCAATTCCAAATGGGTGAAATGGAGTGCTTAACCTTAAGGGATATTATATTCATATATTAGGCCTTTGAATTTGAAATTTAGTCAGGATTCTACTTGGGGGTACCTATGGAGTCATTTGCAACTTTTCCTTATTTTTCTCTTATTTTATGAAAAACATTAAAAAATTGTTTGTTTTATAATGAAACAGAAATAAATTAATAAAATAAATATAAAAACTTTAAATTTTAATACAAACTTTTGGCATGAAATTGCTAAAATATATTGCCGTACTAATACTTTTTCTGTCCACTGTATATACATACAGTCATTCTCAGTCATATATCCATTCACAAACTTTATCATAATCTCTGTTTACACTTTAATGTGTCATGGCATGTTCTAAATGTACTCATTTCACATCATATGCTTTAATGTATCAGATGATAAATTTATAATCTTTAAGTAAAGTACGAATAAATAATCCTTATCACAATATATGTGCATTATTATTACACAATATTATTACACAATAAAACTTAAAGTTTTCTATAAATTTTTAAGTAATTTTTACTCTTCTTGTTCTGCAGAAAAGTTTTTACAAACATCTTATTATCCTATCAAGAAGTAATATGGTTTGCTTCTGGTGCATTATGCATTATTTTTATTTATTTTTTATTATTAGTCATAGCACAACAAGATAATAATCTTATAAATGAAAGTGCTATGTACTAAGTACATCAAAGAAAGAAAATAATAACAAATCATTGATTATATGAGCCGTTTAGTGCATAAAGTGATTAACTCCACTTTTTGAAAAATCTTAAATTTAAGTGTCAAGCACTTGAGATAGTCATAACCTTTTATAATTATTATAACTTTCCTGAAAAGTAAAGACTAACACCACTAAACGACAAATTGTTTTAGGCCATTGAAGACATTTTGATTAACTCCGTACTCTCATGGAAATCGTTTCAATAACGCAATTCAAATTCCAAATATTTGGTAAGTGGTCACAGCTATTTACCTAATGACTCAGATTTTGCAAATATTGAGTCACATGGTACAATATAATAAAAACGTGCAAAGAGAAAGCACCATTTAATCTAATCCAAATGATCCACCAACATATTTTTCAACAAAACCTTTACGAAACTCGATCATTAACAGAAAAGCCACCGTTACAGGGTTTCCAGTAAATTGGCTTAAAATACGCTGCACAAAGTTAAAATTCATACAATTCAAATATGACTATTATGAAGATTTAGAATTTAACGAAATTAACATAAGGAAACCTATAGTAGGTAGGCCACAAAGCATAAATGATCAGTCTTTATTATATCCTAAAGGCAGAACTGTGACAAGGGAAAAAAGGAGAGACATGATGGATCTGCTTAAATTCATTCCTCCTGTTAACCATAATTACTTTAAAAACTTGAGAACAAATCGAAATGACGAGGCCTTACATATATCTGATGAAGAAGACATTATTTATACTGCTGATAAATTAATAACAAATAATATATTATAACAGCACTGTAAACACTCATTTTTATGGAAAATTTGTTATAAAAATATATAATAGCTAACTTTTTCTGTAATAAAAAACTTACAAATTTAAATACCTAATTTAACTTTATTACATTTTTTCAGTTGCCAAAGCGTTTAACTGACATTATTTTCTTTGCGATTTTTTCTTATTAATTTTATATACCATGAGATGAAAGCTATATATGTATTTATGTATTCTACAATTTATGTATATTTGAATTTTTATTGTAAAGGGAATTTTAAAAAATAATTTACATTATTTCATAACATTTCTTAACTTTATGTTTTATGAAGTTAATCGATTTGTGTACTGAGGGGCTAATATAAGTAATTAAATGTTTGAAATAATGTAGAAATAAAAAGGAATAAGAACACGTTAAAATATCGGGAAATAGCCTTCGATACAAAAAATAATGAAAAAAATGAATATATGTAAAAAACTAAATTAGGATAATTACAGAACAGAATATAAGAAATATACAAAGAAAAAATATTAAATGTATAAATTATATAGGAGATACAATGAAATTTAAAGGCTAATTTAGAAAGATGAAAAATTAAAAATTAGTAGAAATATAGAGTAAAAATGTACAAAAAAATCAAAATATGCTAAAAGCTACTTAAACAGATTGTATTATTCTTTTTTGAACTTAATTGCATTGCCTATGTTCTAAATATAATTAGGTCAAGTATTCCAAAGGCTGATGGTGTATATAAAAAACTGGCGTTGTGACAAAAGAGTCTATGTTGAATAATTTTAATACCGCAGTTGGATCTAACAAATCTGATCCTACTAAATAAGTATATTGGCTTTTTAAATTAATGATCTTATGGAGGACAATAAGGCATTTAATATTTAATGTATTATCAAATTTAACTCCAAATATCAGGTAAGAAAATTGTGATATATGGTCTCGACGTCCCTCAATAAATACATATCTGGCTATATTATTATAAGCCAAGTTGAGTTTCCGCTTATCATCAATATCACAGTTTGTGAAAATTTCAGATCCGTATAAAAGAACAGTAATCAAATACGTTATAGCCAGTTGTAGACGTATGGCAAAGGCAGTCGAATCTATTTTTTTGCGATAGTTTTTATTGTATCTTCATTTTTATGAACTAACAATAAGTGTTCAAATCTTAAGTCTAAAGTTAATAAGTATTTGTGTCCAGCCAGTGCCAGACAAAAATTCTAATTTTCAAATGTTAATAAAAAAAAAATAATATAATACATAATTTGTGAAGAAATCATTTGAGTTCGATGGTGTCCCTCCTTCTCAAGCGGGTATGTCCACGATGTTGTAGGATGTTTCGAGCGAAAGGATTTGGATGTATTTCCAGCTTTTTTAAATATTTGGTCACATATTTTGAGATTTCGCTTTTGACCAGTGGGACGGCAAGGTCTTTATGAATATTGCTGTGTTAATATACCAAGGAGCGGCAGTTATCATTCGTAGGATTTTATTTTGACGGCGTTGTATTTTTTCAATATTAGAAGCAGAAGCCGTACCCCATGACTGGATACCATAACTCCATATTGGCTTCAATATAGATTTGTAGAGCAAGAGTTTACAATCGAGGCTAAGAACGGAATTTCTACAGATAAGCCAATTGATTTGGACTGCTTTCAGTTTCATTTGGGTCAGTTTTGCATTGATGTGATATTTCCATGTGAGACGTCTATCCAAGTGAATACCGAGATATTTAACATGAGTATGTTGCGGCACCCGCTGGTTGTTAATACTGATGGGCGGACACGTTTCTTTCCGTGGGGTAAAGGTGATGTGGACGCATTTTTGTTCATTGATTTTAATTCCCCATTCATTAGCCCATATCTCCACCTTGGTGGCATGGTGCTGTAATTGACTTGAGGCATCTTTTGGATTTTTGTGGATGCAAAGAAAAGCCGTATCATTAGCAAAAGTTGATGTGTGTAATACTGCTTGTTGGCATATCTGCGGTGTATAAAAAATATAAAATTGGTCCTAGGATTGTGGAACGCCAGCCTTTATAAGTTGAGGTCAACTTAAAAAAGTCTCCTTCTTTAATTATGAATTTTCGATCGATAACATGTTTTTGGAATAAACACAGTTACTAAAGTATACATACGGTTAAAAAATTTCAGAAATTTTTTAACTAATCCGTTTTCGTTCCTGCACAAGCCCACAAAAGTGTACATCAGGTCCACAAAAGTTCACAAATTTCAAAAATTTTTTAACCAAGACCGTCTTAAAATCGAGGAAAGTTGTCAGACAATTACAACGATTTTCAACGAAAACGGATTAGTTAAAAAATTTCTGAAATTTGTTATCCATATGTATACTTTTGTGGCTGAATGTAGGTTGAAAAAATTCAATAGTAAAATCTGCTTAAATTTTGATAAATGTCCTTCATGCCATACTTTGTCGAATGCTTGAGAGAGGTCAATAAATAGCGCTAAACAATATTTTTTTCTTCAAAGGCTTTTCTTATTTCTTGTACCAATCGGTGTGTTTGCTTAATAGTACTATGTTGTCGTCTAAAGCCAAATTGATGATTGGGAATACAGTTGTTTCGGTCCAGAATAGGTGTCAGCTTGTTAATTAACAATTTTTCAAACAATTTTGACATAGTTGGCAATAGGTCTATAAGATTCCACTTTCGAAGGATTTTTTCTAGGCTTAGGAATCATTTTAACTAGAGCAACTTTCCATGCTGGCGGGTAGTATTCGAGATGCAAAATGGCGTTAAAAATATAAAGGATAATTCTCTTTGCTATACGGGGCAATTCGATAAGCATCTTGTTGCTGACTTCGTCGAATCCGGGAGCTTTCTTTGCATTCAAATTTTCAATAGCAATTATAATCTCTTTGATTTGTAAGTTTATTTTTACTGGAGGTCGAGCCACTACAGGTGGTAAATCACTCATGTCAACGCATGAATGGGGAGTGAAAACTTTTTTTAAATGACTAACAAAACGGTTACCTATTTCAGCGTCATTTCTTGACCAACATCCTCTGGAATCACGTAGTGGGGGAGTTGCCGTTATGGGTCTTTTCAAGTTTTTAACTGATCGCCATAATGAATAACTGGATTGTTGAGTCGCATCTAGACTTTGCAAATATTCTCTCAGAGATGCATCCCTTTGCGTTTGTAACACTTTTCTGAGCTGGTTTGTACAATTTTTTAATTTTGCTTTAAGCTGTGGTTACCTGTGCAATTGCCATTCTCTTCTAGCTTTCCTTTTTTCGGATAAGAGGTGTTCTATATCTGCCGAAAAAACTTTGGTGTATCTAGTCTGACGATAGGAGGAAGAAGCATTTTGAGCAGCTAGCTTCATGTGCCCACTCAGGCTACTAATAGCGGCATTAATATCTTCTGGTGTTCTTAGAAGTAGGTTTCCTGTACAATGAGAGCTAATATATTTTTTGTACTTTAGCCAATTTAATCGTTTTTTAAAAAATAAATCTCCTGCTTCAGCTTGCACAGGATCGTAAATGGTGACGATTGTGGGGGAATGATCTGAAGATAGATCTAGTGAAGCTTCAACCTGGATTAGTTCAACAGGTATATTTTTTGTGATGCCGAAGTCAATGACGTCGGGTATTTTTTGCTGGTCAGTTGGCCAATAAGTTGGTTTCCCAGTTGAAACGATATTTAGATTCATTTTGCAAATGGTATCGTATAAAATACGACCTCTTGGGTTAATGAGACGTAAGCCCCAGAAAGTATGTTTGGCATTATAATCGCCAGCCGCTATGAAACGAGGACCTAGTGATTTGAAAAAGTCTCTGTATTGATTTTCTGTTACTAAAAATCTAGGCGGAAAATATACTGATGAAATAACAAGATTGTAATAAAATTTTTCAATACAGATATTTGTCGCTTGGAGATAATTTTCCGAAAGTCCACGCAGTAAATGGTGTTTAATTCTCGATTTGATTAATATTGCGGAGCCACCACATGATCTATCTCTAGGGTCATTGGTGTCATAAAAAGTATATCCATGTATTTTAAAAAAGCTCCTAGATGTCATATGGGTCTCAGAAATCAACATGACATCTATTTTTTGATTGATTAGAAAACATTCCAACTCGCCTTTATGTTGGCGAATGCCGTTTGCGTTCAAGAAACAAATTCGTAAAGAGTTCATCCTACTTAATATGGCTTGCAGAAGCGAAGTCTGCATTTTTTGCATTTCCTGCATCATACTAGTCATAGTCGTGATGAATTGATTCATGGTTTGTAAAAGATTTTCCATCATCCCTTCAAGACGGCTGAAATTGGAGTTCGATTTTTCATTAGTTGGCAACTCGTTTTGCGCTGTTGGTCGAATCTATAACAGCCCATAAGTTTCTAAGCATACCGTAAACTTTGTCAACGATGACGTTAATGTGATTAGACCACGTTGGCCGGCTATTAAAGATAATACTCAGATAATACCCTAGTCCAGTTGTCAATTTTTTGTAAATCATAGTTTATGGTGATGGTATGACGTCGTCTTGGTCCAGTAGATAGTGTATTGGCGTATTACACGTGGGGCCTCGGTTCAAACCCCAGATCAGGCATCTCCAACTAAACGAAATATGAAAAAATATTTCTTCGGCGACTTCCTCTCAGCAGATTTCTGTCAAAAATTCTGAGAGTAAAGAAAATTGCCATGAAAAGTTTCTCAAAAATCTGTCGGTTGGAGTCGACTTTAAACTGTAGGTCCCGCCACTCATGTATAAAAATTAACGCACACAACATAAATGGTGTGAGAAACTAAGTCGTAATCCTGACTAAAGGATTATGTTATGTATGCATAGTTGAATATCCTCAATGTGTGTGCTCCTATAAAGCAGAATGTCATCAGCGTACATATGTACGCTACAATTATCTTAAACATCAGGTAGGTCGTTAATGTATTTACAGAACAAAAGAGGCTCTGAGGAATACCTCTTCTAACGTTTGGCGAATTCGTGATGTTGCCGTTTAGATAAAGTCATTGTGATCTGTTCATAAGATAAGGACGTATAAGACTACAAGCTGAATTAGAAAAATAATATTTTGTGATCAACCGTATCTAAAAACGATATGTAATTTTCATCTAGTTTCTAGATTAACTAAAAAAGTAGTGCAGCTCCTAGCTTTCATAAATCCCAAGGAAATTATTACTTACGAGATAATTATTTATTTGTCTAGCTATGAGGTTTTCCATTACTTTAGTCAGGAATGGAAGAATGGCAATTGGCCTGCATTCTTTATTGGATTTAGAAATGGGAATGGTTTTCGACTGTTTCCACTGATCAGGAAAGGACGACATACATAGTTAAAATTGTATTGAATAAATGAGTTAAATCTGAAGATAGATCTAGTGAAGCTTCAACCTGGATTAGTTCAACAGGTATATTTTTTGTGATGCCGAAGTCAATGACGTCGGGTATTTTTTGCTGGTCAGTTGGCCAATAA
Organism: Sarcophaga carnaria; assembly: GCA_958299815.1. Taxonomy (NCBI): domain Eukaryota; kingdom Metazoa; phylum Arthropoda; class Insecta; order Diptera; family Sarcophagidae; genus Sarcophaga; species Sarcophaga carnaria. The sequence goes on from OY283151.1 coordinate 75,583,725, forward strand.
GTTGGTTTCCCAGTTGAAACGATATTTAGATTCATTTTGCAAATGGTATCGTATAAAATACGACCTCTTGGGTTAATGAGACGTAAGCCCCAGAAAGTATGTTTGGCATTATAATCGCCAGCCGCTATGAAACGAGGACCTAGTGATTTGAAAAAGTCTCTGTATTGATTTTCTGTTACTAAAAATCTAGGCGGAAAATATACTGATGAAATAACAAGATTGTAATAAAATTTTTCAATACAGATATTTGTCGCTTGGAGATAATTTTCCGAAAGTCCACGCAGTAAATGGTGTTTAATTCTCGATTTGATTAATATTGCGGAGCCACCACATGATCTATCTCTAGGGTCATTGGTGTCATAAAAAGTATATCCATGTATTTTAAAAAAGCTCCTAGATGTCATATGGGTCTCAGAAATCAACATGACATCTATTTTTTGATTGATTAGAAAACATTCCAACTCGCCTTTATGTTGGCGAATGCCGTTTGCGTTCAAGAAACAAATTCGTAAAGAGTTCATCCTACTTAATATGGCTTGCAGAAGCGAAGTCTGCATTTTTTGCATTTCCTGCATCATACTAGTCATAGTCGTGATGAATTGATTCATGGTTTGTAAAAGATTTTCCATCATCCCTTCAAGACGGCTGAAATTGGAGTTCGATTTTTCATTAGTTGGCAACTCGTTTTGCGCTGTTGGTCGAATCTATAACAGCCCATAAGTTTCTAAGCATACCGTAAACTTTGTCAACGATGACGTTAATGTGATTAGACCACGTTGGCCGGCTATTAAAGATAATACTCAGATAATACCCTAGTCCAGTTGTCAATTTTTTGTAAATCATAGTTTATGGTGATGGTATGACGTCGTCTTGGTCCAGTAGACAGTGTATTGGCGTATTACACGTGGGGCCTCGGTTCAAACCCCAGATCAGGCATCTCCAACTAAACGAAATATGAAAAAATATTTCTTCGGCGACTTCCTCTCAGCAGATTTCTGTCAAAAATTCTGAGAGTAAAGAAAATTGCCATGAAAAGTTTCTCAAAAATCTGTCGGTTGGAGTCGACTTTAAACTGTAGGTCCCGCCACTCATGTATAAAAATTAACGCACACAACATAAATGGTGTGAGAAACTAGGTCGTAATCCTGACTAAAGGATTATGTTATGTATGCATAGTTGAATATCCTCAATGTGTGTGCTCCTATAAAGCAGAATGTCATCAGCGTACATATGTACGCTACAATTATCTTAAACATCAGGTAGGTCGTTAATGTATTTACAGAACAAAAGAGGCTCTGAGGAATATCTCTTCTAACGTTTGGCGAATTCGTGATGTTGCCGTTTAGATAAAGTCATTGTGATCTGTTCATAAGATAAGGACGTATAAGACTACAAGCTGAATTAGAAAAAAAATATTTTGTGATCAACCGTATCTAAAAACGATATGTAATTTTCATCTAGTTTCTACATTAACTAAAACAGTAGTGCAGCTCCTAGCTTTCATAAATCCCGAGGAAATTATTACTTACGAGATAATTATTTATTTGTCTAGCTATGAGGTTTTCCATTACTTTAGTCAGGAATGGAAGAATGGCAATTGGCCTGCATTCTTTATTGGATTTAGAAATGGGAATGGTTTTCGACTGTTTCCACTGATCAGGAAAGGACGACATACATAGTTAAAATTGTATTGAATAAATGAGTTAAATCTGAAGATAGATCTAGTGAAGCTTCAACCTGGATTAGTTCAACAGGTATATTTTTTGTGATGCCGAAGTCAATGACGTCGGGTATTTTTTGCTGGTCAGTTGGCCAATAAGTTGGTTTCCCAGTTGAAACGATATTTAGATTCATTTTGCAAATGGTATCGTATAAAATACGACCTCTTGGGTTAATGAGACGTAAGCCCCAGAAAGTATGTTTGGCATTATAATCGCCAGCCGCTATGAAACGAGGACCTAGTGATTTGAAAAAGTCTCTGTATTGATTTTCTGTTACTAAAAATCTAGGCGGAAAATATACTGATGAAATAACAAGATTGTAATAAAATTTTTCAATACAGATATTTGTCGCTTGGAGATAATTTTCCGAAAGTCCACGCAGTAAATGGTGTTTAATTCTCGATTTGATTAATATTGCGGAGCCACCACATGATCTATCTCTAGGGTCATTGGTGTCATAAAAAGTATATCCATGTATTTTAAAAAAGCTCCTAGATGTCATATGGGTCTCAGAAATCAACATGACATCTATTTTTTGATTGATTAGAAAACATTCCAACTCGCCTTTATGTTGGCGAATGCCGTTTGCGTTCAAGAAACAAATTCGTAAAGAGTTCATCCTACTTAATATGGCTTGCAGAAGCGAAGTCTGCATTTTTTGCATTTCCTGCATCATACTAGTCATAGTCGTGATGAATTGATTCATGGTTTGTAAAAGATTTTCCATCATCCCTTCAAGACGGCTGAAATTGGAGTTCGATTTTTCATTAGTTGGCAACTCGTTTTGCGCTGTTGGTCGAATCTATAACAGCCCATAAGTTTCTAAGCATACCGTAAACTTTGTCAACGATGACGTTAATGTGATTAGACCACGTTGGCCGGCTATTAAAGATAATACTCAGATAATACCCTAGTCCAGTTGTCAATTTTTTGTAAATCATAGTTTATGGTGATGGTATGACGTCGTCTTGGTCCAGTAGACAGTGTATTGGCGTATTACACGTGGGGCCTCGGTTCAAACCCCAGATCAGGCATCTCCAACTAAACGAAATATGAAAAAATATTTCTTCGGCGACTTCCTCTCAGCAGATTTCTGTCAAAAATTCTGAGAGTAAAGAAAATTGCCATGAAAAGTTTCTCAAAAATCTGTCGGTTGGAGTCGACTTTAAACTGTAGGTCCCGCCACTCATGTATAAAAATTAACGCACACAACATAAATGGTGTGAGAAACTAGGTCGTAATCCTGACTAAAGGATTATGTTATGTATGCATAGTTGAATATCCTCAATGTGTGTGCTCCTATAAAGCAGAATGTCATCAGCGTACATATGTACGCTACAATTATCTTAAACATCAGGTAGGTCGTTAATGTATTTACAGAACAAAAGAGGCTCTGAGGAATACCTCTTCTAACGTTTGGCGAATTCGTGATGTTGCCGTTTAGATAAAGTCATTGTGATCTGTTCATAAGATAAGGACGTATAAGACTACAAGCTGAATTAGAAAAATAATATTTTGTGATCAACCGTATCTAAAAACGATATGTAATTTTCATCTAGTTTCTACATTAACTAAAACAGTAGTGCAGCTCATAGCTTTCATAAATCCCGAGGAAATTATTACTTACGAGATAATTATTTATTTGTCTAGCTATGAGGTTTTCCATTACTTTAGTCAGGAATGGAAGAATGGCAATTGGCCTGCATTCTTTATTGGATTTAGAAATGGGAATGGTTTTCGACTGTTTCCACTGATCAGGAAAGGACGACATACATAGTTAAAATTGTATTGAATAAATGAGTTAAATATGGCAAAAGTCTAGTTAAAAACAGAGAATCTTCAGATTGCTTTTTTTTAATCGCATCAAATTTAAAATTGCGGTAAACTCGCTTATGTATTTTGTATCAAAGTGTTAATTTCGGACCCTATTACAATTGCCACATCGTAAGATTCTACGTTACCCTACTTATTTTATTCGCAGATTTAATTTTAATTGTTTTCACAAAAATTATAGAAGGGTTAACAGTAAAATAAATGTAATACGTCTAAAGTCTTTAGCTTTTAGCATTTGACAAAATGCTAATGATGCTTTCACTTTACGTTTTAGTAACTTCCACAATATTCCTGCAACGTAAATAATTGAAAATATTTTCAACACTAAAGCAGCACGGATTACGATAATTGAACCGCATAATAAATGAAAAAAGTCACATTAAATTAAGGGAATAAACACAATAACAAAAATAGAAAATATAAACCAAACGGAAATGAACGGGAAGTAAGAGCACAGGAAACTTGACGTTGAAGGAAAGAATTGTACAATGACTTTATTGTTATTAATTGTATGTGTTATAAGTTGCCATCACCAAGATGCAGGCGTAGAGTTTCAGCTCGTTTTTATGGGTACTTTAATATGATACTTTAACTTTAATATAATAAGAAAATTACAATAAGTACATATATAGTTAATATCGGAAATTAAAATGAGCAAAAATTACTCACTGAAAGAAATTTCTGAGTTTTGCTGAATTCAAATTGGTTCCAAAAGCTGATATATTTTACAATATTTCATCGCTACGAAGTAATAAATTTACTAAATTACAATAAATTATTCTCTAGGTAGGTACAAAAGAAATTGGGGGATATGTCCATTCCCTGATTGATTGAATCATTTCATTTCACATTTTCATTAAACAGAGATATGTCTATCGAACCTAGGGGTGCTAGACGTACAGTACAGTTTTTAACAGTACATGTACTGATTTTTTTCAATTGTACTGTTTTTGTACTGTTTTTTCTTCAATGCTTTTTTATGCAACAATACAAAACTGCAGTAGTGAGCTTTTAAACAAATGTTTCCAGACTCAAATATAGCTTATATATAATGATCACCCTTTTTCTATTTCAACTGATGCGTCAAACAAAGGAAATATTAAAACCTTTCCAATTTTCCTCCGATATTTTCATATGTATACGGGAGTAAATACAAAACTTTTGAACTTTTCTGTGTCAAATTCCGAAATGTCAAAAGATATTGCTGATTCGTTGAAGTCTAAATTGCAAGGCCGAAATTTTAACTTGGCCAACGTCACCAGCTTTTGTTAATTTCGAATGCAAAGAAAGTGTTCTTGTTGAGCTTAAGAAAAATAATCCAGATATCATCGGAATGAGATGTTTGTGTCATATCATTAATAATGCATTTAAGAATGGATTGAAACTTTTAAAACTCGATATAGAGAATATTGTAATAAAGGTTTTTAATGAATTTAGCTCATCAACAAAGAAGACTTCAAGTCTAAAAGAAATGTTCGAGTTCTGTGAACTAGAATGGTGTGAAATGCTTCATCACGTGCCGACACGATGGATGACTCCAGCATTTGAACGATTTCTCAAGAACTATCTAGCCATCAAAACGTATATTATTTCTCAAGATAGTTGTCCAGCTGTTTTAAAACAATTTTTTGAACTTGAAATTTCTGAAGCTTATTTGGGATTTGTCCACCACACAGGTACTGCATTATTGTTATCAATTAAGAAATTAGAACAGGACACACACTACCTACTAGACTACGGCAACTTCACTAACTAAGGTAACAGCAATTAAGCCTAATATATACCTGGAGACCAAGAGGCTCAACTGCGCCAATAATACGGTTTCCATAAGGCCTGTTCTCCTGGAAGGAACGTGCAACCAGCCTATCCGACGATTTGGCCAGAGCAAGGTTCCGGCTCTAAAGCATTTGTGTGGTTTTTTGATGGCAAAAAAACAATTTTTGATAATGAAGAGTTTGTGTACAATAAATCCATATTATTTTTTAGCAAAAATTAATATTTTGTCTATTTTTTGTATTGTTAAACGAAAACTGATGAAAATTGTTATGCAACTCAGAATCTTATGAGTGAAACATATTTTCGGCGTTAACATTTTAGTGCTGTTTTAATTGAAATATAGCACCTTTTTATTAATTTAAAAAAATTATTCAGATTGCTTATACAGTTCAGTAGATTTGAGCGATTTGGTAAATTGCTGCTTATTTGTTTGAGTTATTCTTTTTACCGTACGATGTGTATATTTTATTGTTGTCTGTTTACCTTGTTTACTTATTTTAATTTACGATAGTTTAGTTTTGTCCGCATAACAATATACATACATTTAATAGTAGACAAAGCCATTTGAAAATTGGGAAGGGTTAATAACTCGCTTACATCGAACATACAGTCAATGTAAATAGGGACGAATTTAATGTTGTTTACCGATCCATAAGCGATACAATAATATTATGTTATCTGTAACTATTATCTCAATGCGATGTTTGTTAAAGCCTGAATATTTTTCAAATGCCGAAAGAAGTATTCAAATGCTGGTTTCTTAAGAGGTTGCTTGAAATACTTATTTCCATCTGATCTCCTCACTATTACACAAACATGGTTTAAAGATGAAGTACAGGTTTATTGTATAAACCTGTGTCTCGTAGTCTATATTGAAGTGCTTATTAATGACTGGATAGACAACTCCATTGATTTATTTTAGTACCGCCAGATGTCTGTTCAATAGGAAATAAAAACGAGTGGTTTCCAAACATGGTATATTTTCATATTTATATAAATTTTATAATATTCATAAAGTTGATAGTCTCTTGCGCGTGAAATTATAATATTTTTTTTAAAGTGTTCTGATATATAAATCTCATTCATATTATAAATTATTTATTGCTAGTTATGTATATTTTCTATTCTAATAACTAAGGGTCAATTTAGTCAATATTTGGTTTATCGAATACAATATTTTAAGTATTCAGACATAATAATATACGCTGCTTATTCAATAGTCATTTGACAGCTGGTAAACAAAACAGCTGGTTGTTTCACCAACATTGTTTTTATTTTGGTGTTTTTATTTTTTGTTTTTTGGTTTGTCGTTGTTGACATTTGATTTGTCAAATATCAACAAAAAGTGTTCAGTTGCAGTGCTGCATATTAAGTTTTACTCAATATTATAACAATTATGTGTTTATTGCGCAATAAGTAACTGAAACTTTATATGAAATATTTGGCTCAATAATTTCGTTTATTGCGGTTTACGTAATAAAGGTTCATATCTGAACACCTTATAAAGGAACTTTTCTACTTTTCTGTCAACTATCTTGCTATTAGCATCAGTTACTTATTTTTGGTATTGCAGATTATGCTTTGAAGAGGACGCAGCGAAAATGAAATCTAGCATATATTGATGGTAGATAATAATTACGACGAAAATAGAAAAATCAAAAGATTTTAAAACAAGACGATTACCGAGGCGTGTCTGATGTTGAAATTAAAGGCATGATATTTTAACAGCAAAAATTGCCAGAGCATTAAATATTTGCAATTAAACGCATCTCTTTGCCACTTGGAAACGATTTACGAACGTTTTTCCTGTTTCAGACGTATTCCTTTCAAGTATTCCTATTAACTAAAAAATTTGGTAGAGAAACATTAATTCGAACTGACGACAATTCTCTATGGGTTATCATATTTTGCCATGATTTAAAGATGTCTGATCTTAAGAAATAGATATGGGGGCACCTCGTATATCAAACGTTATGATAAATCCTCTGTTGGAAGATATACATAGAAACTTTCATTTTTGCAAACAATAAAGAGATACAAGATACTTTCAAAAACAGCAAACAACAATATATCGATAAGCACATGATAAAATTTTATGATGCACAATGCAATGAAGCAGTATGCAAGAGATATGTCTGTCAAACTATCGGATGCTAATAAAAATTTAAAATTTTATTGCTTTATTGTAGCAAATATTCTATTTTATTAAAAAATTAATACTACTAGTAATTACTTTTCGCAATTAATTACACAATTTACAGACAACATCAAGATTCTAGATAATGATAATATGTAACTGTTGATGTTGATTTGTTATTATTATTTTATCATGTCAGCTACAAGTGTATAAAATACATAACTTTGTGATTGCAAGCTTATACTAGATAGAGTATGCATATGCAATGTCTGTCCATAATAAAATTTATTTATTAACTCCAATCATGCATTTGCATGAGTAGAATGAAGAGTAAATCACATATTGTGTTCATTATATTTTTGAATCTGTATAAATATGTGTAGGTTTACTAGAATTTAGTTGTTACATTTACTTAAAAGTTACAGTTTTTATTAAGTAAATAAATCCAGTTATTAATAACCTGACAAAGGAAAACAATTTTATACAAAATTAAAGAGAGTCCTTAATTTGCAATATTTTTATCGCTTTAATAATAATTCTAGGTTCGACTAAGAAAGTGATAGAAAATCGATTGTTACATTTAATAACGGATTTAAGATTCTAATATTTTGTTTATATTTTACATGTAATATAGGGTCTTTTATAAGTGCTTCTTATTTTTAAATTTAAACAAAACAAAGATATGTAAGATAACATCGAAATATTTATTTGCTTTGGAAGACTTATTGTCATGGCTCCGTGGAGTGGAGCGCATCCAAAATGTACAATTTTTCAACACTCTGGTGTATAAATTAGGCTAACTTAGACCCACGGAATGGATTATGTTGGCTTTGAGGACCGCTGTGGTTTACGTCTTATTTGCATACATCTGGTACCCATAAGAAAAAGACTAACAAGGTCAAAGCTAGTGAGAATATCCATGAGCTGCGTGACGTTGGTGCCTAGATAATTCAATTCAGGCCAAAACCTATACAGATCAACCTATAGTTCTCGCTGTCGACAGAGATGGTCTTTCCAAAATCGATCTCAAAGAATCCACACAAAACCGTGCCTTTTTCAGGATGCATTGAATGCTCTTAGATCCCTTACAAACCCAGAAATGAGCGTTTAAGATGATTTTTTTGACGTAAATTAGGGTCGGCTGCTTTACTTCGTTTGCCTGAGGTTATCAATGTTGATTGGCGATACAAACTGAATAAATGACAGCTAATTTAACAGTTTGAAGTCGCCATAATCTAGCAGGTAGTGTGTTAGCTTATTAGATGTAAGGCCACGGGTCAAACTCCAGGTCAGACTTCTAAACGAAAATATGAAAAATATTTCTTCGGCGATTTCCCCTCAGCAGATTTCTGGCAAAAACCCTTAGAGTAAATAAAATTGCCGGGAAAAGTTTCTCAAAAATCTGTCGTTCAGAGCCGTAGGTCCCACCACTCATATATAAAAGAATTAACACACACAATATAAGTGGTATGAGAAGATAGGTCGTAATCCTGACTGAAGGGTTGTAATGACCAATTATGTATGTATGAATTTTCCTCAAATAGCCTTTGCCTAGGCATGTTTTGTCATTAAATTCTGGGTGTCCATAAATTCTTCTTCTCAGGTTCGCAAGCGTCGAAAAATGACAGAAAAGATGTTCTGTGGTCTCTTCTTCTTGCTCGTTGTTACTGCTGGAGAAGGATGAGTTTTCCAAGTCTCCTGCCGTGAACACTTAGAGGCCAGTGTTCCGATTTCACTGCTATAAGATTGCTTAGATGGAATCTTGATAAGTTCAATGCCAATTCTGTGTTACATATCCTACCTTTGTCAATGAATGCAGTTTTTGTGAGACCATTTGTTTGCCTCTCTGCAGAGGAACGCCAATATTATTTAGACATTCATTTGAATTTTCCGTGGTGTCAGTTTGAGAAAAAGCGTCGGCCTTGCTGTTCCCTTCTCCAGCAACCGAAACAAGCGTAATCTTCGAATGCATCACTATACATAGACAACCATAGATGTGGCGTTCACATTTTCTAAGGATAATGACTGCTTACTTACTTAATTATTTAATTGGCCATTAACAACCCGTTTAACGGATTTCGGCCTGCCTTAACACATCCTTCTAGGTTCCTCTGCTTCTTATTCGCCAACGCCGCTTGGTCACACCAATAGATGACAGGCCTTCCTCAATTTGGTCCGATTCGGCCGACTTCCGCAGATCCCCTTATTAAATACATGGCTGAGCCAGAGCAGGCGCTGTATGTTAATAGGCTGCACAACGTCTATGTCGTTGAGGAGCTCATACAGCTCACTGTTGGATCGGATGCGGAAATCATCGCCAACTCGCACTGGACCTAAGATCTTACGTAGGACTTTTCTCTCGAATACTGCTAAGGCTGCTGCATCAGTGCTTAATAGTGTCCATGCCTCTGCGCCATAAAGAAGCACGGGGAGGATAAGCGTCTTGTAGAGTATTAGTTTTGCCGTACGAGAGAGGTCTCTGCTACTCAATTGCCTACAGATTATGACTGCATTACTGTCAGTAAATATGCGTATATGATCACACGATACCTTCTGGTATCGAATTCACACGACAGCAATTTTTATGGTCATTATTACAGCCTGAATGTCGCAAAGTCTTGTAGGTAATATGTTGGTTTATTAAACTTAAGGTAACGGTTTAAACTCCAGGTCAGATATGTTGAACAAAACGAATAATGAAAAAATATTTCTTCGGTGATTGCCTCTCAGTAGATTTATGGCAAAAACTCTGAGAGTATTTGTAATTGTCATGAAAAGTTTGTCAAAAATCTGTCCTTCGGAGTTGACTTTAAACTGTAGATTCTGCCACACAACACAAATGGTGTGAGAAGCTAGTTTTAATTCTAATTGAAGGTGACTAATTATGTATGTATGTATGATTGAAAGTACTTTCGAACTACTTTACTCTGAGCACTTGGCAACATTTTCATTAAACTTCTAATTTCTCACATGAAAAATTATTGTGAAAATCATATCAATGTTTGCGAGTAGGTATCCATGTTACAATAAGTGCTTTTGTGGAGTATTAAACAGTATGAAGTACATGTGCTTGTAAATTTATTTTATGTATTATATGTTCAAAGTATTTAGTCATGAAAAAGTTTTGTTTTCCCTTTCACTTACTGTGTACATTATAACCACAAGAATCTATTTCCCTTTTACCCACAGAGTCAGATAATGTTAGTAAAATTATTGAAGTTCATATATAAACAGTAAAAATGATTACCAACTATAGTAATGAGCACACTTGATTGCGGGAATATAATAAGAAAACAAGGAATTATTAAGAAGATATAAAGAAAAGCCAGAAAATAGGATAAGGAATGGAATGGGATGGAAATAGAAAAAAATAATTTGAATGGACCATTTAGATAAATGTATTGTAATGATGTGAATATATAACAATGGTTATGGTGTATTGAATCAATCTATGGTACAATTATCAAAACGAATATTTACTCAATTTAGTTAATGATTACCAACAAGTAAGTTAAGTTAATATTATTCGATATTGAAGATATTAGTTATATGTTTGTAGCCTTAATGGAATAAGAGTATGAAGCAGAATATAATTGAAAAAACAAAGTTATGATGGTGACAATGAATGAATTAATGAATTTCTTTTAATTAAAATTTCAAAGATATTGCGAATTCCGTATTTTTTTTTCTTAAATCTTTTTACAGAATTTTCAAATTTAAATTAAACAATAATTGTTAATAAATTTGCTCTTTTTTGAACCCTTCCAATTATGACCAATTATGTATGTACATATACTAGTCAGAGCTAAACAAAAATTTCCCCATAATGACGATCATAGTGGTCTTGAAGGAAAAAAGCCTTTAAATTAAAATTAAACATTTAAAGAGGTTAAGAAATATGACCGCATGAGTTAAAAATTATGAACCAAGGATCCATTTTTTTAATTCAAATATTTATACGTCAAGTCGAGATTTTCAAGTTCCCGATTTATCAACATGCTCCTGTAATCTCCTTCAAGATCTTTTTTAGACATCATTGAATTAGGATTCAACCAATAAAAATACTCCCTGACCTATAGTGCATGCAAAAAGCCTAACGTCAAGAACGTCATACGAAAATCAGAAAGATGAACCGATCTTTCGAAGGGATAGAGCTCAATCATCAAAAAGTTCTTCGCATTCACAGCCAACACACTTTTCTAGGCAACAATTGATGGATCTGCTCATTTTCTATGATCTATTGGGTTGCTAAATACAACTAAAATTAATATGGACTGGATGGTATGGTGTAATATCCTTATGTTCTTTAAAGGAACGAAAAGTAATAAATGTGAGATCCAATGATGTAAAAACATATTTGATTTGATTAGAAAGTAAGTGTGCAATAATTATGAACGCTTTGTATTATTTTTAAAAAAGCTCAAAATGTAAATAATAAATATTCGTTGATTTCCGTTATAAGCTTCGTTTGCAGTGTTGTTATTCTCACTGCTGTTATTACTATTTTCCCCAAATTTCCCCAAATTTTCTAAAAGCTGTGAAATATTTCTTAGAGCACTTTGCAGCGGTACAATATCATGAAGGAACACCCATCTACAGTAAGAGGCATATTTTTTTGGCATAAGATAGCAACAAGTTCGAAAGATTTTAACGTTGCTTTCATAAGGCACCGTATACGATATAGAAGGTCATTTTTATATTCCATAATAGGAACGTCTGAAGAGTGGACATAGAATTTCATTATATATTCACTACTCTCTTGACGCTACGAGGTATGAGATTATTTCTCCATTGTGAATTACTTTCTAAGTAAATATTGACCCTAAATATACGAGATCTTTCAACAGAAATTTTCGAACTTGTTAAAGCTATACATATATACATACATACATACATAATTGGTCATTACAATCCTATAATCTGGATTACGACATAGTTTCTCACACCACTTATGTTGTTTGCGTTAATTTTTATACATGAGTGGTGGGTCCTACAGTTTAAAGTAGACTCCGAACGACAGAATTTTGAGAAACTTTTCATGGCAATTTTATTTACTTTCAGAGTTTTTGCCAGAAATCTGCTGAGAGGAAGTCGCCGAAGAAATATTTTTTCATATTTCGTCCAGTTTGAGATGCCTGACTTGGTGTTAGAACCAAGACTTCACGTCTAATAAGCTAACACACTACCCACAAGACCACGGCGAATGAGGAAAATTCACACTTTTTTAAGACTCTCGGTATGGTTGTGAAATGCCATCCAGGAGCTTTAATATATAATGGAGTAGGTAATATCAGTGTTTTAACGGGACCTTATAGGAACCGAAAAAGCTGTGTTCATTGAGGCATCAGCCAGTTGATCCTAACCTAATGTAAATTGTTTCTGTCTGGTAAATTGTACAACTGTGGCTCCGCATAGATCAATTCGATGTATACAATATTCTTTTAATCTATTAAATATTAATAAATTAAATGAATTGCTTATTAACTGTATGTGGGATTGAAGTTGGCACATTTTTTATCTCTTTTTCATATAATAAAATTCTTTTCTATTTTTTTTTATAAATATATATGTTTTTTCTTTTTAATTAAAATAATTTAAATTAAAATACCCTTTTATTACAATTTTGAATTAAATCACTGGCAGTTGTAATCACAAAAATTAAAAACAATTCGATTAATTTGAATAAAAAATTATTTCCTCGCAGGCTCTGTAATTATCTATACTATTTTTTTTTAAGCATATACTTTCAAATTAAAATAATTTACTAAAATATTTTCACACATGTACATAAATAGTTAAAAGCACTTCTGACAGTAATTAATTAATCACTTTTTTCATTTGAAATATTTCAGACGCCTTGAAAAAACTGATGATTGTATTTGTGATAAATCAGGCTTTAACTTGATTTATTTAATTTTTTTTTGCAACAATTTTAATTAAAGCAGATTTGTTTAAAATTTTTATATAAAAACCAATCACAGAATAACAAAGTGAAAAAGTAAATATATGTAAGCGTGTTAGTATGCAGAAAAAATACTATTTTTTCATTGTTTTATAATATTTTTTGTTTTCTATAAATTTTATTACAATGGAGAGTATTATTTATATGCAATTGTAAACTTTAATTGTGGCATAAATTAAAAAAATTGAAGAGTTTTTTAAGTTTTTTTAATTGCCATACACCATAACAATAGAAATTACAGTACATTTTGATCACTCTGAATCGGATAATATTTTTGGAAATGTTTACTTTCCCGTCCGTATTTAAATTTCATTTATAACACTTCATATCATTTTTCTTTCAATCTAACTTTTAATGATTGCATGTGGAATTCTTTATTTGTCATTTCTCAGTAAGTATCAGAGATCAGCAATGAATCGTTTTTTCGCTACTCATGAAATTTTGAATATAAGTGAGTCAACAATATGACATCGTTGACATCGAACTCATACCATTCGAAATATGTTTGGTTCATATGCCTACTCATTCAGATTCATTCCTTTAGAAAAATAGTTATAATTTTGTTACGAAATGGGAAACGGTATACCATCGTTTAACATTAAAACGATAAACAAAAGCTACACAAACAAATAAAACGAATTTGCTTGCATTTACCAACAACATCAGTATGAGAGAAAAGGAGAATGCAACAACAAACAACGTAAACAAAATACACAAACAAGAATGAAGTAGCGATAGAGTTCTCATTGGACTATTTACGTGACCATATAAAAAGGTAAGACAAAGCAGGGAACGAGTAGCATGAATTCAGTCAGTCCTGTGTGAAGACGCGTTGCGTGTGAAAAGAACAGTCGTTGTTTGAAGATCGCCGTTCAAAATATGTATCTGCCTTGTAAGCAAAGAAAATTAGCGAATAAACAAATAGTTGTTGTATCGTCAATTTGTAAATAGTGGCACACAAAAGTAGTGAGAACAATAAAGAATTTAAATGAAACTGAACACCAATTTATTTCTATTTTGTTTGCAATCAACGAACTTATATTCTAAACGTTTTTGAAAAGGTAAAAACGTAACAATATTTATAAATGATTCGATTCACTCGAATCATTTATCAAAATTTACAGTCTTAGTTGTTGTTGCATTTACAAAAAAAAAGAAAAAAGAAAAAGACAGCAAGCAGAACAAACACACAACTTTCTAGTGAGTATTGTAGCGTTCGAACGCGAATCATACTTATTATGTGATTCTTATAAATGTTGAGTCACGGAAAATCGGAATCAACAATATCATACGTATTGTTAAGTATGAGTACCATGAGTACTTCAAACATTGAATTGAATTGCGTATAAGTGTCAGATATTACGAGTAAAATTCGATTCTTCTCATCTTTTTGAATACTCATTGCTGATCTCCGTTAAGTATCTCAATTATGATATATTCTGATGTTATATAATACAGGAAATTCACAGAAGAAACAACTTACATCGGATTAATACCTTCCACACACTGCGGCGTAAAAACTTGTGATAACTTCACTAAAGCACATGGAGTTGTATAACAAGTCGCTCTATCCTGCTAATATTTAAGCTTGTCTTTTGAAATGCAGTATTCGCCACCGGATATAATAATTTCCCGCTTACTAGCACTGAAACTTCTGCAATCTTAGTTTTTGCTTAAAAATGTACGGAAACTATTTTGATATATGCCCGTCGCTCTGAAGCATTTCCCGCTTATCGACACGAAAAATTGTACTTCATACTTAAAAGAATTCGTTTACAAGCAACCGCTTTTTGAGAACTTACTTTCCAAAATTGGTCCTTATTACTAGCTCCCTCGTTAGTATGATTAAACATTTCTAGAATTCTTTTTATGTTAAGTCATTAGATTATGCTAATAAAATAGTAAATCCTAAGCCGTTGAAAACCAATATTTAGTTCCTTATAGAATGTTCCTTATGGTATAATTCTCCTAGAGGGAGATATTGCACTCTGTCCCATCCAGAAGATGTAATCAACAAAGGCAGCGCAATCTCAGATAATTAATTTTTGATAGAAAACTTACAATTCATCAATGTTGCCCTTCCGTAATTTGTAAAAATCCTTTTCTACTAACCTGGCTTGGCATATGTCTCGGTTGAGTCAATGACCTGAATCTCTACCTAGTTAACGCTATAATATGACTGTCGATTATGCCTATAAAGTCTGCTGCGAATCCATATCCTTCAGCAATTTCTTCGCAATGATACCGAAGTCGTAAGGCAGGCAAATTAGAACTTTCTTCCGCACTGTCATGCAAGCATTTTTGAAAGTGCTTACATCCGGCGAATACTGTATTTCTTTTATTCTTTTATAAGTGATTGCTTTGTGTAAATTAAAAAAAAGAATTATTATTGAAATTATTTTAATCAATATACTATTTAATTAAAAACGACGGTAAAAAATACAGAGAGTGTGGAAATTTACGAAAATTTCGGAGAATTTTAAGTCGAGAAAACGTACCCAATGAGTTAATTACCTGAAAAGTGGTCAAAAGCTTTAGAGAAACTGGGTTATCCTTCTGCAAACATTGCTGTTTACAGTGGGACTGGCGGAAAAAATTTGGAAACATTATGAATTTTTAAAAAAGACCTCCACTTTCATGGGTATAAAATTCATCTTACTTAGGAGCCAAATCTAGCTGACCATAGAAAGCGGCGATAATTCTTTCAATGGGTAATGCAGCAAAGTGAAGTCGAATTACGATTCTTCGGAAAGAATCATCTTCTCCTCTTGAAATTTCTTAGGAACCAAAATTCAAATCATTATTCAATTCCCTCGTTGAGCCGAAACGAAATATGATCGGCATATACACAGTTTGTTGCGACAGTTCTCGAAGTGTGGTTAAAACTTCTAAAACTAAACCGTGCAAGTACTTAGGATTCTTTCTAGTAATTGTTGAAAAATATATTGTTGATTGTGTTTCTGATAAAAGGCACTGAAACAGAGCAAAAGAAACACAAATTTTAGACATTTAAAAATAATTTTAGATATTTGAAAAATCTCCCTGTCGTTTATTCTCCTGTACTATTATAGTTTGTTCACACTTCATATCAAGATAATGCGAACAAAAAATGTATATTTAAGCAAATGCCAACTTTTGTGTGAAGTTACAACCATGTGTGACTCCCAAATCATGACATTATAAAAACATATCGTTAGTATAATTCGCAAAGACGCTAAGTCCACTTTTTTCCAAGATTGAGATTTTAATGCAAAACGGTAACATTATACAAAATACATATTTTAAAACAACAAAAAATTTCATTATGTAGTTTAAAGTTGTTGTAATTTTGTGGTTTGCAAAAACGCTAAGTCCACAAAACTACGAAAAAAATTAAAAGCACATGCTAACTCCACGAATATTATTTATTAGTTATTATTAATTTTTAATCTAGGTCCGTTAAAGAAAGCTAATTTGTAAAAATAATTGCGTTTAAAAAGTTTAAAAATTTTAAAAATTGATAAAGTTACTGTGTTTTTGTGTCTCCTGTAAAATTTAAAAAAAGGGACTTAACACATTTACGAATTAGACTAACGATATGTATGTAGATAAAAATGAAAAATTTTCAAAGTTTAAAAAATACAGCAAAATCTATGATAAGGAACATGATTGGCATTGTCATAGCAGATATTAAAAGACTAAAACAGCTCTGTAAAAAGGAAAAAAATATGTAATAATTCTTAATCAAATATATTGGGTCTTCTAACAGGGAATTCCGAACGGTGACAATTTTTAAAAAATTTTTTATGCTTTATTCACTCTGATTTGCAAAATCATCAATGGATATAGCATTCAACAAATCGTGTTATATTCGCATAACATATCTTGCGAAAAATTACTTCAGCTATAGGGATGAATAAGCACGTGAACAAAAAAATTTATCAAAATTGTGACGACCATCCAATGCATGCCGAAAAAGTCACAGTTTGTTTCGGATTTTTGGCGTCATCGGTACACATTTCATTGAGAAGGACAGAAGGCCATCACTGTAGGTCGATGATTACTAATTTTTTTGCCTTATTTGGCTGACCTGGATGACAACATAAACTGCTTATGTAATATTGAATGTTCTGCACGTACAAATTCAGAGCATGGTCTTCTCACGTGGAGGTAATGTTAATTGGCAATCGAGTTCGTGTGAATTGACCCCGTTAGAGGTGTCTGCGGGGTTTTCTTAAGTCGACAGTGTAACCGAATTCGCCACAAACCACAACAGTCCTTAAAACCCATATAATCCATGCTATCGGTCAAATTCAGCTTAATTAATGAATAAGAATCATGAAATATTAAACATTTACGATGCTTTGCACCGGCAGAACCCTTGAAAGACAATTGAACGATGTAATATTCTACACATAATGGCATAAATAGATCCTTCAAATGAACAAAAAATTTCGATGTCTAATGCACTTTGTTGTATTTCAATTTAAAGATAGGCAGCGAGTAATGAAAGACCCGTTATAATGCGTAAACGGAGACTTTTCTCCAACATTGAATCATATTTATATGGGTGTTGTTAAGTAGCTTACAATGTATTTTCTATAATGTATGGATACGCATAAATTTGTAACCTTACATTCGTAAATATTTGTGCGAAAGCGATAAAATATTCTCTTCGACTTTCATACGAAACGATGCCAAACATATTGAATGTTTGTGTATTTATTTAAGTACACAAGCAATAGGCAGGAACATTATGAAAATAAAATTTTTGCTTGAGAAACAATACAAAAGACACGATTTTTCGTATTCCAAAGAAAATTTAAATTCAGATTGCATATTTTACTGGACGATAAATCTTAACTGCTACATCTTAATACCAGATGTATTTTCCAAAACAGTTAAGTATCATTGTGGTCCAGTTCAAGACTGGACCTACATATATACAAAAAATAGAAAAAATACAATGCTACCACATGCGAAGAAACTTTACCGTTAATGTGTCAGGTTTATGAACCACAACAACCTTAAGCACACTACACGACTTGTAAAAAGCTGCTTGAAGAACAACACGTAAATGTTTTAAAGTGACCAACTCAATCCCCAGATCTCAATCCAATTGAAAACTTTTGGACTGAAGTTGATGAGAGGATGAAGACAAAATCCCATATGTAATGATGAATTGCTGAAATGTGTCGGAAGGCTATGACTCAATGTGGAAATGGTATTAACAATATACATTACTCTATCTATTTAACAAGTGTATTGTAAACTGTTTAAGATTCAGATTTTGAAACGAACACATTTTAACCCTAAGTTTTGTCTCTTGTCCGCAGTATTTTAAAAAACAAATTTTTAATCCATTATTCCATATGATACCAGTAAAAAATTAAAAACAGGAAATTGATTTAAATACTTTATTGCAAAATGTATTGGTGACCGTAGATCGAGCCTTAAAAAACTTCATAATTCTAGCTATGTATCACTTTTGATACATACTTGTATTTCATAGAATTTTCGAAACTATTGATATTTTTATTTATTTTAATTCACTTTAATAGAACTATTTTACATTATTACATTTTATTATCACTTTTATGAAATTTACGCCATAATTTTTGACATGATGTACATTGTAGTATGGTTTTTCACGTAAAAATCGTATACTTCATGTCATCTTGGTTTTATTTTTTTCTAAATGGTAATAATTTGACATCTAGCACCCTTGCTTTGTGGCGATTTATAAGTTTCCAAATGTTTAGATGGGGCGGCTTATTGTCACTCTAGGGTTGCCAGCCTGGCTGGACTTGGCTGGATTGTCCAGCTTTTTTGATGCTTGCCCAGTTTCAATCTAAAATTTAATTTGTCCAGCTAAATAGAAATTTTTTTTAGTACACTGCAATAACTTGGGCAATAATTTTCATGTTATCTTTGTCAAATCATTAGTTTATTACAAACGTGTTTTTTTTACCAAAGTGCAAACTACTATAAACAAAATCAAACTAGACTGAATTGTTATTTTTTATTGGTTTGTTTTTAGTATTTAATCTTAATTCTCACATACAGATGCATATGCAAATATGTATGTATCTTAACATCAAGATTTTTATAAAGATTTTTAACGAAAACGGATTAGTTAAAAAATTTCTGAAATTTTTAACCGTATGTATACTTTAGTAACTGTGTGTATGTTGATAACAATGGATATTTTAATAAAAATTATTTAGACAAAACCAAAATTACCATTTTCTCAGTATTTTTTATGTCCAGCCTTTTTTTGTTTTGTACAGCTTTTTAAAACCCAGCTTTTTGCGAATCGGAATCTGGCAACCCTATGTCACTCGCATCACTAACGCTCTCAATTGAGGGCTGAAGTGAAGAAAAAAAATTTCCCTTTGCAGTAGAACATCAACTATGTCAATAACAATGCTCTCTCTTTGATTCCTCTGTGGTTTCCCGGATACAGATTTCCCCAAATACTGCTGTAAGTAGTTGCTACGCACGTTGCATGTACTTGAATCTAAAACTGCTAATTCGATTTCGGTGGACCACGAAATTTATAAAGACCATCAAATTCAATTAGTTACTAATCTACAGCGACAAAATTATTGAAAGGCTTTCAGCTCATTTTTTGGAAAGGCGTAATTGGTTTAAATTTATTATCATTTCAGAGTAGCACATTACCAAATCGAATGAATCTGTTATCTTATACATACATATTTGACCGAAATACTGTCATCTGTAATATCTATGAAATAAGACATAGGATGACACACTTTTTTCTAATGTTTGTCTGTCACGGAACATAAATATGAGAAGAACAGTAAGAAAGACTCTACAACATTTCATGTGACAACTGCTAGCAATCTGCATGAAAATTGGTAATATTTTTTCTTCCCATACTACTAATACCGTTTTCTATTCCAAGTAGTTCCATGTTTTTCGATTAACGTCCTATTGTCATGTTTGCAGCTGTCAGTACTTGCGTTAGTTCATCAGAGGAGCTTCTGTTTTCTTGTTCTTCAGAATCTTCAGTAGCAGAAATATTACATATATATGTACATATTTAATCGGTCACTACAACCTTTCTTTGTAAACTGGGAATATTTGATCGGATATTTGATATGTTTTTGGGCAAACTTTAAGAGTGCTGCTGCTTGTTTTGTATGTCAACAATGGCACCTTTTGTGAACTTCTTGCGAATAAATAGTTGTCAATCAGACGCCTACGAATAGTAGGGACATTTACGGTAAGATTCAGATCCTTTTGAATTTTTTTTTTTGAAGATGTTGAAGGTTTTATTTTGCTGTATCCCACAATTAGCGGTGATCGACAGTAGATGTTTTGCCCTTGCGCCTACGCGTTTCGGGCTTTTTTATATTTTAATACATTTGTGATCATTTGATCGGAGTAACTTAAGATTTCCTTAGTTTCTTTGTAATTTTTGCCTTTTTTCGAAGATTTTTAATTAGTTCTCACTTTTCTTCAGTGCAGAGTTTCCTCGTCCCACTATTACAAAAATTTATGTGAATCACTGTAGAAAAAGTTTTAAATACATTTTTCCATACTTATTTTTCACTTTTCACACTCCTATTTTTTTGATCAACTGAATCAAGGGCAAACACAGAAATGAATCAATTTCATCGTAAATATTAAAGTTATTACGAGATTTTTTTTGTATTTTATTTCTTACATATCGTTGTAACCATAGCTGCCAGATAAATGAGGCAACAAATCGTCAAATATTTGACAAAAAATCGTCAAAATCGTCAAAGCCATTTGTTGAAATCTTCAAAAAATCGTCAGAAAAAATAAATAAAGATTAAAAGTTTTTAAAAACCAAAATTATTTCTATTACAGAAAAACATAAAAATAAAACATTTAAAAATTATCTTCATTTAATAATTTTTTTTCAAAAATGGAGAAATTTTATATCAATTTCAGAAAAAAATTGTTTAAGTTTTAAACAATCTATCCCAGTGTTGTTTATTGATACATAAGCGCAGTAATAATATTGCATCATCTTAATCTATGGGTGGTGTAAATATTAATGAGTCAGAAGATCTTGACCGGTAAATTTTTCAGTTCCTTCAGTTCCTTCTTAAGATCTTTTCATTTATTTACACCATTTTTAACCGACCGAGAATGTAATACAACTCTCATGCATGGTTGATGCACCGTCCTTTTTGATATTTATGTTAATGACGGTAGTGTATCCCACTTCATTGAATCAATGGAGCATCGGTGCAATATGGTTTGTGTTTCACTGTTCTATAGCTACTACAGAAGGATTTTGCTCGAACGAAATAAGGGGAGTTTTTCCCGAAAATCATATATTCCTATGTAACACTCGTTTCTCGCCCAGCACATCAATATGTGGTCGACAGGCCAGTGGATCGCACACTGCATAACAGTAATAATACGTACTATACGTATGTGAAACTCAATTCCTGCAGAGGTCTTTCCTGTTACTTATGATATAAAAATATACAAGCCTGGTGTCCATAAACACTGTTCTCCCTTTCCTTCTTCCCATAACATATTTTCATAGTTCCAAATACAATGCTATCCTTCCCCTGAGTGTTAGTCGTACGAAAAAAAAATAACGGCGCTAGCCTTTGTTCTTCCGATGGCAATATTATAAGCTATACTCGAAATTTAAAATTGTCTGCAACGACAAGTGATAAAATATTCTCAACTACGAGGTTATTTAGGAGTTGTAATTTTTTGGCTTTTAAGGGGTTAAAAAGGAATAAAATACAGAAAAATCATCACAGGTATTCGAAAGTAACTGAAAAATATAATACTTTACTCCTTGTTTTTACTAACATAAATTTCCAATACTAACAATTGAAAAGTAAATCAAAGCTTTGAGGCTTTTAATTTAGTAAAGTAAAGAATATGATGTAAATTTTTAATTTTTCAAAATCGTCAAAATAAGGGTATATATCGTCAAATCGTCAATACGATAGTTTTGGAGCTCAAAATCGTCAAAATGACGATAAATGGTCAAATCTGGCAGCTGTGGTTATAACTACCATTAAAATATATCATGTTTTGCAAATTGGTACAATAAAAAATTTTAACTTAGAAAATATTACATGGTAGCACTCCTATTATTTTGAACACAGCTGTAGCATAGAATTGCGTAGAATTTATGGGGTATACTTTATTTTTAATTGTATTTGAACTATAACACTCATACGCATCATATTGTACTGGAATAGTTACCCTGAAAAGTATGCAATAAAAAAACTTCGATTTTGTCATGTATGAAACTAATGGAATTAAATATAGCTCATACGTCACATTTGATCTCTGCATTATGAATTTTACATATTAGATATGAGCATAATGTAAGTAAATATAATGGGTAGGCGATTTAAAAGTTTAAATTTAAAAATGTAATACTACCCTAACCACTAAAGGTTCGTACCACTTATTGAAATATCAAAATTTGAGTTTTAAATCGCTCCAACTCCCACAAAAATTGTCCAAATTGAATCAAACAACATTTATTTTAAAGATAATTTTATTATGTTTCAAAACTAACAAAAACATGTATTTTCAAATTTATTCGTATTAAAAAAAATAAAAAAGAATTCAGGTACTTAAAAGTAAATATTTTAAATATTGACCATAATAGTTTCGTACGGCATTAATAGCATAATTTAGTACTGGGTGACATCACCTTTTGCATTAATAACTGTCTTTATTCCTTGATTGATTGAATTTATTAATGTTTTACATTCAGTTGTGGTTATTTTTAGTAATAAAAAAATATTTTAAGCAATAAAATAAAAAAGTAAAAAAATGTCGCGAAGTAAAGCCGTATTAAAAGAAATTAGAGAACTTGTTGGCGCTAAGGGGAAAAGTGGAAGAAGTTATGGTGAGATTTCATCTCAAATGCATTTGGCGAAGTCTACCGTCCAATATATTACTCAATTTTTTAAAATAAATAATTCTGTAATCCCCAATTACAAAAATTGTGTCCAAGATAACTCCTCGAAAATTACGTTCATCATTAAAAAGAAAAGGCGAAAATTAGCAAATGAGTGGTCATTGAACCAATTGAACGAGAGACAACAAGAAAAAAAAATTAAAAAGCTTAACTACGGTTTTTACAAGGTAGGTTACATATGCAAACCGAAAATTAATATTTTCATAAAAATGTTTCATATGCCAGCCAAAAGCAAAACCATTGCTAACAAAAGTACAAAAACAAAAAAGATTGTTATGGGCAAAAGCGCGGCAATCATGGACCCAAAGACAGTGGGATTCTATCATTTTTTGTGATGAATCAAGATTTGAACTGTGTGTAGGTGATACTGGCACAAAAGTAATACTAACAAAAAACGAGGCTTTTCATAAGGATTGCCTTAAACGCACAGTGAAATTCCCAGCGAGCGTAATGATATGGGGTTGCTTGTCTGCAAATGGTATGGGAAAATGAGCTTCATACGAAATACCGTTAATGCTGCACGGTATGTTAATATTCTGGAGGAAAATTGAATACCTTCCATACCCAATATCACAACTTTCGATGAATATACTTTCCAAAGCTCCATGAGCTCCAGCTCATACAGCAAAAGCAACAAAGAAGTGGCTTTCAGATAACAATACTAATGTCCTAGATTGGCCATCATCTTGTCCAGACCTAAATCCGATTGAAAGTGTATGGGCTATAATGAAAAGAGGGTAAAGAAATAAACCACAAACAACTGTGGGCGGATTGAAGGAAAAAATTAGTGAAATATGGAATTCTATCACATTAAATCAATGAAAAACATTAATAAATTCAATGAATCAAGGAATAAAGGCAGTTATTAATGCAAAAGGTGATGTCACCCAGTACTAAATTATGCTATTAATGCCGTACGAAACTATTATGGTCAATATTTAAAATATTTACTTTTAAGTACCTGAATTCTTTTTTATTTTTTTTAATACGAATGAATTTCAAAATACAAGTTTTTGCTAGTTTTGAAACATAATAAAATTATCTTTAAAATAAAAGTTGTTTGATTCAATTTGGACAATTTTTGTGGGAGTTGGAGCGATTTAAAACTCAAATTTTGATATTTCAATAAGTGGTACGAACCTTTAGTGGTTAGGGTAGTAGAACAGAAATAGTTTAAATTTTGATAAATTTATTGTTTTGCTGTAAACTACAACTGCTCCGGTTGGAAATGGAAATGTTTCATTTATGTGGCTGCCGCGGATTTATGTCCTTATGTTGACGATTTTTAAAAATTAAAAATTTACATCATATTCTTTTACTTTAGTACATTAAACGCCACTTTAAGCTTTGTATTTGCTTTGAAATTTTTACTATTGGAAATTTATGATAGTAAAAACAAGGAGTAAAGTATTATATTTTTAAGTTACTTTCGATACCTGTGATGATTTTTCTGTATTTTATTCCTTTTTAAACCACTTAAAAGTTGAAAAATTACAACTCCTAAATAAGCTCGTAGTTGAGAATAATATATCACTTGTCGTTGCAAACTATTTTAAAAATTCTAGTATATCTTCTAATATTGCCATCGGAAGAACAAAGGCAAGCACCGTTATTTTTTTTTTTCGTACGACCAACACTCAGGGGATGGATGGCATTGAGTTTGGATCTATGTTATGAGAACAATGAAAGAGAGAACAGTGTTTATGGACACTTGGCTTGTATTTTTTTATACCATAAGTAACAGGATAGACCTCTGCAGGTATTGAGTTCCACATACCGACACAGTCCGACTAAAAACTGTAAACTACTGGCCAATCGACCACATACGGATGTGCTGGCCGAAAAAGACGAGCGTTATGTAGGAATATATGATTTTCGGGAAAAAGTCCCCTTATTTCGTTCAAGCAAAACCATTTTATAGTAGCGACAGAACAGTGAAACACAAACCACATTTCAACGATGCTCCAATGATTCAATGGAGTTGGATATACCGTCATTAACGAGATACTATGGCCTCTCCTGTACACGGTCGAGAAACCGCAAAATAGACGCACCAACCCATACATGAGAGTTGTATTCCATTATCTGTCAGTTATAAACGGTGTAAATAGTAAGATCGGATAATAAGAACTTAAGAAGGAACAGAAAAATGTGTCCGCATTAAACCAAGTTTTCATGCTGAGAACACCAGAAGCTTCTGACTCCCTAATATCTAAAGCGCCCATAGATATAGATGATGTAATATTATTGCTGCGCTTATGTGTCAATAAACAGCGATGGGATAGATTGTTTAAACCTTAAACAATTTTTTCCTGAAAATGATCCAAATTCCTTCATTTTTGAAAAAAAAAATATTAAATGAAGATGAGGGACGCTACCTTTTAATTTCCAATAAATTCTTTGTTAAAAGTTTTATTTTTGAACTCAGATATGCAGGTACATTGACTTCATATGTTTTAATTTTGATTTATTTATTTATATTTTCTGACCTTTTTTTACGATTTTAATAAACGTCATAATAAACTTAATAAATGGTGACTCATTTATCTGGCAGCTATGTTTGTAGCTTTGAAAGTCAATTTTAAGTTTGAACTTGCCATATTATCTATTATTTTCAATATGGCAAATTCAAATATAAACAAAATGAACAAATACAAAGAAAAAAAGAAACCCGTCGTTGCCACTGCGTTAAAAACACATATTATTATTATTATATGTTGGTTGTAACAACAAAAAGAAGTTAAATGTGATTTTAAAGTTCACTTTAGCTAAAGCTTCCTTTAACTAAACCCATAATTAACAGTAAGTTTGTAATATTCTATCGTTCTAATCAATTTAGCTTAAGTTAAACTTAATTTGATTTAATTTTAAATAAACCGAATTTAACGTCGCCATAGCCTAGTCCGTGTTTCAACCCCAGGATTAAACATATCGAACATAACGAAATATGAAAAAATAGTTCTCAAGATCTCTGGGACTAAATAAAAGTGCCATGTATAGTTTCTCAAAAAATATCCGTCTTTCGGAGTCGAATTTAAATTGTAGGTCCCTGCACTTATGGATTTAATTAATACACACAAGATGGGTGGTGTCTAGGGCGATCGGCCCGGTTTTTTTGGTTAAGTCGGTTTCGATTTTCCTGAAAAGCTCACATTTCGAATATCCAAGAAACCGGGTTTTTCTCCTCGAATAGCCGGTTTTTTCGAAAAGTGTGTTTTTATGAATTTTAGTGTATTAAAAACTTTAAAAAATGTTTTCTTTAAGTGTATAATTTTCTTTCTGAATATAATTTGGAACATGAATTATATAATTATATTCAAAATATTCAAAATCCAAAAACTTATTTAAAACAAATACTATTTTAGAAGACTTTTTATATTTAGACAAATGTCATAAGCGATCTGGAAAGCGTGAAATCTTATTCAATGCTTTGTTAACTATATGTCCTACAAGTATAGTACACTGCGTGAAAGACCATTTTCAATGTCTAGTTTTATAAAAACAAAGGAAAAAATCGATATACTCCAAAGCCTTTAAACTGCGTTTTATTTCTAAGAGACTATTTTAAAAGAAATAATCAAAATTATAATTAAAAAGAATTTAAGCGTTTTTAAAAGGCTTATTTGTAATTAGAATACATGTAATTCATTATCACAATTATATGATCTCATTTTTGTTTTGTTTTGTTATGTTTTTCAATGAACTGTTTTTTAATAAATAAAACTTTTTTTCTTATTATTTCTAGGCGTTTTAATATTTTGGCAAAAAAAACCGGTGAACCGGTTATTATTAAAAAACCGAAACCGAAACCGGTCTGTTTTAAATTGCAATATTTCGAAGAAGCCGAAAACCGGATTGTAAAGTTTGGAGTTATTGTTATCCAGAAACTCTACCCTGTAACTACTTTTAGGTATGAGTAATAATAATTGATATACTAATGAATATAACTTAGACGTACAATCAACATTCAGTATCATGGTTTGGAGCAGATCAGCTTACAGCTGTTCTTTTAATTTTTTGTTTGTTTTTTTTTTTTCAATGCAGTTTAAATATTACCGCGAAAAGTGAAAAAATATGTAAAATGGTATTGAAATGAGCAAGAGAGTCTAAAGTACTGTCAATTTTAAATATAAGTAGGAGTATTTGGATTATTAATTGGACTTCATGTGGAAATTCAACGTAACAGATTGGTGCAAGCAATAAGAAAACTTTTCGTTTCTCAAGCTTTCGACATGGTTTGGTTAAAGAGAGTGTAATTTTAATTATGCGATTAAATTTGTCTCTTAAAGTAGGATTTTTAATTTAATTTATATATGTTTACCTAAGTGCGGATTTTTTACGATTTCCCACAATCTTAAAATTAAGTCTGAACTTAAAATAAGGCAACTTTTTAAATTTATACTCTCTATCTGTCTTATAAATAGAACAAAACACCATTAAAAACTGTAATTGCATTGAATTACATTAGATACGGGGCTTTTATTAGAGAAACTTTAAGTCTTGTATTTCCGTTTATTTTTGTCACTTTAGAGGAGATTGCGAATGATTAAAGTTTATGTGCTTTTTAAATGGTTTTCACATTTACAAATCTATTATGTTTCTTTGTTTCCAAAGGCAATAAATGTTCAACTTTTTAGCTTCACAATTATACTGATTTGGGGGTAAGTTGTTTCCTTGCAGTTGCGTCGTAAAATATTAACAAGTGATGTTTGTAGCAGCTATAAAATTCAACTTTAGAAATACCATCAGCATCTACAACTGAAAGCTAATTTGATGGTGTTTAAGATTTTTCAAGCTTTTCTTTAGAACTACGGTCGTTCAAAATATCATACGAGCTTGAGAATGCAAAATATAAAAATTAAAGTATAAGTCGAGAACAATTGAAAACCATTGGAAGTTGGAAAGGTCTACCCATTATACTTATGTTTTATAAATTTTTCTTAACATCCATAACTATCTGCGGATGTGTGTTATATATTGTACATGTGAAATGCATTTCATCAGTAGACTCTACTTTCGCGTGTTGTATGGATTACTAAATTAAAGCTTGCCCACCAGGTGTAGGTATTCATGTTTTTATTAAGGAAATAATGAATAAAAGAATGTATTTGTCTATTCAAAAAAAA
The DNA here is from genome assembly GCA_958299815.1 of Sarcophaga carnaria. NCBI lineage: Eukaryota > Metazoa > Arthropoda > Insecta > Diptera > Sarcophagidae > Sarcophaga > Sarcophaga carnaria. Next base: position 75,612,220 of record OY283151.1, read on the forward strand.
TTCACCAAAAGTTCGGAAGAATTATCAATTCGTATTGGTTATTACTGCCAACAAGTCAATGAATCCAATCCAAAGTCCCAATATGACTCCAAGAGCAAGAGAATTGAAAGTCAACTGACAAATTTACTCATGAGCGCATGGCGGCAAATATATGTATATAAAAATGCAACACAATGTCATATGATATTCAATCGAGAGTTTATAACGGTATCCAGTTCCACTCCACTTTTGTTTTTTTTTTATTCGTAGCTTTCTAAATTTTATTAAAAACCATCAGAAAGCGTTGTTGCTTCTCTTTCTACTTAATTTTTTAAGATTTATAAAAAAGTGAACAATTTTAGCGAGAAAACAAAAAACCACGCAATGCGTTAAAGGTAAAAGTAGGTTACTAGAGTAATTAAAATAAAAGTTTAATGAAAAATTTGTAAATTGTGAATTTTAAAATAGAAACAGCTATCAGTAGATAGCAAATCAATGAATGAAGTTGCTCATCAAGTTAATTTCACCAAATTAACGGTTTGTCGGATTTCATCGCGATATCGTCAAACATATAACGTGGAAAGAAAGGCAGGAAGTGGTCGACCTTGTAAATCTACTGCCCGCCAAGACCGTCAAATGGTAAAAATAGTAAAATTTGACCCTCGACGGCAGTAGATGTTACTAATTATGCAAACGAGCAATTAGGGGTTTCTATTGGCGTCCATACAGTCAGAAACCGATTTAGAGAGTCAAATTGATCAGCTAGAAGACCAGCCAAAGCTAAAAAGTAAGGATAACAAGAAAAAACAGCTTGACTTTGCTAGACGGTATCTGCATTGGCCCAAAGTTTTATTGAGCGACGAATCAAAGTTTAACTTATTTGGCTCTGATGGGTTAAATTACATTCGTCGGCCCCCAAAATTAAGATATTCACTCAAATAAAAGTTGCCAACTGTCAAACATGGTGGGGGTTCAATAATGGTGTGGGGTAACAACATTCTGTAAATAAGACAAAACACGGTATTGAACATGATATGGCATTAAGATGGATTTTTATTTTCTCGCTACTGTATACAGAAAACGCTAAAGAAAACATGTGCATTCAATGCCAAATGGGTTAAATGTATTTCTTGACCTTAATGGATATCCTACTAAGTATTTGGTATAACATTTTCATTCATTAGGCAATTGGGTTTTAAATTTACTTTGAGTTCTTCTTGGGGGTACCTACATTTTGCCGTGGAAAAACCAGAGTCACCGGAAAGTTTCCCTTATTTTTCTTATGGTTTGTGAAAAACCTTAAAAATTTCATTGTCTTATTATAAAATAGAAACAAATAAATAAAATAAATATAAAAAACATCAATTATTTTTAGAAATACATACATATACATAATTGGTCATTACAACCCTTTAGTCAGGATTACGACCTAGTTTCTCACACCACTTATGTTGTGTGCGTTAATTTTTATACATGAGTGGCGGCACCTACAGTTTAAAGACGAAACCGAACTACAGATTTTTGAGAAACTTTTCATGGCAATTTTATTTACTCTCAGAGTTTTTGCCAGAAATCTTCTGAGAGAAAGTCGCAGAAGAAATATTTTTTCATATTTCGTTTTGATATCTGGCTTGGAGTTTGAACCGTGGCCTTACGTCTAATAAGCCAACATACTACCTACTAGACCACGGCGAAGTTAGTACTTAAAATTCATAAAAGTACTTACACCTAGACTTTTGCTGTCCAATGTATAAGGAGAAAAAAAAGGTATGTAACTCTATTTTGCAAGCGAGCAGTTGTGAAATCAAAAAAAAAAAAACAAAAATATGTGAAGAAATGTTATTCTCGCACGGTATTATTCTTTTTGTAAGCACACGACCTTTAGGGCAATACAATCTATCTATCTGTCAATCACTTTTCCTCTACATATAGAGTGAAAAGTAAATAGTAATTAAAATGGTAATTTCTCAATAATTTTACTTTCTTCTTTTTTGTTGGTATTTGTTAATTTATATGCAACTTCTTTTGTGTTGAACAATTTAAAATCTATTACATAACACTTTGACGTGTAAATGCAGTGTTACCTAGTATTTTACTCTTTTGTACATATACTTCACTTCACCTTTCTATCCATCAATATGAAGATAAAGGAAGAATGCTAAGAATGCTTGTTGCAGCAGATGTAGGCTGAATACTTAAAACTTTTTTCCAACAGACACCACTTGGATAAGGAATAATCGAAAGTTTTCAATTTCACGATATCCATATGTCTGCATGTACACACTATTAATTTAATAACTTTGCTGATGGCTCTTTGTACTGTGATTTCCTTTTAAGTTTGGTTCATAGCAAGCAACACATTAGTGTATGGTAGTAGAGCTGCATTTTTTGGGTTTATCATATCTTAAATTTATTGTTGCTAAGAGATCTTAGTACTGCGACCATACGAGACATTGTACCACCCTCGGACTTGGGGTCTCACTATAATGTGTCCTCCAAATCTATTGTCCTCACAAATTTCACGATGCTGCTCTGTGTTAACAGTGTAAATTCCTTACCTACGTGAACCCACATGTCTCCTTCTGGAATGCGTTAATGTCATACAGGTTCTAGAATTTACATCGAAAGTTAACTTCCATTCTGAATAAAGGTACTCTGAATCTATAGTACTCTGTCAAAAGGCCGGTGTCCAACCTCAAGTTATCCCTGGATAGTCTAATGTATGACTCAGATTTCTCTCTTCCCTTATGATCGACTGCTTGCTCATTGCCGAGAATTCCTATATGATCTGGAACCCAGCAGAGGGTAAACATATTTTCCCGCTTCAGCCTATCCATGTAGTCCATTACTATCTTTGATTTCATCTCATAAGGGCTGAGTGTTCCAATAGCGACGTTACTGTGCTATGTCCTCTCTTTTGTATTGTTTAATGTGAAGCTAGTTATCAAAGAAAGATATCAAACGCTTTTCGCCGAAAATTGTAATTAAAACCTCTATTTTTCACTAAACTGTAATACGCTTAATGTAAGAAAGAGCATAGCCGTAGAAGATATGTTAGTCCGAACATATTATCAAGAATTTTATCGTATTAATTTTTTTTAAATAAGTGAATCGATGTGCAACTGCCAGAAGAAGAAGTCACATTTAAATACTACTCTCCCAGATGAGGTATTCCAACCATTTAACAGATGATTTCTAATTTAATTTAATCACTAAGGAGTAGTTCTGCAATTACTAAGGCATAGTTACCAAAAACTTTCTCCAAATTCTTGTTATATTGTATGGTAATGCGATTGCACCATGGCTGAGAAGAGCATAAGTTGAATTTAAAACAAACCAGTCAAGCAATTGTCATAGAATTATTGTTATTTAGTACTTTTTTTATTAAAACGTGTATTTAAAATTCCATAATGTAAAGAAATCCGAGAAACTCTGTTTTGCAAACAAGCCCCGTCACTAATGGCGCATAATGGCTCGTCCTGCACTAGCTTTTCTCAAGAACATTAAAATGAACACAGGAATTTTTCTAGTGAACGATTCTTGTGAGAATTGAAATTGGAAAATTTTTTGATTCTTATTAATACAAACAATTTAATGTATATTCGATTACGAACACAGCTTCAGCATTTTATATTATTGTTGCGTAAATATCAGCTAATTAATTGACAAAATATCAGTCGACTTCTGGTAGTCGTGCAATCGTGAAATTGACACATTTTGCGAAAATGTATAATAATGTATGTTGGATAAGTATATTTATAGTCCGTCTACATTTGAAATAAATCTACTATTTGAGAAACTGGTGTTAAATTCGATTGCTTTTTCCGTAATTGCTTCTTCGAATTAGATTGTTCTTATGCTCAATCTCTGTCGAAATACGATCTGGCATCTAGTACTGTCCATAGTTTCAACTGGTCTTGCTGGCACTGATATGCTAATGTTGTCCTACTGGTGCATTGTTTTCACCACAAATACAAATGTTATACGCTACAACTCGTATGTAATCACTACAGAGTTTATAGATAATCAGAGAGTGTCAGAGAGCTCAGTAACGCAGCTTTTTCTTCTTTATTTTTGTTACTCCATTTTGAGTTTTTGTATTTCGGGACTTGGTGGTCCCGCTGTCCAAGTCAAGGTTTAATTAATCCAAAATTCGACTTGTTTTCCAGGATATGTTAACGACTTATTTTAATGACTTCAGCTGTTGATTATACTGAATTTTGCATGCGTTGTAATGTACACAAAAAAATGTCACTGTAGTTTGATGGGATCTGTTCAGAAAAGATCGAATTAAAGTAGGTCTGCGGGAGCCTATGATTGCTAGCTAGCAGTCGGGTGGGGGAGGGGTGTTTCGGGACCTAATTTAGCCGCCTCAGTTGAATTATAAAGTAGTCTTATAAAGACTCCCTTTTAATTTATTATCTGTACTCTATGTAGTCTGAATAGTACAGATCAAACAAATAAAGCCTCTTCTATACTACTAATTTGGGATATGAAAAGGTATTAATTATCTTTACTCACTAAATAGAATTCTCTGATGTTTTTGAGGAACCACACTAAATTTAACTAGCCTATTTTAGTTAATCCATATAACAGAATTTACATGACCATTCAGGTATTAATTTTGAATTCATTATGTACTTCATTAATACTTTATTAGTATATGCACGATTTTTGTTTAAAATTGTTTTTATGGACTGCTTTTCGTTTCTTTTATTAAAATATTTAATTTCAGTAATGTAGAAACGGGTTTTCTTAAAAAAGGGCAAATCATATGTGATGCTCAGACATTTTTTATCATAGTTTTTAACCAGACGTTCTGTGCATCACATATGATTCATTAGCCGAGGGTTTATTGAATGTGGGAAGACTAATATTTGCTGATAATTGGTACAGCAGTATTCCTCTGACAATGCTTTTGAAACAAAAAAGAGCAGATTACTGTGGAGCATTGCGATCAAATAGAGTAGGACTACCAAATTTGAAAACAACTCTTTGGAAAGAAAAATATTTGAGGTATTCGAGTGATAAAGTTTCAGGATAAGAGGGAAATACATATTTTTCAACTTTTCATGGTCCCGATATGAAAGACACTGGGAAAAAATCCGCAAGGAGACAAGTTGTTGAAGACTTCTGTAATATTGGATTGCAATCGTGTAAAAGGTGGAGTGGGTCTTTCCGATCAGATGATGTCCTATTACAGTCCTGCTCGTAAAAGCGTTAAGTGGTATCGTAAGGTATTTTTTGAATGTGTAAGCATATCGATTTTAAAAATCTGGGTCTTTTACAACAAGTTTTATGCGAGAACAAAATTAAATATACAAGAGGTTTCAAAATCCATTGCAATGGCATTGATTGATATCCCAATACCCACTGAAGAAACTAGAAAAAGGGTTGTACACGTGCTGACAACTATTCCTCGGAAAGCCGATGGGTAAATCGTTGACAAGAGATGTTCAGCATGCTATCGGGAAATAGCTGGGACTGAATATCAAAAGGCATTATGTTTAACCTGTTTTAGTGATATATGTAAGAATTAAAGAATTGAATATTTGTTAATTTGCTGGTAATTTTTAATAAATAAAAGTGAATTCATTATGTTTATGTCTGATAGTCCAAACTTCCCATCCTTGGTGACATAAACAGGATTGTTTAAGCGATAGCAAATTCGCAACAGAGGGCGCTGCAGTGTATAATAAAGCTTTTTTTATATTTTAATATTATTGTTGTTTTTAGACATTCAATTTTTGTCTTGTTTATTAATTCATTATTTTTGCTTGTAACATCCACAAGGATGCAACATCATTTGTCTAATTTGTTTTAAAGATTTTAAAATTTTTACAATAAATTCGTTTGTTAACCAGCATCAGCTAATATTGATTATTATTAATAATAATAAATCAAAAAAAATTTACTTAATTTAATTTACAATTTAACTTAAATTCATTGTGTTTGAGTGCTGAATAATAATAATTTATTTAAATCCAAAAGAAAGTGAAACAAGATATTATAAGAATTTTATGAAAATAAATATAAGAAAAAAGTAAAAAATCTAAAAAAAAAAAGTGAAACTTATATACGCCCAAAGCCATTTGTTTTGTTCAAGTTTTATTGAGCGACGAATCAAAGTTTAACTTATTTGGCTCTGATGGGTTAAATTACATTCGTCGGCCCCCAAAATTAAGATATTCACTCAAATAAAAGTTGCCAACTGTCAAACATGGTGGGGGTTCAATAATGGTGTGGGGTAACAACATTCTGTAAATAAGACAAAACACGGTATTGAACATGATATGGCATTAAGATGGATTTTTATTTTCTCGCTACTGTATACAGAAAACGCTAAAGAAAACATGTGCATTCAATGCCAAATGGGTTAAATGTATTTCTTGACCTTAATGGATATCCTACTAAGTATTTGGTATAACATTTTCATTCATTAGGCAATTGGGTTTTAAATTTACTTTGAGTTCTTCTTGGGGGTACCTACATTTTGCCGTGGAAAAACCAGAGTCACCGGAAAGTTTCCCTTATTTTTCTTATGGTTTGTGAAAAACCTTAAAAATTTCATTGTCTTATTATAAAATAGAAACAAATAAATAAAATAAATATAAAAAACATCAATTATTTTTAGAAATACATACATATACATAATTGGTCATTACAACCCTTTAGTCAGGATTACGACCTAGTTTCTCACACCACTTATGTTGTGTGCGTTAATTTTTATACATGAGTGGCGGCACCTACAGTTTAAAGACGAAACCGAACTACAGATTTTTGAGAAACTTTTCATGGCAATTTTATTTACTCTCAGAGTTTTTGCCAGAAATCTTCTGAGAGAAAGTCGCAGAAGAAATATTTTTTCATATTTTGTTTTGATATCTGGCTTGGAGTTTGAACCGTGGCCTTACGTCTAATAAGCCAACATACTACCTACTAGACCACGGCGAAGTTAGTACTTAAAATTCATAAAAGTACTTACACCTAGACTTTTGCTGTCCAATGTATAAGGAGAAAAAAAAGGTATGTAACTCTATTTTGCAAGCGAGCAGTTGTGAAATCAAAAAAAAAAAAACAAAAATATGTGAAGAAATGTTATTCTCGCACGGTATTATTCTTTTTGTAAGCACACGACCTTTAGGGCAATACAATCTATCTATCTGTCAATCACTTTTCCTCTACATATAGAGTGAAAAGTAAATAGTAATTAAAATGGTAATTTCTCAATAATTTTACTTTCTTCTTTTTTGTTGGTATTTGTTAATTTATATGCAACTTCTTTTGTGTTGAACAATTTAAAATCTATTACATAACACTTTGACGTGTAAATGCAGTGTTACCTAGTATTTTACTCTTTTGTACATATACTTCACTTCACCTTTCTATCCATCAATATGAAGATAAAGGAAGAATGCTAAGAATGCTTGTTGCAGCAGATGTAGGCTGAATACTTAAAACTTTTTTCCAACAGACACCACTTGGATAAGGAATAATCGAAAGTTTTCAATTTCACGATATCCATATGTCTGCATGTTCACACTATTAATTTAATAACTTTGCTGATGGCTCTTTGTACTGTGATTTCCTTTTAAGTTTGGTTCATAGCAAGCAAAACATTAGTGTATGGTAGTAGAGCTGCATTTTTTGGGTTTATCATATCTTAAATTTATTGTTGCTAAGAGATCTTAGTACTGCGACCATACGAGACATTGTACCACCCTCGGACTTGGGGTCTCACTATAATGTGTCCTCCAAATCTATTGTCCTCACAAATTTCACGATGCTGCTCTGTGTTAACAGTGTAAATTCCTTACCTACGTGAACCCACATGTCTCCTTCTGGAATGCGTTAATGTCATACAGGTTCTAGAATTTACATCGAAAGTTAACTTCCATTCTGAATAAATGTACTCTGAATCTATAGTACTCTGTCAAAAGGCCGGTGTCCAACCTCAAGTTATCCCTGGATAGTCTAATGCATGACTCAGATTTCTCTCTTCCCTTATGATCGACTGCTTGCTCATTGCCGAGAATTCCTATATGATCTGGAACCCAGCAGAGGGTAAACATATTTTCCCGCTTCAGCCTATCCATGTAGTCCATTACTATCTTTGATTTCATCTCATAAGGGCTGAGTGTTCCAATAGCGACCTTACTGTGCTATGTCCTCTCTTTTGTATTGTTTAATGTGAAGCTAGTTATCAAAGAAAGATATCAAACGCTTTTCGCCGAAAATTGTAATTAAAACCTCTATTTTTCACTAAACTGTAATACGCTTAATGTAAGAAAGAGCATAGCCGTAGAAGATATGTTAGTCCGAACATATTATCAAGAATTTTATCGTATTAATTTTTTTTAAATAAGTGAATCGATGTGCAACTGCCAGAAGAAGAAGTCACATTTAAATACTACTCTCCCAGATGAGGTATTCCAACCATTTAACAGATGATTTCTAATTTAATTTAATCACTAAGGAGTAGTTCTGCAATTACTAAGGCATAGTTACCAAAAACTTTCTCCAAATTCTTGTTATATTGTATGGTAATGCGATTGCACCATGGCTGAGAAGAGCATAAGTTGAATTTAAAACAAACCAGTCAAGCAATTGTCATAGAATTATTGTTATTTAGTACTTTTTTTATTAAAACGTGTATTTAAAATTCCATAATGTAAAGAAATCCGAGAAACTCTGTTTTGCAAACAAGCCCCGTCACTAATGGCGCATAATGGCTCGTCCTGCACTAGCTTTTCTCAAGAACATTAAAATGAACACAGGAATTTTTCTAGTGAACGATTCTTGTGAGAATTGAAATTGGAAAATTTTTTGATTCTTATTAATACAAACAATTTAATGTATATTCGATTACGAACACAGCTTCAGCATTTTATATTATTGTTGCGTAAATATCAGCTAATTAATTGACAAAATATCAGTCGACTTCTGGTAGTCGTGCAATCGTGAAATTGACACATTTTGCGAAAATGTATAATAATGTATGTTGGATAAGTATATTTATAGTCCGTCTACATTTGAAATAAATCTACTATTTGAGAAACTGGTGTTAAATTCGATTGCTTTTTCCGTAATTGCTTCTTCGAATTAGATTGTTCTTATGCTCAATCTCTGTCGAAATACGATCTGGCATCTAGTACTGTCCATAGTTTCAACTGGTCTTGCTGGCACTGATATGCTAATGTTGTCCTACTGGTGCATTGTTTTCACCACAAATACAAATGTTATACGCTACAACTCGTATGTAATCACTACAGAGTTTATAGATAATCAGAGAGTGTCAGAGAGCTCAGTAACGCAGCTTTTTCTTCTTTATTTTTGTTACTCCATTTTGAGTTTTTGTATTTCGGGACTTGGTGGTCCCGCTGTCCAAGTCAAGGTTTAATTAATCCAAAATTCGACTTGTTTTCCAGGATATGTTAACGACTTATTTTAATGACTTCAGCTGTTGATTATACTGAATTTTGCATGCGTTGTAATGTACACAAAAAAATGTCACTGTAGTTTGATGGGATCTGTTCAGAAAAGATCGAATTAAAGTAGGTCTGCGGGAGCCTATGATTGCTAGCTAGCAGTCGGGTGGGGGAGGGGTGTTTCGGGACCTAATTTAGCCGCCTCAGTTGAATTATAAAGTAGTCTTATAAAGACTCCCTTTTAATTTATTATCTGTACTCTATGTAGTCTGAATAGTACAGATCAAACAAATAAAGCCTCTTCTATACTACTAATTTGGGATATGAAAAGGTATTAATTATCTTTACTCACTAAATAGAATTCTCTGATGTTTTTGAGGAACCACACTAAATTTAACTAGCCTATTTTAGTTAATCCATATAACAGAATTTACATGACCATTCAGGTATTAATTTTGAATTCATTATGTACTTCATTAATACTTTATTAGTATATGCACGATTTTTGTTTAAAATTGTTTTTATGGACTGCTTTTCGTTTCTTTTATTAAAATATTTAATTTCAGTAATGTAGAAACGGGTTTTCTTAAAAAAGGGCAAATCATATGTGATGCTCAGACATTTTTTATCATAGTTTTTAACCAGACGTTCTGTGCATCACATATGATTCATTAGCCGAGGGTTTATTGAATGTGGGAAGACTAATATTTGCTGATAATTGGTACAGCAGTATTCCTCTGACAATGCTTTTGAAACAAAAAAGAGCAGATTACTGTGGAGCATTGCGATCAAATAGAGTAGGACTACCAAATTTGAAAACAACTCTTTGGAAAGAAAAATATTTGAGGTATTCGAGTGATAAAGTTTCAGGATAAGAGGGAAATACATATTTTTCAACTTTTCATGGTCCCGATATGAAAGACACTGGGAAAAAATCCGCAAGGAGACAAGTTGTTGAAGACTTCTGTAATATTGGATTGCAATCGTGTAAAAGGTGGAGTGGGTCTTTCCGATCAGATGATGTCCTATTACAGTCCTGCTCGTAAAAGCGTTAAGTGGTATCGTAAGGTATTTTTTGAATGTGTAAGCATATCGATTTTAAAAATCTGGGTCTTTTACAACAAGTTTTATGCGAGAACAAAATTAAATATACAAGAGGTTTCAAAATCCATTGCAATGGCATTGATTGATATCCCAATACCCACTGAAGAAACTAGAAAAAGGGTTGTACACGTGCTGACAACTATTCCTCGGAAAGCCGATGGGTAAATCGTTGACAAGAGATGTTCAGCATGCTATCGGGAAATAGCTGGGACTGAATATCAAAAGGCATTATGTTTAACCTGTTTTAGTGATATATGTAAGAATTAAAGAATTGAATATTTGTTAATTTGCTGGTAATTTTTAATAAATAAAAGTGAATTCATTATGTTTATGTCTGATAGTCCAAACTTCCCATCCTTGGTGACATAAACAGGATTGTTTAAGCGATAGCAAATTCGCAACAGAGGGCGCTGCAGTGTATAATAAAGCTTTTTTTATATTTTAATATTATTGTTGTTTTTAGACATTCAATTTTTGTCTTGTTTATTAATTCATTATTTTTGCTTGTAACATCCACAAGGATGCAACATCATTTGTCTAATTTGTTTTAAAGATTTTAAAATTTTTACAATAAATTCGTTTGTTAACCAGCATCAGCTAATATTGATTATTATTAATAATAATAAATCAAAAAAAATTTACTTAATTTAATTTACAATTTAACTTAAATTCATTGTGTTTGAGTGCTGAATAATAATAATTTATTTAAATCCAAAAGAAAGTGAAACAAGATATTATAAGAATTTTATGAAAATAAATATAAGAAAAAAGTAAAAAATCTAAAAAAAAAAAGTGAAACTTATATACGCCCAAGGCCATTTGTTTTGAGCTCATCACCAGTCATGATATGAAGTGATTGAATAAAAAAGGGGAAATTGTTCGAGTGCCATTTAAAATTAAACCATGAAAGTGTTGGTTTTATTTCCACAGTTCGAAAGAGGTGTCTTTTCTGATCTTTCGTATTTCTTTTTTATTCCTGCCAGAAAGTGCAATTTTTAATTCAACAGGAGTCCATCTCCACCATCACAACAGTATCTCCATCATCACTGTATTGACTCAGCTGATTTGCTGGTCGGTTCTGATTTGTGCGGGCGGAATCACCGGGACAACCAGACTGTATTGACTCAGCTGATCAGCTGGTCGGTTTTGTTTTATCCGTGCGGAATCACCGGGACAAGCAGAATGTATGTTGTTTTGTCGGGGCGGAGTCACCGGGACAATTATCCATATAACGCAAGCACTTAAACTTGGTTATAGTGGTGGAATAACACAAGCACTTAAACTTGGTTATTGCGAAGGATTGGAGAATAACACAACCGTTATCTTTTGTTAACCAATTGGTTCTCTCAATTTATTTTTGTCAATCATGGCCTTAAACACTATTTTATTGCCAAATTGCAATAAATATTTATATTTAATTTATTTTATTATATATATCTATTTTTGTTTATCTTTATTCTATATTTAAATTATATTTTGTTGCTAAATTGCAGTAAATCATTCTTAAAGTATTTATTAATAACATAAATGTGCTTTGGACTTATGTATTTTCCTACACGTATAAAACATTGCATGTTGTAGACTTTTGGCCATGACTATATATACCTATGTATCAGATATCTGCAATGAGTATTCAAAAAGATGAGTAGAATCGAATCATATTCATAATTTCTGATACTTATACGCATTCATACCATACCTGTTAAGTAATGATTAGTAATCGTAATGATTAGTAATTTGATTACTTTTTTTTTGAATGGTGAAATAATGATTACAATTACGATTATTTTTGGTTAAAATAGTTAATAATTGATTACGATTACAAAATAATCAAAAAATAATCAGGATTACTGGCGATTAGTCTAATAATCAAAAAGAATCAAAAGTAATCCAAAAGTAATCACTTTATTTTCAATAATTACTTTGAATTCTTTTTGAATATTTGAAAAGAATCAAAAAGAATTATTGAAAAAAATTTGTTTACTTTTGGATTACTTTTGTATATTTGAAAATAATCAAAAAGAATTATTTAAAACAATTTGATTCTTTTTTAAACTTCTTTTGATTCTTTTTGATTATTAGACTAATCGTCAGCAATCCTGATTATTTTTTGATTCTTTGGTAATCGTATTCAATTAGTAATTCGAAAAAATTGTTCATAGAATTATATAATCATTACGATTCTTTTTAAAAAGTAATGTAATTGATTACTAATCGTAATCGAAATTTAACAGGTATCATTCATACTTATTTTAATATTATACTCATACTACTCATATTCAAAGTTTGAAGTACTCATCATGCTCATGCTTAAAAACACGTATGATATTGTTGATTTTCGTTGATATTGTTGATTTGAATCACAAAATAAGTATCATTCGCGTACGAACACTACAATACTCACTAGAAGGTTGTGCGTTTGCTTGCTGTCTATGTCTTTTTCTTTTTTCTTTTTTTATAAATACAGCAGTAACGAAGAGTGTTTATTTTGATGAATGATTCGAGTCAATCGAATCATTTATAAGTATCATAAGTATTTTTCTAAATTTATGAATCTGAATAAGTAGGCATATTTCGAATGATATGTGTTCGAGGTCAATGTTGTAGTCATACTCATTGTACTCATACTAATAAATCAACGTTGTACTGATTACGAATGAATCAGAGTAGTTAAATTACAATAGTGCTTATGAGTAGCGAAAAAACGATTCATTGCTGACCTCTGCTATGTATTTATATAGAGTAGAAAAAAGAGATAACTTTCTCCCATTTCACTTTGTCACCATCTGCTGTTAAATAAGTTTATTTCATACACGTTTTATTTTCATTAAACTGTCAAAAGAGCACTTTTTTCCACTGTTTTCTTTTTTTGATTTGATTTTGTTATTTTTTTTCATTTTTATGTTGATATGGTTACACTTAGGAAATATCTTTCAACTTAAATGATGACAAACCAAAGCAATTAAAATTCGGAAATTATCAAAATAAATGTCATTTAAAACTTTAGGCACGTGAATAAATTGGGAAAACATTTATTTTATTTTTTTTATATTTTAAACTGTAGAATTTAAAACAAAAATTTATAAAAAAAATTTTTTTTATTCTTTTATCTTTTGCATAAATCTATAAATTTTATGATTTTTAATTTTCATAGCGTCAGCGTGTAGAAACGGAAAGAAACAGAAAAATGGAAAAAAGTATTCTAATCTATTCAAAGAGAAATTAGCAAAAATATTTCGGAAAACCTGAAGAATATCCAAATCCAAATTCTAACGAATAACTTTTCCTTTCAAATGCATTTTATATTCCTTCCCACAGTTGGTCGCGACTAAATAATAAAGTAGATTTGGGATTCGCAATTATTCTTGGTTCATAATTCAGATTCAAAAAAATGTAGTCTCGTAGTCTAGTAGGTAGTGTGTTGGCTTATTAGACGTGAGGCTACGGTTCAAACCCCAAGTCACACAACTCCAACAAAACGAAATATGAAAAAATATTTCTTCGGTGACTGGCAAAAGCTCTGAGAGTAAATAAAATTTAAATGAAAAATCTGTCGTTCGGAGTCGACTCTTGCATAATAGTAACACACGCAACATAAGAGTCCTGGGAAACTAGGTCGTAGTCCTGACAAAAGGGTTGTAATGACCAATTATGTGTGTAAGATTCAAAAAAACGGGAGAAAAGGAAGTGTGAAATATAAAAATTTAAACGAATGGGGGCTATTCTGACTATATATACCCATGGAAAATATTTATCGATCGATTACTTCTGTATGCAGAAGTAGCTTGTAAAGTTCTGAAGAGCGTTGGGCTTCGCAGGCCATTAACATAATTTGACGTTGGTAACACCCAGACTTATTATTTCTTTTTAAAGACCAAAGCAGTGCCTTTTTAAATTTTGTTGCATTTTGAATAAAAAAGTTGTTAAAAATAATAAAACTGTGAAAAAAAATACTATCACGAGTTTCTTGGGCATCATGTAGCATGTTAGAGGTTAGGTTAGGTTAGCAGGTAGCTTGCCGTTCACAGGCGAGTTCACTCGGTGGTCCAAATGGACCTTTGTGTTACCCAGTATGAGGTAAGCCCCAATGATCAGTTAGTGCTGGGTTTAAAGCACCCTGAGCTCCAGATGAAACCGGCCTGTTTCCTCAGTGTCATGTTCGCCACAATGACTAGATGTTCAAACGTTCTGTCACCCAAAAACCGATGATGACTGTTCTGAAGTGTATAGCACTCGCATAAAAGGTGTTGTGCCGAGTCCGTTTCCTCTACATCATGACAGCTTCTGCAGTAATCCTGTAGGGGCATACCGATCCTGTCAGCAAAACTTCCAAAAGCGTAGAGTATCGTTAGAATTTCTGTTAGAATGCTAATCGTTCTCTTCTTGAGCTCAAGTAATTCCCTGATTAACCTGGTTTTCAAATTCGGCAACCGGGTATATTGGATCATCTATGTTCTTTAGAATTGCTTTGTGTTGTTGCTTTTTCTAATTTGAAGAATTATTCTTGTAGGAGCGCATATATGCACTTTATCATTTCCTTCTTACACGCCTCCGATCTCTTCCGTGCCAGTTAGTCCGCCTTTTCGAGTGGTTGATCCTATACAATCCCAATTTCGGTTTAAGAGACTTCTTACAGTTAATGTGCTAATTTAATGGCCATCGCTGTATGTATAGGCATTAAGCTATTTTATGTTTATGTATGTTTTATATTTCTATCACGTAGATAACTTTATGGCAACCAAGAAATGTTGCAGTCATTAATCATTTTTATAACACTTCGTAGGTTGATAACACAAAACTGTTATTAACTCTTTAAGAATTGGTAAACTTATATTATTTTCAACGTTATTTGTTTTTATAACCGCAAAAGCGTACAACATTTAAATCGTCTCAAATAGATAAAAAGTTTATGTGAGTTTTTTTATGTACAAAATGAATTTAAGAAAAATAAGTTATCTTCAAAAGTTGGTATGAATTATGTACATGGTGTATGACAACATGGGCTTCCGAACCATTACAGCTGATAATTGCCATTTTGTAGAAGCTAAATTTGTCTAATTTATTGTTATTTATTCAGTCTGTTTTGCCAAAACACCTTGAACGGATATAGTATTCAACAAGATGTGCAAGTAATTAAATTTGTTTATCAAAATGGCTGTTTTGTCTGACCCTAATATTTATCGAAAAATTATCTTCAGCGATGGGTTGAATGGCCACGTGAACAAACATAATATTCATGTTTGGCACCATACCAATAATACCAAAAATGTTACCGTATGGTGTGGATTTTAATCTAGCGGTGTAATCGGTCCATATTCTTAGAAAACAGGACATATGATTTCAACAGGACAATGCTACGTAATACGCAGCTCCTGCCACATTTGATATTCTGCACCTTGTGGCTTATTCCTGAGACCATACTCAATGTCACGATAACCCTTGGCATCGTTCAATTTCAGCCTGATTCATGTGCCAGAACATGGAAAATTTGACATTTCGAATGCGCTTCACCTAGAGAAGAAGTGTGGGGTTTATATTTGAACGATATTATACTACGAACATAGTGTCATCAATAGGTCCTTCACACAAGCAAAAATTGTAATGATGTTTTACACGCACTTTGTTTTATTTATATTTAACCCTGTCGAATCGACGAGCACAAGATAAAAACGTCAGCATAAAGTTACTCTTCAACTAAGTGCTAATCTTACGATGAGGAGGGCTTAATGATCTCCGAGACAAAGAAACCATCAGTGGTTGAACAGTACAAAAAGTGGTGTAGAAACATTGGACTAGTGTGTTCAGTAATGCCAAGCAACAGGAGAATCAACCAATGGCCAATGTATGTTTTTTATAATCGATAACAGCTTTATGTAACAGTTGTTATATAATCGATAGCAGTTTGAACTTTAAACGGCATACTGAATACCCGTGATTCAACAAAATATGGATTACTGCTCTAAAGTTCAGTAAACTACGCTTTCCATTATGGGTCGCTCATGTGGAATGTATCATCAGTCAAGCAAGCGCATGATGTAAGTTTTCCGAAGAAGCCGTTTCTGAGTTTGTAGTGGTTGTTGTCTCTTGAGATATCACTATAGTGGACGGTATAATTACAATGTATATAATAGCACGAACATTTTCGAAGCTTTATACCATGAGAAGATGTATTCGACAGCTATAAATAGATTATACATGTAGAAATATGAAAGAAAGTGAAACAATTACCCGTGGGCGATGTACGTATAAATTTGTTCCGAATGAAAAAGCCCACCCCAAAGTGAAGAGGTCACTTGATATAGAATTTAATTTTTGTAAATTCGCACTTGATGATTGACTGAAGTGTCTTGTCGTCCTAAATAGAAAGAGCACGAGGCACACGTAATGTTAGTAAGTCCCAAAATTTGGGGACATCGTAGAAACGTAACATGTTATCATAAAAAAAGTTTCATCTTATACTTGAACGAAGCACTTTTAAAAGAAAAACAATTACGATATCAATGGGGAAAATAAGATCAGCAAAGTAGGGTAATAAAAGAAAATATCAGGTAATAAAGAAAATATCAGACAGCCAATACGCTATTGTCCTTGCAGTCTATTAGGTTATGTGTTGGCTTATTAGAAATAAGATTGCGATTAAAGCCACAAGTCACACAGCTTAAATAAAATGAAATCTTAAATAAATAAAAAATCTACAATACATAAGATTAGGCTGTTAGGTCCGGATTATCAGATAATGAAATTGTAATTTATATTCTGCTACGACGATTCTCTCAACAAGTTGTCAGAGTCATACAACATTCACGTTATAATATAAGCAATAATTACATGTTTTCTGGGAAACTGCTAAGCGAATAAATTGGCCAGAAGTTAAATAAACACCATACTTTCAGGAGAATTATTTAAATTAGGAGTCCCATTGAGAACCTTTAGGCTTTAGGTTTATAACTAATAGCGTATAATTTAATTCCGTCAACATCGAATGGGCTGATACGATTGGGGTAACGCTCAGAACCTATGCAGTGTTACATGGAAGCACACGTAAAAGCTACTCTAACTACAAAGGCGCTTAGGTGCGTGACTCATAGGTCTCGGGCATATGTTTAATGACTTCTGTAGGTGTTGCAGAGGCAAGGAAGAAGAGGAAAGTGTTCTTCGTCCATGGAATAAAAATTCATCATAATATCATGGGAGAAAGAAATACCGCGCCCTGGCCCTTTACCAGGCAGTTTGTTTTAAGATTCTGTCGAAGATTGCCCTTGGGACTCCAAATATTTTCAGGGTTAGAGAACAGAAAATAAATGAAATATCACAATTGGCAGAACTTAGTTAAAATGTGTCTATTTTCCAGAGGCGGCCGTTTACTTTCTCCACCCACCTACCATAGTTTTGAAAAAAAAAAATTACAAAACTTAATTTAAATGGTCACACAAGTACGAGTATATTCGCAGAGTCGAAAACTTCAGTTGCAACTTGCTAGTGTAATTATTCATTTACTTATACAATTATTAATAAGTGCGGGCTAATTAAAAGTTTAAATTTAAAATTGCAATAAAACAAAAACTGTTTGACCTTTTGCCAAATTCATTTTTTTTTTGTGAGGTACAATTGATCCGGTTAGAACCTGGCCTCACAGTACCTCATTCGATCGGACCAATTTTCGCGCAGTTTTTCGAGTGCGTAGCATCACGTATGTTGGCCTTCAAATGCTCAATTGTTTCTGATTTGTCGGCATAACAGTTTTGTTTAACGGCCAATTGACATCACCGGACCAAACAGTCACTCGTATGTAAGACCATGTGTGGGTTTTCTAAGGCCCAAATACGGCAGTTTTGCTTATTAACACACCAAGATGAAAATGGTCTTCATCCGAAAAGACGATTTCTCTTGGTAAAATAATAGTGCAATTTCTCGTTGTCCCAACATTGCTCATGCGTAAGTCGATTCATTACGTTCAGTGGAGATATATATTGAACTTTGTGACAGAATAGAGTGACATAAGCATTGCCAGATTGGAAAACCCGATGGTTCAAATTTAAACCGATAGATGGCCCACCCGATATTATAAATAAATAGTTTAAATGTTTAAATTAAAACTTATCTAATCTAATCTACAAAAGTTTTATATTGCAAGTGCAATATTTCTAAGTGGAGGAATCTCAATAAATATTTAAAGCTTTTTTAGTCTTGCATAGCTAATTACAACTTTCATAATTTGGTATGGCTTTCGAAAATACAGACGGCTTTTATGTTTCAGTGACTAAAAATCGAATCGTAAAACTGAATGTCGTTATAGTTGTTATAAATGTCGGCAGTAATTCACTACTACGTATGACTGATGTTGTTAAAGTATATCTCAACATTAAAAACAAATAAAAACAAATAAATAACCCTAAATAACCCTATTGGTTAAAAAAGTTATTTTAAATTAAAACACCTCCATTGAAACAGTGTATTTTGTACACTTTAAAAACGTAAGCTTCTTCTTTTTATGGCTGTAGTTAATATTGTATTGCATCTTCGAAATGTATATATGAAATGACATAAAATGAAAGGACAAAAATCCATTCTACCAGAATGTAATTAATTTTTAATAATTTAAAATTAATATTTTATCAAGATTGTTCGACATCACATCTTAAAAAATACACGAGAATGGTTTCATCATACACCATAGATGGGGTAGCAATCACGCAGTTGGGAGCAGGGTGTTCTTTGGAATATAAACACAATTAATTTTCATAATTAAAATTAAACAATATTTCATATAAATATGTCACTGTGTTATGTAGTTAAGAGCGTGCTCAAGTGAGCCTTTAGTATCAAAGCTACCACTCCAACCTACCTACCTACCTATGTACTTAAAACGGTTTTATTTTTCAGTTTTAAAGAACGTTTTTCTTGAAATTGAGACTAAAAATGGCAATAACGTACTACATTGAGTTTAATTTCTTTATTTTTCCCTCTTTAAAAACACAATGGGCTCTATGTGTCCTATGTGTGTCCATCCAGCTTTCTTAGACGAACCTCTTCCCCTTTAAAAGCATAAAATAAAATGGGTGATATTGTTAACAACATATAAAATAAAATTTCAATTCGCAACAAGTATTCAAATCTTTCTCTTTCAATCTCTTTCTCTTTGCAATCTAACTTCATTCATAAGTTCTGCCAGTAAATTTCAAATTGATCCGAGCTAATTTGATTCAATGAGTAATTTCCAAGCAATATTAAAATTTTTATGTAAGATGGTTGTAGTCATGTTTATCGGAATAATAAGAATGTTACCTGATACATAACTGTCATTTACTTTAACATTAGCTTTAAATATTTCCCCAGTCGCTATAGTTGCCGAAGCCTAGTGTGTTGGCTTTTTAGACATGAGACCACTGTTCAAAGCCCAGGTCAGACATCTCCGACTAACAAAATATTTCTTTGGCGACTTCCTCTAGGAAGTTTTCTGACAAAAAAATGAAATTGCCACGAAAAAGTTTCTGAAAAATCTGTTGTTCAGAGTCGACTGTAAGCTGTAGCCACTCATTTATAGAAGTAACACACACAACATTTTCATTCATTCATTCACGATCCTTATTAAAAAAGATTAACCTTTCACTATTCAATACCACTATGCTTAACGCACACTTTTTAATTCAAATCTCAGTTAAACACTTACGTGTGATCTCTGACTGAGTTTTAATGACTAATTGACAGCATTGTTCTTCTGTCTATGTATACTACGATCTTTTCTTTTTATTTTTTTGTTTTCAATCCTTGTTTTGTCCTGTCTGTCTTAGTCTACCCCTCCCGAGCTGACTTTTTCACATATCTGCTGGTTGACTTCATATGTGGCTGTCCTGTGGATTTAAATCAATGGCTTGCCTTTCGAACGCATTCGAAGCCTTTCTATTTTACTTCAGCACCATTCTATGCTGAAATTTTATTTTTATGAACTGTTATCTTCTACTTAAGACTTCCTTCTGACTAGTTGTAAGTTAAGTTAAAGCTGATTTGTTAGTGTTAGATATCGTGATGAGAGATCCCCAACCTTTTATACATATAAAATAGGAATAGTCGAAATGATGATAAATAAAACATGAAATAAACTCATTGAAATGTTGAACTTGCCACCTTTTAGTTTTAGCGTAGGACATAGAGAGTAAATAATGATTTTTACATCCTTGTTTGCCCAAATATTACCAGATTTTCATTATGGCTATGTTGTTGACAAATGCATCACAGGGTTAATGGGCAAAACGATCGCAATTCTAAGCCTAGACAATAATGTAGAGATACCTATGTATGTACATACGTCGTAGTCGTGATCAAAATGGATAAAATAATCTTTGAAAAGTAAGCAACATGCAATAAGTTATCTCACCAAATATATATTTTTCGCTGACTTTTTAATTCTAAGAGAACATTTGGGTTTTGTAAGTTTTACTCAAATTATAAAAACTAGTGTTCAAATGTAAAGGGTGTTTTTTACAAAGGTATAGAACTTTAAGTTGCAATAAAACAACGATGGATTATTCGATTGACATGAATTTTATTTATCCGAAAGATAATCTTGTGGCATTACATTTTAAATAGGATTTCTGGCATATGACCGCCACGGCTGGCGCGGATGTAGTCCAATCTGGACGTCCAATTTTCGATGACTTTTTCCAACATTTGTGGCCGTATATCGGCAATAATACGGCGAATGTTGTCTTCCAAATGGTCAAGCGTTTGTGGCTTTACCGCATAGGCCAATGACTTTACATAGCCCCACAGAAAGTAGTCTAGCGGTGTTAAATCACAAGATCTGGGAGGCCAATTCACAGGTCCAAAACGTGAAATTAGGCGGTCACCAAACGTGTCTTTCAATAAATCTATTGTGGCACGAGCTGTGTGACATGTTGCACTGTCTTGTTGAAACCACATCTCCTGGACATCATGGTTATTCAATTCAGGAATGAAAAAGTTAGTAATCATGGCTCTATACCGATCACCATTGACTGTAACATTCTGGCCACCATCGTTTTTGAAAAAGTACGGACCAATGATTCCACCAGCCCATAAAGCGGCCCAAACAGTCAGTTTTTCTGGATGTAACGGTGTTTCCACATACACTTGAGGATTACCTTCACTACAAATGCGGCAGTTTTGTTTGTTGACGAAGCCATTCAACCAGAAGTGCGCTTCATCGCTGAACAAAATTCGCTTATGAAAATCGGGAACAACGGTAATCTCGTTTTGGGCCCATTCGACGAATCTACGCCTTACTTGATGATCGTTTGGCTTCAAATCTTGCACGAGTTGAGATCCTTCCGCAAAATCTTCCATAAAGTGGATGGACACAGATCCAATTCCTGTGCTCGATGGCGGATGGACTCCTTCGGGTCTTCCTCAATGCTACGCTCTACAGCAGCAATAGCTTCTTCTGTACGCACCGTACAGCGTCTCTGGGGATGCGAGTTATCAATTAGAGTAAACGTGGTGCGAAAACGTTCCATGGTTAATCGAATTAACTGCTCTGATGGACGATTTTGTCGACGATAAAATGAACGTAGTGCGCGATACGTTTTCCGCACAGAACCATTATTTTCGAAATAAAATTGCACTATTTGCAAGCGTTGTTCAGGCGTGAGTCTATTCATGATGAATTCCCAAACCAAACTGAGAATGAATCACTTAACAGCTGTTAAATCGGTCGCCATCTTGAAAAATAATGCCAACCTAAAGTTCTATACCTCTATAATAAACACCCTTTATAAGGTCTTTTCTACGCATGAGGCCAATTGTTTTTATTATTCGTCAATTACACAGCCCTGCATGATTTTTGCAAATAAGATGGCTCCAGGTGTTTTCGAAGGCATTTTGCGCGCTGAACACGAATCTGGTTTAAAAAACTTTCCATCACGTCAGGTGATTAGTGTTCAGCGCATAAAATGCCTTCGGAAACACATGGAGCCATCTTAATTGCACAAAAAGTCCAAATTTGCAGGGTTTGTGTTATCCGTATAATGCGATATCTGCAATATGTTACAATTTTTGAACACGGCTAAAGCAATATATCACATGCGTTAAGGACAAGTGTGTATGACCGATAAATGGTACTCATAGCTCATTCGCAAAACATATCGTTTAGTATTAACTGAAAACCATTTTAGCCTTATATGCATATGTATATATGGGACAAGGTACCCAGTTGCTTAAAATGAATTTGTGTGGAATAAAGGGTTTTCCCTCCAGATACGCTGTTTCACGTAAATTCAATAAAGCCGAAAGTGCATACCATGCGTTTAATACGATTTACGTGCGATTCTCCCGTTCTATGCGTTTTTTATTGCAAGTTTTTTTGTTTTGATCAGCTGTTGTGGTAAAATAATTAGCAAATTATGATTTTAAAAGAATTTATCTCATTAATTACATGTTTATGAACAGACATATATGATATTTTGTGCTGCTAAGGCCTACGGAAATCTTCAAGAGAACACAAGACGAGTGTTTTCAATTAATTCCATTCACAATAGAATATAAAGCATGAGTCGCATAGAAAAGTACAAAGCAAACTTACTTGATGGGTTCTATGCATTCTGTGAATTCTATGCATTTTCTTCTATAACTTGTCACAAACAACTACTCTGGTTCTACTTTTAGACACACACATGAGACGCATAGAAAAGTAGAAAGTAAACCTACTTTATGGGTTCTACGCCCCTATGCGTTTCCTCTGTAATTTGTCACAAAAAACTACACTGGTTCTACTTTTTTGGCATACGCATTAACGCAAGGTCGCATTAAATGCATGGTATGGAATTTCACCTTAACTTCGAGAAATTGTCTTGTTGTTCGAAATCGTATTTTACAGAACCTTATTTAATACTTTCAGAGTATAAAATCTACATGATATGAACATTTATGAAACTCTTTAACCGTAGTTACAGAAAACGCGAAATAACAGATTTAAAATGTGTTTAAATTTATCTTTGACCCAATTTTCTCTTTTGGATTTTACAGCGCATTTCTCACACCACATGAATCAAGCAAGTTAACAGCGAACTAATTAAGTTTAGAAATTTTCATTACTTTCAAACTGTTTCTTGATTGAAAAATTAAATTTTTAATAACTAAACAACAGTGTCAACAACAACAACCATCAACTGAATGAATCAGAAATTATTAAAGCGACAAACACAAAAACAGAAATGAACAGAAATTCAAATCAAAAACTTTATGGCTATGCTGTTGACAAAGTTTAGGTGAACTAAGTTGACTTAACATTAATAATTTATTACACGGTATAAAAGAAATACATCAATTAGTCGTTTTTCAGTTTTTACCCTTCAGTGGATTTTACAAAGATAAATATTTGAGTGTATAGATTCTTTAAAGCAGTAGGAGAGTGATCAGACTGCATGTAGGGGAAATTTAAATATAGTAAGACCTCGCTTAACGCTTCTCCGCTTAACGCTGTTTCAGTATTACTCGGTAGTATTGGATTCCCCTAAATCGCACACTGTATTGATACTTGTTGTATGTATATGTGTGCAAATTAAACGGTCATGCACCAACCAAAAGCAGTGCACTATATAGCGACGGTGTATACTATGTATCTTTTTCAACGCTCCTTTGTTAGTCTGTCCAGGATAAATATTGCAACTGTATTTTCCGAAGTGGCAATTACAGTACGAATGCATCTTTCCTGTGTCACAGTTGATTTATTAGTTGTCGTCAACGTTACTAAGTGTATACATATGTATGTACGCGATAAGTTGCCTCGTTTAACGCTGTTTCGTTTAGCGCTGGAACTCCTCGGCGTTAAGCGGGGTCTTACTGTAGAGCGAAAAACGTAATACATTTTAGAGCACC
This sequence comes from Sarcophaga carnaria, assembly GCA_958299815.1. NCBI lineage: Eukaryota > Metazoa > Arthropoda > Insecta > Diptera > Sarcophagidae > Sarcophaga > Sarcophaga carnaria. Next base: position 75,636,582 of record OY283151.1, read on the forward strand.
GCATTGATTATTTTATTTTGTTTTTTTTTTTTTCGAATAAATCAAAGTGTGTACTGGCTTAATAGAAATGAGACCACAGTTCTAACAACAGATCAGACATCTCGAAGAAAACGATATTTTAAAAAATATTTCTTCGATGACTTCCTCTCACCAGATTTTTACCAATAATCGCGTTTATTACGTAAATCGCAATAAAGGTGCATATTTGAACACCTTATTATGCACTAAACTTTGCCGACCTTTGCCATAACCTTACAAAATATGGACGCTATTTCGCAAATTAAAAATTTTTAATTGTATATTTTTTAACTTTGTAAGGTACATATCTTTAAACAAGAGAAAAATTTAATTTAATTTTAGCTATAAAAAAATATTGCCACATGAAAGCCATTGCATAAGTTTCCATTATTATAGCCATGGTTATAATATTTTTAAAGGGCTTTCCTTTAAAATCATCCTCAATATTTTTTTTGGTTGTATTGTACTTCTATCTTTAACATAAAAAAAAGATTATTACCTTGACCCTTTACTTCCTAGTTTCCTTCATCCTTTAAATCAGTTTGTTTATCTTATGTTTTTATCCTTAAGCCAAGTAAAACTCTGCACAATCGGAAACATCGCATGTTTAGTTTCTGTTCTATGCAAGCGTAAATTTCTTCTCCGTTCTTTTCTTTCTCGTTTATGTATTTCAATGCCTGTCCATTGCTTTTGTTACATTATATCCACATGCAATAAATGAAAGTCCATAATACACATACAAACACTCTGAAAAAAATAAAAGCCCATGCAGTCATGGACAAAAGTCTAAATAACCCCAAATTTTCCTCCACATTTAGAATTTCAAAAACTTGCACAAAAAACTAATTATACAGGTTTTCATCAAATTCATTTAAATTAATGAAAAAAAAAATTAATTACAAAACAAAATATTGAAAAGAGAAATTAAAAAAAAACAGTTAACATAATTTGTATGAATGTGAAGAATTATTGATTGCGGGAATAAAACGATTTTTCTGTTAAATACTTGTATGATATTGCTTAAATAGAGGACATCCGCGAACAGTACGAAGATCATTAAATTAAAATTGTTTTCGTAGCAGAAACTCAAGCAAAACCACCTGTTGGTTTCTTAATCAGTATGTACACTTTTGTCACGAAAGTTTTTTGACTTTGTTATATAATATTTCTCTCTTTCTCTCTCATGATTTTTTTATGTTAATAAAAATAAATTTAAAGGAAATCTGCATTAGTTTTTTTAAAAATTGGGAACATTGCAATTCGAGGCTTGGAAGAAATGTTGGAAGTATGTATAATGTTGTCCATATACATATATAGCAGGCAACTTTCGTCTAAAATATTTCGTACTTTCCTTCATTTGTTTTTTGAGCTGCTTATATTCCCTTTGAAGAAGCCGCCGTGGTCTAGTAGGTAGTGTGTTGGCTTATTAGATTGGCGGCCTCTGTGCAAACTGTAGGTCAGACATCAAAATGAAATATGAAAAAAATATATCTTCGGCGACTATCTCTCAGCAGATTTCTGGCAAAAACTTTTAGAGTAAATGAAATTGCCATGAAAAGTTTCTCAAAAATCTGTCGTAGGTCCCGCCACTCATGTATAAAATGAACACACACAACATCAGTGGTGTGAGAAGCTAGGTCGTAATCCTAACTAAATGGTTGTCATGACGAATTATGTATGCATCCCTTTGAAAAAAGCCTAAGTAATCATAATTCTTACAGCAATTCCTGATTAGAAAAAAACCCACTGACGAAAAAATGCCAAGGATGGGCTCCCACTAGAGGAAAAGTCGTTCATTATGTTTTTCAAATTTTAAGTGGTTTCACAACCCCACACCCCCATAACAACCCATATAAAGAAATACCCTCACATCCTGGAAATGGAAAAAGATAACAGCACAGAAATGTCAGGCGTTGTTTCTAGACAACTATAGATTGTAGCCACACTTTCCTAGGACTTGTCAGGACTTGCTACAGCCCCTGTTAAGCTGGAACAACAAAAAATATTAAAGAAACGGAAACAAGGCAAAACTGCTTTGTGGAAGCCATATGCTCCCAAGAGGGCTAATGGGAAAAAATTCCTGTCTAGAACTTATGTATGAGAATCTGGACCAAAATTTACTTTTACAGTATACATATGCAATAAACAATGGTTCCTCTTATGCCTTTTTAAAATTTTGAACACTTTGGTTCAACGTTAAAGTCACTATCGTCAAATAATGGACATTATTCCAAAAATTATTTAAATTAATTCAACTGTTCCTTTATTTCATAGATAAATTAATTATTAATTATTGCAAAATATTAAATCAGATTATTTAATCAAAGGCCATTCGAAAGGTCAATAAATGACAAAAAGTTTTCGTTTGTTCAATTTAGCAGCCATTAGCAATGTAGGAAGAGGTACCATTATTAAATCCATGCATGGATCGTTGGCTAGGCAATAGATGGATAAATTGCAGTACATATGAGATAGAATTGATGACTAACGTTCAGCGAGTTCTGCCTTAGGAAAAATATTTAACCAGTCAAAATAGATAAACTTTTCATGGTAATTGTATTTACTCTCAGAGTTTTTGACAGAAATCTGCTGAGAGAAAGTCGCCGAAGAAATATTTTTTCATATTTCGTTCAGTTGGAGGGTTGAACCGAGGCCTCATGTCTAATAAGCCAACACACTACCTACTAGGCGACGGTGACTTCAATATATTTCAACATACAATATATTTGTATGTTGAAAACATATAGGTACATAGTTGAAATATACACTGTCGGACAAAATAAATTTCTTCATTAATTCTCAATTTTTTTTCTACATGTATTATTTATTGTTTATTTATTGTCCCGTTATTTGTTGGAGTGTCTCAATTATTTCCGTAAACATTATAATTTTGAAAGTCGTTCGTTCAGGTTTCTGATGTTAAAATATGGATGTGTAAAAAAAACTTCGCGACATAATAAAGTGCGTTTATTCATAAATCGTGAAATTTATAATATATTCCTGACTTTTTTTACAAAAATTTGTGGTAAATTATAAAAAAGAATAAATTGTAGTAGTAAATTGTACCTAATTTTTCGTTCAATATTACTTAAAAACATCAAAAATAAGCCTGGAACTAAAGTTTTTCGACATGAAGTCCTTAACCGAAGCTCAAAAAGATATGTTGGTACAAGATCGCGAATATGGGATGAAATTGGAAGCCTTGAGTTCCAAGTATAAAATATCAGAATCTGGGGTTAGAAAAATAATTGCTTTGTATAAAATAAGGAAGTCAAATAAAAGTTTGAAAAAAATATGTGGCAGAAAACGTAAAACGACGAAGCTTGAGGATGATCATATTGCAATCCTAGCGAAAAGAAATTCTTTTACGACGATATAAAAGAGCAGCTAGAATTAAATATTTCGACTCGAACTGTCCAAAGAAGACTTAATGAAAAGGGTCTAAAAAGTACCTTCGCTAAGAAAAACTTTCACGAGTAAGGACGCTAAAAAATATTTTGAAGCAAATAATATTGAAAAATTAGAATGGCCTGCTCAAAGCCTGGATTTAAACCCCATAGAGCATTTGTGGGCTATCTTAGATGACAAAATGCCGATGGAGTCTAGAACAAATATACAAACATTTTGGGAAAAAATGCAAAGTGAATGGAGGGCAATTCCTACAAGTACTTTGAAGAACCTTGCGCTAAGTATGCCGAAAAGATTAAGAGAAGTCATAAATAACAAAGGAGGAGCAACTTGGTACTAAATTTTTAAGTTTTTTAATTATTTATAATATTTTTTAGTGAAGTGTTACTTTATTTTGTCACTTGAAATTCCTTATGTGCCATATAGTTTCTATTATAAATAGAAAATATAAAGAAAGAATTCAATGTTAAGTTCCCTATTAGATAAAATATTAACCGAATTAAAAATGAAACTATAATTTATAAACATTTGAAAACAATGTGCTTTAAAGCAATTATGCTTTAATCAAAAAAAAATATTTAAAACCACACTTTATTTTGTCCGACAGTGTATATACATACATACTATATTAATTAGAATTAAACATTTTTAAGAAATCAGATTCAGGAGCAGGACTTAAAAAATTTAAAAACTTTATAATTCTTATGTATTATTTTCGATACATACGACTTTCCTATGGATTCTGTGAATGTTATGTATGTAATTTTTAAAGTTTCCAAAAGATTTTGTGAAATTTTATCGGGAATAATACATTATTTATGATATTTGATAAGGAATGGAAGGTTAAGTGTTGGATGAAAGTGAAAAATTGAATTTTCAGTTCTTGATATTGATTGAAGTAGTCGTAGTCTAGTATGTACTATGTTAGCTTATTAGACGTCAGACCAAGTTTCAAAACTCAGGTCAGACATTTCCAGTTTACAAACAAAGGTTGTAATGACCGATTAAATATGTACATATATATGTAATATTCCTAATACTGAAGATTCTAAAGAAGAAGAAAACAGAACCTCCTCTTATGAACTGACGTAAGTATTGACAGCTGCAAACATGATAATAGGACGTTAATAGAAAAAGATGGTATTACTTGGAATAGAGTACCGTATTAGTAGTATGGGAAGAAAAAATATTACCAATTTTCATGCAGATTGCAGTTGTCACATTAAATGTTGTAGAGTCTTTCTTACTGCTCTTCCTGTATTTATTCGTATTGTTTCGTCCTATATTTTATTTCAAAGATATTATGATGATAGTATTTCGATCGTATGAGATGTCAGAATCATTGGCTTTGATAACGTGCTACTCGGAAGTGATGATAAATTTACACCTATTAAGCCTCTTCGAAAACTGAGCTAAAAGTCTTTTAGCTTTTAATAATCCCAATAATTTTGTCGCTATAGATTAGTAACTAATTGAATTGTATGGTAGTTATAAATTTCGTAGTCCACCGGAGTAGTACCACCGGTCAAGTACATGCTACGAGCGGCGTAGCAACTACTTATAGCCGTATGTGGGGAAACGTGTATCCGGGACACCAGAGAGGAATGAAAGAGAGAACATTGACAAAATTAAAAGCACCCGTCTTTTATTTTCATTTTTTTGATATTTTTTCCAAAAATCGAGGAGTTTTATATCATTTTCAGGAAAAAATTGTGGATAAGGTTTAAACAATCTATCCCAGTGCTGTTTATTGACACATAAACTACGGGTGGTGTAAATGTTAGGGAATCAGAAGCTCTTGACGTTCTGGGCATGAAAATTCAGTGTGACGTTCGCTAAAACTGACACATTTTTTAGTGCCTTAGCTTCATAAGACGGTGCAAGAAATATTTCACTTCATCTTCTTCCTATTTACACCACTTATATCGTGCCGAGAATCGAATACAACTCCAATGAATGGGCCAATGCCTTAACGTCTATTTTCAGACTTCTCGACCGCTTACAGGAAAGAGCAAAGGTGTTCGTTTATCGCGGTAGGGTATCTAAATCCATTGATTCATTGTGTTTCACTGTTCTATCGCTACTACAACGGATTTTGCTAGAACAAAATAAGGGGACTTGTTCCCGAGAATTTTATTTCCAATATAACACTTGTCTTTCTCAGCGAGCACATCCGTTTGCGCGCTGCATTTCTAACAAAATTCATTCTTTTTTTGGACCATTCATATGTGGATCTTCCCTCCTGCCCCACTCCCTCTTTGCTCCTTCTCATAACATATTTTCCTAGTTCCCACATAATGCACTACATGAGTAACGGCCATCCACTGAGAATTGGTCGCACGAAAAAAATAAAATAATAGCACTTGTCTTGGTCTTCCTAGAGTAATATTAGAAGCTATAGTAGAAAAAAATGGTATGCAACGTCAAATGGTAAATTATGCTCAGCTACGAAAAGTGCCAATCTTATTTCACAATTCTTGGTATTGCTATTATTTGCTGGGTAATGTTAGGGTATTTGCAGATATTTGCAAATCTTACCATTTTTCTTTAAATATCTGATCATTTCTTCTAAATTCCTTTACTAATTAACGCATTTATTTAGGTTATTTAGCATTTTGTGCAGTATCATCACAGGTGTTCGTAAGTAATTTATAAATATTGTTTCGTTTTTACCTTTTTAAAAACGTTTAAATAAGAGTTCGATAATTGCAAACCAAGTAAAAACAAATATGTGTTTAGTTTTTCAGTTAAACTGCTTATTATTTACAATACTTTTGTGTGCCACCGTATACAACTTAACAATACAACAACAATTTGCTTGTACACTATTCCATTTTACACTTCTGTCCGCGTTAACACTAACAACTGTTCGTTAGATCTTCTCTGCTTGCAATAATAATACTTTATTGTATATAAATTTGTAATTTCTAAAAATCATGCAAATAAGTGCATAAATCGTCATATCGTCAATATGATAGTTTTGGAGCAAAAAATCGTCAAAATGCTATGGTAGTGGAACAAAATACTGAACCTTGAAAATTAAAAGAAATAAACTTAGATAATCCCAAGCTATTTCGGGCGCTGAAAACGTAGTTACAGATGAGGGTGTGTGTGTCGTATGTGATGGTATGGAATATCGATCCAGATGTGTAAGGTGATAAGTACCCTTACGACACTGCCCATCTTCTTAAAGCAGAAGAACTGAATAATTTATTTAAAATATTTTACCAGCCTTAACTCATGTAACAAGAGTGCATACGCTTTACTTATGAATTCTACTTGGATGGTATAACGAGTTCTGTTTGTACGATTGCCTTTTCCATTCAAACCATCGACATAATCAAGTGGGCCCAGCTCAATAGATGATTGATATATAGCAGGAGGTTCCGTAAAGATTACACTGACACTTGTATTTTGCTATAAACATACCATCTGTGATAATGTGCAGTTGTACTGAAGTCGCCGTAGTCTAGTAGGTAATGTGTTGGCTTATTAGACGTAAGGTCACGGTTCTAACACCAGGTCAGACATCAAAACGAAAATATGAAAAAATATTTCATCGGCGTCTTTCTCTCAGCAGATTTCTGGCAAAAACTCTGAGAGTAAATCAAATTGCCATGAAATGTTTCTCAAAAAATCTGTCGTTCGGAGTCGAATTCAAACTGTAGGTCCCGCCACTCATGTATTAATTAACACACATAACATAAGTGGTGTGTGAAACTAGGTCCATAATCCTGACTGAAAGATTGTAATGACCAACTATGTATGTATGTTTACATAGGTCAAGAAACTCATAAAGTCCTACTTCATTTTTCAAAAGGTTGTTTTGAAGGATGTTTTTTAAAATTCAAGAATCATAATCCGGCATCTAGTTAGACACTCTAACATCGCCACCTTTGTTTAAATAGAGAAATTATGGAATAATGCTCGTAAGATTAACGTTTAACTAATTCCGATTTTCGCAATGGCCAACATTGTTAATTTATTAGACTAATAACACTCGATATGAGAACCTTTAAAACTACCTCATTGCACAAATAGCACAAACTAGTTCTCTTTTAGGCCTTCTGCAAATTTTTGGCACATTTCCAACAGCTTTTGGTTTTTATTGCAGTGAAGTTTTTACAATTGCTGTGGCAAATGCCATTAAAGCTAAAACCACACACTTTTACTCATTTAAATGTATTCATTGTTTGTATGCACTAACATAGCTAAGGGTACGTATTGCATTTATAAAATAAATATTTGCATTCGTTTCCCATCAAACACTGTGCAAATTTTAAACTTAAAGCAAAATCTACGATTGTTTACGAGATTGTAAGTACGTTGAATGCTATAGCGATTGTGAAAATAAAATACTCCCCTTTTAAACACTTTTGCGAAGTACCTTACCAATGAATAAGTGCGACAATACTGAGATAATCTGCACGATTGCAATACATATTGTTAGCAGTTTTGGTGACATAATCTATGTGAGAATTTGTTAATGTGTGTATTTAGTTACAAGTTCTTCCATATATAAGCAAATATTCAAATATTTATGCATAAAAGTTTATAGTTGAGTTTCACAATATTGTCTGTCTCCATTGCTATTTTTGACCCTTTTGCTTTCAATAAATATTCAATGCGACAAAATAAAAAAAATTAAATAAACCCCGCTAGTGGCATAGTGTAGGTTGAGCTTTGTGGAATAGAAGTCAAAAATATTTTTTTTTATATTTCCTGAACCCTCCAAGCTTGTTTTATTTGACAAAAACAGTTTTTTTTTGGACTTTACGCGCAAATTTAATGATTACACAAACATTTCTGAACCGATGTCCAAAATTTAAACCTTATTAGAAAAGAGAGGGATGGACCTTTAAAACGGTATACTTATATTTATTATCTGACGTAATATGCTATGAGGTTTGGTGAGGTGAACTTGACAAATACGAATTTTTTTTCATATTTTTTCGCTCAATCGTGAAATTGACACATTTTGCTATCAACAGCCGTCAAAAATTCTGAAAATTTTTTGAGCCAAAAGTTCATTTGGAAAAATAAATATATGCAAAATATAATTTGACTGCTAGATTCTTTAAATAACAACTACGGTAAATTTTGTACGATGTGGTCAAATGGTTATCACTTATTTCATATTTTTTAATTAAAGTTTGCTACTAATTATGAACTGACAAACTTGAAAAGATATGCAAAAAATATGAAAAAATAAATAAACTTCTCAAATTAAATATTTTAATTCAACTCTTGTCATTGTCAAACTCATTCTATTATGCCGCTCGTATAGAAGGCCTCATCCCTATTAACATTCCTCACCAATGTTGATTTCAACTGCTTCAGCCAAATCAAATTGTTTCTATCTGTTTTAGTACCACCCAGCTTGCCAAAGGAGAATACAATACAATTTATTTTTTTTTAATTTCATGCCTCACAGCATTATCAAGCCGATATTGAAAATCATTTCTATCCGTTTTCATTTTTTTCGTTGTCTTTTATTATTATTATTATTTAGTTTAGTAGAATACAAAATTAAACAAACGTTTTTGTGTAGGCTTTTAATGCAATTGAAATCGATAAGTATAACTGAAATTGACCATTTTTTTCCGTATACATAACGTAAAGTTTGTGGTTTTTTATGACATTAATCATGATAACAGATAGTCTTGAAAAAATAAAAATCAAATAAATGTATCAACTTTAAAAATAATCTACGAAAGCAAGATGTGTGGTTTCATTTCATAAAGCATTTATGAAATAAACGTATCTATTGAATCGAAACGTACGTATTAAATAATTTCCAATTAGACTAACAGCAGGAGTTCAATTCATGCAAACTATATGAAGGTTAATACCAGGAATAAATTTAGCTGTAATGCAGAGATGGAAGCTGATGTGCCCACGATAGAAGTCGCCGTAGTCTTGTAGGTAGGGTGTTGGCTTATTAGAAGTGAGGGCACGGTTCAAACTCCAGGTCAGACATTATCCACAAAAAGAATAAAACATTTCTTCGGCGACTTCCTCTCAGCAGATTTCGGGCAAAAACTCCGAGAGTAAAAAAATGTCCATGAAAAGTTTCTGCGCATATATGTATGTAGCCACAATAGTCCAGAAGATGCGTGCGAAAGGAATTGGATGGAATAATATTGTTACGAAAATGGAAACGGTATAATATCGTTTAACATTAAAATGAGCAAAAGCTAAACAAACAAATACAACGAATTTGTTATAAGTAAACCAACAACATCAGTATGAAATAAGGGATAGACATGTAAGCGAGAACGCAACGACAAGCAATATGAACAAAATATACAACAAAAAATAGAGTTGTAGAGAAGGTGAAACCACGAATGTTCGATTTCGAGAACCTTCATCAGACTTAATACGTGGGCATATAAAAAAGCATGACAAAGCAGGCAAAGAGTGGTAGTAAGAATTCAGTCAGTCTTGTGTGAAGACGCGTTGTGTGTGAAGAAGACAGTCATGGTTTGAAGATCGCAGTTTAAAAGATCTGCGTTGTAAGCAAAGAAAAATAGCGAACAAGCAATTATTGTTGTATTCGTCACGGTGACATACAAAAGTAGTTCGAATAAGAAAGGGTTTATTTCAAACTAAACACCAATTTGTTTTTATTTTGTTTGCAATCAACCAACTCATGTTTTAAACGTTTTTAAAAGGGTAAGGGTTAAAAGTTAAGGGTTTTTTAAATTCGGCTTTGACCAATGGAATCTTAAGAGTTTATTTTGTTTGAATTCCTTGCCACTGTAAAATGTTTTGAAGTTTTCTACTTTTTCCGATATGAAAAATTGTAACAGTTTCCCATTAATGGAGTACATAATACAACATTGGTTTTAAGTCTAAATTCTACAATAGAAGTACAACTACAAGCATGACTTTGGATTAATTAATCAATCAAAATGTTTCAATTTAATTTTTACTCATTTTGCATGTATTGCATGCGAATTTCCGAAATTTCAAGATTACTGTCAGTATATTCTGTCTGCCAGAAACATATTTGTTCGAACGGAGGGTTAGCTGTTCTTCTCAACGTGAATGTTATATTAACCCATTTTTGTGCTTTTAGTTTTACTCTCCAATGGTTTTAATATTTCTATAGCAATTGAATTTGTTTCTGAAGGTAACGAAATGGAATATCATGCAGTTTCCTCAATATCTGATCTTCCGGCAATGAACTTTCAACTTTGACAGTTGATATTTGCCTGTCAAATTAATTGCCATTTATTCAGTATGTTTTGCCAAATAACCACGGATGGATATAGAATTCAACAACACGTGCAAATAATAAAATTGTTTTAACAAAATGAGAGCTTCTTCTTTCAACGTACCTCGAGCTTCGCACATTTTACGATCGTCCGACTGAAAGACCTATTCGCAATGTGATTGATAAATTCGAATCCACTGTTTTAATAACTAGGAAACGCAACACCTGGCGAAAACCCAATCGTTTTCCATGTGATTGTGGGAAAGAATACGTCGTTGTCAAGTCAATAAAACTAACTTGGCCTATCGAAGAGCACAACTTATCTTTGGCTTGGCCCTGCACCCATAGGAATTCAACTGACTTAAGGACTTAAAGCAAACGAAAAACGGCAAAATCATGTTCGCGGAAGGAGCTCTGGACTAGGTAAGTCAGAGAAGACCTAACGGATATTTGAAAGATGTTATGATTTGGCTCCTAACTGCGGACGATAATAAAAATATTTTAATCGAAAATCGTTTTAAACACTGAGTTATGGACGTGAAAAGTAGTATCGCCAATTCGTGTCAATTAGTCGCCCATGAGGTGGTGATGGATATTAAAAACATCGATACATATTTCGCATTATAAAGATTTATCACAAAATACGTCGATGTTTTCTATTAATCGATGCTTTTTTGTAAAAAAAAATGGATGTAAAGAAAATAGAATTACAAAATGGGTGCGTACAGCGACCAGATGATTTATTGTGCCGTATTCAACCTCTATCTGCCTGAAATATTTCCCGCAATCCTGTTCCATTTGCAAACTTCAGCATACTGTTCGGTCTCAATAAGAATAATTCCCTGTTTCTTACTTGGTAAATAGCCTGGTGTTTCTTTCTGAGATGCCTTAACGCAGCGCAGATCGCAAGTATGAATTCTGCTGAATTTTTCTTCTCATTTTGCGTTGAATCGATCCCTATTCTAAAACTACTGTTCTTTGACTCTACGATTCTCATTAATCACTACTTATTGTAATTACCCAATCAAATCAAACCCATTTGGTTTGAGAAGAGTGCCCGTCTCTCTTCATCTTTCTTTTTGTCGGCAATATACCTTTGAATCCCTTTTTCCTATTCCACTGAAATTATTTTTATGTCGTCTGTATTTTCTGTTCAGTATGAATTGTGCACATCTTTCTATGGCGTAAAATTTCGCTTTATAGAAATGCTCGAGTTTGCACATGGTCTAAGTGAACGTAGTGCCTGTACTGACCAAGTTCCACCAAATCTTAATCTCTGTATGTAGCAGATAAATTATTCCTTTCACTATTATTATTCATTCTCGTTGCGAAGCTTTTCATAAAATCGTATAATTTACTGCAACTGCCAGCCAACTAACGACGAACTCTGAGTCATTTGTTTCATTTCACAATGCGTTCTGATGAAACTCACGTTATAATTTTCTCTCATTAATCCATCCACAATCTCAATAATTCTGGTCCTCTCTACCGAATGCAATAGGCAAGCTCGCCCTTGTATCTAATCCAATTTCACCTGAGCTGTTTCCAAGAATATTGTTACATAAATCGAAACGACCTAATATCGTTTAACAATAAAAACGATAAACAAAAGCTATCAGCTACACCAACACAATACACACGACACAAATACGCACTAACACTAAGAATACAACGAACGTGTTGATTATCTAAAGCTGCACACACACATGTGTACAACGAACCAGGTAGCAACAACAACATAAAGTAAACCAGCTACGACAAATATGTAACAGACAACATAAGCAAAGTACACAAACAACAATGTACTAGCAGAAGTCTCGAGAAGGCATGAGCGAGAACCTTCCACATCGAGAACGTTCATCATACTGATCATACGTGCGTGCGGACTATAAAAGGGCTGGACAAAGCAAGCAGCAGTCAGAGTTAATTTAGTCAGCCTTGTGTGAAGTTGCGTGTGAACAAAATAAGTCGTGGTTGTAAAGATCTAGCCATGGCATATTCATAAGAGGTAACCGCAAGAATACAACAATGCAAAACAACAGGCATTTTGTTTTTGTTAAAGAGTACACGGAATGTCAAAAACAGCTTCATAACTGACTGACGAATAACAATAGAAAGAGAAATGTTAAAAAAATTTATAAAAATGGTTACAAAACACTAAAAAAACAACAAAATTTTGACATTCTAAGACTCGTCAGCTGTTGAATTGCTCTTACCTGATATAAATATGCCATGGATCTAGCGAATACTTGTGTGAACTAATAAAGTGAATAAACAGATTATTATTGTTGTATCGTTAAGTTCTATACGGTGGTACACAAAAGTAGTGTAAATAATAGAGAGTTTAAGAGAAAATAACAACATATTTGTTTTTACTTTTGTTGCAATTAACGAACTCATATTTAAACGTTTTTAAAAAGGTAAAAACGTAACAATTGTTGTCAGAAGTGGGATTGCAAAATCCAAAAGTAAAAATAAATAAAAAGAAATAAATAAATAAAATGAAACTATCGGAATTAAGAGTGGAACGACTGAAACGAGAGTTGGGTAAGCTAGAACTGCCAACAACGGGCACGAAGAATGAACTGCAAAGGCGGTTAAGGGAAGAACTGCAGCTTCAGGGCATCGACATCGATTCCTACGAGTTCGAGGATGAAGAGGAACGAGAGCTAAAGGCACCTGCAAACCCTAGCGGTGTTGACATAAATTTGTTGCTAGCTGCTATGATGGAGAAAATGGAAGTAGCAAACCAGAAGCTATTCGAAGCTTCTAGAAGCGAAAATCAAAAACTTCTAGTTGAAGTGCAAGAAGCTTCCAGAGCCGAAAATCGCAAAATGCAAGAAGCGAACGAAAAGTTGTTTGCTGATGTACGAGAAGCTTCTAGAGCTGAGAACCAGAAGCTATTCGAAGCTTCTAGAGCCTAAAACTAACGACTGCAAGCAGCAATTTTGTCAAAAATTGAAAAGGAGCTGGAAACAACATCTGGAAAGCTGCAGGAAATCCATGAGTCGGTCAACAAAAGGATCACTGGTGTCGAGGAAAGGGTGTCACATTTAGAAAAGGCCGTTGACACGAAAGTGGATAATTTGGAAAAGATCGTCGGCGGAAAAATCGTTATGATGGAGGAAAAGATCAACAACCTCCAAAGCCAGCGGCCGGAACCAGTGCGAGTCATTTCGGAAAGCACCGGCAGGATAAGAACACCTTGCTTTGATGGTAGCTCACCCCTATCCGTATTCAAATTCCAATTCGAGACAGTAGCCAGCAGAAACGGATGGGACGATGGAGAGAAGGCTCTGGAACTAATTTTGGCGCTAAAAGGTGTCGCAGCTGAGATCCTAGAAACCATGCCAGCCAGCTGCAGGAACAACTACAACGAGTTGATGGTGGCGTTACAGCGTAAGTTCGGTGATGAGCACAAACGAGAATTGTACCGAATGGAATTAAGGTGCCGGGCGCAAAAGGCTAATGAGTCACTTCAGGCCTTTGCAATGGAAGTCGAGCGATTAGTGCAGCTAACATACCCCGGAGAAAACCACCCGCTGATAGATAACATTAAGACCGAGGCGTTTGTGAATGGTATACGCGACCCTGACATTAAATTGGCGGTATGTTCTACACAGAAGACAACTTTTGCAGAGACCGTGGCCTTCGCACTAGCCCAGGAGACCGCTCGCACGATTTCTAAACCACAAATGAGCAAAGTGCGGAAAATGGAAGTCGTGGAGGAGGAGGAATGCCTTTTGAATAAACTTAAAGAGAAAGGCTAAACTTAAATGCAAAGGCTAAACTTAAACAGCTTCAACTGTGGAAAGAGTGGTCATTTCCAGAGAAATTGTAAAGCGCCACGAAAGAGGTCAAGATCCACCTCACCATCAAGGAATAAGAAACGGGCGAACTACCAACCATCTTCACAAGAGTCCCCGTTAAACTAAAACGAGCTAGCGCTGAGGGGCAAGTGCTGGCTCCCACAAGCGAGGGCCCCACAATCTCAATATCAGTGATGCAACAGAACAACAACAATCTTACGGCGTGCGGATACATAAATGGCAGACCACATATCTTCACTATAAACACCGGGGCGACGCAGTCTATCATCAGACCAGATGTAGTGAAAGGAAAGTGTGAGGCACTTAGCAATGTAAGACTACGGACAGCTACGGGAGAGTCTGCCGCCGTCCACGGGAAAACAGAGGCGAAGGTGACTATAGCCAACAGTAGTGTAAGTCACATCTTTATTGTTGCCGATATTGTGGACGAGGTTATCATTGGTGCCGATTTTATGATAGCTCATGGCATCAATTTGAATATGGGGCAACAGATTATGAGTTGGCGAAATGTAGAGATACCTCTAGACGTGGGGTACAAGCATCAAGTGCACGCCAGAAGAATAGTTGCTGTCGAACAACTCAAATTGCCACCTCAGAGTGAATCACTGATATGGGCGCGTATGGATGGAGATTGTGTGGAAAACCGCTTGTGGGTTGTGGAACCAGCAGAAATACAGACGGATTTAATATCAGCAAAGGCCCTCGTCAAATCTACAGAACAGAGAATAGTCCCGGTGAGAGTGCTAAATCTATCAGGCCATGAGAGAGTCGTCTGTAAAAACTCACAGGTGGGCCAATGTGTTCCAGTAGAGGCGGTAATAAACAGCGAACAAACGCCGCAACCTGCCGATATGTCAGCCAAGGATCAAAAGGAATTTGGTGAAAATATGGAGAAATGGATAGCAGGTTTAGCAGCTGCAGAGAAAAACAAAGCCAAAAAGCTGCTAAAGAGGTATGCTTTCGCTTTCACCACGAACAACAAAAGGCAAGGAAGAACAGCCATGGTTAAACATGAAATTGATACTGGCGAAGCGAGACCGATAAAGCAGGCACCCAGAAGCATACCGCTGGCGAAGCGTAATGAGGTCAAGGAGTTAGTCGACGAAATGAGGAAGAGCGGTGTAATCGAACCATCATCGGGTCCGTGGAGCTCACCTGTAGTCTTAGTAAAGAAGAAAGATGGCAGTACAAGATTCTGTGTAGACTACAGGAAGCTGAATGATGTCACCAAAAAGGATAGTTACCCGCTACCAAGAATTGACGACACACTCGACACGCTAGCCGGAACAAAATGGTTCTCCAAAGCGGGTATTGGCAGGTGGAGATTGCAGACAAGGACAAAGAGAAAACCGCATTCAGTGCGAACGGCGGCTTATGGCAGTTTAAGGTTATGCCATTTGGACTCTGTAATGCTCCGGCCACATTCGAGCGGCTTATGGAACGTGTGCTAAAGGGACTGCATTGGAAGACTTGCCTGGTGTATCTCGACGATATAATAGTGATGGGCAGAACTTTCGACGAACACCTCAAGAACCTGGGAGAAGTTCTGCAACGAATAACAACGGCTGGACTAAAACTAAGCGTAAAGAAATGTGCATTTTTCCAAAAGCAGGTGAAATATTTGGGGCATCTTGTCACAGCAGATGGCATATCCACCGATGAAGATAAAATACGAGCAGTAAAGGACTGGCCTCGTCCCCAGAATCTTCATGAACTACGCAGCTTTTTGGGACTATGCACATACTACAGACGCTTTGTGTCTAACTTTGCCAGCGTGGCTGCAAGCTTACATGAGCTCACCAAGAAGTCAAAAATCTATCAATGGGGTGAGCCACAGGAGAAGGCGTTCCAGACACTAAAAGACCTATTGTGTGCTGCACCAGTTTTGGCGTATCCAGTCCCAGGAGAAAAATTCATCTTAGACAGTGATGCTAGCGGATATGGTATTGGTGGTGTACTTTCCCAAGTGGTCAATGGAACAGAGAAAGTCGTAGGCTACTATAGTCGCACATTGTCAAAGCCTGAATGGAATTATTGTGTGACCCGACGAGAGCTACTGGCAGTTCTGGAGTGCATCAAACATTACCATAAATACCTGTATGGCCAAAATTTTCTGCTAAGGACTGATCACTCCGCACTGAGATGGCTGCTACAATTCAAGAACCCCGAAGGACAGTTAGCGCGTTGGATTGAACGCCTCCAGACTTACGACTTCAGCATTGAACACCGAAGGGGCATAAAACATGGAAATGCTGACGCTCTTTCACGCCGACCCTGTAATTTGGAGTGTAAACATTGCGTGAAAGCTGAGAGAAAGGAATCCATCGTCGATATCCGGCTAACGCGGATTGAAGCCAACGAAGACTGGTCCCAAGCACAAAGGAGTGACCCAATATTGTCGAAGGTGATAGCAGCGAAGGAGGAGAACAAACGACCTACAAGAAATGAGATATCCGCAGAAGGTCCTCTTACAAAAGCTTATTGGGCACTATGGGACAGCTTAAAGATCATAAATGGGTGCCTATATCGACTTTGGGAAAGCGCTGATGGCAAGACCTCATCCAACCTATTGGTAGTGCCTTCCTCCAAAATGAAAGAAGTGTTAAAGGAGTTCCATGATGGAGCCAGTGGAGGACATCTTGGATTGACCAAGACGCTAGAAAGGCTAAAGCAACGTTTTTATTGGGTTGGATGTCAACAAGCAGTGGCGGATTGGATAGAAAACTGCACCCAATGTATTGCAGCTAAAGGTCCAGCAAGAAGAAGTCGAGGTCAGATGCAGCAGTATAACTCAGGCGCACCTTTCGAGCGGATAGCGATGGACGTAGCAGGCCCTTTTCCTGTCAGCAATGCCGGAAACCGATATGTTCTCGTTGTGATGGACTATTTCAGCAAGTGGCCGGAAGTGTATGCCATACCCAATCAAGAGGCGAACACAATACTTAACGTTTTTGTGAACAACTGGGTATGCCGCTACGGGGTTCCAATAGAACTACATTCCGATCAAGGCAGAAATTTTGAACCAGCTGTATTCAAGGAAATGTGCGAAGTATATGGCATTAAGAAGACTCGAACGACGCCTCTTCACCCACAGTCAGACGGAATGGTAGAGCGATTTAACCGAACCCTGCAGGAATACTTGCGGAAAGTAGTGAGCGAGCAACAGAAGGATTGGGACGAACACATTCCGAGGTTTCTACTGGCGTACCGATCTGCAGTCCATGATTCAACATCTAGATCACCCGCCAAGGTTATCTTTGGGACTGAGATAAAACTGCCCGGTGACTTAGAATTTGGTGTTAAGCCCGCCACAGAGAGGAACGAAACATACACTGGAAAAGAAGAAAGCCTGAATGAACTTCATGAGTTTGTACGCACCCGTATAAAAATGGTCAGTGATAGAATGAAAGCCAGGTATGATAGAGCAGCAAACACGGAGGGCTTCCATGAAGGACAAATGGTTCTGCTATACAACCCAAAGCGGAAGAAGGGATTATCTCCCAAGCTACAAACCAGCTGGGATGGACCGTATAAAATAATTAAGCGGTTAAACGATGTCGTGTACAGGATACAGAAAGCTAACAGCCCCCGAGCAGAAATGAAGGTCGTACACATAGAGCGACTGGCAAAATATGGGAAAGGAGATAATGAGCCTATTCGGGACGAACAGGCTTAAGTGGGCGGCAGTGTTACATAAATCGAAACGACCTAATATCGTTTAACAATAAAAACGACAAACAAAAGCTATCAGCTACACCAACACAATGCACACGACACAAATACGCACTAACACTAAGAATACAACGAACGTGTTGATTATCTAAAGCTGCACACACACATGTGTACAACGAACCAGGTAGCAACAACAACATAAAGTAAACCAGCTACGACAAATATGTAACAGACAACATAAGCAAAGTACACAAACAACAATGTACTAGCAGAAGTCTCGAGAAGGCGTGAGCGAGAACCTTCCACATCGAGAACGTTCATCATACTGATCATTCGTGCGTGCGGACTATAAAAGGGCTGGACAAAGCAAGCAGCAGTCAGAGTTAATTTAGTCAGCCTTGTGTGAAGTTGCGTGTGAACAAAATAAGTCGTGGTTGTAAAGATCTAGCGAATACTTGTGTGAACTAATAAAGTGAATAAACAGATTATTATGGTTGTATCGTTAAGTTCTATACGGTGGTACACAAAAGTAGTGTAAATAATAAAGAGAGTTAAGAAAAACTAAAGTCATATTTGTTTTTACTTTTGTTGCAATTAACGAACTCATCTTTTTGTACTTTTTAAGTACGCTTCATTGAATAAAATGTTAATACTATGTTCAGATATAGACTTTTATTGAGTCAATATTCGGTTAATTGAGTACAATATACGCAGTTCAGTGCTTATTCAATATTCATTTGACAGCTGGTAAACAAAACAGCTGGTTGCTTCAACAACATTGTTTTTTCTTTTGCTGTCTTTTTATTTTGTTTTTGTTTGTTTGTCGTTGTTGAAATTTGAGTTTTCAAATACCAGCAAAAAGTGTTTGATTAATTGTAATATGCTCACTAAACACACTTATGACTGTTCTGGATTTTAAGTTTTACTCAATATTTAACAATTTACGTACTTATTGTGCACTTATTAGTTGAAACTTTATATGCAATATTGAGCGCAATAATGATGCTTATTGCGATTTACGCAATAAATGGTTATATCATCATATAACCAATAACCAAAAATTTCACATATTGTGTTTTTACAATATCGGTATATTTCGTCCGCCACTACAAGAGTGAAAATTGACTGAAATCATCAAGTTGCCAGAGAAGTGGAAGTCTGCAAACCCCTTTACCGGACAGATATAAACTGCAGAAGGAACAACAGAAATGAATTGACTTACTTACTGAATTGGTCATTACCACACTTCAATCAGGATTACGATTTTCTCACACCACTTATGCTGTGTGTGTTAATTTTATTCATAAGTGGCAGGGCCTACAGTTTAAAGTCGACTCTGAACAATATATTTTTGAGAAGTTTGAAATTATTTTACGCTCAGTGGTTTTACCAAAATCTGCTGAGAGAAAGTCGCCGATGAAATAATTTTTAATATATTGTTTTGTTGGACATGTTTGACCTGGAGTTTGAAAGGAATGTCGAAGGCAATGAATTGAACGGAATTAAAATTATTATGAGTGCCCTGGTAGTCTAGTGGGTAGTGTGCTAGACTATTAGCGTGAGGGTCGTGGGTTCGATTCCCACCAGAGACTCTGGTCTGTGACACTACACCGAGCATATGGTCAAAGATACTCCGCACGTATATAATTAGAATATAATTTGTAATTGTATTATAATTAATAAATAAATAAAATTATTATGACAGATCATGACGCAAGAGTATTGTTCCTGCCCTTTGTTTCATTCTAAAACCTTGAGGCTGCGGTTAACTTTACAACACTCTTTAATAATACTTTACTTAGTTGAGAGTATCAATAACATGGTGCGACAGTCAAAATACTCTCAGCTAATGACATAGTGTAGGTTGTGAGTTTTGTTGAGTAGAACTAAAAATATATTTTTATATTCCTCGAACCCTCCAAACTTGTTTTATTTGACAAAAACGTTTTTTTTATCTTTTCACACAAAATTATTAATTACCCAAACATTTTTAACCTACTTTTAAAATCTAAAGTTTTTTGAAGAGGGGAGAAATGACCCTTTAAAACGGTACACATGAACATATGGTTCAAACTTACATAATATGAGTTTTGATCGGGTAAACTTGGAAAAAATTATTTTTTTCTATTTTTTTCAAGTTTAGCCATTATTAATTGTAAAATTTCATTAAAAAATATAAAAGAAGTGGCGGCATTCTGAAAGTGCGTTAGATTGCGTGCGAAGAGATTGACACTTCGTTTGATAAAATCGGACAAAAATTACTGTAGTTATTATTAAAATACACTTTTTATGTAATATGTCACATCAAATGAACTTTCAGTTCAAAAGTTTTCAGAATTTTTAATGGATCTTGATTGTTTATTGGGAAATGTGTCCATTTCACATTTGAGCGACCACCAGAAGTTGGCCAATACTTTAAAAATGTCGCCACTTATTTTATATTTTTTAATTAAAGTTTCAATATTAGGTTGAATAATATATATATATATATCATTTTAAAGGCGCATCCCTCCCCTTCTCATGAAAGTTAAAATTTGGACACCTGTTAAGAAATGTGTGTGTAATCAATAAAATTGGCCATAAAGTCCAAAAAAACAGTTTTTGTCAAATAAAACAAGTTTGGAGGTTTGAGAAATATAAAAAAAATATTTTTGAGTTCTACTCAACAAAACCTACACTATGTCATTAGCTGGGTGTATTTCATTTTTTCTATTTTGTCGCATAATGTAATTATTATCATAAATAAATAAGAGATAATTTTTATTGTAATTCTAATTATAGAATTTTTTTAGAACAAATGATTACAATTTTCTGTATTAAATTATTTATAAACATTTATTAAAAAACAGACATTCACTTTAACAGCTAAACTGCTATCAATTCAATTATTTAAATGTGTATTTGTACATTAAAAAATTTTAACGATTTTGCAACTTTAAAAATATTTCAAATAAAAAAATCCGAATAGAGATATAAATCGCAGAACAAGAAAAACCACTTATTATTCTTATAAAAGGATTAAAAGTTTAAAAGTACAAAAAAATAAAAGAATGGCAGTTGAAGCAAGTAACAACAAAATGTTACAAACGACGAACAAAAAAGACAGAAGATATGCAGCCCATTAGTGATTAGACCACCACAATCTCTAGTGAAAATAAAAAGTTTTAGAACTTTTGCAGAACAAATGATTTTAAATACCTTTCCTTTTTTACTTCTTTTGTAATTAAATTAATTGTTATTATCCTGTGGTTATCTTCATTTGCACACTGCAAAACAGAAGCAAAAAGAAAAATGCATTCAATCCTTTCAACCACTTAATCCCAAAGAAATTTTCTATTCCTCAGAAATTTAAAAACCAAGAGATAAAAAAGGACGTGGTAATTGAATAATCTCATTCACTCAGTTAAGGAGACTGTTTGTGGTTAGACAATGTACAGATTTAAAGTGAAATTTATTACTTTAAAAATATTTAAGTTTTTTAATTTTCTTTTCAACATGATTTGGGTAAAACAAAGTATTGTCGTTTTTATATTTGACATATCCTTATATGTTTCAGATTTGATAATATTATTACGAAAATGGTCGCCGTGGTCTAGTAGGTAGTGTGTTGGCTTATTAGACAAAAAGCCAGGGTTCGAGCCCCAGGCCAGACATCAAAATAAAATACAAAAAGTATTTCTTCGGCGTCTTCCTCTCAGCAGATTTCTGGCAAAAACTCTGAGAGTAACTAAAATTGCCATGAAAAGTTTCTCAAAAATCTGTCGTTCGGAGTCGACGTTAAACTGTAGGTCCCGCCTTTCATGTATAAAAGTAACGCACACAACATGAGTGGTGTGAGAAGCTAGGCCGTAATCCTGACTGAAGGGTTGTAATGGTCAATTATGTATGTATTACGAAAATGGAAACGGTGTACATCGTTTAACATTAAAATGAGCAACAGCTGCACAAACAAATACAACGAACTTGTTACAAGTAAACCAGCAACATCAGTATATCAGGTAGGCGAGAACGCAACAACAAGCAATGTGAACAAATTATTGTTGTAAACAGTGGCACACAAAAGTAGTGCGAACAATAAAGAATTTAATTAAAGTAAGCACCAATTTATTTTTATTTTGTTTGCAATCAACGAACTCATATTCTAAACGCTTTTATAAAGATAAAAACATAACGATATTAATAATAATAATAACATTATTATACATTGCTACCTAGCAGTTGGGACATTATTTTTTACATTTCATCCATAGTCAACATAAAATTCACATAAAAAAGAAATGTGTAAATTCAATTATTTAGTTTATATATTTTTTTTTAACAAATTTTTATTTTCACTTTTTAACACTAAGCATTACAACCGCGTCTTACAACTAACTAAGAGACTTCTTAATTCTAGGTGTCATATTTATACCTAATAAGAAGCACAATTAATTAATAAAACATAATATTGAATTGTAACATAATTATTTGTCATTTGATATTACATTTTTAATGTTTTTGTATAATGGATGCTTGGTTGAATACCTAACGACTAAGTTAACAAATGTAGCTTCAATAAGATGACCGTTATCAACTGTTATAGTTCGGAAGTCCCTCTTGGAAGAGCCTACACAAATATGATACTATAAGGTAACTTAAGATTGCAAATTAAAATGAAACATACCTTCGATATCATTATTTAGTGGGGTTTTGCATAAATGTTGCCAGAGTCTCCTGTGGGCATAACTAAAACGATCCTCACTAGGCTTGCCACATTCCAAAAGCTAGCCAGCTTGACACTCACCTAAAATGAGCTTGATTTCAAAAAAATATCTTGACAATTAAAATAACGGATACGTATAAATGAGCAGAAAAACTGCTAAATTTTATTAAAAAAAAAACAATAAAAACATAACAAATTATACAAAAATTATAAAAAAAACAAAAACGTATTCCAATTCAGTCTACTTCAATTAATACAATTAATCTACATTTAGCTATGTTAATTTTTCCACATATACTTTGCACTTTTAGTAACAGACTTAACTAGTTGTAAGGCGTTAGTAAAAAATTTTGAAAATTTTTACAATTTTCATCAAAGTTTTGTCTTATTAACAGTTCAGCCTTTATAGGGTCAAATCCCATTCTATTCCTTTCTTTAGAATATAATTTGTTTAATGTACTAAATGTTCTTTCACAAAAAGCATTACTAATTGGAATAGAAAAAATAAATGAGATCAATTTAAATATATTTATCAAGTTATTTTTATCGCATTTTTTGAAAAATTAAGACCATATTTTTCTTTTCGCAATTGATCAAACACTTCTCGAAGACAGCAATAATCTGTATATAACATGTCATTATCAATAGAATCTGATATCTGTAAAATTTTTGGAAGCTCTGATAATGTATCTCATGACAAAAGAGATTGTTTCAGATTTAAAGCTGATATGTCTTTGTAAATTGATTCATCTCCGAAATCATATCGTTGCTCCAAGTATGAAATAGATTTTGTTAAAAATTGATTTGCTTCTAATTTAATTGCTTGAGCATCATTATTTGAAATATTTTAAAAAAAAACTCTACTTCCATAAAAACAATCCATTCTTCGGCTTTGAAGACTATTCATAAGTTTACTCATTATGCTATGAAGTTCCATTATTGTACCAGAATCATTTTCAACCGCTAATATAGCAGAATGGAATTCATGCATTACATTATGAATAAAATGCAAATACGCCTCTGATAATCCTTCAGAAATTCATTCTTCATCCGAATTATTAAGTTCAGTATCTGACATTCCATATGATACAAATTTCCAGATTTCTTTTCTGCAGTTGTTTTTTCCCTTTTGCAAAAAGTACCTTTTAACCGCAGGCCAGAAATGTAATAATCGGTCAATTGCTGGCAAAACGGAAAGCCATCGAGGGAACACGCCGAGGTAAATGCTTGTATTCGATACATGCAAACTCAAAACGTTCCTTTAACTTTTCATTTGACAAAGCTGATGTGCTAAATTCATTGAAGGTTTTAATCATAATGTTTTCTAGGTCGACAGGTAAAGCATTTAAAGCACTTTTGATGCAGTTATTTATTACATGGCAATTGCAATTTGCCTTTACAATTTTCTGGTTTACATCTTTAAGTTTTTAAACACGGAACTATGAACACCGTAATTAACTGCCGCGTTATCAGCACTGTATGCAGCAATTTGCTTAATGTTAAGGTTATTTTCAGTTGTTATTCTTACGATATTGCCAAAAATGTCTTTAGCAGCCTCTTTTGGGTCTTTATAAAAATCTAAAATTTTCTGATGTATTCCTGTTTCAGCATCGAAATATTGAACGGCATATGGATACGTTTTCACGTTTCCAATATTTGATGCGTCGCTTATTTTATTAGCAATTTTACTGTCGCAAAATATGGAAGACCTTAGTTTAAATTGACAATCTAAGCTGTCGTAACTAAGCCCGTGAACAACATTGTGTAAAACGAACATTAGTTCAGCCCTGGATATGTGTGAATCCTCCATTGAGTCTGCCGGAACAGCTAAGTTTATTATGCTGTGTGACAATTTTTGAGACTAATTTCATATGCCGTTTTGCTTGCGTATGTTTGTGTAATGCTCGACTTCCTTCATATTTTATAGAAATATCAATTTGGCATAATTTGCAAAGTGCGGTATAATCATATTTTTTTTAATCCATATGCAATATTCTGCTTCTTCAATCCATCTATTGCAGAATGTTGTATATCTTCTTTTTTTGAAGGACGATACAAGGCTCAATATATTGTAACAATATTATTTTAAATTGTTAAACGAATATAACATTAAACAATTTAAATTTACTATTCACATCAAAAAAATTTATACATAATTTCAATCAGCTGTTTAATTTTGTAATTTTTTAGTGTTGGGCAAAAAGAAGCATTAAGTCAATGATGCGTTAGGGGGGAAATTACAAGTATTGATACTTTTTAGGTTATCGATTGCAATGAATTATTGGTGTTGGGCAAAAAGTAAGAATTAGTTTTTGGGTTTGGTGTTTAACAAATGATGATACATTTTTTTAATATTGAACTTTTTTAATTTTAAAAATTAACTGGACAAATTATATTTTATCTTGGCACTTGACAGCACCTAAAAAATCTTGACAATCAAGCTCATTCCAGGCCATGTGGCAACCTTAATCTTAACGCTAATATTCTAGCACGCTTCCCAGTACCCGAACACTCTACGATAACTTTTTTGTAAACAGACATACATAATTGACCATCAGCTTCTCACATAACTTATGTTGTGTGTGCTAATTTTATATATGAGTGGCTGAAACTACAGTTTAACCGTAGATCGAGCGTTAAAAAACTTTACACCCAAACCTGTTTTTACACGGTTTTTTTTTACGCGAATTTGAAATAACACGGTTTTCAATCAGACCTACAAACATGTATGGCTAGATACAGAGAGCTCTATAAAGAGCTTTCCAAAGTTGGATCGCAACGCACTATAACAGAATTTGCTGTTAAAAGAAATAAACCAGTGCCAGAAGCAGCTTGTGAAGATGTAGAAGTAATAAGTATTCCTATTGACGAGACTGATATTGAGCCACCCCAGCAAAAGAGAATGCGCTTGCTATCAGAAACTGACTACGAATAAAATAAAATAAATTTTTTATTGAAAATAATTCCGTTCCTAATTGTCTTAAGAGTTTGATAACTAATTTTATTTTTATAAATGGAAGAGAATTTTTAAGTTTTTTTTCTTTATTTTTTTATAATCATAAAATGAAATAAAATAAGAACTCTGTGTATACTATTGAACTAAATCTGTGCATTTTTATAAAGTTATTCAATTTTATAGGCATGTGTAGGCTGCTGCATCATGTATCATCTATGTATACGTTTTCAGTTTGTTTATACACTTACATACATACATAATATTTGTCTTTTTTTACGCGTTTTTTTTTTACACGGTATACACTGGAACGTATCTACCGCGTAAAAAAAGGTTTGGGTGTATATGAACAGTATAATTTATATTGAATTCTATTTGAAATATATTACTTATACGCACCCATACTACCTATGTTGCTGATATTACCCTGAAAAGTATGCAATAAAATTCGAATTTAATATTTTTCTATACAAGTTAGTATTGAATTTGATATCTCTCATACGTATACTTAATATTGAATTCTATTGTATTGGAAGTCGTCGTGGTCTAGTAGGTAGTGTGTTGGCTTATTAGACGAAAAGTCAGGGTTCGTGACCCAGGCCAGACATCAAAATAAAATACAAAAAGTATTTCTTCGGCGACTTCCTCTCAGCAGATTACTGGCAAAAATTCTGAGAGTATATATTAAAATTGCCATGAAAAGTTTGTCGAAAAAATCTGTCGTTCGGAGTCGACTTTAAACTGCAGGTCCCGCCACTCATGTATAAATTTAACGCACACAGCATAAGTGGTGTGAGAAACTAGGTCGTAACCCTGACTGACGGATTGTAATGACCAATTATGTAAAGGGTGTTTTTTATAGAGGTATAGAACTTTAAGTTGCAATAAAACAACGATGGATTATTCGATTGACATGAATTTTATTTATCCGCAAGATAATCTTTTGGCATTACATTTTAAATATGATTTCTGGCATATGACCACCACGGCTGGCGCGGATGTAGTCCAATCCGGACGTCCAATTTTCGAAGACTTTTTCCAACATTTGTGGCCATATATCGGCAATAATACGGCAAATGTTGTCTTCGAAATGGTCAAGCGTTTGTGGCTTTACCGCATAGACCAATAGCTTTACATAGCCCCACTGAAAGTAGTCTAGCGGTGTTAAATCACAAGATCTTGGAGGCCAATTCACAGGTCCAAAACGTGAAATTAGGCGTTCACCAAACGTGTCTTTCAATAAATCTGTTGTGGCACGAGCTGTGTGACATGTTGCGCCGTCTTGTTGAAACCACATCTCCTGGACATCATGGTTATTCAATTCAGGAATGAAAAAGTTATTAATCATGGCTCTATACCGATCACCATTGACTGTAACGTTCTGGCCACCATTGTTTTTGAAAAAGTACTGACCAATGATTCCACCAGCCCATAAAGCGCAACAAACAGTCAGTTTTTCTGGATGTAACGGTGTTTGCACATACACTTGAGGATTACCTTCACTCCAAATGCGGCGTTTTGTTTGTTGACGTAGCCATTTAACCAGAAGTGCGGTTCATCGCTAAATGGACGTAGTGCGCGATACGTTTTCCGCACAGAACCATTATTTTCGAAATAAAATTGCACTATTTGCAAGTGTTGTTCAGGCGTGAGTCTATTCATGATGAATTGCCAAACCAAACTGAGAATAAATCACTTAACAGCTGTTAAATCGGTCGCCATCTTGAAAAGTAATGACAACTTAAAGTTCTATACCTCTATAAAAAACACCCTTTATGTATGTGTTGTATAAGAGCATTTTCATGCTGTTTCCATAACTCCACCTTTTGTTTGTTGAATCATCCCGATTGAATCATTTTGAAGAATTTGTTTTAATATTCTAATAACTTGTTGTCTATCTAGCGGATTCTAAGGATGTGAAGTTGTTGGCTTATTTCCTTGATTATAGGTTGTAAAATTTACTTTGACTTTTTGTTTCCATATAGTGTAAATAATAATTATGATTACTGTTATTGAAAGTATTATGTTAAAAGAAAACTCAATATTTCCTTCGGTTGATAATGAGCTTAATTCCTGGACGTTGTTCAACTGGATTTCTTTCATCATTTGAAGAGAAGTAATTTCTTCAATATCCGTTTTATTAGATGTTAATTGCAGAATGGGTGGAAGCGGTTTCCAATCATGTACTTCCATTGCAAGATAATTAATACCGTTTAAATTAATTGTGGTATTATGGAATTTTATTAAAAAATTTCCGGATAAATTCCATGGTTTTGCATAAGGGATCCTTACAGAACCATTGTATTGATTTAAGAGAATTATTCCAGGTTTTATTTCTTCAATGGTTACAACGTGCTGATTATTTATAATTGTACAATTGTCATTCTCACTAGTCAATAATTTTGGAATACAATATGTGTTTGTAATATGTATTTAAAAGATTTCTATTGTTACATATTGATAGCTTATTATAGGTTTTATAATTAGTTTACATTTCAAAAAATTCATTCCTACATTTAACAATATTTTCATTTCCAATTCTTATTATAGTTTTTTGTCTTTTTAACGGTTTAATTACAATATTTTCCTAAATTTGTTTATTAATAGTAGGCAAATTTACTATGTAAATAATTGTTGTATTGTTGTATTGAGACAATTCTGAAAATTCTCAAGCTTCATTGATATTGGAATATGGGAATTGTTCATATTTATTTATTTATTTAATATTAATCATAGCACAACAAGATATTAATCTTATAAATGAGAGTGCTATGAGAGTTCACCAAAAAGTAATAAAAAAATCATTGATAAAATAAGTAAGAAAATATAAGGAATAAAGTAGAATTAGAAATGAATTAGAATATGTTATAATATCAGAGAATATAGCAATCGAAGAAAAATTTAGGATAAAAAAGAAAATATAGTTAAAAAAATATAGTAGGAAAAATACGAATACAGTATGTACCAGAATCAAGAAATATACACAAACAAAAGTATATAAATAGAGAATCAATACAAATTTAAAGACTAAATGAGGAAAATGAAAATTGAAAAAATCGCTAATTAAAATAGAAAGTAAAAATGTGCAAAATAATTAAAATATATTAAATACTACTTAAATAAATTGTATAACTCCTTTTTGTATATAATTAGGTAAAGTATTCCAAAGACTGATGGTGTATATAAAAAACTGGCGTTGTGGCAGATGAGTCCTATGTCTATGTTGGATAATTTTCATACCGCGGTTGGATCTGGCGAATATATTCTTACTAAATAAGGCTGCTTTAAAGTAATAATCTTATGGAGAAGAATAAGGCAATTAATATTTAAAAGACTATCAAAATTAACTCCAAATATATGGTAAGAAAATTGAGATATATTGTCTACGCGCCCCTTAATAAATACATATCTGGCTATATTATTATAAGCCAAGTTGAGTTTCCGCTTATCATCAGTATCACAGGTTGTGAAAATTTCAGCTCCGTATGAAAGAACAAATACGTTTAGCCAGTTGCATACGTATGGCAAAGGGAGTCGAAACTACAACAGCCCATAAGTTTCTAAGCATACCGTAAACTTTACCAATGATGACATTAATGTGGCTAGACCATTAAAGATAATACCCAGATTGGATACAGATTCAACAAAATCAATTTTATTCCCCGTGATAATAATATCTGGCACAACAAGTGTTCTCCTAGATCTGGAAAGTAGTAAACTTTTTGACTTAGAGGGCTTCAAACAAATTGCATTGGCCCTAGCCCAGTCGTCAATTCTCTGTAAATCACAGTTGATGGTGTCCATGCATAGATGGATATCCTCAATACGTGTGCTCCTATAAAACTGAACGTCATCAGCGTACGTATGTACACTACAATTATCCAAAACATCAGGTCATATTCATCATTGAGTTTGTTACATTAGTCATTAGGTTTAATCTTGTGATCGTATCCCTGTTTATTATCCGTTCCTGTTTCCTAACATGTTATTTATTTTGTCAAGTACTACTATCTTATGATCGTCATGTGGTGCAGAAATTCTGTTTCCCGATGTTTACGAACGCTTTTTTTAAAAACGCGAAATCCCATTTCTCAAAGCGAATATGTTAAGTTCGTTATTATAGTGTGCCCTGGAAGAGTAATAGACAGTATATTGGTCTGAAACGCTATACCGAGAATATGGTATAATTTACACAGTTTGTTATAATTATAACATAATTGTATTCTAATAAATAAAGATAAGAAAGTTACTCCAAAAAACATTAAAGCTTTTGTCAGAAAACAGCTGAGAAAAAATTTTCCTTTTTTTCATACATCGAAAGGCTAAGCCCTCGAGATTTTCTCTAGTAAGAGAACAACCTATCTCCTAAAACACGGTTACCAAATTCATTTCTTTAAATTTAATGGTTAAATGAAAACAATACCAATATAAATCTTTTTAATTGTTGAGAAATAGTTTACGTACTAGATGAATAGAACACGCAGTAGTTAGCAAATAAAATTGCTCCATGGATTGAGTTCATAAATAGAAAACCAATAAACGAGAACTTTTCAAAACATTATAATGTGTGGGTTGTACTACCGTACCTGAGTACGTTAGTAAATTGAAATCTTTACCTCTGTTAATCGATTACTGTTTTTGCCAATTTATTTATCTCTCGTGAAATAATAGTGAAATACTCAAACGATTCTGGCAACTGACAAAATCAAAATTTTTTTATTCGTTTTCCTCTTAAATTAAAATTCTTTGAGGAATTAATTTGAAACAATTTACCAAATAATTGTCTTTAAATATCAATTACATAGCAATTCTTCTTAAATTCAGTCTTCTCAACAGTTAAATTTTTAATATTAATTGAAAAAAAGAAAAACTCTTCCATGTATTATTCAACTGAACGTGATTGAGCATTGTAAACTATTTGTGAAGTAAAAACTATGAATTGTATCATCAAGCTTTTAGCAACACATTTACTCTTTTCTCCATGATATATGTATTTAAATTTATGAATGCTGTCACATAAAGTTTATTGTAAAAGTTAAACAAAGGCGAAAGAACTGCATAACGAATACAGAAAGTATCGAAATAAAATGAAATGTACATCACAAGTACAATTACTATGCTCGCCCATTCATAGTAAAAGTGTGAATTTAAACTTTTTTTTTTATTAAAACTTTATCAATGAATTGAAATAATAATGAAAACTTTTTATCACGTCTGCAAATGGTGAAAATACATGTCATATTAACAAGGGTGTAGCAGCTCGCATAACGTACAATACAGGAAATTCCGGTATGCACACATTCACATTCTTGACGACTATATAGCAACGTTTAAAGGGTTCAAAAATGGAATAAAATTTAAGAAAAAAAAGGAAATATTGCGTTGGGTGTATCACATAGATTGTAGATTATTTTCAATATTTATAATACAAGACACACGAGAAGCCAGTTTTAAAATTTAAAATTTTTTCCCTCACAAGTTTCTTAATAGTTTTAATTTTTTTTTTTTTTTGCAATGTGAGTCAACTTCGATATGGTGGAAAAATATATTTTAATATTTGATATAATACTGGCGGTTTTTTGGCAATCATATTAGTTGATTTCGATACAATCCCTTATGATAAGTTTTTTTATATATTAATTAATACATTAAAAATATCAATTATAATCCAATTCAAATTGATATGGGACAAGATTCCAGCAGCTCATAATTGTACAAAAGTCTTAGTACGGCAATATATTTTGAATGTCTCCACAGGCTTAATACTCTTGCACAAAGTCCCAAAATGACTCCAAGAGAGTATTTAGGAGATCATTTGAAAGAACGGTTACGTAATCGCTAAACCTTAAACAAAAGTCAGCCGAAAAACTTGCTCATTGTGCCACCAGAAAACACTAAACAAAACTTGTATATTCAACTACAAATGGGTTAAATGGAGTGCTTGACCTTAAGGGATATTCTACTTAATATGAGGGATAACATTTTCATATATTAGTCCTTTGAATTTTAAATATACTCAGGGTTCTACTTGGGGGACCCATGGAATCATCTGAAACTTTTCCTTATTTTTTTTTTTTTTTTTTTTGAAAAAAAAAAATTGTTTGTTATACATATAATAAAACGGAAATAAGTTAATAAAATAAATATAGATATAAAATAAATATATACATATATATATACATATATATAAATATAATATAATTTTTATACAAGTTGCCGTACTAGACTTTTACTGTCCACTGTATAAGATCATTACTTTGGTGCCATCGTTATCCAGATCTTTGGTAATTGTGATTAATTACCATTAAAAAATACTCAATTTAATTTAATTTTAATTAAGGCTTAAAAGTTTATTTTACTCCGTCGATGTTGCTTTGTTGAGATCCGTAAGAGAAGAGAAAAATTATAATGGCGATCCTTATAATTACTTCGAGATGTACTCGTTAGTCGGTTGCTTGGGCGACCACACCTAAAACAGTGCTGCTACAAAACAGTGCAGCCACATATCTATCTGAACGGATTTCACATATAATTCTTTGCTCCATGGTTTGTAATAAAATATTTAAGAGAATAAAAATAAAAAATGTAAATAATATTAATTTTCGAGGCATATTAATCATAATTAAAGATCGACGAACAAAAACGGTGTGTTTACATGCTCACAGCTTACTTGCGTTTTATAAAGTCTCGTTGCAACGTCGATATACCTATGCCATAATATAAGTACAGTTAATGTTTGGTATTTCTCAAATAACCCGAGAGTTTCATGCATGTGTAAATTTTCCTCAAATCTTCTTATCAAAATCGATTAGTTATCGATTTTTGTTTTTACATAGGGAACAAATATATATTTAAAAGTCATTAACAGTGCAAAATTATATTTATTATTGGGAACAAGTGTGTTAAAATAAATGTTTGTTGTAATAGAGTCCATAAACTTGACTGAAAGCAATTCATTTTGTTTCAGTAAGAAACTAGCCTGAACCAAATGGTCAATTTCAAACCAGGAAGCTATAAATTTATATTTTTATATGCAAATTGATATTGAGAAACAAAATTTTTGCTTTTTTTCTGATTTCGAGATCTCTGAGAGGCAAGCAGAAATATGGGCCACATAAATGTACAATAAATTCCATGGATTGGAGTAGAAAATTATTAAACCAAACAACGGAAAACTACAAGCAGTTTATTAAGAAGGACCACCAAATTTATTACTGCAAGAGAGGACGCCGTAGCTCCTGTTTATCATCTCTCAACAACCCCGAGATTATTTTTAACGTACGAATTTTTCATATAATCGCATTTGGCAAGACATTTGGTGTCTTCTTCTTTCTCGTCCTTGCAGCTTCTGCAGTAGTCGGTTTCAGGTCTATACAGTCTCCTGGCGCGAACACTTAGGTGTTGAACTCCCGTTCTCACTGTTATGGGGTTTCTTATATGAAATATTGCATATTGTGTTCGACATACATAGTTGAGCCAGATATGTCTGGTTTCCCTAAAGGTGGGCTCATAATCCCATCGCACCTTTTTCAATGTATGGAGTGTCAGTGAGACCATTTGTTTGCCTCTCTGTGGAGGAGCGCCAATATTATGTAGGACTTCATTCGTGATGCCATTTTTAACAGATGTATTGTTGTTAACCCCGTGTCCAGAAACCCAAATTAAGGTAACCGTCGAATCTCTCACTATCTCCTTCATAGACACTTGTTATTCTTTTACATTCTTAGATATGGTGGACGTATTCTCTAGCGATCAAATGGCCGGTTTACCTCTAAATAAACGTATTTCACCCAACGATATACTCTGATACCGAGTTCTCACAGTGGCAGTTTTAATAATAATTATTTCAGACTAAAAATACTACAATAATCTGGTAGTGCAAGGAACGATATTCTGTTGTTCTGAAAAGACTCAACATCTGGTTTTGTTGCGTGATCTAAATCCGTAAAAGAAAACTTGAATGATGATTCCTGGAAGGTGTAAACCCTTATCATAAAAGGATCTATCCGGTATTTCGGTTGGAAAAAGTAAATATAAAGCAGTTGCCAATATCGTATAGTCCATAGACCGGCCATACCCAACATTTTGTCGTGACCATAGCTTCTGCACTTCTAATAATATGCAGTAATAAATTCGAAAATTTTTAAAACCATTTCTACAAGTTCGTTTCAATTGTTTCGTTTTAGCTTCAACAAAGCTTAGGTTTCTTATACAAAGTTGATGCCATTATGAATACAAGTGTGTACAGAATATCAAGTTCCCACATGCTACATATAAAATTTTATCAGTCTGAATATGTCAACATGATACCAAAATAGTTGGCTCAACAAGATGTCCTTGTCCAATCTTCACTCCTCAAGAGAGATGAGGTTGGGCAAGCCATCAAGAATATTAGAAGTCATTACAACCCTTCAGTCAGGATCATGGACCTAGTTTCTCACATCACTATGTTATGTGTGTTAATTTTATATATGAGTGGCGGGACGTACAGTTTAAAATCGACTCCGAACGACAGATTTATGAGAAACTTTTAATGGCAAGTTTATTTACTCTCAGAGTTTTTGCCAGAAATTTGCTGAGAGAAAGTCACCGAAGAAATATTTTTTTTTCATATTTTCGTTTTGAGGTGGGGATGATGTTTGACCTGGGATTTGTACCATGGCCTTACGTCTAACACAGTAATTACTAGACTACGGCGCCTTCAGGCCATCAATAATGCTTAGGCGAAAGTATCAATGATGGTTATCAATAAACTTATCGATTCAATGTCAAAAAGAAATCGAATAAATAATCACAAACAAGAATTGTCTCAAAGGTTGTTTAGTTTAAATACATATATACATACATATATATTTATGTTTATTATAATGGGTGATTTTTTAAGAGCTATAAGAAAATTTTTCAAAAAAAAAACACTTAAAATTCAGAAAAATGCATGAAATCTTTATTTGAATCGATAGTACGGTCCATATAATTTAATGTTTGAAGATTATTTCTTGCAAATGTTGACCGCGACTGCGCCTCAAATGGTCCATCCGCTTAGTCCAATTTTGGCATATTCTTTCCAACATTTCGGCCGGTATCTCTCGCATTGTTTTGCAATACGTCAATTGAAGCGGGCTTATCTGTATAGACATGAGCTTTAACATAGCCCCACAAAAAATAGTCTAAAGGCGTTAAATCGCACGATCTAGGCGGCCAATTGACCAATCCCGAACGTGAAATAAAATGTTCACCGAACTCGCCTCTCAATAAGTTCATTGTTACGCGTGCTGTGTGCAATGTGGCACCGTCTTGTTGAAACCACATGTCATGCAAGTTAAGCTCTTGCATTTTGGGCAAAAAAAAGTTGGATATCATCTCACGGTAGCGCTCACCATTCACAGTTATGTTACGATTCGCAGCATTTTTGAAGAAGTACGGTGCAATGAAGCCACCAGCCCATAAGCCGCACCAAACTGTGACTTTTTCTGGATGCATTGGTAGCTTTTGCAATGCTTCTGGCTGATCTTCACTCCAAAATAGACAATTCTGCTTATTTACAAATCCATTGATCCAAAAATGAGATTCGTCGCTGAACACAATTTTTCGATAAAGAAGTGGATCTTCGGCCAACTTTTCAGGGTCCCCCCTGAAAATAGTCTAACGGTATCAAATCTCCGGTTCTTGGCGGTCAACTGACATCACCATTCCGGCTAATTAAACGGCCATCAAACGTTTGACGCAATAAATCGATTGTGGTATGAGATGTGTTGACATTAACATTCGTGAGAATGATGGCGTGTTTATGGTGATGGATTCTCACGCACACTCTCAGCCACAGCTACGATATTTTCGGGAGTACGCACTGTACGAATACGCTCACGTATTGGCGCATCAACTTTAGCTATAAACTTGCGTATACCGTATAATTTTGTGCGACATTTTCGTGCAATTTCCTACCAATTGCTTCTGTTTTGGAAATAAATTTCCAATAAATCTGAACGTTGCTGAAGCGTAAATCGATTCATTACGTTCAGTGGATATAGTATACTGAATTTTGTAACAGAATAAACGTTGTATAAATAAAGGAGTCATATGTATTTTATTCTGTATTGTTAGTGCATACATATGTGATATTATACAAAGAAGGTATGAGCAATATATTATATTTATTTGCCTGTGAGTGTTAATGGAGAAATATATATCATAACAAATAATAGCACATGAGTATAGTTGAACACAAAATTAAGCATATATTTTATTTTATAGTTCCTATTTAGTTTTAAATGCAGAGTGGAGTATTTTACTGGCACTAATCATTACTCCGACTTTATTCTTTTATATATAAGAGTTGGAAGAGTTTGGTCATGCCAAATGCAAATGGTAGAGTAACTAACTTGTAGGGATTATTATTAGAATGTTTTTAAACAGCTTGAAAACTTCAAATGATAACGTATTTATAATCTGGTACATAAGTTAATTGCATTTCTTTCTAAATATGAATTCTGTCACATGTCCGCCGAGGCTACATGTTGCATGGCCCAATAAAATTTACCAATAAATTGAAATCATCTTAATGGGAGTTTCTTAACATACTACCATAAGCAGTAATTCAATGGCGTTATATCGCGTGAATGTGGGGGCGACACCCAAATTAAGTTTTTCTTATAAAAATATAATAGAAATCTCAACACTTAACTCAGCTAAAAAAAAATCGTCAGGCAGGAATTCGATTGAGCATCTATTGTAGCACTTTAATCTTCAAATAAAAAATGAGATGCAAGAACTAAGGAAGACTTAAAGCGTCTGCTTCGCAAAGAATTGTTTTTTTTATTGAGCAACATCGAACAGTTCAGGTGGAGTTGGATAAGAAGTTGGCAATGACGACCTATGCATATCCTTATTGCAGATGATGCATACCCTGTTGCTGTCATTGAGGCTGAGGTTAGAAGCGGAGTGTTTAACATCAGAGTTTAGCATTCAGAACCTATGGGAAAGCTCGCGTATTGTTTTCAAGTGAAAATTTAGGCAATAAAAAAATGTACTCAACTCATCTTCAACAGGAAGGATAGAGGACGTAACAATACTATCTAACCGTCAGGCCCCTGTTCGATTACTCAGCTCTTATAAGATTAACTCGAGATTACAATGAAAGTCGCGGAAATTAACAGGCATATCATATTGGCCGCTGATGAAGTCAGAACGTTTCCGTAGAGTATGAACAAGGGTTTTGAAGAGTTTACCCGGCGAAAGGAAAGATGAAGAGAGATGGACACTAAAGTTAATAATCGGATCGGATAATTACAATTAAAAGTGATTTGGGTTACTTATGAGCATAGCAGACTCAGGGAACAATAGTTTTAGGATAGGGTCAAGCCCAAAATGTAAACTCCGAAATAAGGACAAAGAATAGCAAGAACTTATACGTACAATCTCCGTTAATGTTAATATTTGCGTTTACAAAATAAAAGGCAGGGATTTATTTTAATTTTATTTAGATGTAATTAGAATTTCAGAGTTCCCACAGACTTGCACAAAGTTTCAATATGACTCCAAGAGAGTATTAGGAGATCATTTTAAGAACAGTTACGTAGTCGCTAAACCTCAAACAGAAGTCAACTGAAAAACTAAGTCATGAGCGCATGACGGCAAATGTAACTCGAAAACACAAGAAAAAACTGGATGTCTTGACCTTAAGGGATATCCTACTTAGTATTGGGTATAACATTTTAATATATTGATCCTTTGAATTCTAAAACTACTTTGAGTTCTTCTTGAGGGTGCCTACACATTTTTAGTGCAAGAATATGGAGTCACTAGAAACGTTCCCTTATTTTCTTTAGGTTTGTGAAAAAAAATATATTTCATTGTTTTATTATAAAATAGAAACAAATCAATAAAATAACAATAAAAAACATTAATTATTCACGAAATTGCTAAAATATATTTTGGGGGGGTACTCTAGACTTTTGCTGCCCACTGTATACCTTTTAATAATAACAATACTTATAATAATTTCAGACATACTACATAAGTAAGTGTGCAAGAGTTCAAAGCAGTAAATGCATACAAAAACTAGAAAAGGAGCAGTGAATGAAAATTATATGTTTTACGGTAAGTACACACACAATATGAAAACATACATGTACACACACTGTGTACGTTGATTAAGTATCTTTCTTGCCATATTTGTTTTCTTCTTTTGTTGGCTCCATTTGGTATCATATATGTGGGGATACGACACGTTCACTGAATTTAAAATATTTCATATAAAAAGTTTTGAGTACTGGTTGCAATCAGGTCAATTAACAATGCACAATGAGTTCATGCTCTTACGAATGTCAGATGACACTTCCTATATACATACATACTTATGAACTTATACATACATATTAATGAACTTTTTATGAATTTATTTGTTTCATTTATGTATAAAAAAGTATACCGTGGGAGTAAAAAATAAACGATATACTGTGATTTCCTCAACATGGAGTCTCTCATGCCAACTCGAGGATTTCGATTATGCAGATGATATTTGTTTACTCTCGCACAATGTCTCCAACATGCAGTCAAAGCTCGAACACCTAGAAAGATTAGCTCCCAACGTTAGACTTGAGATAAATACCAAGAAAACTAAAGCAATGAGAAGTTACAACACTAGCACACAAAACGTAATGCTACAAGGTCAAACATGTCAATAATTTCTGCTATCTAGGCAGTACTATGACAACAAATGGCGGCGCAGCAACAGATAATAGATAACAGGCTCAATAGAGCGAGAGCAGCTTTCGGGCGACTGCACTACGTATGGAGAAGCTCATATATATCTAGGCGTACCAAGCTAAGAATATTCAACGCTTGTATAAAGTCAACGTTACTATATAGTTGCGAAACTAACACCATCACGCAATAACTTCAGGTATTCGTCAATAAATGCCTTAGAATCATATGTAAAATATTCTGGCCCAAAACAATCAACAACGCAGATCTCTGGACTTTCACCGAGGAGGAACCCATACAGAAGCAGATCAAAAAGAAAAAAGTGGGAGTGGATCGGCCACATATTGAGAAAAAAGCCCGACAGTATTAAAATAATGGCGCTACAGTGGAATCCCCAAGGCTCAAGAAACCGTGGCAAACCAAAAAACACCTGGAGACGCAGGGTCCAACAAGAACTAAGGCAGGCCATTAACTGACATGGGAAGGCTCAAAAACATCAGCGGAGAATCGTGTCAATTGGAGATGCTTTGTGGAAGCCATATGCTCCCTAGACGGGTAATGAAAAAAGGCAAAAAAAACTGTGATTTTCTATAACTACGTCTTTAATACAAAAAATTTTTTCGAATTGCCAAAACCATCATCTACTGAAATTCATAAGCGAGTAAAAGTTCATGGTGATTTTATTACAAGGTGCGCAACGAATACAAACTACTCAAAATTTTTTTATTTCGAATCGAAATTAATGTTTTTTAAAAAGCTAAATGAATAACATTCATGACTAAAACATTAAAAAAAGAGGAAGTTACTTTTCTTCACTTGGTAATGTTTTTCCTGGCTTTTGCAATTCAACCCCAGACGCTTTCACATGATTAAACAACACTCCCCCAATCGTCTATCGTTCATAAAACATATTTCTGTGTAAAGTCCAATAATTTTGAATACAAAATGTGTTGGATCATGTTAGTTTGGCGGTGGATCCTACATGATATGTTGGGACGGTCTACAGCTAACTGCTCAATCCTATCTAACCACTTTAGCACTTACTTACCTGATTGGGTGAGAAATCCGATTTGTTGATGGCGAATTTCGTTTCCGTTTAGAAGTCGTTGTAGTATAGTAGGTACTGCGTGGTCCTACGGCTTGCCCAGATATATCGAACAAAACGAAATTTTAAAAAATATTTCAAAGGTGACTTCTTTTCAGCAGTCTTATGGCAAAAACTCTGAGAGTAAATAAATTCGCCATGAAAAGTTTCTCAAAAAATTCTTGCTGTTTGGAACTGATTTTAAACTGTAGGTTCCGTCACATTAGCACACACAACGTGGGTGGTGTTGATGAACTAGTTTGTAATTCTGACTAACGGCTTTAAATGAGCAATTTAGAAAGTAAGAAGAATTTCGTTTTCGAAAATGATTGTGACCCTAAGCATACCAATAAACTTACAAAAAAATGGCTCTATGACAACCGCTAGAAAGTAGTTAGTCGGTTTTATCTCCACCGAACATCTCTGGGAAGTTTTCAAAAGAGGTGTTACCTCTACTCCTGGAAACTTTGAAGAATTGTGGACCGCTGTTGGTATAGATCCAAAAGCTATAAAAATTTTAGCCGCGCCATATAGACGGCAGTTTATTAAGAAAATAGACCAACTTTTAGAATGATTGAGAGTATAGTTTTGATGTTGTACCTACATTTTTTAATACTAATTAAACATTTAAACCATTGTTTGAGTGTAGTAAGATTTATACGAATCAATACAAAAGTCCGAGGTCTCTCAAGGTGTTTCTCATACTTTGTTCTCATCCATTAAAACAGCATGATCAGTGCGAGCATTACGAATAATTCTCACACAAAATATTCCCAATTCGATAAGGATTATGTTAGATTATGGCTTGTAAATCTATCTCTCTACTACAATCTTGCTTTGATAGACCAAGATATGACATAAACTGATACATACCGGTTTCGTTATTCGTTTAGTGAATATTTTGCAGAACGCAGATCTTTTCAACGGCGATCTTCAAACCACGACTGTACTCTTCACACGCAATGTGTCTTCACACAAGACTGACTGAATTCTTACTACTCGTTGCCTACTTTGTCTTGCCTTTTTATTTGCCCACGTAAACAGACTGATGGAGGTTTTTGAAGTCGAACATTCGGGGATTCGCCTTCTTGAGCACTCTATCGCGACTTCATTGTTGTTTGTGTATTTTGTTCACAATGCTTGTTGTTGTGTTTTCGCTTACTTGTCTACACCCTTTTATTTCATACTGATGTTGTTGGGTCACTTGTAACAAGTTCGTTGTGTTTGTTTGTGTAGCTTTTGCTCATTTTAATGTAAAATGATGTACAACGTTTCCATTTTCGTAACAATATTATTACTTAATATTTACAATAAATTGAAGAAACTCTTTGTTTCACAAATATTTTTAAATAAACTACTCAATCCGAAATGAATAAATTATTCGAAATATTTAAATTATTACGTACATATGTAAACAATTTTAAATAAATAAAAATTTTAAATAAAAAAAAAATTAAAAGAAATAAAAAGAACACCAAACCAAAGTTAGCCATGTAATCATTACGTCATTTTTAATTGTTTTATTTAAGCAATTCAATTCTTAAAGCATTCTCTTATAAAAGATGTGTGTTTCGCTTTCAACTATTTTGTTTGTTCCAACTACATACATTGCGGTAATAGATTAAGCAGCAGATAATGGTAACTAATTATTGAAGTTCGTGTGCAACTCAAACAGTGAAGTGAATTACTAATAATAATAATTATTTCACTGGAAAAAGTTAATATAATGGAAAGCTAACAAGTTCATTGGGAGAAATTAAATAATTGCGAG
This sequence comes from Sarcophaga carnaria, assembly GCA_958299815.1. Lineage (NCBI taxonomy): Eukaryota > Metazoa > Arthropoda > Insecta > Diptera > Sarcophagidae > Sarcophaga > Sarcophaga carnaria. Next base: position 75,677,941 of record OY283151.1, read on the forward strand.
AAAAAAGAAAAACCAAATAACGGAACAGATAAAAGCAAATAATAATAATAATTTCGATAGAACGTTGAGATAAATAGATGATAACGATGCGAAAATATTAAACTCTTGAGTATATTGAAGCAATTTATAGCACAATCATCAAGTTGGATAGTTGCGTTATTAAGTTAATGATTAGCAATAACAAAAGTTATTATCAAGAAGTCATTTTTAGGCTTAATTGCTTAAATATAGGGAACAAGATAAAGTATGCAAATGCTGTTTTATGATGGTGAACGGTGGAAAAAATATGGAATCAACCGAATTTGATTAAAAATAATCAAAAAGGCAACACTGTTCGGTTATGGGGAACTAATATGTCATACCGTATAACAAAGCCAGCCAAAACAAGGTGGGGAAGTTACTCCTATTCAGAGTGTAATAAAAACTAAAGCATCCCTTCAGTCTTAGCAGTTCATGAACTCATTAATCTACAAGCGGATATAAAATCACAGCTACTTAGCGAAATCTTTTGGGAGCAATTAAATTTAAGCTCAAATATATTTGTTTGCATTGCAGAATGGATTTGTAAGCTCGAATCAAATGAATATAATGTACACAGGGTATATTTCGCGTTTAAGGAAATTAAAAATAAGCTTGAATTTGAGTTTGGTACAACTTTAATGCTGAATGATACCGAAAAAACTGAGCTATCAACCATATTCAATAAACGATTTAAAAAAACCATACAACCGATACATTTAGCTGCGAACTTACTAAATCCTAAGGCACAAGGAAGTGATCTAGATCCGCCTGAGGAGGTAGATGCATTGGAATTCATTCACACAATGTCACAGGCGCTAAACATAAATGCAATGCCAGTTTTTGCCAATTACAAGGCCAAAAATAGTTTGTGGGCAAAATCTTTTGCCTGGAACTGTTTGGATGAGATTTCTCTAGTAACTTGGTGCAAAGAAATTTGTGAAAGTACGCAATTAAGCAAATTAGCTGTTCGAATTTTAATAGCTTCCAGTACTTCAGCTGCTACTGAACGTTCCTTTAGCACCCACAGCTTCATTCACTCAATATATTCTTCACTAGAATGTACTCAAGGCGATATCCCTTCAACTTCAACAGGAATGTAGAGTGCCTACTCGATATGAGTTTTTATCGGATACGGACAGGGACAGCGATTATGCCTAAATTTATGAATTATTTCGTTTGTTATTAAAAAGTTAATTCATAATAAAAAATTTAATTCTTTTAATTTATATAAATTTTTCTTTAATTTGATTTATACCCACATTTTTATTTACCTATAAATACCCAATTTACAATTTGGGTAGTCATACGTCGTAAAAAAATTGTCCGTGCCCTGTTATAGCAGGGTTATTTGCATAAAAGGAAAATATTTTTATAATCCCTTACAATTTTTTTGGTACTAAAAAGTGTCCGCATATGAGCGATGTCCGCTTATGAGAGGTGTCCTTTAGGCGAAAGTACTCTGTATTCCAAAAAATTTCTAACATTTAGGAAATTAAATAATGCAATGAAATTTAATATAATTTTTATATTCGATTCGTATTGTTTACATATCTTTTGTATATTTCAGTTGTACAAAATGATGATTAGAATTTTATTTGAATATTTTATTGAAAATTATTTTTCTCTTTTAGGACATTAGGACATACCTATCACACGGGTGTTCAATTAAACAATTTTAATAGAAAAATGGTATATATACCATAAAATGCTTGTAACGTGCATGGCCTTCGTTAATACAAATAGACTAAAGCAACAAAAAACAACGTGTGTAACTGTATTGATATTTTAGTAAATAACAAAAACTAAACAAAAATATATGCAATTAATTAACCTACATTTGAGCAAAAAAAAAAAAAAAAGAAAACAGTGTCAATATCTGTTTGAAGGCTGATAGATATAAATTTTTTATGGGAAATAAAATGAAATAAAAGTAGTTCAGTAAATAAACACAAATTAAAAGTGTTTAGTTTACTTGATTTTATTTTCCCGCAATTTTTTTTTAAGTCCTTTACATAGTGTTTCTCATAAATTTTAATAAATTAATCAAATTTTTCGCACAATATAAGAAATTTAAAAATGTCTCTCAACATTATATCATACTTACTTAATATGTCGTTACAACCGTTTAGTCTGGTTTAAAAATGTTTAATTTCATTTTAATTATTATTTATTTAATTTTAATTGTTAATTTTTTCCATGAGTGGCGGGACGTGCAGTAAAATTAATACTCCGAATAAGAGATTTAAAAAACTTTTTATGCAATTTTAATTCTACTCTCAGAGAGGATGTCACCGAAATATTTTAAATGTTTCAGAAATATTTTTCATATTTCATTTTGCTCGAGATGATTGAGCCGGGGGTTGAACTCGTCTAATAAGCCAACAGACTACCTACTAGACTACAGCGACTGCATTGTTTATATCATAACATTTGCTAAAACAAAACTTTTATCGTATAAGTTAAAATTTTGTTATTAAGTTGAACTTGAGAATCATCAACAACTAAAAATAAAAATTTTACCCGAATATCTATTATATACGGCTTCGAGATGACTCTAAATGGGGTTTTTCCATGACTATTTCCGCTTATTTGCAATTTCTGTAAAGGTCAGCTCAGTTCATTCTCAGTATTTTCTCTCAAAAACTTACAGTTATCTTTTTCTGCTCTCATCTTCTTCATAATTTTTTCCGACATCAGCGACAAATCTCTTGCTATTTCTGATTTCAGCTCAAAGGTGACGACTGTTGTGTTATTTAATATTTTCTGTCGTTATATTTCCTTCGTCTGTCTCTGTCCATATCGGGGACTAGTTTACGCATCTACCTTCCTCGAAGGACTTGCCACTTTCACAAAGATAAAGTTACCACGAAAATCATTTTCTGGGACTGCAATGCCAACTTCTGGGGATTTCAGTTTATTATACCTTGAGGGCGAGTATTGTTTGGTACAATATTTGAGACTTCAATGATTTTGAAGTGTTCAGAGGTGTGGGCAGAATGTGTATGACAGAATCAAAAAATCAATTAATTGACTTAAATTTAAAACATAATTCATCACTATAAGGACCATATTGATCGGTGGAAACCAAAAGAACACTGCTCCGCGTTGAACAGCATAACTCTTATGCTCGATTTAAAAAAAAACTCAATAGACATGGCTCCAGAAAAAAATTGGAGAAATAAATAAAATCTTTAAAGGACAGTTAAGGAATACTTAAAAAGAGGAAAAGATCGCTGGAGTATCAAAGAACGATTTGTATTACCAAACAGTTGTCGAATTCAATGTCCCGTATACCTGAAAATTTCAGCCATTACGAAACTTTAAAATTATGCGGATAAAGGTAATTTGTTTGCTAAATAACCTTTCAGTCAAGATTACGACCTAAACTCTCACACCGCTTATATTGTGTGCTTTAATGTTATCCATGAGCAGGGGGGCCTACTGTATAAAGTCGACTCCGAACGGCATATATTTAAGAAACTTTTCATGGCAATTTCATTTACTGTCAGCTTTATTGTCAGAAATCTCCTGAGGGGAACTTGGAGATGTCTGAACGGGCGTTTGAACCATGAACTCGAGTCTAATAAGCCAACACAAAACCTATTGGACCACATCGGCTTAAGTGTTTTCTAAACTCTTAACACAATCTTCACTTTCAATTTCAAGATACAGAAAACCATTGCTTAACTCAACCAAAAAATCGCTTGGAGTGGATAAAATAAGGAATAAGGTGTTCATAAAATTAATTGACTATGTGTCTGGTTCCCAACTGATTGCAGTTGGTGTTTTGAATGGCAGGGTGTCGTACTATATTTAATATATACTTCGGACATGTTAATAATAAGTCATCCTCACATATCTAACTTCACGGATTAAGATGAATTCCTCACCAAAAATAAAAACCTTCGTTCATACATACATAATTAGTCAGGATTACGACTTAGCTTCGCACACAACTGATGCTGCGTGTGTTAATTTTATACATCAGTGGCGCGACCATCAATTTAAATATTTAAAATAAGAACCTAGAGGTACACAAAGGAAAGGATGACGTTTTCCATTTAAAAAGTGATTAGCCGTATGGAGGATAAAACCTAATGAATAAGAACTTGTTTACGTGACACTAACGTTCCGTAGAATATGAATAACCAAGTGGTAGTCTTCTCACAACACTCTTAACTTGAGAGGTAAACCATTCCCGACTAACTGATCCCAATAACCACGAACTTTTTCTTGAACAAAATCCCATGTAACACACATCATCACAGCGATGATTACCGACCATCAATACGAAGGAATTTTTTAGATGACACTATGTTTGGTTTAGAAATTCCAGAATTGTGGACTTCTTCATCAAAGTAAAATTATTATCATAAAGTTTAAACCCTTCGAAGTGTATTGCATTATTGATAGAAACTCATGATTTATACAGGACAGTACATATTCTATACAATTTACTACAGACTACCACACAAAGAAAAAACCTACAGAACAAAATCTTAGTATGGTTACAGCGGCTCCTTAGTATAGTAGCTGTATAAAGTTCTGCAACAGGAACTTCCGAACTTTGATAGTTGATAACGGCCATCTTGTTGACACAACATCTGTTAAATTCACAGACGACGTGTGTTCGGTGAATGGATTGTGGAGTAGTTAGTAGACCGATGAGGCCCATTTCTAGACGAATTGGTATGAGAAAAGACAAAATTGTCGATTTAGAAACCAAACCAATCTTCGTAAAATCAATGAGCGTCGTATGCATCCTGAAAAAATCACTGTTTTATTGAGATTTCTTTAAGATGTTGGCCATGTCATCGCTGTCAATGACGAATGCTATGGGTAGATCATTATTAATTTATTTTGGCCTGAATTCTATAATCTGAACACCGACTTGTGGTTTCAACAGAATGGCAATACGTGTCATGCTGCAAGAGCAATCGAGGGCATGATCATGTCATTCGGAAGTGATATGAACTGACCACCAAAATCGTGCAATTTCACTCCATTAGACTTTTTCATGTCGGACTTCTTTACGTTGCAGGTACGCGCAAAAAAACACAAGCCACAATGCTCCTCAAAGTCAAAATTAACCCAGGTTAAAGGACGTGTCAGTTAAGACAAGTACAATACCCGGAGATCGATTGACCCATTGTACCAATTGACCCTTGTCATCGGAAAAATTCACTGCAGCCGTGGAAAATTCGATATTTAGAATTTGAATTGATCTTTAGTGTCCAGATCATGCAATTTATTACAAAAGAAGTTTTTGATCATCGACCTATAGTGCCGTTGTCAGCGTCATTCTCAAAAAAATATGGACCGATAAAGCTGCCTGCCTCATATCAACAACAATCAACGACATTTTCCGCATGCATTTGACGCTCTTTGATCTCATATAGATTGGTTTGGAGTAAAATCGATAATTTGGTTTGTTCACATCCCTTATATATTTGAATTACAAACATATTCAATAAAATTAAATAATTGAAGCAAAACATAACAACTTTAAATATATTTTATTTCTGCATCATGCAATTATTATTGTTTCACACTCGGTAGGAGCAAAATAAAAGTGACACTAATTTAAAAGTGTAAAATATATGGTAATTTATTTTTGTTTGTATTTTTATGGCACACGTAAAACTTGTATTCAACTCTTATGAACTTTATGCCATAACCTAACATTTGCCCGTATATATTGTAGTATGGTACATGTACACTTGCGAGCCAAAGTGTACGAATGCAGACGAAATTGCCATGTTCTAGCCACAGAATATTTAATAAAAATGCAATGGAGAAATAGCAAAATTATTGAATATTTTTCATATCACTGTTTAAATTGTTTAAAAAAGGCGAAATATAAATTCAATATACCAAATGGGTTATAAAATAATGCCTTCATCGTATGAAAGATAGTTAAGTGCTTAAAATGTCAACATTTATATACTTTTGCACGCCAGTGTATAAACCTGTACTCATATACAAGAAGTAGAACACACATATCATATAATAAATATGCAATATTGTGTACAGAAAAATAAACGTAGTATGAAAGTATTTGCATAGGTAGCAGGTTAAAAAGTTTTAACGCAAGAAAACTTTCATTTTTCTCCATTTTATGTTCTATATTTGGATACCCTACAGCTCATATTGTAGTTATTCTGATTGACACACATCCTTAAATCAAGTTTGTTAAGAAAGTTAGTTCATTCCGTTGTAAATGTAAAAAATATCAGTAATTCCACTATACATATTTTCTTCCTTGACTCATACATTAAATAGTTTTCTTATTCACATTCCTTATCAAAATAATACGAGTATGTCCAGAACTATCCATAACAGCATCAAGCTTTCAATATCGTCTAAGTAAGGAATTGAAAGCAGGTGTGAGAATTAAAATTCCCAAGCAAGGATTCCCAAGAATTGGATCTTGCTTATGATATAAAGTATTTGCTTCCGACTGATTATTACCGTCTAAATTTCTTGGCTTATCAAGCCTCGTGTGTAAAATACAGGAGAAGGCTTTATATGCAAACGTATGCAGTTTATTGAACGCCAATCCGAGTCCAAATATTGTTTTTGTGATTCGTTTTCCTTATCACGATTCCTATTCTGAATAAATGTTCCTTGAGTCGAAAATTCAAAAGTGAAGACTACACCCCTCGATATTCCAAAACAGAACTCAAAAATTTTCCCTCTGTAATGTTCCAGCAAGAGTTTAGTGCAAAAAACCCTCTCCAAATAACAACAAGTTCATCTTCCTTCTTATTAGCCTGAATTTCCACATGTCGTGGGATATAGCAATGAATTTCCTTTCCTAGGTGATTGAGTTTAGCCAGGGAGTTCCATACTAATCTAAATTGAACTTCTAATGAACTAAGACTGTCAGATAGTACTCCAATGACCTTTTCTGCCAAAAATAAATTGAGAATGAAGTAAAATGTTGCTTTTTAATTTTCAGATTAGTTGCACTGATGTGAACAGCCCAGCTTTTGTCGCACTTGTATTTAACCTTTCCGAATACCATATGCTCCCTCTCTTAAACAGTATGTACCTTCCAATTGGCTTAGTTCTCTGGCTGCAAAACATTTCCAAATATTAAATAAATTTGCTAATTCTGTGCAGAGAACAGTTAAAGAGGGGTTAACTGTCACTTGACTTGCAAAGCCGCATTGTTTTCTCGTAATAGGTACTTAAAAATAAATAAATAATTGGTCATTACAACCCTATAGTCAGGATTACGACCTAAGTGGTGTGAGAAGACTTATGTTGTGTGTGTTAATTTTCTACATGAGTGGCGGGACCTACAGTTTAAAGCCGACTCGGAACGACAGATTTTTGAGAAACTTTTCATGGTAATTTTACTTACTCTCAGGGATTTTGCCAGAAATATGCTGATAGGAAGCAGACGAAGAAATATTTTTTCATATTTTCGTTTTGATGTCTGACCTGGGATTTAAACCGTGGCCTCACGTGTAATAAGCCAACAGATTACCTACTAGACTACGGCGACTTCGACTGGTTATGCAAACGCATGCCGCTATCGTTGTCTTATACAACTCCATCTGAGGTGTTTCGAAATTCTTTGAGAGTTCGTCTGATTGTCCTAGTGTACATTCTTTGCTTGCTAAGATTTTTCCAGAAGACTTGTGAATTTATTATATCACGCTGGGCCAATATTGAATTGTTTCCTATTTTAGCCCGGCACGTAGAAATTTTGACACTATTTTACCTTCGCATCCAGGAGTCGAATATTCCACTGTACAGGAAATGTCCTTCCTATTGTTGATTATGTTGAAGAGGCCCTTTGTAAACTCTTCAAACTTTCTATTGAAACTATCTCATCCGCATAGACTTGACAGTTAACGCCTACCTAAAAAATTCTTCCCTCTTGAAGTAATGTTTCTGTCAATTCTACTTCAAATAAAGGGTGTTTTTTATAGAGGTATAGAACTTTAAGTTGCAATAGAACAACGATGGATTATTCGATTGACATGAATTTTATTTATCCGAAAGATAATTTTGTGGCATTACATTTTAAATATGATTTCTGGCATATGACCACCACGGCTGGCGCGGATGTAGTCCAATCTGGACGTCCAATTTTCGGTGACTTTTTCCAACATTTGTGGCCGTATATCGGCAATAATACGGGGAATGTTGTCTTCCAAATGGGCAAGCGTTTGTGGCTTTACCGCATAGACCAATGACTTTACATAGCCCCACAGAAAGTAGTCTAGCGGTGTTAAATGACAAGATCTTGGAGGCCAATTCACAGGTCCAAAACGTGAAATTTGGCGGTCACCAAACGTGTCCTTCAATAAATCTATTGTGGCGCGAGCTGTGTGACATGTTGCGCCGTCTTGTTGAAACCACATCTCCTGGACATCATGGTTATTCAATTCAGGAATGAAAAAGTTTGTAATCATGGCTCTATACCGATCACCATTGACTGTAACGTTCTGGCCACAATCGTTTTTGAAAAAGTACGGACCAATGATTCCACCAGCCCATAAAGCGCACCAAACAGTCAGTTTTTCTGCATGTAACGGTGTTTCCACATACACTTGAGGACTACCTTCACTCCAAATGCGGCAGTTTTGTTTGTTGACGTAGCCATTCAACCAGAAGTGCGCTTCATCGCTAAACAAAATTCGCTTATGAAAATCGGGAAGAACGGTAATCTCGTTTTGGGCCCATTCGACGAATCTACGCCTTACTTGATGATCGTTTGGCTTCAAATCTTGCACGAGTTGGATTTTGTAGGCACGCAAACCAAGATCCTTCCGCAAAATCTTCCATAAAGTGGATGGACACTGGAGATCCAATTCCTGTGCTCGATGGCGGATGGACTCATTCGGGTCTTCCTCAATGCTACGCTCTACAGCAGCAATAGCTTCTTCTGTACGCACCGTACAGCGTCTTTGGGGATGCAAGTTATCAATAAGAGTAAACGTGGTGCGAAAACGTTCCATGGTTAATCGAATTAACTGCTCTGATGGATGATTTTGTCGACGATAAAATGGACGTAGTGCGCGATACGTTTTCCGCACAGAACCATTATTTTCGAAATAAAATTGCACTATTTGCAAGCGTTGTTCAGGCGTGAGTCTATTCATGATGAATTGCCAAACCAAACTGAGAATAAATCACTTGACAGCTGTTAAATCGGTCGCCATCTTGAAAAGTAATCCCAACTTAAAGTTCTATACCTCTATAAAAAACACCATTTACTATTGCAAATGAGTTTTAAATTTATCCACTTTACTAAGGGGCATAAATCTGAAAATGTTAAAAACTTTATGCAATAACTCGATAGTCATTTTACCATATCCTAACAGTGTAATCATACATACCCAATGTAGTATATTCATATACTTATTTTCATTTAACTGCATACAATGCTTTGTAAGACTTCTTTTAATTTATTTTGAAATATGACACCTTTTTTAAAATATTTTTTTTTTTTACGTTTGAATTTTGCACCATTCAGTTCCATGATGCCCCTAACTGTTTATTTTATGACAATTGTAACATGGTAACGTTCAAAAGAGTTCACTTCTATGGCAAAGGCGAAAGTTAACGTAAATTGACAATGAAACTAAAAAAGGGAATCATATAATAATGTAAAACAAAGTTGTTAGGTAATATTTTTGTTATTCCAATAAATTTCACTGAATTATTTTTGATCGTTATTTATGTAATAAATTGAATTGAAAATTTAAATATTTCTGTTATTGTTATATTTATGGTAAATTGCTGTTGAAATATTAAAGGTTCTATGATGGGCAAGACTAAGATCATTTGGAAGCTTGCAGAGGATGTTTAACAAGGCTACAAATAATTTACAAAAGTCCACATACTTCTTATTCAATGGGTTTAAAAATCAAAAATCAAAGCAAGCATTTGGATAGGATTTCTGTAGTAAACTAAGTTTTTCAAGTCGACATCGAAATCATAGCAGCCAGATTTGACGATTTATCGTCATTTTGAACATTTTGAGCTCCAAAAATATCATTTTGACGATAGGACGATTTATGCCCTTATTTTGACGATTTTTGAAATCAAAAATTTACGTCATATTCTTTACTTTAGTATATTAAAAGCCACTTTAAGCTTTGCATTTACTTTGCAATTGTTACTAATCAAATTTTCCATCAACACATTCAGCAGGTCTTTGAATCCTACTTTGTTTACACCCTAATATTCATGGAATCTGTAAAGGACACATGATTTAACGTCAAACATAAATATTTTAGTATGTATAATTCTTTATCTCAGGGAGTGATAGTGGATTCGATTCATGTCGACTAGATCGTCGCTGCTACCTTTCCATGGATAGTTTCTCCTCTTCTAGCACCAAAAAACGAAGTTATACGCTACTCGTTTTTTAATATTTGTATTTTTCTTCGAAAAATTTTTGAGAGGTAATTCACAATAAAAAATTTTTGTTTATACAGCATTTATAACTAATTCACAATAAAATCATTTACTCTCAATATATTCGTGATACCGATTTTTTTGTTATGGGGAAAAAGTTTACTCGCATATAACTTATTCCCATAATATTCAAGATAGGGGTGATTAAGTTGAACTTAATATTATGATATTATTAAGGATTTAATATAAGAATTTCACTGATTCAAAGTATGACTTGACAGGGATAATTATTGAGTAACTATAACTCGAATTTAAATTTGTTCAGTTCCTAGCAACTGTAATACTGTCACATATAAAGTTGTTCTGGCAGCACATTATTTCTATGCTAGTGGTACCACACGTATGAAAATAAACATCAAATCGTTCTGTTTAAAAAATAGCAACAAAACGTATTGCAATGAAAAGCAAATACTTCGCAAAAACATTCTTATCAAATTATTGCCATATGTGTGCAATTCTGGAACATTCCAGAATAGTTCACGTATTCATTGAAAAATGCATTTATGACCGTAAATATATCCAATAAATTTCGAGAAGCTTACAGTTTACAGTTTAGTTTTAGATACAAACATCTTGGGCTGGCGCCGACATCTGTCTATATTTCTATGAGAAAGCGATGAGCACTATAAGCCAATGATTAAAAAATTCTTTTGGCCTGAATTAGATGATCGAATAAGCAGCAATATACAGCTGTTCTCAAACATAACATAACCCATGCCATCAATAAAACTTGGCCTGATATCATGGAAAAGACGTTTTGAATGCGATCCACCCAGAAAAAAGTCTTTCATGGTCTTTTGAACGATGTTATATTCCACACATAATTGTTATTTCAAATGAATAAAAAATATCAGTGATATCCAACACACACTTTCCTTCATTTAAACTAAATAGGAAGCGTTTTCAAATGGGACTTTATAGCTTTGTGAATGAATATTCATTAGATTGGAAGATGGATAGTCACCGGCAGCATATTCACTTCTGACATGAGACCATTAGACACACTGGGCCATTTAAAAGTTTATATTTAAAAATGCAATGAAACAAAAACGGTTTGAAATTTTGGCAAATTAATTTTTTTGTTGTGAAGATGTTCAAGATACAGACTATGAAGATACAGGTCATGATGTATTAGTAGGTAATAGTATGTAATATGTAATAGTAGGTAGAATATAGTCTAGAATTGCATAAAATCGAAAAATCATGTAGCTTAATTCCAAATTTATGGGGTATACTGTCTTTTTAATTGTATTTGAATTATATTATTCATACGCATCATATTACATGTATGTACTGGAATAGTTTCACTGAAAAGTATGCAATAAAAAAACTTCGATTTTCTCATGTATGAAACTAATGAAATTAAATATAACTCATACGTCACATATGTTCTCAGCATTATGAATTTTACATATTAGATATGAGAATAATGTGAGCAAATATAATGGGTTGGCGATCTGAAAGTTTAAATTTAAAAATGTAGTAAAACAAAAATATTTTGAAATTTTGATAAATTTAATGTTTTGCACAGAATTTTCATGCTGGGAACATCAAAAGCTTATGACTGCCTAATATCTACACCGCCCATAGATATAGATGATGTAATATCCTTGCTGCGCTTATGTGTCAATAAACAACGTTGGGATAGATTGTTTAAACCTTAAACAATTTTTTCCTGAAAATAATCCAAATTTCTCCATTTATGGAAAAAAAATATTAAATGAAGATGAGGGACGCTAGCTTTTAATTTCCCATAAATTCTTTTGACTTCATATGTTTTACTGCAATAGAAATAATTTTTGTTTTGAAATAATTTTAATTTATTTATTTATATTTTCTGACGATTTTTTATGATTTTAATAAACGTCTTTGACGATTTTGACGATTTTTTCTCAAATATTTGACGATTTGGTGCCTGATTTATATGGCAGCTATGGTCGAAATACATATTACACATACAGTGGAAAGCAAAAAATTTAGGGGGTATAGATTATCTGTAAAATTAATTAATATTTTTTATATTTATTTTATTATTAAATTATTTAATTTTTAATTTAAATTATTAAATTCTAATTATTAACATTATTATATTTATTACTTAAAATTCATGAAATCGCTAAAATATATTGGGGTACTTAGACTTTTGCTGTCCAATGTGTATGTCCTACAATATCACCATATCAACATTCGGAAATGTAATGGATCCTGGACTATTAAAGGCTAGTATTAAAAGTGCCTTCATATACGTGAAGCACTTTATTGATTGTGAAGAACTACCTATCAAAACATTATCTTAGACGGACAGTGGAAAGTGTCAAATTTTTGAAGTCTGCGAGTCCTTTTATAATGAGTATAACACAACACGCTCTATATCATAAAATTTAAATTATTTTTATGTTTTTACCCTTTTAAAAACGTTTAAATTATGAGTTCGTAGATTGCAAATGAAATAAAAATAAATTCGTGTTTAGTTTCAATTAAATTCTATATTGTTCGCGCAATTCTGTGTGCCACCGTTCACAACTTGATGTATACATCAACAATTGCTTTGTTTGTTATGATTCTTTAAACTCTTTTGCGAAACACTAACAATTGTTCGGCAGATCTTTATAACGGAGATCTTCAAACCACGATTATTCTCTTCACACGCAACGCGTTTTCACACAAGACTGACTGAATTATTACTTTATTATTACTCCGTTACCTGCTTTGACTTGCCTTTTATATGCCAACGTTAACAGTCTGATGAATGATCTTGAAGTCGAAGGTCCTTGGCTTCTCCTTCTCGAGATCTCTATAAATGTGAACATCGTTGTTTCATTACTGTTATTTGTGTATTTTTTTACATTTATTCTTGTAGTGTTTTTTGTTTACTTGTTTATCACTTTTATTTTATACTGGTGTTTTTTTTGGTATATTTTTGTTTACTTGTTTATCATGTAAACAAGTTCATTTTTTTTAATTTTTAATCATTTTAATGGTAAATAATGCACCATTTCCATTTTCGTAACATTATTAACGAGAAATACAAATTTTAAATCGTTATAATAATAAGTTAACGATCAATAATTAAAACCTAGTATAACAGTTGTTTCGTAGCTACAAAATACTAGAAAGAAGGAAAAAACTATTAATAAACTAAATAATAATAAATAATTAAAGAATGAACAATAAAAGGAACTAAATTAATAAGTTTATCACATAAAAAGTTACATACAATCCGGTATTTTATACACTAATTCGCCATCAAACCTGTTTGTGTTGCTAATAATGCTGTTTCTGTTGAATTAATACCCTTCCTGACTAATCTTAAGACTTAGAATAGATAATATGGTTGCCGAAAACTTAATGTATGTGAAGATAAATTCGAATTTTTAAAACCAAAGCCATAAACTGACAATTATAGCTGCACCATTTCCAGATTTTAACAGTCCACTGTTAGCTGTTTAAAAGAACCAATTTGAAAAAGCCCATAGAATTACAATTACAGGATTTATACAAGGCATAGGAGTGTAAGAAGAGAAGAGAAAAGTTTAAGAAAAAATCATCTGGTTTTATGTCATAGATTAATGTAACTATATAAGTGTTGTTAAAAATTATTATTTTAATTAGTCCTTTAAAATTAATTCGTCAAACTCTGACATCAATGTCTGTATATGAAAAGGCAAACAGTACACTTTACCGAGTAAACTATGTATTTCGAGAGGTGTTAAAGGTTTGAGATCCATATATGTATGTGCCAAATCTAGTCTATATATGATTATACTGTGTTCAGATATGCACTTTTATTGAGTCAATATTCGGTTTATTAAGTACAATATTTTAAGTGTTCAGGCATAATAATATACCCAGTTCAGCTGCTCATTCAATATTCATTTGACAGCTGGTAAACAAAACAGCTGGTTGTTTCAACAACATTGCTTTTATCTTGTATTTTTTTGTCGTTTGTGACATTTGAGTTGTCAAATATCAACAAAAAGTGTTCGGTTAATTGTAATATGCTGACTAAAGACACCTATGACAGTGCTGCATTTTACGTTTTACTCAAATTGCGTATTTATTGCGCAATTATTAAACTTTATATGATATATTGAGCTCAACGATGACATTTATTGCGATTTACGCAATACAGGTGCATATCTGAACACCGTATTACAATGAAAGCTTATTATTGAGCAAAATTCCTAAGTTTAGGCAGTGACTAGCAAATAATCGAAAATACGCTTCGATTTAGTTCAATTGAAGTAAAGTCCACTGTTCGCAGACCAATGTTTAATCCCATATGAACAACCGTTCAGCGATGGTTATCATTCGCAACGAATTTTTTAAAAATCTGTAGATAATCAGCGTACTTCGAAGCGTTCATTCAAATCGTTGAAATCAAATTAACAGAGGCCTGAGACTCAAGCGTTTTTATGCTTCGGGCTGCCGAATAATTGCTATTCAATTCAAGTCTTTGAAGTCGACCAGCAAGTCACTTAAGGTGGACAATTGTACCAAAAGTTTTACTTATATCCAAAAGAACTAAGAAAAATACCATACCATACTCCTGTCAAGATTAATAGATATAAAATAATATTACAACAGTTGAATGAACAATTTCAACGCAGTTTAAAGAAATATCCGATTACCAATGGCAGCAGGGTTTATTAAATTGATAGATGGAAAAAAATTGATTGCATTAAAATCTCTGAAAAGCTGAAAAGGTTCTTTTTATTACCATGAATATTTAAAGTCTTTTAAAAGTTTTTTGTTGTTCCACTTCATTAGGAACCTTTCGTTATTCCTTTTGCTTTCTTTTAAACAACATGGACCTCTTCAGGAGCGTTGTGCCTTAGCTTATTATTTTTTGTTAGGCTTCAGTTTCATTAATCAAGTTTACCGCCACAGCAGTTGATTGGTCTATTGTAGAGTAATGCGTATAATGGCATTTTAAATTCAGTCCTTTTTCCTACCTAAAATTATACGATATATTTTTAATTGATTTTAATATTAAGAGCATTGGAATAATTAAATGTTAAGTGAGTCGAATATTTGTTCTATCGTGAATTTTTTTCTTTTTCTTTACAATAAAAAATTTATGAGTATGTATATCATTTGTTCCTTTTCTTTGTCTTGACCGTTTTTACTATCAATTATTTAAGGTAAAACAAAAGCAATAAATCTTGAAACTGAAGTTAATAATGTCAACTAATTGTTTTATTGTTTATTATCAAGATAAGACTGCCTATCTATTTTAAATCCACCACATATTACGGAAACTTTTGACGTTTACTTTCCATCTCTTATTATTGTCAACGAACACTAATTTTATACTGAGTACACGTTACTTATAATCAAAAACATTTAATGAAAGTTGAAAATTTCAAATTATTTTGGTAACAAAGAAGAACATACACATAGGCTGCTAATACAATGATATATACCCCCTCCGAAAATGGTGGTTTCCGACATGACATCTGGAACAGAATCGAAAGGACAAGGCATAAAATTGTCAACATGTTATACTTCCTCTCCACGGGAAATAAGATTAAAATATTCAAGAGCAATATTAACTTCGTACTGATAGATTTTCTTCTCATAATATTGGGAATCTATTCCATGCATACATAATTGGTCATTACAACCCTTCAGTCAGGATTGCGACCTAGCTTCTCACACCACTCATGTTGTGTTTGTTAACTTTAGACATGAGTGGCGGGACCTTCAGTTTAAAGTCGACTCCGAACGACAGATTTTTGAGAAACTTTTCATGGCAATTTTATTTACTCTCAGAGTTTTTGCCAGAAAACTGCTGAGAGGAAGTCGACGAAGAAATATGTTTTCATATTTCGTTTTTGAGGTCTGACGTGTAGTTTGAACCGTGGCCTTACGTCTAATAAGCCAACACACTGCCTATTAGACTACGGCGACTTCGCAATGTGTAGAATCGAAGAATCTCTGGAATGGTCGCGCCAAATTCTTTAACACTCGAAATCCGCCCGAAGAGTTGGCGTTGGATGTTATATATTCTAAAATAATCGTCAAGATATATTAAAAGAATTTGTTAAGGTTGCCTATCAATTAAGTCAATAACTAAGAATTTGCAAGGTTATAATTGACAATGCGAACGTCGATTCGACTTGGCAGAAAATATAGAAAGAGCTAAACGGAAGGCGAATAACAAGTCTGCTTAAGCGCTAAAGAAATGGGCTCAGTATGGTTTGGGCACACATGCGACTTACATTGGTCTTGGACACCATGCATATGATTACTGCAGAAGCTGCAGAGACCTTGTTCACCTACTGCCCGGATTTATGTCGTAGGGAAAAAGGCACCTCGGTGGCTATATACATGACCTGAAAGAAAGTCACTCATTATCATTGGCATTCCGAGTCGCTGAGGTGATGAGATGTTTTTGTTGCAATTCAGCAGGGATTCATCGAAGATAATTCTGTCCATGAGGCCTTTTACGTTTAATCTTTTCTGATATTAATTTTTCAAACTTATTCTTGAATTTACTTAGCCGGGTGTAATTTCCTTTCCTGTAACCTAATGTAACTCACACTTTGGCATGGTAATCATTGTTCAAAATATTTATTATAAAATTTTAATTCAATAAAAAAATTAAAAATATTATATTTAAACAAAACCACATAAAATTCATGTGCTATTTATTTTTTGTAAAAAAAAGTACACCAAATTTCTTAATGTTTTTAGACTGAGAATTTCATGACCTTCATGAGTTGCAGGATTAAGTAAAGACGGCTTAGGTCAGTACCCAAAAAACTCTAAAATCCAATAAAAATGTATAGTAAGCCATGCAAGTGTTCGGTGGCAAATAAAAAATTTTTTAAAAACTTTACGTGTAGGATAACCAAATTTTGAAAATTTTCACTTACAAGACGACGCTGTACGTAATTAATATCCACCCTAGCTTACCTAGTGAATTTTTACAGTTTTTTTCTTTATTCATTTAATTTTCTAAGAAATGGAAATATAAACGCTTGGCAAAAATATCACTGCTGCTAATATTTTGGCGTTTAATGGGTTAAAAACAATTCTTTAACAAAAATACTAATCTTCAACCAGGTTCAAATGAGCTTAATCGGAAAAAGGCAAGCCGTATTTTATAGGCACGTAAGCCAAGATTTTTACAAAGGTTTCTTCGTAATCAAAGTACAAAGGCCAACAAGTTAAAAACGACAAATCGACTACATCTTCCTCATGGCTTCGTATTACTGCATATATATTCTAATCAGTAAAAACATTACGTTGCGATTTATTTAAGAAATAATTTTTCTGTATATGTTAAGAATAAAGCGATTTTGAAAAAAAAAATCTATTGAATACATATGATATAATTTTATAATAAGTCCTTTTAATTGAAGCAAATTATAGTTATACGTTTCACTGGCATCTTTTGCTTTTATTTTATTTTGTTTAGTTTTTAGAAAAAATTGTCCAATAAATTGTATTTCGAAACTACATTAAATTATTCCACTAGAAAACTATACTTTTGGCTAGGGACTCAAATTTATACTGTATAAACATACACAAGAGTATAAAAAAAAGGATTTAAAAAAATCTGTCCTGCCAACGGTCAGGAAAAAAATTGTGAAAGATTTAATATATTCAACGCAAAATTTATTGGCTATTAGATCAACAAGTTATTTTAAGCCAAATGCCGTTGTAACCAATTTGATAACCACCATGGTGTGAATTAATATGAAGCAAAAAATAAATGAAAAGCAAAGTCATTACCTGCTTATTCACTTTAATTTTTTTTAATTGATAAAAATATTGTAAACGAATAATTGAGCCACTCAGTGCATTAATCGATTAACTCCATAAAACAAAAAGTTGAGAAATGCGAGGAAATAATGTAATTTGTTTTTTTTTTTAAATTCCCTTTACAATATAAATTTAAATATATATTGTAGAATACATAAATACATATACAGCTTTCATCTAATGGTAATAATATTAATAAGAAAGAATAGCGAAAAAAATAATGTCAGTAATGTTATAAATTTCATGTGACTGGTGGAGTTAATCGATTTGGCAGCTGAAAAGATAATAAAGTTAAATTAAGTATTTAAATTTTTTAAGTTTTAATATTATGCTAATTATTAACATAATATAATAATAATATCAGAGTGAAATAATATAAAAAGAATGTAGTTGTGTTGGCAATGTTCTTCCTTTTAAATAATTGTTCTTCTTCTGAGCTAATTGTATGAATATTAAAATGTAGAGTAGGTGCACCCTACTTGTTTTTAAATGACAAAATTATACGTGATTTTAGAAAAAAAGGTTTCCACAAAACCACTTGCTTTTACAACAATATCCGACTCAGATAATTTCATTAAGAGTTCGTCAGTGAAGAGGCTAGGAATGCTTATCTAATGGTGAAAATTCTATTCATCTAGTCTCCCATATTTGTTTTTGAAGACGCAGCCTTTGGATTTAATGATATAAACAAAACGCAGCACGTGGGTGTATATGGATGTGATTATTTTAAAGGCGACCCGACAACAAGCAAACATTTTGCTGCTTTGTTTTTAGGCAATTTTATATTTTTATTCGCATTTTTTATTATAATTAATATTCATACAGCTTGCTGTATTGCGTTTATTGTTCTTATCGCATTAGTTTGTAAATAAAAGAAACAAAATATTAAAAATATTAAAAATATCAGTTTAAACATTATCACACTTAACATTAGCACTCATATACATAGTTTCATTATACTGTACTTTATTATACTAAATTTTACAAGGCCATTTGATGCACATCAGTATTATAAAATAAATCTGTATGATCGTTTATTTGGGTACATAAAGTGTTCAACTTTAAAAACACAAAAAATTTTCACTTTATTTTAATTTCAGTCACATACATATATGTATATGTACGTAAAGACGATTATATATACGAATTATGTATGTGTCTCTCGTTTCCGATTCAAGTGTGATTACCGTCTTTTTAATTCTATCAGTTAGTTGGAAAATAAAACTTTTGAATGAAATAAAAAAAATATAATAACGAATAAATGGTGTATAAACTAATAAAATTTTAAAACTTTTGAGTTATTGTTTAAATATTTTTTTTTAATTTCCCAAGAGTTAGCAAAGACATATTGTTTAAAAGTATAAAAGTTAAACACATTAAAGTGTTTTGTAAAAAATTTTGATTTTTTGTTTTAATATGTAAAATTTGGATTGTTTCAACTAACATTGGCCACCCGAATGTACAACTAAATAATTAATACAGGGTTTTACAACTTCAAGCATATTCTCCAACTAAAACTAAAACTAAATTTTTAACATGCTTATTAGTACATATATGTACTCACACTCGGCATACAAATTCTACGTACATCAAATTCATTAGTCATTCTAAAATAAAAGATACCAAACCCTCTTAACTGAAATAATTTTTAATATAAAAATAATATGACATGAATTAAAATACTGTTACGAAAATGAAAACGGTGTACATCGTTTAACATTAAAATGAGCGAAAGCTACACAAACAAATACAACGAACTTGTTACAAGTAAACCAACGTCGGTATGAAAGAAAAGGGAATAGATAAGTAAGCAAGAATGCAACAACAGGCAACGTGAACAAAATACACAAACAACAATGAAGTCGCAATAGAGCTCTCGAGAAGGCGAACACAAGAACATTTGATTTCAAGAAGATCCATAAGAATTGTAAGTAAGTAAGTAAAGACCGTGTCAGATAAAACTTTGTTGCTTTGCATGACGTTTATAACTTTGACAGAAAAGCGTAAAGCAAAAGGTGTATGACACAACAAAAACTTTGACAACACTCGCTTTGTTTGTTTATCTTTTAAAAGTGGTTAGCGCGTAAGTTTTGCTTTCAACATTTTGTGTTTAAATAAAGACTAAAAATGGATTTGGAGAATTTATTGGACATACTTATAATTCTACTGCTAATGGACGAAACATTGTAGCAGTTTAATTTCTATTTAAGGAAAAATATTAAAAAAATAAAATTTGCTCGCAAATTTGCCAAAAATATTTACAGAATAATCAACAGCTGATTGTCAAAGCACGCGAATAGATGAGAGATGCCAACTTTTTGCTTTGCGTTGCGTTAAAAGCACTTTATGTGACAAGTGCCATATAAACATGTACATTTATCTTAAATGTCGAAGCGAATTTGTAACGCAACGCGAAGCAAAAGTTCTATCTGACATGGCCTTAAGACTTGTGTGAAGACGCGTTGCGTATGAAAAAGAACAGTCGTGGTTTGAATATCGCCGTTGAAAAGATCTGCATTGTAAGCATAGAAGAATAGCGAACAAGCGATTATTGTTGTTGTAACGTCAAGTTGTAAACGGTTGCACACAAAAGTAGTGCGAACAATAATGAGTTTAATTGAAACTAAACACATGTTTGTTTTTATTTTGTTTGCAATCAATGAACTTATATTTTAAACGTTTTTAAAAAGTTAAAAACGTAACAATATGTTCCTGGTGATAGCAACAAAATATAGACAAAAAAATTCGATTAAAATTAAGTCTGCGTACAATATTAAAAGTAAATTTAATTCTTATAATAATAACTGCTGGGGTACCCTTTGTGTGTCAAATCCTGTGTTAATCTTTCTGACATACTATGAACTAAGTTTTCAGTTTACTCAAATTCTGTTTCATCAACTCCTTTATCATAGATTTTGAAGTTACTTGATGGTTCCTAATTTCCTTTACTAATAATTCTCACAGACATTCAATTGAAATGTTAAAATGAAAATTCCGATAAAAATTTAAAATTCTCTCCCCATCCATAATTTTTTCAATAAATTGAAGCAGACCTACCATCACATCATCACCACCATGCTACACAGTGGTAAAAAAATGCTCTCTATAGAGACCAGAAACCCTTTTACTCCGCACTCTTTTTCTTACTCTAGTGCTGAAACATTATATTTGTTATTATCCGATGAAATTATTATTTTCCAGAACTCTGGAAAATTTTTACATGCTCCTTGTCAAACTTAATTCTCTGTTATCATTTGTAGAGCAAAATGTATGGATTTATTCGTGCTATGCAGCCATGATTATCACTTTTTAGCGTTTCCCAAATAGTGAGCCTGCAAACTGTTTGAATACTGCATCTTTTCCTCGTTGTATAGGTTTAGAGGAAGGACTTTGAGATGAAATCTTTTGCTTTCTTGCAATTACTTATCAATTTTTGGAAAGAAGAGTAAGATTTTCCTACCGTTTCGCCACCTTGTCGAACTTTAGCTGAAAAAGTGATATCCGACCCCTCTTTGATAATTAAAAATAATGTAATAACTTGAATTTAAACGCAAATTGTATAAAAAACGCACTTAACTGTAACAACAGTTCGAAGTATCGTTCCTGTTTTATCTGCGCAGACTTCTTCTAAGCCGAAAAATCTTTTTTCTATCTTCGATAAATTTGCTGTTGCTGATAATTGCGAATCAGACTTGTTTATGGTATATTTATTTATTATTTATTTATTTATTAATTACAATACAATTACAAATTATATTTTAATTATATACGAGCTGAGTAACTTAGACCATATGCTCGGTGTAGTGTCACAGACCAGAGTATCTGGTGGGAATCGAACTCACGACCTCACGCTAATAGCCTAGCACACTACCCACTAGACTACCAGGGCACCCCGCTGATATATTATTGCATGCGGTTTCATTAAAAAGAAATATTTTTAAAACCACTTTTGCAAACAAAACTTATACTTAAAGGTTTTTATTAACATAACTGGCTTTGGCACATATTATGTAAGAAGAATTTTTTCGTAATATAATTAATCGTAGATTTATTCTCTTGATTTTTGGTTCCTCAAAGTATCCACGTTCTTGAGTTTGATCACAAAAGATTCCAATTATTTCATATAAATTAATTACACGTCCATGCAAGTATAAAATTCTGCTTTAGTTTAGATTAAAATAATACTTTTTTTTTTGTTTTTTTTTTTAAATTTCAATTTCTCAACAGCTTTTTCTTATAACTAAATTGTCGAACACTTTCAATGGAATGACCAAAGAACTTTCTACAATGTCACTCTATTTTAAGCTTTTTCGATATCGTTCATATACTGATCGTATAAGTAATCTCAAATTCAAATACATATCATCATGCGTCCTGTAGCACAACAGGCGTTAATGAAATACACATGGTACATTTCATATGTATAGTATATGTAAGAACACTCTGAATTTAAATATTTTTTGTTAATTATTGATATATTTCATAAATCAACTTTAGAATCTTATTGTTATTTGAATGTACTATTGATTGGCACGTTAGTCGTCTCTATTGCTGCTGTAATTATTAACGTAATTGGTCCTTACACAACTTTTGTTGTATGTGTCAATTTTAAACATGAGACGCGGTACCTACAGTTTTAGGTCGATTCTTAACCACAGATTTTTAAGAAACTTTTCATGGCAATTTTATTTACTCTCAGAGTTTTTGCCAGTAATCTGCTGAGAGGAAGTCGCCGAAGAAATACTTTTTGTATTTTATTTTGAATCTGGCCTGGGGATCGAACCCTGGCTTTTCGTCTAATAATCCAACACACTACCTAATAGACCACGGCGACTTTAACACTCATCAAAATTAAAACGTAAATTGTGTTACACACATTTAAACCTATTATAATAATTCTTATAATAAAACATAATTTAATAAAATTGTGTTAAATTAATTAATTGTGTGACATGCCGTCAGGTAACGGTTAAAACATCTCCAACAAAACGAAAATAGATTTCTGGTAAAAACTCTGGTTAGGTTAGTGTGATAGCTTCATACCAAAAGCTCACTTGAGCACGCATAGCGGCCCGTTGTGATGCCACAGATGAACGCAGTTCCTGTACTGACCAAGTTCCCCCGAACTCAGGAGGGGGGTCGGTCAGCGCAAGATCTGCTTATCCAAAGCACGACTACCCCGCGCTAGAAAACCAGCCAGAAAGTTTGATAAACGAGGCTATATCCTTGACATCAATGGACGATAGCTCCGTCAAGCTGACAAGGGTCGGAGAGCCAAATAACCTATATCTGCAGCTCGCAAGAGATGGGCATTGACAAAGAAAGTGGATAGCAGTCCCGTCCTCCTCAGCGGATCTGCACTCACGGCAGAAGTCATTAAATGGGAGCCGCATTCTCTCCGCGTGTCTACCCATAACACAGTGACCTGTGATTGAGAGGATGCCGCGACCAAGTCCAAGTAACTGGTTGGTACGCCTTCTATCCATCCGGGGCCAGGTGAGTCTAGGAGTAGAGCAGGACTTCTCGTTGATCCAGGATAGGTTGGCGTCTCGGAAAAATTTCCGCGCGATGGCCAGTTTAATCGAGGCAAGTGGCAATCCTAAGTCGATTGAACAAGATTCCGGAAGTAGTGCGCCAGCTCTGGCTAGCTCGTCGGCTCTGCAGCTTCCCGGAATGTCACAGTGTCCGGAGACCTAGACAAGTGTGACACTGAAGCGCCCAGAGAGAAGGTTGAGGCAACGACGACTTTCCTTGACGATCATGTAATTATTCGCAATGTTCGAAAGAGACTTTATAGCAGCCTGGCTATCCGAAAAGATCTTGATGCTCGTGAAAGGAACACAGTATGCGAGGATCCATTGTGCGGACCGGTAGATAGCCATTACTTCCGCCTGGAACACCCTGCAATAGTTCGGCAGCCAGAGTGAAATGTTCAAATCCAATTTCCCGGGGTAGACTCCGCTACCCACCCCGCCATCGAGTTTGGAGCCGTCGGTATATACATCCAGGAGTTCCAGAGGGACGGTCGTGTCTGGGGTCCAATCACTTCTGCTCGGGATCAAGAAGTTGAAACCCTGCCAAAACAGTATTCCACAGGAAGATAATCGATTTCCATTGAGGCCACCGGTCGATCTCTAGAATAGAGGAGTGACCAGAGGGAATGACACGCCAAAGAGACAGGGTATTTTATTTTTATTTATTTATTTTATTTGCCTATGGAAATATTCCTTACAGGCAATTTAGTAAAGTTACAATTGTAAATTTAAATTTATATCAATTTTAAAAACTATGAATTTAAATATATAATTACATTATTTTTTATAACTTTATTTGATGACGAAAAATCTATTAGCATATACAATTTATTAAATTCTTTACACATTCTCCTTATTGGATCAGCACCAGCGTAGTTGGATCTAAAAAATTGTATTGATAATGGGGAAAAATGACGTGACGGACGTTGAGGAACATTAAACGTGATATTATGGATTAAAAAACTGGAGCCTATATCACCAGTAATTACATTGAATATGAATGAGATATTTAACATAGTTCTGCGGCTTTTAAGTGTCGGAAGTTTAATTAAAGCTAGTCTGGCAGAATAAGAAGGTAAACTTGTAGGATTAAAATTCAGTCCTCGGAGACAAAACATCAGAAATTGCTTTTGTACAGATTCGATGACGTCGGAATATTTTTTATATAGAGGATCCCATATTATGGAACCATACTCGAGTATAGGCCTCACAAGAGATGTGTAGAGCGATTTAGTAACATAAGGATCGTTAAATTCTTTTGCCCACCGTTTTATAAAACCAAGAACGCTTCTAGCTTTATTAACTGTCATAGTTATGTGCGGGATAAAATTTAGTTTGGGATCAAGTAGAACTCCTAGATCCAGGAAGTTATCTACAAGCTCAAGCTCGTATCCATCAAAAGCATAGTTTGAAGGAATCGGATTCTTTCTTACAAATCTCATGTATTTACATTTTTTGAGATTAAGCTGCATTAGATTTAAATTACACCATAAATAAAACGAATTTAGGTCATTTTGAAGAAGTTTCTGATCGGAACTTTGGCGATAACTTAAGAAAATTTTTACGTCATCAGCGTACATTAGGATATTGGAATAGTGAATCGTTTCAGGTAAGTCGTTAATAAACAATGAAAACAGAAGCGGTCCAAGATGGCTACCCTGAGGTACCCCAGAAAGGACATCAATACTTCTGGAGCAGCAGTTTTTAAAAAGTACGGTTTGTTTTCTGTCAGTTAAATACGAGTAAATCCATTTTAGACTAAGATCGGAAAATCCCAATAAATAAAGTTTCTTCCTCAAAAGTACATGATTGACTTTATCGAAGGCCTTGCTGAAATCCGTATAGATAACGTCTGTTTGTTGCTGATGAAAAAATCCTTGATACACAACTGTTGAGAGATGAAGCAGGTTTGTTGTAGTAGAACACTTTTTCCTAAAACCGTGCTGATAAGGAGATATCAAGTTAGAAACTTGATAACATAAATCATCTGTAACCATTTTTTCAAACAGTTTTGGAATTATGCTCAGTTTTGCAATACCACGATAATTTGTAACATCGGATCTATTTCCTGATTTGAACAAAGGAATAATGAATGAATCCTTCCAAACATTAGGAAAATAACCACATATAATCGATTTATTAAATAAGTATGATAGTGGAACAGCTATAGAGTCGGCACAATTAATTAAGATGCTACTAGGAATGTTATCAGGTCCAAAGTTATAGGAGAATTTTAGTTTTCTCAATTCGAAAGAAATAGTAGAAACGTTGATTAAATTTATTGATACTGTGGAATTTGTATTTATTTTAATGTGATAATCAGTGGAATCATTATAAGTTGCATCCGAATAAGTTGTGGAAAAGAAGCTGGCAAATAAATTGCTTATAATGCTGTCATCACTAGATTCAATCTGCTGAAATCTCATAGAAGATGGAAAACCAGTTACTTTTTTCTTTGAGTTCACAAATTTAAAAAACGATTTTGGATTACGCTTAAAGTTGTATTTCATTGTATTTACATATTTATCGTAACATGATTTATTAAGTATTGTGTATTCCGCCCGGGTAACAGAATATCTTATATAATCCATATAACAACCAGATTGTCTAAACTTTTTATAGTATTTATTCTTCTTATTTTTTACACGAGCCAGTTGTTTATTATTCCATGGAGGACCGGATAATTGTCTAGATATTTGCTTTGGAACACATAAATTCAAAAAGGTATTAACCTTAGAGTAAAAAGCTTTAGACATATCATCAACATTAGTATAGCATGAAAAAAAGGAGTGCCAATCCGTATTGATTAGGAGTTCATTTAACATATTATAGTTGGTGTGCTTAAATGAAAAAACTTTCTCATTTTTGCTACACGAAGGCATCGATAAATTAAGTGGAATGGATGTTTTTAATACGAGCGTTGGATGATAACAATCTTCTGGACTGGTAATAGGGAACGAGCGTTTAATAAAGCTATTAGTCACCTCATTTACGAATATTAAATCCAATATTTTGAAATTAATGTTTGGAATGCCATTAATTTGGAATAGACCCAAATCATACAAAATATTAAAAAATTCGTCGAAATTTGAATTCTGCTTCATTTGAATGAAATAACCATCGTCTGGTAAGTATTTCCATTGAATTGAAGGTAGATTAAAATCACCGAGGACAAAAATAAAATCACCGTCTTTTGAAGAATGAGCAACAGTACTTATAGCTTCTGCATGTTTTATGTATACAGCTTGTGGAGAAGATGGCGGAATATATGAACAGGTAATAAAAATACGATGACCAATCATTTTTATTGAAACAGCTATAAATTCAATATCGTGAGGTGTATCAGTTACTAAAAGCTCAGATGGTAAATTACATGAAATAGCAATAAGGACACCTCCTCCTGTAGTTTCATTGCCACGATCACGACGAAAGATATTAAATTTGTTACAAAGTATTTCAGTATTCAAAAAATTATCATTTAACCACGTCTCCGTAAATACTAATATTTGCTGATCGATGTTAAAACTATTCGTGTATAATGTAGTAAGTTTTGTTCTCAAGCCACGAACATTTTGATAAGCGATGGACATAAAATCATCAGTTAGTTTTTTGGAACAAAAGATTCACGTTGTGGAAGTACGGCAATACTTTGGGGTCTAGCTTTATAGATATATTCCCGAACTAGAGTATTTGTTGGCCAGAAATTCGGATTAATTAGAGTATCAAAAATATCCGTAGAAATAGTAATTTTAAATGATGAGATAGATCTAGGTTGAGAAAAATTAAATTTCTGTATTGATATATCCGCATCACTACCAATAGCATTTCTTATGTATAAATCAACAGATTCCGATGTTGTATCGTAATGTAAGCGCGAAACGAAAATTGTCTTCTTTGGAGGAACTGCTCGGAGAGGAATATACCTGAAATCACTATTTATGGATCCGGGAGGATTAATATTTATAGATTGTGGAGGATTGCTTACATTAGGATATAAATTAGTACTATTTAATTCAGTAATATTGGAAGAAGGAACAATGCAATCGGATTCACGATATAAATTATTACTATTCAATTCAGTAATATTGGAGAATTGAACATTACCATCGGATGCATAATTACATGGGGGCGCAGAAACATTTTCTTGGTCGTCACGTTTATCTTTATTCATATTTCTTGCCGACTTACGACGTTTTGGAGAGGACTGTGGGGGAGATTTTAAATTATCCAAAGATTTAAAATCATCAAATAATTTTCCATATGCCGAAATGCGGTCATTTAATTTAATTGCCTCTTTTTGAAGTTCGGTGAATTTGTTTTTAGTCTCTTGAAAAAAACGGTAATAATTTACTCCGAATTTTCTACAGTTTTCGCAACACCAATGCATACCTTTATTTTTAGAAACGGCTTCAGCAACGAGTCCTGAAAGACCACTACATTTAAAATGACAACATTCGTGACACAGCCAACAAACAATCATTCTTTCATCATCGTTTTTTATATTACAATTTTTTAATAAGCAAGCCATTTTCAAAATTAATTATATAATGTTTTGCTCAGTGTAGAATAAGTATGAAGTAGATGGCAACTCTATTATTCAACTTAACAAGTAAACAAAAACAGGTGATCTATAGTGTTGATAAGTATTAAATTTGCTTATTATTTGATTTTAATATCTGTAGTTATTGTTTCTATGTTCAATTGGTGTAAAAAAACGGTTTAAACTGTTCCGATCTTAGTTATTGTTTGTGTATTTGATTTTGTTTTGATCCTTATTTCAATTTCTTTTCTTTTCTTTATATTCAATTTGCATATGTTTCGGATTGTTTTGTTTTAAATTTTTATTGTTTGTTTATTTGTATGTTTTTTTTTTGTTGGGAGAAATCAGCTGACTGTGAATTGTTGTTATTGTTTTGAATTTATATTGTTTATATAGACGCCTTTTGCACGTCGAAATTTGTTTCGAAACAAATTTCAAGAAACTTGAGTTTGTAGGAGAGGGGGGAAAAACGAGCGGGGGTGATTTCACAATTTCATGTACTCGCGAAACTTGCTTTGTTCTTTATTCGTATATACACAGAGTTGTATTTGATTTCACATTTTCTTTTATTTTTTGTTTCGCATAGCGAAGTCAACATGCTGACTGCCGCGGCAATTTTCAAAAAACTGGCCAAAAATGACAATTTGATTTTTTTACATTATATTACTTAAAAAACTCTATTTTTAGATCGTAATAAATCATCAAAATAAATATCAAAAATAAAAATTATGTTTTTTAGAAGAAAATATAATATAAATTTTCCTTATTTAAAATAACATTACTTTTTGTTTATTTTGTGTTTGAAATCAAAACATTTGCAAAAGAAATTTTTTAGTACCAAACAATTAATTGTAAAAATGAAAAAATAAAAATCAAAAAGAATATAATTTAATTTTTTAATTTTTAAAAATCAATAAATAAGGTAAATATATTAAAAAATAATAATACATTCATAAATATATGTATAATATATTATAATATTATAAAAAAATATAATATTCATATAATGTTCATTTTTAAAGAATTGTCTGGCGTTGTTTGAACCTAAATCACAATGCCAAATAAAGTTATAACTGTCAAAAACAGCAGAATGACGCGATAAAAGAAAACAAAATTTCTGAAATTAATTTTTTACGTGCAAAAGCGAAAGAAATTTTAAAAGAAAATGCAAAAAAGTTTTTGAAACTTGTTTCGAAACAAATTTCGACGTGCAAAAGGCGTCATACCAATGTACGCTATTTATTATATTTGAAGTTTAATGTTATTGTTTTGATATGTTATTGTTTATGTATTTGTTGTAATTGTTGTATAAAAACGGTGTATTCTACAGATTATTGTTATTGTTTGTGTATTTGATTTAGTTTTAGATTTATTCTTTATTTCTATTTCTTTTTATTATCCAATTTGCAAATGTTTTTGATTGTTTTTTTAAATATTCTATTTTTTTTTTTTATTTTTTTTTTGTTAAATATGTTTTATCAATAAGTAGACAGTTCACAATAAAAACTTTAATAATTTTTAAATGCACAAAATAAAGGCACGTCCGAACAGTTCGACAGCTAAACAGTCAAAAAAACTCTGATAGGTAAAAACTCTGATAGTGAATAAAAAAGTTTCTCAAAAATCCGTCGATCGGGGTTGATTTTAAACAGTAGGTTTCACCACTTATGAATAAAATTCACACACAAAACATAAGTATTCTGAGAATGCTAGATTATAATCCAGACTGAAGGTTTGTAATGTCCAATTATGTATGTATGTATGTTTACTCCAGTTTCACTATTTTTCTTTTTCGTAATTAGTAATTTCCTATCATTCGTAAGAAAATTTAATTTCTATACATTGAGGCTATAAATATTTATGAATATATCATCCTTAATATCAACTTAAATTTCCTTTCATGTAATTCATACGTTAGCGTTCTTACAGGTTTTCATTATATCAACTTCTTCTAATCCTCTGTTTCAAACAAACGATGTACATTTTGTATGTTCAAGTAATTTAAATATTTAAACACAGTGAAAATTGTTAGGTGCCTCTTGTCTTTGCAAATAAATTAAAGGAGCTGAATTATTACTTTTTTGTTTTTTGATAAACTTTATAAAAGAATTTTAATTATTTTTGAACCATTAAATAAAAAGTTTTGCCTGACATTGCATACATATTTCCTGATAAAGTAAACTTTTTCGATAGAAAGGTGTTCATTATTAAAGGTCTTCTAAGTCGCATGGCAATGGAAAACTTCAAATACTCGTATGCAGTTTGTGATATCATAGAGTGACAAGCATAATTTGAGACAAAAAATCAAATTGCAAATATTTTGACGAAATCCGAAGCACAAAGTTTTAAGAATAATTAATGGTTTTTATTGTTATTTCACTAATTTATCTCTATTTTATAATAAAAAAAATTACTAAAAAATTATAATAAAAAAATCAACAAATTAAAAGAAAAGTTATGAAAAATTCCTGAAGAGTTAATATTTTTTTTTAATTCTTTTTTCAATACACATGTTGTTTGCATTTATTTTTGTTTGATGTTGTATTTTCGTTTACATTTATTCTTTTGTTGTTGTATTTCTGTTTACATTTGTTCTTGCAGTTTTAGTTGCTGCATTTTTGTTTACTTGTTTATCACTTTTTTATACTGGTGTTTTGTTGGTATATTTTTGTTTACTTGTTTATCATGTAAACAAGTTCATTGTTTTTGTAGCTTTTTTTACAATTTACACGATGTGAAAGCAAAATACCATTTCCAATTTCGTAGCAATATGTGGAAATCTAAAGTCTGAATCGGTTCATGGGAGCAATTGTTTAAATGTACTAATAAAGATGAAATGTAGTATCTTTTATTTTGATTGCAATCTTCGAATCCAAGGGACATTAATGTTTTAAAAAATACAAAAACATATCAATATTTATACCCAATAGATGAATAAGACTTAAAAATTTAAGTAAATATTTATTTTTTCTCTTGTTTGGTTTACATACATACATAATTGGCCATTACAACCCTTTAGTCAGGATTACGGCCTAGCTCCTCACACAAATCATGTTGTGTGTGTTAATTTTATACATGAGAGGCGGGACCTACAGTTTAAAGTCGATTCAGAACGACAGAATTTTGGGAAAAATTTCATGGCAATTTTATTTACTCTCAGATATCTGCTGAGAGGAAGTCGCCTAAGATATATTTTTTTCATATTTCGTTTTTCGGCTAATAAGCCAAAAATCATTAGAAATTTATTTTCTTTTGACTGGTTTAGTATGATTCCAATGTGACTCTTATTATTTGTGTCACTCTGTAAAAATAGTAGCCAACTTAATATGCAAATTTCATACTATGAACTTAAGAGACCAACAGAGGCCTCAATTGCATGTATAAAAGCTCGACACGAAATTCAGGTGAAATATGCTAAATAAATTGCTGGCCTTTCAAAAAATTAAAATTATTTTTCACAGATAAGGGCCGAATAGTCGTATAGTGCTAAGAAAGCAAAGTCAATGTGTTGTATAGCCACAGGAAGCAGAATTTTTACTTCTAAATTAAATATACGGATATAAAATTCTAAAATTACAATCATTGCTATATTGGGCAGAAGTGTCAATATCAACCACCAGATTTATGTCAACAGCTACGTATTCATAAAGCTTTTGCGTTTAACTAATACACGCGGGAATATCTATTTCTCTACTATTTTAGTGTTATTTTGAGTCCAATTGAAGTCGCCGTAGTCTAGTAAGTAGTGTGTTGGCTTAATAGTCGTAAAACCACGGTTCAAACCCCAGGTCAGACATCAAAACGAAAATATAAAAAATAATATTTCTTCGGTGACTTCCTCTCAGCAGATTTCTGGTAAAAACTCTGAGTGTCAATTAAAATTGCCATGAAAAAGTTTCTCAAAACTCTGTCCTTCGGATTCTACATTAAACTGTAGGTCCCGCCACTCATATATAGAATTAACGCACACAACATAAGTATTGTGAGAAGCTAGGTCGTAATCCTGACTGAAGGGTTGTAATGACCAATTTTGTATGTATATGTATGTTGACTACAATTCTCTTGAAAAAACTATAGACCGAAAGCAATACTTCACCAGCAATACACAACGTAAAAAATTGCTACGGCTAGAATTCAACGAATACAGACAGGCTAGGTCTGCCCCACCAGAATTACAGCACAAGCTGTCATGCTATATATGAAACGGAATCGGTTCCATATCTATTATGCGAGTGCTTTGCACTTTAGAACAGATGTCATCGGTTTTTCTATGGCAAAAGATCTGAGCATGGAGGCGAACATGCCACTGAGGGAAATCGGGTTGGTTCAAACCCACTACTAACGGATCATTACTAGGTGCCGTACCTTAAGCTTGGTAACACAATGGGCCATATGGACCATTGAGTGAACTTGCCTGTGAACGCTAACTTATTACTATGTTCGGATATGCACTTTTGTTGAGTCAATATTCGGTTTATTGAGTACAATATTTTAAGTGTTCAGGCATAGTAATATACGCAGTTCAGCTGCTTATTTAATATTCATTTGACAGCTGGTAAACAAAACAGCTGGTTGTCTCAACAACAACATTGTTTTTATTTTGTTTTTTTTTTTGTTTTTTTTTTTTTTGTTTGTCATTGTTGACATTTGAGTTGTCAAAAATCAACAAAAATTGTTCGGTTAAGTGTAATATGCACACTGAACATACTTATGACAGTGTTGCAATTTAAGTTTTACTCAATATTGTAACAATTTGCGTATTTATTGCGCAATAATTAATTGAAATTTCATATGAAATATTGAGCTCAATAATGGCGCTTATTGCGATTTGCGCAATAAAGGTGCATATCTGAACACGGTATAACATCATTCAAATGTCTGATACAGCGTCTCTGGTTGCAGTTCGTTATAAATGTTCAATTTTCTTGAGCATAATTCAGGCTGAATTTGGGTGATGACATGTATTACTTTCGATTTCAGGCCACATATGGTTACTGGCTATTTTAAAAAATTGAGAATAATGATAAACCCATCAAAAACTCAGGCTATTTTCTTTACCAGAAGAAGAAAAAATTTACTACTACCACAATCCAATGTTACTATTGGTACCGAATCTGTACCCTGGGTTGACAAGGTTAAATATCTTGGTGTAATGCTGGATAAAAAATTATTATATAATGAACATATAAAATACATAGTTCACAAACTTAATACAACAATTAAAATATTGTATCCGTTAATTAAGAGAAAGTCTGAACTAAATATTCACAACAAACTTCTCATATTGAAAACAATTTTCCATTCAATAATGTTCTATGCAGCGCCTGTTTGGTATGTCACCTCCGATTGTCATGTTAAAAAACTACAAATCTGTCACAATAAATTACTTAAAATGATATATAACTTGCCAATACATTTTTCAACACAAACGTTGCACTCAATATCTAACATAAAATTAGTTAAAGATAAACTTAATATATTGTCTCTAAACTTTAAACATCGTTGTAGATATTCTAGCTATCCACACATCAATGCATTAGTTTGATAACATTTATCATTTGTGAGTTTTTTTTTGATAATTTTTCCCAAATTTAAATAAATGATATGTAAAATAAAATAAGTCTTTAAAACTGCTGTAAATGATTAAAAAGAAAAATTGTTTATAAATTGATCTCTTAAAGTTAAGATATAATTATTATAAAAATGTAAATATTACTGTAACAATTAAATTGATTAAAAAAAAATTTCGGTTCATTGAGTACAATACTTTAAATGTTCATGAATAATAATATACGAAGTTCAGCTACTTATTCAATATTCATTTGACAGCTTGTAAACAAAACAGCTGGTTGTTTCAACAACATTGTTTTTATTTTGTTTGGTTGTTTTTTTTTTTGTTTTGTTTTTTTTGTCGTTTTGAGTTGTCAAATATCAACAGAAAGAGTTCGGTTAATTGTAATATGCTTACTGAACATACTTATGACAGTGCTGCATTTTAAGTTTTAGTCAATAGTGTAACAATTTTCGTATTTATTGGGCAATAATTAATTGAAACTTTATATCAAATATTGAGCTTAAAAATGGAGTTTATTACGATTTACGCAACAAAGGTGCATATCTGAACACTGTATAACCTAAACTTGCATATTAAAAAATAAAAACAATGAAATCCTGGCAAACATAAAAAGAATTTATCTATTCTGGTAGGCAAGCATGTGACAGTCATACCCAGCATAGAGAACGCGAGAGTGGTATAAATAACTATTATTTAACATGTATGTCCTTACAAACAGCAAACTGATGACCGTTGGAAGCGATGAAGGATCGTTTAACGTGATTAAAACTTTAAGCAATGTCAAAAGCTATAACATTCCGGTCCAATTTATTGAATACATTCAAATACTCAAATGAATGAAAAATAACATCTGAAGTGTAGTTCGTATGGATGCAGAGCAAGAAGTTAAAAAGTTAATCAGTGGTGAAGAGGAGAACTTAGTGGAGAAAAACAAATACTGCTTAGCGTCAGCAGTTTGGTTAGTGGCCTTCCTTTTAATAACAACAGACAAAACTATGTATAAAGACAAGTCAATCTTACTCACGTTAACATCCATCATGCAAACGGTGCCTCGGCATTGATTGCAATGACATTCTTGAAAATAAGCCTGAGCCTGATATTAGTCCAAGAACCCTAACACTTTAAAGACGCAATCACAGGACTAAGATGTAATTGCGAAGAGGTTATATCTTATAACAGACAGACATCACCCAGACCCTGTATCTTTATAAGAAATGATATGAATTATTTTTGCGTTACAGGATTTAGAACGAGGGACCTGCTCTTAATAAAATATGTCATGAACAGACAAGAGATAGTGGCGGTATCAGTCTACTTTATAGGAGATGAAACTTTAAATCACCTTTGGAAGCAAATTGATTTGTGGAGCCTAGTTGCAGGCCAAAAATGCCGCTATTGGTGGAATGCGATGTCAATGCTCGCAACATCATATGGGGCAGTGCATATATAAATTATAGAAGGAAGAACCTTTTAGAATTTATCGAAATGGACTCTTTAAATGAAAGGAATAAACCTAATTTTAAAACAAGGGTTAGAAGCAGGGGTGTTAGGTTTTTTTTTGAATCGTCAAAATTAAGAGAAAAAGTCGTCAAAATCGTCACAAATATTAATAAAAATCGTCAAAAAAAAAATCCTCATAATTTAAAACATGAATAATATATTTTTCTGTAAGTATAGTTCTCTTTTTAATTTATAAAAACAATATTTAACCTAAATTAACAATTAATTCAGCAGTCTTTAATAAAACAATAAAGTAAAGAAAAAAAAAATAAATAAAAAATATATAAAATATTTTCTTTTGAAAATCTTACTAGACGGAAAACTTAAAAAACTGAACAGACTTATAATTTACATATATTTTTAATTAATATTCGTACAAATTATGTGAACAAAGTTTACTTATCAAATTTTTAGTAATATTAACATTAAAACAATTAGAAGAATTATTTTTTAAATAATCTAAAATTCCTTCAATGGGTTTTGAATACAAAAAATTCCTTATTTTAGTTTTGTTTATATTAATTGTACTAAATATACGTTCAACGTTAGCTGATGAATTTGGTAAAGTCATTAAGTTATTAACAAAATCACATAAATTTTGAAAAGCCGGTTTATTGTTTGATAATTATGTGATTTACTCTCCAAAAATCTTTTTACAAAATGTAAGTGATGTCAAAATATCGTCAAAATGTTAGAAATTGTATGGAAAAAAAGTCAATCGTAATATTAGTAAATTGACAATAGAAATCGTCAAAATGACGTAAAATCGTCAAACATAACACCCCTGGTTAGAAGTGAAGTTTTGAATTTTGCCATAGCTAATCCGAGTATTGCTGTCTTGGAGAATATCAAGCTAGAAATTTGAATCGGAAATTTGTATAAGATAATAGAATTCTCGCAAGGAGGTCAAGGAACCCCGATACGTTCATTTGGGCGCCCAACACAAACTAATCGGACAGCTTAAGTTATAAACTACACGGCATTCAAACGAGAAAACAAATAGGTAATCAGTTTTACCTCGTTAAAATGGGCATAACTAGATGGTCTCAATTGTAGCTATCCTTAAACACCAAGGAAGAGAAAGACGAAATCTGATGAAACAGCCATCATTGTGATTTTGGAACGGAAAGAGGATAATAGCTGAAAAAGAGATCTGAATTATATATTAGTCTATCCAAAAGCTTGATAAACGGTGGTTTGATAGGGTACTGTGGACCCAAAGTACAAATGGAGGTTCTCTCGACACCGGCATATATATATATTGTCTGGTGATGAGGATGAATCATCAGAAAGCATTCTTGAAACCTGGATGAATATTAGGTGTTGAGCGAGGAATTACCATTTTTGATACAGAACAGTATTCTGAAGTTTATCAGGACGATGGATCGTAAATTTGTTTCAATTTGAATCCGGTTTATTTCATATCATATCGATCATCATAACCAATCATTGCGCTTAGATTATTGTTTTTTATGCTAAGTGTTCGTTATTCTTGTTTAAGGTCACCTACATATATCCGACATGGTATAGTGGTTAAACTTAAAGACCCGAGTTTTGCATGTTTAAGCTCCGAAGAAAATAATACAAATAATGTTCACTTTGATTTTAGAATTTATTAAGATAAGAGGCTCAGAAAGTGGCCTAGGGAGGTCATAGGAACGTCAAGAAAAAAAACTCAATCAGCAAAAGTGTTCCTCTTTTAATAAATACTGTGAATCTTATGTGTTGGAAGCGACAAAAAAATTAAACAAAAAAATTTTGGACAAACGTGTATAAAACTTAAAAGAGATTATGTTACCAAATAAAATAATTTTTATCTTTAAAAATCTATGTTCCCTTCATTTCGAACTTATTTACCCGCTCTCGTACATTATAATTTTTGCCAAACTCTAAACATAATTACAGAAAAGTTTAATCATACCATATATTAACAGTCATGTGACACTAAATATTCATACTGTGGAACGTAATGCAATTTGAAATTTTATGTAATCTATTGGACCTCTGAGAGCGAATAATATATTCAGAACACATAATAATAAAATTTTGAAAACAATTTTCTCAACTTTTGTATCCCAAGAGTAAACAAAATGTATTATTTTACCTTTATTTATGAGAAAATAAAACTTTTGTTACATAATAGGATTTACGTTACCTTTTTTAAAAATAAACGAATAAAACTATCAATTCAAATGCTAGAAAAAGAACTTTTTATTCAAATAATGTCATTACAATACCATTGAGTTCTGCGGAAATTTTTTAGTGAAAAGAATTCTCATACTCAGCTTAAATTTCACATTTCAGGTAGCAATACATAATAAAATATGAAATTCAGTTACTTTTAATAAATAGAAGGTATAAATATGTATATGTATGTACAACCATATGTTATACGACTGAATGTAAAATTATTAATATCGATGCATATTAAGTTATACTATGTATATATCATCTTTAAAAGAGGTTGCAAATAAACGAAAAAAAAATCTATCAAAACCAAGTAATATTAACAAAAAAGATTATTATGTACGAAAATAATAATATGCAAATAACACACATATACATACATATATAAATTCATTTTGAAATAGAATATATATGTATGTAGGTAAACATTTGAAAATGGTAAAAGAAAATATTTTATAATGGGGGTGTCAGAATTAATATTTGAATAAATTTTTAAAATAGATTCTCACATATACCGTCAATGTTATGCAATGGATGAAGAAAGAGCAAATATATTATATAACATTAGATAGATAAGGTACATTCGTCTGGGAGTCGTAAACCTTTTTTAATTTCTTCTATTTTTCAGTAGATTCTTATAAGAGAAAATTCTCATTCTCAGTATTCTCAAATGATATCGTGTTGTTGCTTATGGTAGTTTTCGCGCAATAATTTGATTATATTTCTTAAATATTCCAAACAATACGACTTAGTTATCTTTTGTGTAATGTTTTCAAGTTTGCTGTTTCATATTTGTTAGAAAATTTTAATTATTTTAAGAATTTCTACCCTACACATTTGTAATAATAATGCCATGTAAGCTTAGTTGAAGTCACCGTAGTCTAATAGGTAGTGTGTTGGCTTATTATACGTGAGGCCCCGGTTCACACCCCAGGTCAAAAATCTCTAACAGAACGAAATATGAAAATATATTTCTTCGGTGACTTCGTCTCAGCAGATTTCTGGCAAAACCTCTGAAAGTAAAACTGCCACGAAAAATTACTCAAAAAAACTGTCATTAGGAGTCGATTTTAAACTGTGGGTCCCGCCATTCTTGTATAAAATTAACGAACACAATATAAGTGGTGTGAGAAGCTAGTTCGTAATCCTAACTGTAAGGTTGTAATGACAAATTATATATGTATGTGTATGTAAACTTAGTTTGGATGAAGAAATCTGAAAATGAGGTAATGAATAAATATAGAATTCGAAAACACGTCCCGTAGGACATTCTGAAAGTGCATTATCTTGTAAAGAAATTGACACTTCGTTGGATCAAATCGGACAAAAATTACCGTAGTTATTATTTAAATAGTATAACAGTCGTGTTATATTTTTTATATGTATATATATTTTCAAATGAACTGAAAAATTTTGATGGATCTTGATTGTTTATCGCAAAATGTGCCAATTTTACGTTTGCACGACTAACAGAAGTCGGCTAATATTTGTGTTTTTTGCAAATATTATTATTTCGCTTTGCGCAATTATTGGCCAACTTCTGGGGGTCAGTAAAACGTGAAATTGACACATTTTCAAATAAACAACCAAGATCCATAAAAAATTCTGAAAATTTTTGAACTAAAAGTTCATTTAAAAAAATATATATATGAAAAATATAAATCGACTGTTAGACTAGACTCTTTAAATAATAACTACGGTAATTTTGCTCCGATTTGATCAAACAAAGTGTCGAGCACTTTCAGAATGTCAACACTTATATTATATTTTTTTAATTTTTTTTTTTAAATTAAAGTTTGCCACTATGAGCGGACAAACTTGAAAAAATATGAAAAAATTCGCATTTGTTAAGCTTACAGCATCAAACCTTTTAACATATTAAGTCAAATAATATATGTATTTATATCGTTTTAAAGGCCCATCCCTTTGCTTTCTAATAGGGTTTAAATTTTGGACCTCAGTTGAAAAATGTGTAATCAATAACTTTGTGCGTAAAGTCCAAAAAAACTGTTGTCAAATAAAACAAATTTTGAGGGTTCAAGAAATATAAAAAAATATTTTTGAGTTTTATTCAACAAAACTCACAACTTCCACCATGTCATTATCTGGGTGTATTTCATCTTTTTTATTTAATCGCATAGTGTAATTAGCAGGATTCCATGGAGGTTCTCGTTTTATTACAATATCTCTATAATATTGTATTATTATATTCGCTAAAATGTATTATATCCGCTCTTCCTTTTGAAGCTGATTAAATTGCTAATTTTCACCAAAAAATCATCTCCAGTAGGGAAGTCCATTTCTAGATGAATGGGTACGTGAAGAAATGAAATCAATCAATCAAATTTAATATTTATAAACCCTACCACATATTTCCTCCCTCCCATGACACATTATAGTTTAAAACATAATACACTGCATAAGTTGCGGCTATACGCTGAGTATTGTTCGTATATAAAAATAATTTATGTTAAAGGGTATGTGCAAAGAGAGAAAAACATAATTTTATTGTATTATTAGTTTTAAAGATGATTTTATAAGTCATATTGTGATCTTATGATAGGGTGAGTTAATATATTCATTTAAATTTCTTCTATATTATCGTCCTTCTAACGGGTGTCCTGATAGTCTTGTGGGTAGTGTATTAAGTTATGAGGAGGGTCGTGGGTTC
Organism: Sarcophaga carnaria; assembly: GCA_958299815.1. Taxonomy (NCBI): domain Eukaryota; kingdom Metazoa; phylum Arthropoda; class Insecta; order Diptera; family Sarcophagidae; genus Sarcophaga; species Sarcophaga carnaria. The sequence continues at coordinate 75,718,182 of OY283151.1, forward strand.
AATTCCCACTAGAGACTCTTATCTGTTAAACTACATCGAGCATATGATGTATTGTATTCTAATCAAAAATAATTGAAAAAATAAAAGTTCTTCTACATTAAGTTATAAATTTTTATAATACATTTTTTATTTTGTTAAAAATGTTGTGAAAAAAAATTTGCTTAAATTTTGTCAATCACTTGCAAGAAAAACGGATGGCTTCACTATTCCTTTTTATATGACTAAAAGTTATTTTATTTAATACACAGTGGATCGAGCGTACAATTGAACACTCGCTGAGTGATAATTCAATTTTATATTTTTTTTCACTTCAATGGAAATAAAATTTTTACGCAGAATAACCGATTTTAAAAACAATAAACAAAACTAGCATACTTAATATCAAACACATAACTGGACAGTCAAATATAAAACAAAGGTTTTGTACTTGGGAGCTAAATCTTTTGCTTTGGGCACTGATCTTAAACATTCGGACATCGCCTGCATAAATTTCTGACAATAGTTTGTAGTAATTGTTGTTCTACACGTGTTCTACTCCATGCTTAATTTGCTCCGCTGTGGTGAAAGTGTACTTATACAACATACGGCTAAGTTCCTTTGAAATATACTCAATAATGTTAAGATACGGGGATTGTGCCGGTGTTTGCAGAAATATCGAACAATTAAGAATGAACGTCATCTTCGCAAAGTGTGATGTGTGTTTCTAATCGTAAGGAATTGTGTCAAATACATTTAATTTATCGCCGCTTTCCTACACATTTTCTTTTAAAGTTTATTTGAATTTTGGATTCAATTCATTTTACCTTTAGTAAACAGTACTTATAAAATAATGGACAAGATTAAAATATGGGACATATTAAACAAGTAATTTAAAAATTACCGTTTTCCAAATGACAGAATATTTTGAATAAATCAGGTTATTTTAGCTCAAACATTCCTATCAATCGTGGAATTTTCTTGTAATTGTTTACCGTTTGTTAAACATTCAGGTCGGAATCGATATTACTTATATACGTACTTACTTAATTAGTCATTACAACCCTTTAGTCAGGATGTATTAATTAAGTCCATTCGAATTACAAAATGCTGTGAGTAAGTCGTCGAAGAAACTATTTTTATATTTCGTTTTGATATCTGAACACTCTAGTGAATTCAGCCAATATTTTAATATCTTAATCGGATTGTACCAACATACTGTGATTAGGGCAATAATATTGTTACGTTTTTACCTTTTTAAAAATATTTAAAATATGAGTTCGTAGATTGCAAATAAAATCAAAAAATAAATTTGTGTTTCGTCTTAATTAAAATTCTTTATTATTCGCACAATTCTATGTGCCACTGTTCAAAACTTGATGTAAACAGCACCAATTGTTTTTTTTTTTTTTTTGTTAGTCCTCTACTAACAATTGCTCTTTAAACGCACCGCGTCTTCACACAGGACTAAATGAACTTCACTAACTCAGTCGCCTGCTTTGCCTTGCCTTTATTTGGCAACGTAAACAGTCTGATGAGTGATCATGAAAGCGAATGTTAATGTCTTCGCCTTCTCGAAATCTCTATAAATTTTGTGGGGCTATGTTAAAGCTCATGTCTATACAGAAAAGCCCGCTTCAGTTGACGCATTGGAAGACAACATTGAACCATTTATTCCTGAGATACCGGCCGACGGACCATTTGAGGCGCTGTCGCGGTCAACATTTGCATGAAATAATCCTCAAACATTAAATTATACGGACCGTACTATCGATTCAAATAAAGATTTCATGCATTTTTCTGATGTTTTTTTTTTTGAAAAATTTTCCTATAGCTCCTCAAAAATCACCCATTATAAACATCGTTGTTTACGTTTATTCTTGTAGTGTTGTTGTTGTATTTTTTGTTAACCATTTTTACGCTGGTGTTTGTTGTTGTATTTTTGTTTAATTGTTTACCATTTTTTATGCTGGTGTCTGTTGTTATATTAAGCAGTGCGATAAATTGCAAACAGGTTTGTTTACTGCATTGTTTCGTTTTTGTAGCTTTTGTTTATAATTTGGATCTTGGACTGCAAAAAAACCGATTAATAACTAATCCATTTAGGTAGCGGCGCGCTTTATATGGGTATTTAGACATCATGGTTTCGTCATTATCAATAATTGATAATCTGGCAAACAGAGCCAGTGTATTACATACTTGGATAACCCAATGCCGTTCATTGTATTGAAGACCCGGCTGAGAAAGCGGAGGAAAACCTCTCAGAGTTTATTGCGGAACAATAAGGTAATGCGTATTACAAAGCTATTCGTTGAGGGGAAAACCGTAATAATTTTCTATTTAAGACTGAAGAACTGTGATTGGAGAACACTAATGAATGTACTCACGGAATGCTCCGGCTTATATGTATGTACTTCTGCATCGTATTGGCGTGGTGGAAAATGATGAATACAGGACATGTGGTGAAAGTATCGAATCGATGGAATGTGTTTTATGTCATTGCCCAGTATTCGTAACCTCAAGATTCAAATATTTTGGGGATCAGAGACAACTCGTCTCAGAGTAGTGTACTAGAAGAAGTAAAGAACTTCCTATAGAAAGGAACGTACAGTAAGCGTACTTGGTGGATGAGACCCTGTTAGGTCTGCTCTTCTTCAGTCTGCCTGCGTAGTCGGATTGTAGGTTCTAAAGTTAGCCTTCCTCCCTAAAGAATCATAGTATTACTTAAGAATCTCAAGAACTGGAGTAAAACTTATTAAAATTTTGGAAGAAAATGGTCCAAAAGTGGTTAAACCAATAAAAAATCTATAAAAAAAATTATTAAAAAAGGATTAGAACATTTTTTTCTAAAACGAGAAATCTCGATTTCCCTTACGAATATGTTCTAACTATACTTACATATTAGGTGGTCATTCGCATTAGAGTAAACCTAAACTCACACAGCAAAAGAATTCACAGGCAAATGAATCCTTTTACAACCATAATTTGTTGTCTACATTGCGCGTCCAATAATGCATTTGTTACGAAACTTGCTAGTATAATTTTCTTCTTTAATTTTAAAAATTGTTTTAAATAAAACATTCTAAGGGCCATTATTGCAACTTGCCATTAAAGTTTGGTTTATTTTAAGGTAACTTTAGCTAAAGTGAACTGTAAATTCAGCTTTAACTTCTTTTCGTTATTATAACCTAATGATAAAATAAAGTTAACTTTATTAGCAATATGGCAGTGCCAATTGAATAATTTTTTTTAAGTGTTTTTGTTGTATTTGCTCTTTTTGTTTATATTTGAAGATGCCATATTAAAAATAGTATATACGTATGGTAAGATCAAACATAAACTTAACTTTAAAACAGGGTTCGTCAAAAATTTTTGGTTATGTGTTAGTGAGTAAGAGAGAGAAAATAAGTTGAGAGAATTTATTTATTTACATCCATAGAAAAGTTAGTAATATACGCTATTTTTATTTTCATTTCATCAACATACGTATGTAAAGCTATCGATCTTTGGCTTAATAATTTTAGATAAATAAAAATAAAATAAAACATCGATTTTATTATTAAAAGAACATAAAGCTATCCATCTTTGGCTTAAAAATTAGGCCATGTTTTTTAGATAAATAAAAATAAAAAGAATAAAAAACCATTTTTATTAAAAGAAAAAAAACGAGCATTCCAAAACATTTAAAAAAAATTATACCATGCGACAAAATAAAAAAATGAAATACGCCTAGCCATATATCGTTTTTAACATAAAATATTTTTTGAGTGTCATCCTGAAATAAAATGATAAAGCATCCGCCGCACATGTGTTCTTGTCGCAGTCTGATCGACAACTAAATGAAAAAACACAAGTATGCGTGTGAGTTCTCTTTGCACAACTGTGCTATGAAATGGTAAACTATGCTTTAAAAGTTACGGTTAGGATGATCCTCCCTTTATAAAAACTCACTTCTAGCTTATTATATAATTATATAATATATTATTATATAATAACGAAAAACAATTTATCTGCCCGTTAAAATCCTTACTTAAGTTAACGACAAGTTGTAATAATGGTCCTAAGTATTATACGTCCTTTTAAAGTTTTTTTTCCAATAATCTGACCAAAATTTTAGAATTACTTTCATTGAAACGTTAAAATTGACAATTTAATTATCTTCATATCGAGTGTCCAATTATACTTGTGAGCCACTGTATATTTATGTTCCTTTTATACTTATTTTCCTTTCAAACTGCAACTCAAAAACTCATACACTAGGTTAAGAATTTGTAATAACGTAAACAAAAATATTCTAAAGAAACGAAAAGATAATGGTTTCCAAGGGATTTTCAAAAGTATTTTTCATTTCAAGATAAAATATTGTATTTTATTTATTTCGTTTTCTATACAAATCCTGAAAAACATATAAATCTTTGCTTTGCAAGCTTTAAATCTGGAAATGCCAAGTATAGAAATCAAAAATAAATATAAAAATAAAGCAAATATTAAATGGGCACAAGAGAGATTTTGTAAAGGACACGTTGATTAAATATAATATGCACACAAACTTTATAGTAAAACACAAAATATATTTTGTTTCCAAAAATTATTAAAAATATTAAAAAATGTTACCTGATGGCTATTAAAAAATTCAAAGATTTTGTGAAATATACAAAAAGTTTAGAATTGCACATATTCGTTTAGACGCATAATTAATCTTAAAAGTCTAATTTTAAAAGGTATATAATAAATTATATTTTAATTAGTATGTTCTCGGTACTCCTCTGAAAGTATCATGAAAGTTGTGGTACCCATTACGGAGGTAGAATTCGAATTCATTATCATATCAAAGACATACATATTTCTTCATTACAACCCTTCAGTCAGGATTACGACCTAACACCACTTATGTTATGTGTGTTAATTTTATACCTGAGTGGCGGGACCTAAATTTTTAAAGTCAACTTTGAATGACCGATTTTTGAGTAACTATTCATAGCAATTTTATTTACTCTCAGCCCGACTCTGAGAGTCGCAGAAGAAATTTTTTTATATTTTCGTTTTGCTGCTTGACCTGAGGTTGAAACCGTTACCCTATGTCTAATAAGCCAATGCACTACCTACTAGACTACGGCGACTCAGAGACATTAATCACTTACATCTATCGTATGGTTTTTGTTTGGTGTAAAATAGTGTTTTGGCTTATTAGACGAGAGACCGTGAGACAATCAACGTTTCAAAAATTTCGAGCAGAACGATAAATGAAGAAAAAATACTTCTCTCGGTCTTCCTCTTCTGGCAAAAACTCTGAAAGTAAATACAATTGCCATGAAAAGCTTCTCAAATATGCCGTTGGGTGTCGATATTAAACTCCTCAACCCAGGCTTTATCAACAATGTAAAGGAGGTAAAAGATGCAATTAATTTCATATGTGGATTAGTATTCGAAAAGAGTGAACCTGCTGTAGCAAGTTCATCAGCTGAACAATTACCGACGATCTCTTTGTGACCAGGAAGCCATATTAATTGTAGGTTGCTGATCCAGTTTGGGCTCATCGTGAGTTTTTGTGTAACATCCATTGAAAATATTGCTCTTGGTAACGTATTTCTTTGCTTTAGATAAGTTATAGTAATTTTCTACACAATATCGACGTTTAGCAAGATTGTTTTCGTTCCAGCAGATGTAAATAATATAAAAACATTGTAGACGGATATGTCAATAATATTGGTAAATACCATTTCAGGACATCGATTATCTATTTTTTTGGCAACTATAACATGATAATACTTTATACATTACATTACAATATACAATATGTTAACTCAGTTATTCCGTATGAATGCAAATTTGGCTATGAGTGGTGGTTCACCGAGTATTATTGCTCTCGAAAGATTTTTTAAATCTTTTTAATGGCAAAATTACTCTAAAAAGTGGTCTGCTTTTCTGGGAAGCCCACAAAATTTGTGTACTTTCATTACTTGATCAATACGCTCTAGCTAACAAAAGTGTAACAATAAATGCCAACATATTCGTAACGTCAACTTCTATTCAATCATTATTAAAAATAATTCAGTACTATCATCTGCTAGACATATTCAGTGGCTTAGTTTTTATTAAACATTAAAAAAGCGTTGAACAATGTTAAATGTGATATTTTTATTGAAAGTTATAAGGGGCGATATACTTATATTCTGGATTTTTGATAAATGAAATGTCGTTCAACATTATTCGTGATTATCCCGAAATTTCTTATCACTGTATGTCACATTTTTAAAGCCAACTACACTGATGCTGATCAGCTTAGAAGGATGCCTAACTTATTTCACCGACTGTATATTCGTTCTCGATGGATTTGAACATCAACAACTCAAGCATTTAACAACGCTTTAAAAATTTTTTAAACATTCTAAAAAAATTCCTGTTCAAGAAGTTTCATTTTACGGTTAATATAATCGGCCTGGTGAGCAAGCAATTCCTACAGGTCGCAGCCATAGCAGCCAGATTTGACGATTTATCGTCATTTTGACGATTTTGCTCCCCAAAAATATCATATCGACAATTTGACGATTTATGCCCTTATTTTGACGATTTTTGGAAATGAAAAATTTACATCATATTCTTTATTTTAGTACATTAAAATTCACTTTAAGCTTTGTACTTGCAATGAAATTGTTACTATTGCAAATTTAGATTAATAATAACGAGGAGTGAAGGATTATATTTTTAAGTTATTTGTGAATACCTGTGATGATTTTTCTGAATTAATGCCTTTTTGATCCATTAAAAGCCAAAAATATTACAAACTCTTCACGAAGTAATTTCCACATAAAGAACGAATTTTGTCTGTAATGTAGTGTGCAATCCACCGGCCAAAAGACGAGTGTTAGGTAGGAATATTATTTCGCTTGAGCGAAATCCATTGTAATAGCGATAAAACAGTGTGAAACACAAGCCACATTGCAACGATGCTCCAATGAATCAATAGAGTTGGATACCCTACTACCATTAACGAGCAGCTTCGCACTCTCCTATACGCGGTCGAAAAATCTTAAAATAGACGTTGAGGCACCAGCCTATACATAATAGTCATATTCCAGTCTCTTTCGGATATAAGCGGTGTAAATAGTAAAAAGATCAAATGAGGTGAAGTATTTCTTATACCATCTTAAGAAGCTAAAGCACTGAAAAATGTGTCGGTTCCAGTGAACATCACACTTAATTCTCATGCTCAGATTATAAATTCAGATGATGCAATATTATTGCTGCACTTATGTGTCAATAAACAACACTGGGATATATTGTTTAAACCTTAAACAATTTTTTCCTGAAAACGATATAAAGCTTCTCGATTTTTGGGAAAAATCTTGACTAAATCTATTAAGAAATATTTTTGTATTATCACATTATTAGTTTAAATTAAACTAAATTCCTTAGAAGCAATATTATAAAAATTCTTAGCAATCGTAACTGCTTCGACTTTAATATTGTATCTGATTTGATTAAAATATTTAATTCTTATATATATATATATATATATGTACTATGTACCAATGTGTTTTTAACATACAAATGTATTGTATAATACACTCGTTCTTAAAGTTTATTATTATTTTTTGTTTTAAATAATTTTTGAATTAAAATATTTTTATTTCAAAACAATTTTTTTCAACTTTTAATTTATGTATTTATTTTAAGTGACGATTTTTTTACGATTTCTATGAACGTCTTTGACAATTTTTTTCTAATATTTGACGATTTGATGCTATTTTATCTGGCAGCTATGGTTACATCCATTAAAAGTGACTGTTTCGTGAAGTTTACATGTTGGCATTATTTGTTTCGAAATGAGCAATAAGTAAAGAGTAAATAATAACGAGTCATTCTGCCTGAAAATTTGTTTCCAAAAATTGATGAGGAAAACTAAACTACATTTGGTTTCAAAACAGAACTTTACATATTGAGCGCCTACTCAATTTGCTAAATTAACTTGATTGGAATTTTCTTTTCTGTGTGTGTGAAATGTGTTTATTTTAACGTTTTTGTTTAGAAAGTAAATTTAAATTTCATTAAAAACGTACTACATTTTGGTTTTGTCCATTTGCATTCATTTTAATGTCGGAATGACAACAATTACAATCGATATTGCAAATGTCGCAACGGTTGCAAAGAGGCATCATTGTTTGAAATAAACTTGATCGAAGCAATTTGTTATTGATTGATGGCAATAAATTAAATGAAAAAATTCACTCGTACAGTATTTGAAATTTCAAAATAAGAAAACAATTTTAAACGAAAAGTGAAAAATTTTATTTTTTATTTGTTTTGTCGTCAATTTTGTTCGTTTGTTTTCATAATTGCAGAAAAATAAAATAGAGAAACTAAGTTTTTGTTTGCACGACTTTTTATTTCATTTCAAATACAATAAATGAAAACCGAAAAATTAAAAAAAATCTATTCATCACATTTGTATGTTATTCGTTTTATTACATTTTTCGTTTTCCTTTTCTGTTTTTTTTATTAGAATGATGGAAATGTTATTTTTTTGCGGACATTTTAAGTGAATAGCAGAATAACTGAATGAAATATTATTTTCATTGGATTGAAATCCATTTCATTCCAATGTTTTCAGTCTCAAAGTGTCATTATTAAGCTGGCTCAATTTGGACAGTGGACATGCTGCTATTTTCGGTCCAACTAAGGACTTTTGGCTTGAAAAACGGTCACCAATGGGACACTTGAGATTTATACTGCTAGCTGAAAGATGGGTGACAGGGTTGGTCGTTGTATATTTATTAAGTATATTATTATTCTGACATTCCTGATTATGTTGATATGACTGACAATGTTTTCCAGGCAGAGGTAATGACAATTTTGAAAGCGATGCAATATTTGTTAAGTGAAAATCTCTTGATTTACTCGGACGGCCAGGCTGCGCTTAAGTCCCTCACGAACGTAGTATCACCATTTTTCATTGTCCATGAATACTAAGCATTTTTCAGGGAAATTTTAAGATCACTGAAACGTGATTCTTACATGGGTTCCGAGAAATAGGGATACTATTGGAAATTGCATTGCTGATGAACTGGCCACAGCTGATACGGAACTCGCAATCTTCGACATCTGTTAGGGCTTCAGTTAACTTAAATATCGTCCTCACTTATTTTACGGTAGCTCAATCTTGTTGGAACCAAGAGTGTACGTGCAATATTGCTCTACTGGACACGTATCGATATGAAGAGGATTGACGTTCTTCTGTCCTTAAATCGCACGGCAATCAATCGCACAATAGCAATTTTTACGGGTCAATGTCATGTTGGTAGGCATGCCAAAGAGAGGGAGAATAAACTGTCTTTCACGTCATGTGTCAGGGTCTTCCTGTCGTCATATAAAGACGAAAGTTTTTGAACTCTCATATTCTTAAATCACTAATTGAGCTCTCTAATTTAAACATTGCTGCGATAACAAGATTTATATTGAATTCGGGTTCATTTTCTCTAGGGAATTTTCGAATTTTCTCGTTTAGAATTGATTGTGGTATTACAATGGGCTGAAATCGCCGTAGTCTAGTAGGTAGTGTGTTGGCTTATTAGACGTAAAGCCAGGGTTCGAGCCCCAGACCAGACATCAATACAAAATACAAAAAGTATTTCTTCGGCGACTTCCTCTCAGCAGATTTGTGGCAAAAACTCTGAGAGGAAAATAAATTTCCATGAAAAATTTCTCAAAAATCTGTCGTTCGGAGTCGACTTTAAACTGTAGGTCCCACTACTCATGTATAAAATTAACACACACAACATAAGTGGTGTAAGAAACTAGGTCGTAATCCTGACTGAAGGGTTGTAATGACCAATTAAGTAAGTAATAGTAGAACCTCTTCTTTTAAGTTGGGTCCGTCACCTAACCTAACATATGGGAAAAGAAATGAAAGCTAAACAAGCCATTTAACACTAAACGTACCACGAACAAACTGTTTTATTCTTAAGTTTAAGTTTGCAATTTTTGTGCTTACCTGTTTATTTTTTTTTTTTTTTGCTATCCTCTCCTTTGCCGTGGAAGACATACTACTTGAACTTGTTAGAGTTTATAAGTGAATGCATGTCGAACACGTTTAGACAATAAAACACGAACTGCACACTATTTTCAAACATGTTTTGTTAGAGTTGAAACGAACACCCCCCTCGTTAGTTTGTGTGACTCAGTCGGAATACAAAAATAAAATTATAAAAGTCACAGACACAAATATTATAAACGGAAACTTATATCAGCAATTGTCGCTCTTATGTTATGCTATTATCGGTAACGACAATATCTCTGCGTACATGACTGCAAGCGTTATTTTATTTTTTAATTTTTATAGGATTGGGGTTTCAATTAAAAATTATAATCGAATAATATTTAAATTCGATTTTAGTTTAAATTTTCGAACTTTAATTCTAATATTTTTATAAACCCGGGCAACATTAGGCAAAAATAAAGGGAGATTTATTAATTCTCTTGGAAGGCATCATCTTGCTTATCAAATGCTCGTAAAATGTCTGCAATATTTAAAAAAGAAAATGAGACTTTCTAATGCATGTTTGTTTCTTAAATCGGTTAAGTGGTTCTCTAGTTATAACATATATGTATGTATGTACATATATACAGAACATATATATCGTTAGTCTAATTCGCAAATGTGTTAAGGCTCCTTTTTCAAATTTTACAGGAGATATAAAAAACATAGTAGCTTCCTCAGTTTTTAAAATTTGTAAACTTTTTAAACGCAATTATTTTTTTCTTTAAATGACCTAGATCAAAAATTAATAATAATTTGTAAATAATATTCGTGGAGTTAGTACCTGCTTTTAATTTTTTTCGTAGTTTTCTGGACTTAGCGTTTTTGCAAACCACAAAATTGCAGCAACTTTAACCTTTATGTCAACAGATACATACCCGGGTATGTTTTGTGTTTTTAAATCGCCGTATCTCAAGAAGTAATAACTGTATTAACCTGAAATTTCATGATATCCTCACTAGTAGTGTTTTCTACCTTATTTCTAGACTTGAGTAAAAATGGCGAATTGGGGTCAAAGATGTGGCCATTTTTTGATTCCTATCCCTTACGTTAACAGTTGCATACCTGGGTATGTATAATGAAATATATAAAAATATTTTGATATTTGATGTTTATTGTATTTAATTTACATAAAAAATATTAAATGCTAATTTTTTTTAAATGCATTTATTACATTGCGGCATATAACTTGAATGAGCGGCACAGACGTGCTTATTGCATAACGTGCAGCTTTTGCTGGTTGGCCGACGTTTTGTCCATAAATGGCAATTACCTTTTACTTTCATTCTACCAGTGCTGTCAGGTTCTTCCACGTTTTTAGCTGCAGCACTTCTTAGGCTCAAAGATTCCCAACATATGGCTTCAGTAGCGTTGCGTGTTGGAAATATTTTTGTAACATGTTTATTTTTATCTCTGTTTTCTCTTTCCGGCTTCACCAGTTGTTCGCTGAGGCTGTGTAGGAACATTCTACTGCGGCTTGTGGAAGTTTTCTACATTGGGTTATTCTCAACGTAAATTATGGGCAACGAGGTCTAGTATATTGTAGAATAAAGCCAAGGGCCATCTATTTGTTCGTCGCTTTGTTCAATATTCTATCCATCTTGTCGACGCCACCTTTATATTTGTTGTAATCTAAGATCTAGAGTGGCCTTTTCTTTGGACCTTGCACTTCGTATGAATAATGCAAGAAGTATAAACGACCTATTTTTTTTTTTTTGGATGTGAGAGCACAAGGTAATATTGTTACTGAAACCAAATATAGTTAACTCTACTTCCCGTCCTTTAGATAAAGTGAAATATATTGGTACAAACACTCGTCTTCTGTTCACTGTAACGTTGATAAGCTGCTGTCCATTATTAAACTTTTCGCTACGTTATCTGTTGTGAAGAAATTATCACAAACAATATTCCGTCCACTTCCACGAAAATGATTGACGAACAAGTCCTCCACTACCCTCTCGCCTACGTTTTTTTCCCGGATGCCGCCAATCCAGTATAAATTTGTCCCTTCATTGGATAGGATGAGACGGCGCCACATACCCACCATACTTTAATTCCATAATTGGCGGGTTTCGATGGTATGATGATGGTTAAACCCGTTACCACGTTTGGACCTGCGTAGATTACCATTCAGTATTAAAAATAAGTCCGTTATGGCTGCAGCTTTGTCGGTTTTTTACGCTGTTGGCGTGTGTTTCCGTTGTCGAAAAGTATAAAGAGGCTTATATCCCAAAAACGCCGCACGCTCATGGGAGCTCGATATAAGGGATGTGGGTCGTTTACCATAAGTCTTTAGTATGTAAGTAACCAGAGTGCGTTACACCACCCAACAAGTAAGTAAAACAAAATCAACACAAAAATAAGCGTAGCAACAAAAGAAATTCCATATAAAATATGGGTATGCTTCTGTTGACGTAAGTATAATTTTTTATCTGTTAAAATAAAGGTTAAACTATATAATGAAATTTTTTGTTGTCGTAAAATATGTATTTTGTATAGTGTTACCGTTTTGCATTAAAATCTCAATTTTGAAAAAAGTGGGCTTAGCGTCTTTGCGAATTATACTAACGATATTCAGAACTACTTCTTAAACATTATTTACTACATCGGTTCTCCGTAACCGATCCATCAATGAGCGCCAATTTTGGTTTTGGCCGGTTTCCACCAATACCAGCTCTAGTATTATTGCAGCGGGTTTGTCCCCCTACACGAGGGATTTCACGAATTCCTAAAAAAACAAGGGATTAAAAACTCACTGTGTTGTTAATAAACATGCAAATTAAGTGAATGTTGTGATTTGTATCGTTTTAGAAAAAGTACAGACCAATAATTCCATTGATCCACAAACCTCACTATTGGTTCCATATTTCAGAGTGTATTGGCATCCTGTCTGCTCTTCAAACTAAATTTGTTAATTCTCTTTGATGACGTACGCATTGACAATTTTGTTGGCGAAGATAATTCTTCAAGAATATGTATGCTTTGTTTGCATGTTGACAACATTTTGGATTGCTTCAAGTCACGATTTTTTTACATTGAAAATATTTATACTCAAACATCAAACAGTAAAAAATCACCCTTTATGTTTGATAAAAATTAAGTATTGTCTTTGTAATTAATTAATTATTATACTTATATTTAATTAATACCCTCCTATGTTGGGCTTAAATCTAGAAGCAGGAAATGCGTTTCAATAGGAATTTTTCTTAATCATTGTGTTCTCACTTGTTTTTGTTCCTTTTTTTATAGCATGTGTGTGATGAGAATAAATTTATAAGATTGCTTTGAGTTTGTGTAAATTCGAAAATATTTATATGTACGTATGTAAATGAGGTTGAAGGCAATTTGTATATATTAATACACTGAACACGATTCTACTTAGAGACCAACGCCAACAGCGGCATTTCCCAAATCATTATAGGATAATGCTAACCATATGAATATTATTCGATTATACGTATGTATTTATATGACCTTATGAGTTTTAACACACGTACAAAAAAAAAATATGAAACAGAAACCCAATAAGCAATTTAATTAATCATTCTAATATTTATTACTACCACCGCAATTTTACGTTTCTAAAAGAAACAGAAATACTTGATAGTGATTGGTGATAATTTTTATATATATAATATATATATAAATATATACATATATATATACATGTATATATATACATGTATGTTTCTAAGAAATCAAAAATTATTTATCGTTGGCTGCAGAGTTCAGATAAACACTAAATCCAATCTTAAAATCAATACCAGCTGACGTATTAAATGTGTATTCGAAGGTATGAAATATTTGGAGAGACGTTAAATCAATGATGTTAATCTAAATTCAATATAAATCGAAATAGTCAGAAAATATATTAACTCCTCTTGAATTTTACAGCATCAACAGATTTATATGCGATCATTCGCCAAGTATTTCATTGAAAGATGAAATTAAAATTATTAATAGAAATATTTTTCCCTACCAATACAACTGTTTCACTTAATGCAACAAGATTTATATTATAAACTTGCTTTATATTGTTGCGTTTTTACCTTTTTGAAAAGTTTTAGAATATGAGTTAGTTGATTGCAAACAAAATAAAAATAAATTGGTGTTTAGTTTTAGATTAAACTCTTTATTGTTCTCACTATTTTTGTGTTTGTCACTGTTTACAAGTTGATAAGACCAACAATAATTTGCTTTATTCGTTCTTCTTCTTTACACTTCTGTTAGCGTGCACACTAACAAATGTTCGGTAGATCTTTTCAATGGAGATCTTCAAATCACAACTGTTTTCTTCACACGCAACGCGTCTTCACACAAGACTGACTAAATTCTTACTACTCGTTGACAGCTTTGTCCTGCTTTTTAATATGCACATGTAATCAGTCTGCTAAATGTTCTTGAAATCGAATGTTCTTCTGTTCGCCTTCTCGAGAGCTCTATTGCGACTTCGTTGTTGTTTGCGTATTTTATTCACATTGCTTGTTGTTGCGTTCTCTCTTACTTGTCTATCCCCTTTTGCTTCATACCGTTGTTGTTGGTTTACTTGTAACGAGTTCATTGTATTTGTTTGTGTAGCTTTTGTTTATCGTTTTAATGTTAAACGATGGTACACTGTTTCCATTTTCATAACAATATTATAAAAAACGGAAATTGGAGCCTCATGACGAAATTAGTACAACTTACTTATACTGTCTGGTTGGTAAAGATAAACGAAAGGAAAATAAGTTAACAATAAAAACAGACAACAACAAAATACACACATCGAACGGTTCACAGAATTACATAAACTAATACATAGCAATTTACGAGAAGAGAATAAAACGAAGATTTAAAATCCAGCAGTTATCGTGCAATTGCAGTACGATATACTCGTACATACATACATATACATACATAATTGGTCATTGCAACCCTTTAGTCAGGATTAATACCTAGTTTCTCACACCACTCGTGTTGTGTGCGTTAATTTTTATACATGAGTGGCGGGACCTACAGTTTAAAGTCGACTCCGAACGACAGATTTTTGAGAAACTTTTCATGGCAATTTTATTTACTCTCAGAGTATTAGCCAGAAATCTACTTAGATGAAGTCGACGAAGAAATATTTTTTCTTATTTCGTTTACTTGGAGATGTCTGACCTGGAGTTTGAATCGAGGCCTCACGTCTAATAAGCCAACACACTACCTACTAGACCACGGCGACTTTCGTACGATATAAAGAAGTATAAATTGAACGAAAAACGATGGGCAATAGTGACGAGACTTGAGTGTGTGATAAATAATAGAGAATTGTAATGAAAAGTGTGCGTATTTTAACACCGAGAATTTAATCCTTGTTAATAAGAATTGCAATTAAAATTAATAGCGCAGTATCATCAGTTGAAGTTAGAATAACGAACAGAAGCAAACAATTTATTTTATTTTAATTGCAATATTCGAATCCAAGATAAATAAACATTTTTACAAATTTGAAAAATCTAACAACATCTGTAACATACATACAATATAAACTCATAATATTTACAGCTTTATGCAAACAAAAATTAGTATTTATTTACGTCTTTGTACATACATATGATGTTCATGCTTATTGGGTATATGGACATATTTGCAATCGTTCAATATATTGCATAAAGCTCTGTATAAAAGTCTTACCGAAGAAAACGTGTTGAAAATGGAAAATATGTTAACACATCTCCACTTTAAGACAAGTATGTGTGTTAATTCACAGAATTATGCGAATCCTTAGTGTATTGAAAATATGTTAGAAGCTGTTTAAAGACACTCAAATGAATTTGCTTTTATATTAGGGAATTGTGTGTGTATTTTATCAGCCTTCCTTTCTTTTTTTTTTGTTTTTGTCTTGTTGGAGCTGAAATTTCATTTTTATTTATTTCTTCTGTTTAAAAATTTGCGTTTAATCTGCAAAAAAAAAAAAATTATTAGACTGGACATAGACTAGACTTTTTTTTTATTAAATTGTACTTTTTATGGTTAATACTTGGTTAAAAACACAAATTTTGCACAATTGAAAGTATGGTCATGAAAAATCTTGAATTGATAAGAATATACATATCGACTATAAGGTATTTGAATACGTTTTCGACTTTGCTAGGTAGCTGGTGGATGCTTTTTTGATAATGACTTACACCCTCTAGAGAACTTTATCCAAATATTTACTGTTGAATCCAGATCACGTAACGGATTCAAATGAGAAATCTTTTCAAAGCAACTAAATCTTAGATTACCGGACTATAAGCCGGTATCTGGGTATATTGTGCGGTGTTTTACGCATATTTAGATCCCCAGAGAATGCATATACCACATCTTACATTGTCAAATGAGTTCCTATAGGCGTGGACTTACTGTTAACCATTAAAAGAAAATATCGCTACTTTCTTCTATGCAATGTGTCACAATAAATCATCGATATTATTTCGATTTATCACAAAATAAATCGATGCTTTCTGTATTTCGATTGATTTTCTACAAATATGGAAAAAAAACTTATTTCTACGTCTTATTGTTCCGTTGAGGCAGTAAAGTATCACGATCAGACGATTATTCCACTTCCCTCAAACCACATATATGTATGTAGGTTAGAGGATGTGTACTTGTCAATTAAGACAAGTACAATACCCGGAGGTCGAATTGACCCATTTTACTACTACATATAAGTGTAGCTCTGAAATGTGTCACCCAATCCTATTGCCTTGACAGACTACAAAATGCTGTTTGGCGTTAGTAATTATTACATGGTAAACACTTATGTGTTTTCTTCTCTATAAATTAGGCTTGAATCGGACACTATTATAAAAAAAGTATTTTTTAATCCGGTGAAATGCCGATTATTAGCCTCAATCAATCAAATCAATTTTTATTGCGATTAACCTATAAAAGTTTTGATTATCTCAAAATTGTTTAACTTCAGAAGAGTCTGGCCTCTGCTCGTCATTGTACTTTCATACGTAATTGTTTTAAACGGAAAATTCAATTGAATTTAAACATTAGACTGACATTGCTCTACAGAGGAGCAAACAAATGTTGTCACACAAACTTCATTCATATGTGGGGGGACCAAACAGCCTGACAATATTCTATTTTAGAAATCTAATACCATTTATAACGGAACACTGGCGTCTAGATGCATACGTCAGAAAAATAGAAATATTTTATAAGGACTTCTACAGAAGCTGTATCGGTAAAGAAAAAGAGTAGATCAGAACACTTTATTTGTCATTGTCTAGTGCTTGGGAACATAAGAAGAAGCATTCTCGGGCACCCAGAATTAGTTGATAGAATATATATAAATAAATACTTTTCTCAGATCACATGCAGTGAAAATGTAATAAAGATGAACAGATTTAAATTCGATGTAATTAAAACGAAAATAATAAAAATATATACTACATAGTACTAAAGCATCACAATTTTTATTATATTTAGTTATTATTAGTTACATTATTTAGTTATTTAGTTACATTATTATATTTAGTTACAGATAAAGTAGGTCAAATTAAATATTTAAGCTTTATTATCGATAAAGAATACAACTTTAAATTCCATAACGCAACTTAATGTTCAGCAGTACTTTGACCAGAATGCTTAAACATATTCCTCTAAAGTGGAATTATGTGGTTACTTAAGGGAATTTTTGTGGATACTTTATGTATATTGTGGTGTGAAATTACGACACTCTTTAGAATTTTTAGACTTGGTAGACAACAAAATTGTTAATCCCTGATACAAAAAACGCAAAATTAAATGAAATTTCAGTGAAACAACTTGTGTATGTAGTTTTATTTTCCAACAGCGTTCTAAACTAGGAAAACAAACAGTACAAGAAAATGGAATAAAAGACATAAAAGAATAACAAAAATAAAGTTAAGTTTTTGTTTCTTTCATACTCTGTGCCTTCAGTGTTGTGCTATTTCTGCAATAAAAAGATGAAATAAGAAGAAAAAAATAAAAATTTTGAAGTCCTATAAAAATTTTCAACATGTTTGCCACCCTGTAACTAGAAAAATAAATTTTTCATTATTCCTGCAATAAAAACTGATATATGACTCCTTAATGGATACACTTTAACTTTAAGAATAGTAAAGGCCTGACGACAATTGCTTACATTTGTTTTACTAAAAGAAAAATTTATATGTTGCACTTTTGATACATACTTTTAGTACAGAAATTCTTGATAGATTTGGTTATATTATATTTTAATTTCCTTTAATTCATTTTAATAAAACTATTTATTTACTATTACTACATTTTAATACCAATTTTAAGAAATTTTCGCCAAAATTTTTGAAATGATGTACATTGCAGTATGGTTTTAACGTAAAAATCAAACACTTCATGTCTGCTTGGTTTTATTTTTTTTTTCTAAATGGTAAGATTTTGATATCTAGCACCCTTGCTTTGTGGCGAGTTATAAGTTTCCAATTGTTTAGGTTTGAACTTTCCTCCGACATCTAATAAACGAACACGCTACATACTAGACTATAACTACTTCAATTATTATCATGAGCATATCAAGAACAGAAAATTCAACCTTTTCACTTTCATCCAACACTTAACTTTCAATTCCTTCTCAAATACCATAAATAATGCATTATTTATGATAAAACTTTACAAAATCTGTGAAAACCTAAACAAATTCAAACACAACACCAAAGAATTCTTATTAGTCGTATGATACATAAGCCAAAATTATAAAGTTTTTGAATTTTTTAAGCCCTGTTTGAAATTTTCTATTTTTATTTGGTTTAAAATAATGACAATAACAATACTAACGAATTAAAAAATATCTGGTATCTAACTTTTTCTAAATTAAAGTTATATGATCTGAAAAATTTAAATGTATCATTTTTGATACAAAGCTCGATCCACGGTTAATTTTATATTTTGTCCGGACAAACTTGAACAAAGCTGCCAATAGGTTATATTTCTCATAAAGTCAAACTCGGTTATAACGAACTCCGTGGGATCAGAAAAAATAGTTCGTTATAGGCAAAGTTCGTAATAAACGGAGTGAAGTCATAGAAGAAAATATAAAATACAAATAATTTTTTTCATTTATTAAAAACTAAAAATATTTTTTTATTAAAAACCAAAAATATGTACTTCAGTGAAAAATTGAATAAAATAGTATTAAATAACAAAATAAAACTAAATAAGGAAGGAATAATTTTTCAGCAAAGTAAGATTTGCCATACATGCGATTTTATGGAAACTAATTGAGTATTACAAAAAGAATTTCCCCCTCATTTTATTAAAAAGGTTTGCTCTGCGCTATTGCAATTTCCACCGCAAGTATTGCTTTAATTGGTTGAAATCATACCTGTTAAATTTCGATTACGATTATTAATAAATTACATTGCTTTTTAAAAAGAATCGTAATGATTATATAATCCTATGAATAATTTTTTCGAATTACGAATTGATTAAGATTGCAAAATAATCAAAAATTAATCAGGATTACTCGAAATTTAAGATTACCTCTGCACTTATTGTATAGAAAATATACGGCTAAGAATTCAGAGTATCTGCATATTTCAATCTCCAATTTCAATGAAGACTTCAAACAGGTCACATCACATACACAAAGCCGCAGCTGAAAATTAATAGAATTTATTCTGCAGATGTTGATAGGTTATTGCTAAAAAAAAAAGAAGAGCTCAAAGAGAGTGGCAACAGCACCGATATGCCACCAGAATGGGTGGCACGGCATGGTAATTTTAAAACATACGAATGCACATAATGCAAAACCAGTTTAGAATACAATCATTTGGCGTTGGTGTCTAGACTATTCATTTCAGGCCAAAAATTTGTAGTCATTCACCTATAGTGCTCGCCGTTGCGGAGATGGCTTGATCAATGTCGTTCTCAAAGAAATATGGAAGACGCCGCCAGCCCAATTTTCACACCAAACAGTAACTGGTGGATTAATACACATACATACACAATAGGTCATTACAACCCTTTAGTCAGGATAACGATCTAGTTTCTCACACCACTTATGTTGTGTGCATTAATTTTATACATGAGTGGTGGGACCTACAGTTTAAAGTCGACTCCGAACGACAGATTTTTTGAGAAACTTTTCATGGCAATTTTATTTACTCTCAGAGTTTTTGCCAGAAATCTGCTGAGAGGAAGTCGACGAAAATTTTATTCATATTTCGTTTAGTTAGAGATGCCTGACTTGGGGTTTGAACCGAGGCCTCACGTCTATTGATTTATTTTTCAGCTTTTAAAATACATTTTAGCGGAAGGATAACTGAATGTATTGATATTCATATTGGTTTGCTATAATATTAAAATACTGCCATGTCGGCTAGAAATATTCCACTAAAAACACTCATAATTTGAACGTTTGCCAAGGACAAAGTAACTTCTGCTTAATTTGAAAACCTAAATCGATTCGGTTGGAAGATAATACCGTGTGTCTGTCGAGATCAAAAGGATGTAAGGATGGACGAGTTCCTAAAATCTGTTGAAACCTTTAATACAGATCGCTCCCGAGAACAGATGATTAATTTGAGCCAGAAAAATGACCAGAATGGGCCGCAAGACACGACAGGGTAATTATGCACCATGATAATGAAACTGTACGCGGACCAAAACGAGTTCAGGATACAATCAAAGCATTAGGCTGGAGGATACTATACCATCAGCCGTGTTTTTCAGACTTGGCTCCTTCCTACTGCTATTTGGCTGGGCAGCACTTCCATTTTTACCAGGAAGATGAAAATTGCGAGACTAATCGGTTTGCTTCATAAGACGAACAGTTTTATTGGCGTGGAATCTACAAATTGCCTAAAAGATGGAAAAAAATATGTAGTAAGCAATGGTCAATATTTTGAGGAGTTCACATTGTCACATAAAAACAACAAAAACGATAATTTCACACCGAAACATGTTGTATAATTGTTTTATGGAGTAAATTGCTTTAAAAACCAATTCAAAATTAAATGAAAACCGCTTCTCACAGTAGTACAGTGCGCAAAAAATTTTTTTTTTACTGAAGACATAAAAGGTTTCGTGTGATGCCTGATTAGTTCTTAACATTTCCTTTTTCTTAAAGAAACATAATGTATTCAGTGCAAAACAAGTTTTACCTTTTCCTCTCCATTTACTTTTTGTTTGTGTTCGATTGGTCCTCCATTAAAATGTTGACAGTTTTACGAAAATCTTCACTACAAACAAATTTTATTTTCCTATATGTATGTAAATCGATTTATTTAAAAATACAAAAAAAAATTTACAATTTTGTGTGAATATAAAATGTTTTAACTTGAGGCCTAAAATACGAAAACAATTTGAAAGACTTATGACCACATCAATAGAAGCAGAAACAACATTTACGTTAAAGGTGTTAAAAGCTTACTGGAAAAAATAACGATTGATGATACTTTACGTTTTTATCAACTTTTTAAGTCCTGAAACATATAAATCTTAAGACGATAAAAAAATATTTTTTAAACAAAAAATGACAAATTTTTACCTCCTGTTTACGGAAAAATGTTGCAGGAAAGCAATATAAATTGTCCGTCATTTCCTTTCCATATATGGTAAGTATGTATGTGTATATAAAAAGCATTGCTTAGTTTGACCTCATCAAAGTTATATTTAGGTGACATTGTTACAAATATATTTAAATTATGCCACACTTTGTGTCTTGTTTGATTAATAATTCTAAGGTTTGAATGACTTATAGCCCGGTAAGCCATAAAATCGAAAATATCATGAATGCGAAGGGAAGAAATTTTTGTTCCTTACCTTTAGAAACGTGTGTATGATGTCGTTAGCTTAAAGACTTCCGTATTCCTTTTCAATATTAAATGTGTTACATACATACATACATACATAATAGGTCATTACAACCCTTCAGTCAGGATTACGACCTAGTTTCTCACACCACTTATGTTGAGTGTGTTTATTTTATACATGAGTGGCGGGACCTACAGTTTAAAGTCGACTCCGGACGACAGATTTTTGAGAAACTTTTCATGGCAATTTTTATTTACTCTCAGAAGAAGAAATACTTTTTGTATTTTGTTCTGATGTCTGGCCTGGGGCTCGAACTAATAAGCCAACAAACTACCTATTAGACTACGGCAACTTCTAATATTAAATGTGTTAAAGGCACAGTAAATTCTTCTCATATCATAACTCTTCTGGTAGTTGTGCCACTTCGATAACACAAATTTTGATCAAATAAGTTAGTAAACACCATTGAGTTTTTCGCGTTAAAATCAATAACAAAATGAATTGGAAGGTAAAAGGAGAGGGTCGTGAAGCAAATATCTAAGAGAATATCTTGTAATACCCATGGATATAGCATAAACTCATCTGATGGGATGCTATTTATAACAACCCGTACAGTAAGACCCCGCTTAAAGCTGTTTCAGTATTACGCGGTACTATTGGGATTCCTATAAATCGCACACTTTATTGTTGTATATGTGTGCGAATGAAACGGCCATACACCAACCCAAAGCGGTGCACTATATAGCGACGGTGTATACTATGTAACTTTTTCAACGCTCTTTTGTTAGTCTGTCCAGAATAACGATTCCAACTGCATTTTAAGAAGTCGGAATCACAGTACGAACGCATCTTTCCTGCGTCAGAGTTGATTTATTAGTTGTCATCACCGTTACATATACATATGTATGTAAGTGTTAAGTTAGGCAACAAGGCGTTTAACGCTGTTTCATTTAGCGCTGGAACTTATTGGGGGTTTTACTTTATCGAGGGTTTACTAATAGTTCGATAATGTGATTTCTTCTTTGGGAGAGCAAAGTCATCAGTTGAATAATAGAACGATTCTCATGGAAATCATCTTTACTGATGAAATTGTTTGAATTTAGATATTTTTCATACATACCAGAATCCTGGAAAGTGCGGAGCAAAAAAACATGATTTCAGCAAGACGGAAAATATTGACAAAATTTAAAGCAAGTTTTGCTGGTGGATATGCAACATTCAAAGCACACTGCTTTATGGCCAGTGTTGCAATACCATCCATAACAAAAGAATTGTTGAGATGAGTATGAACTTAAGGAAAACAATTTTGTTAAGTCTCGACCTACAGAGAATAGCTAATAGCCTTAATGGTAATTGAAGAACAAACAACGAACGAAAGCCCTTGAAAATACAAACAAGCAGTCAATGATGGATTTGGCTCTCCTCAATCTCGTATACAAAAATTTTTCATAGCGAGCCTGGAAACAATAATATAAAAGACTGTGTGTTTACTTTTTAACATGTATGTGATTTAACATGTATGTGATTTAACATGCATGTGAATAAATTTGTATTTTTTATCATGAAGTTACCAAAGTTTAGTAGCTAGTGTGATGAAATTCAATATTCCCAAAATATAAAGAAAACGAAAAAAACAAGAATTTAAGTCATGAAATGTAGCTTCCTTGCAGAGAACCATAAATACAATTCCCATCTGATAGAATAATTTACAGATTTGAAACTGTTAATTAACTGATAACGAAGCAATTCCCCCTGAATTTATCACCACGTGTTTTGGTTTAAAAAATAGAAGAATTTTTCGCAGTCAACAATTTGAAGCTCAAAAAATTTAATTACAAATTAAAATAACGTAAACCAAGAATAATTTTTTCTTCTTTTTATAATTAAATGTCAAGAAAAAGATACATGAATGTACATGAATGAAATGGGAGTAAAAAATGTGATCGGAAGTTATAATTTTTTTTTTTTTTTTTTTTTTTTTTTTTTTTTTTTTATTTAAAATAATAGCTTAACCTAATGTTATCACACAATTTACAGAGTTTTAGTTATTTATTTAACTTTTCATCTTAGAATTTTAACATTTTATTACAGTATATTAAGTTTGAAAAAAAAAAAAGAAGAGTTATTTCAGAGGAAAATTTAAATGTAAAAACCCCTGATTTATTATTTGGAGACAAAAGTATTTGTCTATTTATATAAAGATATTTTTAGAAACATGTTTTATTTTATAATTAAGAAAAGGGGGTAAACGAGATTTATACACATGCATACATACATCCAAAAGGTTATGTGTATGCATGTGTGTATAGGGAGGGACATTCAGTCATATAAGCTAGATATAAGTGGATTTTCAGATAAGCCACAAAAAATTTTAAAACGTTCGGTGACAGTATTTATTCTGTCACGTATTAACCTAATATTGTTGTTGTTGTGTAGGACTCTGGTAGAGAAGTGCCATGGCAGGCTTAGCATCATTTTGAGCAATTTGTTTTGACAAATTTGTAATTTTTTAACATGCGAAGCAGCGCAAACACCCCATACTGGGCATGCGTAAAGAATTATTGATTGAAAAACTACCTTAGCTAAAATGATTTTGTTTTCACTGCTTAAAGGAGATCCACGCCTAATGAGTGGATATAACATGTTCCTAGCCATATTGAATTTTTCAATTTGTCTCTTAACATGTAGTTCAAATATGAGTTTTCTGTCCATATGTACTCCCAAGTACTTAACACTATCATTCCATGGTATGCTTGTGCCATTTATTTTCAATTGGGTTGTGGGGTAAAAGCAAGCTTTGCGTTTTCGAGTAAAAAATACAGCTTGAGTTTTTTCCTCATTAATTTTAATTTTCCATTTTTCAAAATAAGATACCAAGTTTTCTAGCGCGCATTGTAATTTAATCACTATATTTTGACCAAATTCATGCGAAAAGAATAGGCAAGTATCGTCAGCATATGTAGCGCAATTACAACCGTTGAGATCCGGCATATCTGAACAATATAAAATATATAAAATTGGCCCCAAAACTGAGCCTTGTGGCACACCGGCAGGGATTTCTAAGAGATCAGAATACTTATCATTTAGACAAACACAAAATAGTCTGTTTTTTAAAAATGATTCAACAATTCTTATAAGATAAAGTGGGAAATTAAATTGAACCATTTTGTATAATAAGCCATTGTACCATACGGAATCGAAAGCCTTCTCAATGTCCAGGGTAACCAAAATTGTAGAACTTCCACTTTTGAAACCGGTATTTATGTGATTATATAACCGCTTAATTTGGTGGGTTGTGCTGTGAAATGGTCTAAAGCCAAACTGGTTTAGTGGAAGGATACTACGTTGATCCATAAATTTTGAAATTCTAGTTTTTAAAACTTTTTCTAAGATTTTACTGAGGCTGCTTAGAAGACTTATTGGGCGGTAGCTACTAACTGAATTGGGGGGTTTATTCGGCTTTATAATCGGGATTACTTTAGCAGTTTTCCAAATTTTTGGAAAATATTGCAGTTTTAAGCAGCAATTTATTATAAAGCAAAAATATAGAATAGCAGAATTAGGTAATTGTTTTAACATTAAATTTTTAACCCCATCAATACCAGCTGCTTTTCGGGGTTTTAATTCTTTAATAATTGATCTTATTTCATTGGTATTTACAAAATCCCCTGGATCTGTTGCAATAGTAAAAGAAGATAATTGTTGATTGACACTATCAACCATTGAAACGTGTGTTTCATCCCCTAAATCTTCCGAAACTCTATGATTTTTTAAAAAATTAAAAGCAAGTTGGTTCACCTTTTCTTCATCGCTATAATGCGTAGTCGTTTTATCCAATAAAGGTGGTACAAATATTTTTTTCTTTCTAAGACATTTTGCTATATTCCAAAATGGTTTAGATGCCTTATCAAGATCTTTTATTTTATTATTCCATGATATATTTCTAAGTTTAGATATTTCATAACGAATTTCTGTACTGTATATGTTCATAGAAACAAGGTCTGGTGTGTTTCGATATCTCATCCATTGTCGTCTGTAATAATTCCGAGTTATTATTAAATGTTTAATATGAGGCGTTATAGAATTTGACTTTAAGTCGGATTTTATTTTTGGAATTGCAATATCTGCTGCTTCTATAATGCTGTTAGTTAAAATATCTACACTGAGATCAATTGAGTTACAATTTGTTGTATTATTTATATCACGGGGCAAATGCGAGACTGATTTATCAATGGAAGATTTAAAAAATCCCCAGTTTGCTTTTTTGTAATTGAAAAACAAATGTTCAGTTTGTGAGGCACTCAGGTTAAGGTTGAATGAAACAGGTAAGTGATCAGAACTTAAAGAATTTATGGTTATAGGATTTGTAATGTATTGCGGAACATTTGAAACAACAATATCTAAAATGGAAGGGGTTTTGTTTCTTGAAGTAGGAATATATGTTGGTGAACTAGGGTGTAAAATAGTATAAGGAAGTATAGCAACTGTATTGCATAAAATATTTCCCCAAGTGTTTGCTCGATTACACATCCAATTTCTGTGCCTGCTGTTCAAATCCCCACAGATTATTACATTTCTATCAGTTTTAAGAAGTTTCCTAATGTCTTTTCTAAAAATACCCTGTGATTGAGAATTTGACTCACCCCCAGGAAAATAAACTGAGAATAAATTTATTTCCATCGCATCAGAAGTTTTTAAACAGATTCCTACATTTTCAATTTTCTCAGTTTTAACAAATATAGGTTTAAAATTCGTAATACATTTTCTAATAAGTATTGCTACTCCTCCACCAGTCCGATCGGGTCGATCACAACGAACACAATAATATCCTATTTGAGGTATATTTACACTGTTTGTTAGCCAAGTTTCTGCAAGAAAACAAAAATCTACATTATTAGTATTTAAAAAATCATAAAGCTCTAAATATTTATTTCTAATGCTTCTACAATTCCAAAAGATTATATTTAATTGTGTAGCTGCCATTATAACTTATATATTATACAAATATTTTGTTGCTAATTGTGTGATAACATAAAATTGTTCATCTTTTGTTTTACAAGATTTTAATTTGTTCACTATATCTAAAGTCAGCTGACTTATCTCTTCTACCGTAAAGAGTTCATTTGATGTTTGAGTAGTGTTTCTCTTATTATTGATTTGAGATCGTGGCCAGGCCATTGTATTATTTTCAAATCTAGCATTTGAGTTTGGAAGTTGAGGGAAATTATTATTATCCAAAGTATTTAGATTTGTTGTTATATTTTTTCTGCTTTGATAAATTCTATTACCATGACTTGGATAACGGTTGTTTTTGCGTTGAATATTTTCTCTTATATCAAGAAATGATGCTCTTACTGGACATGAAATGTCAGTTGATGTATGCGTGTTGTTGCAATTTGCACATTTTACTTTATCTTTATTTTTACAATCTTTGGTTTTGTGTCTACCAGAGCAGTAAGCACATTTTGTTTTAATGGAGCAACCTTTTTCTCCATGTCCAAACATTTGACAGTTATGACATTGAATTGGTTTGTTTTTAATCTTTCTTTGATAATCCCATCGAATTATCATATGAAAAAGAGATTTGACGTTTTGTTTTAAATCACGGAGTTTAACTGTTCCATTTGGAAAGTAAACAATATAAAGAGTATCGATATACTCATTATATTTCTTTTCAATTTTTTTGACATCAATGCAATTGTATTTAAGAGAATTTAATTCTTTTTTTAATTCTTCCTCAGATTTACCTTCAAGGCCAAATAAGACAAATTTAAATGGTTTATCATGTTTTGATTCATGGGTAAAAAATTGACAGTTATGTTCTTTTAGAATAGTAACAATAACGTTGAAAGTGTCTGTTGATTCACAAATTATTTCGATTCCAATTGAAATCTTTTTTATACAGTATTTAGTCATACCAGCGTTTTTAAACATTTTATGAAAAGATTCACAATTATGTGAAAGCACTTTTATTGGTGAAATAAATTCTTTTTTGGTGTTTTGCACTTGAGTGTCTGTGTTATTTGCATTTTCAGCATCTTCATCTTCATCCAATGCCTGCAAAGGAGTCCAAAAATTAAACTTCCTCATTTTACTACCAGAGGAATTTTCTGAGGACCATAAGTCCTCAGATTTAACTTGAGCTTTTCGTTTATTAATTTTGATTTTTTTTTTTTTTTTATTAACAAATTATTCACTGAAGCGAAGAAAGAGACACGTCATTCACAGCTGAGAGAGAGAGAGCTGATGGAAGTTATAATTTAATTCATAATTACATTTTTAATTAAGCAGCATAACAAACAGACAATGAAATTCTGTTTCATTTATAAATATTAAGAGATGGTAACAAAAGAAAAATAAAATATATGTAATTGAGACGAAACTTTAAAGAAGACTTTAAATCTCAGTTTATATGAATTCTTTGGAAAACATATTTTTATAAGTGAGGTGTGTACAATGAAACAAAGTGATTGATATTTTTTTTTATTCGTTTGAAAGATTCAGTGATGCCATTACATGTAATATAGTGCCGTTCAAATGTCTGTCAATGTTTCTCTGAGTGAAGCTCATCCAAAATGTCGAAATTTTCATGACTCATGAGTCGTATACATCAGGTTTAATTTGACCGTGGCGAGTATTATGATGGTTATGATAACCGCTGTGGTTTGTGACTTATTTGCTTATTTAAAAACCACACAAGAAATAGTTAAACGTGGTCAAATGGCACAATCTTCGTTTCCAGTTCACATTAACTTTACGCGAGATGACCATATCTTTAAATAGTTCGTGGCACGCAACCCCGTCCTGTTGAAAGCACATGTTATTGGCGTTCAGATGAACACTCCAGGTCAAATTAAGTTGGCAATCATCGACATATAGTTGAGAATGATGGCCTGACAACTCGGATATAGACCGAAGACGCCGTCAGTCCAGACCAAACAGTCACTTTTCAAGATGCATTTGATACTCTAGGCTCTCATATGGATTGGTATCCCAACAAATTTGACAATTTCGAT
Organism: Sarcophaga carnaria; assembly: GCA_958299815.1. Taxonomy (NCBI): domain Eukaryota; kingdom Metazoa; phylum Arthropoda; class Insecta; order Diptera; family Sarcophagidae; genus Sarcophaga; species Sarcophaga carnaria. Next base: position 75,746,985 of record OY283151.1, read on the forward strand.
TGTTCCCGTACCCTTTCTTTCAGAAATGGGCCTCATTGCGCTTGATGAGGGTAATTGCTCCAGAACCCTTTTAACAAACACACGTCGTCGTCAATGGTGCTTGTCTATCCATCCAGGGTGATTTTATAAAACAGTCTAAATAAATGACATACTTCAGTAGACTTATGGCAAAAACACTGAGAGTAAAACAAAATTCTCATAGTTCGAAGTCTACATTAAACAGAAGTGACGGGAACTTATTTTTAAAATTCACATACACAACATGAAAGGTGTGAGAAGCTAGGTTGTAATCCTAACTAAAGGGTTGTAATCAAGTAAGTAGATAAGGAAACTGTCATGTAGCAGCATGCAAACCGCATAGATGATACGAACCCTAACAATGTAGTTATTAATGAATATAATTTTTACAGTGCTGGACATTACTTAAATTGTAATTACTCTTCTCCTAAAAAGGTAAGGCGTTTAGTAAATCCAATTTTTGTCTGAAATAAAATTAAATCTTCTAATTTTTTTTCATGATTTCATATAAAATTATTAAGATTGTGTATACATAGTTGTCATTGGAATAGACAACCATGCCTTATTTTTAACTCGAAACAGTGTGTTTTGACGCCGACGTGTTAGCTTCCGATATTTCAAAATCAGGTGATTGAGAGAATCACTGACATTATCTTAGAAAAATCTTCTAAATTGGACGTGACATAAGGGTTAAAATCATGTTCGAATTTTTAATGTTGAAAAGTTTTGTTATCTCCTCCAGTAATTCCATAATTGCGACGATGTTTTTCAAAGATCCTAAGTAAACTTATACCATAACAAGTCCATATCCATGTTGTTCACGCTGGCCACCTTAATCTTAAGCTTAACTTAAGTTTTGTACAACCGTGTGGTTGTGTGATTGTGAATTGTTAATACTATGACAGATTTGTCAAAAATATATAAGAAAAGAGATATTACTACCCGATCCACCCCCGGAGCTAAAGGTACGTTTTGTGTACAAATAAATAATAATTGATAATTTAAAACTAATACATTTTGTATTTTTTATTTACCCCGTATTCTCGCAAAATATTTTATTTTATTATTTCCCCGCTCACCACCACATTTTGGTCCAATCGAGCCGGATCATCCCCTAAATAAAATAAAATATTTGCGAGACTATATTTGCAGATTGTCTACAAGATCGCCATACTGGTTTTTTTCTTGGATAAATTACACCCTTTTCTCCCCTCCATATAATTTTTATATTGTAATTTGATATTAATTTTAATTTTTCAAGGTATGTAATTTGAATTTTTGGATATAAAAAAGTGAAGTGTATTATTTAAAAGAAGTGTAAGAATATAAAGAATATAAAGTCAAAATTGAAAGTGCGTTGTTGTTGTCGGAAAGCAATAAATACAAACAAGTGCATTGGTGTTGCTTTGTTTTGCATAAGTAAGAAGTGCACAAGTGTTGTTTTTTTATTTTATTTTGTTTACTGGTTTTGTAAGTAAACAGTTTATTGCTTTCTGTGCGAAATTTTCGATTTTTACTAAGCCGCTGTTAATAATTTTCGATTGTTGACATTATTTTTTGCGTTTTTTTTCTCGACAATTTTTTATATTCTTACGCTTAAATTAAAATTATTTGAACTTTTTCGATAAAGTTGCGATAACTTTTAAGTATATTTATACCGAGTATATATACATTTTATAATATTTTAATATATTTCTCCGTGCACTTTAAATTTTTCGATTCCTTTTTTTGAATTTTGTTTCGGAAATTTTCGCAAACCCTTTTTTGGTAACATTTATGGTAACATTTTAAAGTTTTTCGCGAATATTTCTTTAAGTTCTGTAATTGAAGGTGATATTTTAATACAGTTCTGTTTGAACTTTCGTTTTATTTTCGATACCCCATATTTTTTGGGAGTTTTAATTAATTTAAATTTTCAAATTCTATTTGAGTTATTTTTCTCGATAAATTAATTACAAAAACCCGAATTGTAGCAAATGGCCGCTTTGCGAAATTTAAATAGAAATTATAACCGCTTAGGCGATTTGGAAAGCTTTATTCAGGCTGTTCCGCGAGAGGAACATTCGGTTCACTCTCTAGGTGTTCATCGGCAGGAGTTGACCCGTTTGTGGGAAGTCTTTCGTGACAGTTACGAAGACTTGTTGGAAAATGCCTATGACACCAAAGTCTCGACAAAAGACGCGAAGGCCAAATATATGTCGGGATATACCTTGTATTTTCAATCCGCTTCATTTATTGACGGATTAATTGATAGCCTTAAGAGTAAGGCCGCGAAACCGTTTACTAACACAGTCCCCATTCACCTTCCCCCATGTGACACCCCAACTTTCTCTGGCGATTATGCGTCTTGGCCTACATTTCGAGATATGTTTTCGGCCATTTACGGAATTAACCCCCATATTAGCAACATCCAAAGGATGTACTATCTCTTACAGAAGACAGAAGGTGAGGCGAGGGACATTATTCGAACTTGGCCCATGACGAATGATGGTTTCGACATGGCGTGGCAGAATCTTGTAGATCGGTATGAGAATAAGCGCGTTTTAGTAATTTCTCAATTGAAAACACTCTTTAACCTCCCTTCCATATCTAAGGAATCTGGCCCTTCCATTAAAAGTTTGCAACGAACAATTAATGATTGTATAACGAATTTGTCGTTGCTGGGCATCGAAACTAAAAATTGGGACATAATTTTTGTGTACATTTGTTCCACTAAACTCCCCGAACACACCCTGGGTCTTTGGGAGCAATCTCAAGGGCCTTGCTCTGACCTACCAAAGTGGAGCAGAATGGACGAATTCCTGACGGCTAGATATCGAACTCTGGAATCAGTATCGGACATTATCGGCAGCCACAATTTTACCAAGGCTACTGATAGCCCTCGAAAATTCAAAGCTTATGAGACTGTTGCCCCGAATATAACCCAAAGAAAATGTCCAGTCTGCAATGGAAATCACCCCATTCGTCTATGTTCAGTTTTTTTGAGAATGACGGTTAGTGATCGTTTATCAGCCGTTAAAAGGCATCTGTGTTGCACAAATTGTTTGGCCGTTTCTCATGAGTCCAAAAGATGCCATAGCTCTAACGTTTGCTATATTTGCAAACAAAAACATCATTCGCTACTTCACCGTAGCGAATCTTCTACCCGGGAGAGACCGAGAGCTGAAACCAGCCTCGTTAGCACCTTTTCCCCAGATCGCTCTTTAGAAATCCCCCGGCCTCCTGAGCAAAAGCGAAATGAAGTGGATAATGGCCCATCTACATCCACTGCTCGATCTTTTCAGAACTTCGCTACCCGACTACAGTCCACCCCGTCTTCAACAGTTCTGTTAGGAACTGTCCGTGTGAATATAGAATTAGGTCATGCCATTTTCACTGCAAGAGCTCTGATAGACCCAGCGTCTCAAGCTACTTTCATCTCTCAAAAGTTGCAACGGCAGCTAGATCTTCCGACCTATTCGGCACCTGCTGCCGCTGTTGTGGGCCTTAATGGCGCAGTGGTAGCAAACTCTAGAAAAGTTTGTATTGTTTCATTAAGGTCTCCCATTAATCCAAAGTTTAAATTGACCACGGAGGCGTATGTTGTTGAAGAACTTACTGGTCAATTACCCACATGCTCGTATGATGATTTCGATACTCGTACTCGTACACCTGATCTCCCGGTATCAGATTTTAAATATTCCCATATGGATTTGTTATTAGGTGGAGATGTATACCCCCAGACAATGCTTTCTGGATTTCTAAAGGACCCCAAAAACCCTTTGATCGCCCAACAAACCGTTTTCGGTTGGGTTGTGACTGGTAAAATACCTCAGTCAAATTCGTTTCCTTTTAAGTCTGATTTGAGTCTTGGTCCATCTCGTAAGGGTGCGTTTGCTCGAAATATGAAATCTGATTATTATAGAACCCCGAGGTTAAAACTTAATACGAGGGAGTTATTGGGGAATACCCTTCCCTAGACGACTCGCGGACCATCACTCTATTTTATTCTCCTCCTAACCCAACTTTACTATTTACCCCATTATGTCGTTTTAAGTCCCAACACTCATCTTTTTTCTTATGCATCCACTAGTTTCCTAATTTTTGAAATTGTCAGACGCCAGCACCGCTAAAACTCTGGGTTTACGTTGGAATGCGAGCATTGAAACAATTTGCTTCAAGCCAGCTCCAACGCCCTATTTCTCTATAGTCACAAAACGTTCTGTCTTGTCTCAAATAGCCAAAGCTATTTGACCCCGTTGGGTGAGTGGCACCTAAAACCGTGGTTGCTAAGATTATTTTATGCGACAAATTTGTAAAGGCAGAACAGATTGTAACGAATGTTTGGAACCCATGACGTTTAACAGATGGCTTGAGTTTGTCGATGATTATTCGTACATCGACAGGATTAACATCCCCCGTTGGGTTAATTTTAACCCTCTGCGTGAAGTACTTCATGTAATTTGTGATGCTTCAGAGAGCATCTGTTGCCATCCTGTGTAGTAGAGTCCTAACCCCGTTTGGTGAATTTGTCACCCACTTACTCGCTGCCAAAGTAAAGTTGTGCCTGTAGAAGTGTAAACTTTACCCCGTTTAGAGCTCTGCGATGTAACTCTATTGGCAAAAAAATGGTATTTTCACTTCGTAAGAAGCTGAATCTTACCAGATCGGAAGCCTTTGTGGGACAGTTTCGACTATCGTTCTGTTCTGGCTTCAAAACCCCCCCGTGCCATTGGCCAACTTTGTGGCATATCGAGTATCGTTTATCGTGGACCAGGTAGGCACTGACAATTGGAATCACGTGGAACCTCTGCATAGAGTTGACACCCTAGATGACCGTTTTTACTCGTCAGGATAATCACCAGGAAAATTTTGTTATCGACCACGTTGTCATTCGTCGTGACAATTAACCACATAAAGATCGGTTTTATTTTGTACCTGATTCGAAGTGCGAGTGGCTGAAATTCGAACTGCCAATGGCGTTCTAATATCGGCAATTGAGAAGCTCGTGCTGCTCCCTAATTAAGAGCAAAACGAATTCGTTTTCCTGTTTTTCTCTGTTGTGTGTTTGTGGTTTTCATTTACAGATATTCCAATACCCCGTAGGCTAATTGTCGAACGCCTGAGAAACAAACACCACGAAAATAAACGTTGGCAACGAAAAGCCGTCTACTCTACAGGATGCAGAAGAAGAGCGCAACCCACAACCAGGCTCTCAAGAGAACGTGCTCGTATGCAGGTCAGCGTTCCACCAGTAAGGGGCCTGTCATGGTTGCTTCTTATGCGACATCGGGGGCTACCATTGTAATAAACGTGCTAGGCAAATAGCTCGTTTTCCTGACAGATTTGTCAAAAATATATAAGAAAAGAGATATTACTACCCGATCCACCCCCGAAGCTAAAGGTACGTTTTGTGTACAAATAAATAATAATTGATAATTTAAAACTAATACATTTTGTATTTTTTATTTACCCCGTATTCTCGCAAAATATTTTATTTTATTATTTCCCCGCTCACCCCCACACATGTTTTACTATTCGAGTACAATATTTATGATTTAATTTAATTTTTCTCTTATACGATCAGAATCAACAAATTTAAATTTAAGATTTTCCCGGCACGTAGATGTCTGCTTTCCTGTTCTATTAGGTTGTTCGGAAAGTAGTTTCGTTTTTTTTTGTGGAAATGAAAGAAAGTTTTCGTATAATATCAATCAAGTGGTCATAAACTGTAGAATTTGATAAATATAAACTCAATCCGATCTCAAGTATTGTTATTCGCCCGTTCGCATCAATTAATGCCTTTTGTGCGTCCCGAACGTGGCGCATCTTAGACATAAAAATTGCCGGATCGAAATATAGCGAACCAGTTCTGGCAATGACGTACTGTCAACACACCTTCTCCATACACATCGGCCTTTCTGGCTTGAACATTTACCTTTTCTGTAGTAAAACAGTAAGATATGCCGAAAACGTTGCTTATCGCTCTCCATATTTAAAAGGGCACCAACCAAATACTGCTGCGTAGAATTAATTGGAATTTTTCACACACAAGCCTTGCTGTATGCGCTCTCAAAGCGCATTTCTCTCTGTCGGAAAAAAACGAAATTACTTTCCGAACAACCCAATATAAATTTTTTAACATTTCGTGTACTTACTATCATATTTAGAATGTCTGCAGCTCTTGGAACTGAAACATGTGGATTTTCTTTCTTTTTTTCCAGTTTAAATTTACTGCATAACACGTCGTCAGCCAGAAATAAAAAGTGTCTTAAATTTTTCTTAATTGAGTTTTTCTACAACGAAATGTAAGAGATAAAGGCAAAAAAGAATTTTTTTTTTATTTAAATCTACAAATGTTTTGGACAAGTTAAAACAAAAACATAATTAACATAAGCAAACAGAAACCCTCATATTTTTATTGCATTCAAATGTACACGCTATATAAGTATATAAACAAAAAAACTTTTTTCTTAATCCTCGTCAACTTATTTAAAATTTTTTTTTGCTTATATTCTGTATAAAAACTGATACAAACTTAACAAGATAATTGTTTCACAGAGACAATACAGAAAAGGCTGTCTATTCCAAGTGCAAAAACAGTTAAAAACAAAAACTACAATTCTCCAAAAGACGAATTTGTGAGTCAAAAGTGCTCATGAGGCCTAACCATTTATGGAAGGCGTGTTAGGAAGATTACACTTGGTGACATTTCTCAAGTCAAACAGGTTTGAGACAATCTAAACATCGTACACATTTTGTTTTATTATTATTATTATTTTAGTATTATTATTTGACAATTCAAGCCGAATATGTAGAATACGTAATGAAAAAAGAGGCACTAGTACACGTATTTGGAACCTGTGAGGCGTTATAAGAGAATGAATTTATTCTCAATTAATAGATTTATTTTGTCTATTTATTAATTAGAACAATCACAAATTATATTACAATTTTTACCGCAGACCTTATGCTCGGTGTAGTGTAACAATCCAGACTTTTTAAGAAGTCGCCGTAGTCTAGTAGATAGTGTGTTGGCTTATTGGACGTAAAGCCAGGGTTCGAGCACCAGGCCAGACATCAAGACAAAATACAAAAAGTATTTTTTCGGCGACTTCCTCTCAGCAGATTTCTGGCAAAAACTCTGAGAGTAAATAAAATTGCCATGAAAAAGTTTCTCAAAAATCTGTCGGTTGGAGTCGACTTTAAACTGTAGGTCCCACCAGTCATATATAAAATTAACACACACAACATAAGTGGTATGAGACACTGGATCGTAATGAAAAGTTTCAGAAATATAATTCCGAGTGCTCCCGCTCTTTAATAAATAAAAAATGTATTTTAAATTTTCTTCATGTTTAATTTGAGTTATAAGAACCCATTTTTACACTGCCGGTATTACTTTGTTTTCGATTAAAATGAGCGCACAGGAAACAAAACAACAAGTTTTACTTTCCAAAACAATTTTGTTTGTACAAGAAATCCCTGGCTATGAAAACAATCAATTGTTCTGTTATTTATTTGTAATTTTTTTGGCATGGAACAAAAACTAAAATGCTCGAAAACTATGTAAGTTGTGCTGTAAGCAAAGAACGGATGTCCCATAATTAACTTGCGGTTTGAATCTGAAATTTATTACTTGCTTATTATACAACAGAATACGAAAACCTAAAAAATAAGATAAAATTCTGAATCCAATTTTAACAAGTTTTATAATTTTCATTTCCTCAAGAATGAACTGTTGACAATTTAATACCGTGTATAAATTGCTTTGCACTTGCTTGTGGTATATAGATGGTACGGTGGTGAAGGGGATGTTACGGTGTGGTCTTTCTAAGCCACAAGATGCAAATTCTAAAAAACATGTTGTAGAATGAAATTACTAAGCAATTAAAGTAATAGTAGTAAAGTAAAGCAGTGTAAAGAATATTAACATTTTGTATAGAATATACATATATGTATTTACTGAGGATTATCTGAAATAAATAAAACATTTTAATGAAATATAATTTTTTATGCAGTATAGGAAAATCTTCATTTTCACCATACTGATGGTTTTATCGTAAGATTTTGTGGATTTCATTCAATTTACTTTTAGCTAGACTAAAAATCATTTGTACCAAATGCCGCACAGTGATCTGTAGTCAACTCTCCTTCCTCGTTATTGCATCTTGTTCATTGCCCCGTTGTGAATACTATGATGATCTGAATATGGATTCACGTAGGTTTTATACAGATTTTGTTCTGCGTAATTCCATAGCCGGCCAGACATAGGTGATCTTTTAAAAGTAGGATCAATATTCTCATTGAGGCTGAAAATTACCAGCTTAATCGGTTAGTTTACAATCTAAAAATCAACTGTTCTGAACACAACTCTTTACTACACAAAGTTAACATTTTTGCTTACATCTGCATCCGATTTGATTTAATTAGTTATTCTAATGATTTCTGAAAATGTTTACTTTAATGTGCCTCATATAAATTTAAAATTTGAATTTTTCTATTTAAACGACTTTAGCAAATTTCAAAAATATAGTAAGCTTGTTAACTTTGCTTTGCTACTATTTATGTACATACATACAGTGGACAGCAAAAGTCTACGTACCCCAATATATTTTAGCACTTTCAGGAATTAATTAAATTAAGTAATAATATGTTCCACTACTGTTTAAAAAATTACACGAAGCACAAGGCGAAGGTAACAGGTGGCTTTGCTAAAAACTACATCAACTGTCCAGATTGACCTATACAATCGTCAGATGTTATTTATGAATATGTAATGAATGGAATATACTGAAAAAGAAAATAATAATAAAAAATCAAGTTCCTCAAATTTAAAGAAAAATATACCAAAAAGGTTAAGTTATTAAAGCAGAAAAAAATTTAAAATTCAGTTTGAAAATTTAAAATAGCCAGATTAAAGTTGCGTTACAAAACTGTTCAAATAGTTTAATTTTTTTAATGTTTAAAATTTTGTTACCTGTTTAATTTATTACCAAGTAAGAAATGTTCTTATAAACAATTGTCGAAGTCGTTCTTTTTATTTTAAGAAACAGACGACGTCTTTAAACATTGAACTTTTTATTTAACCATTGGATTCTATCAGAAAAATGTGTGAAATAAATTATTATTATTTTGTTATTAATTTTATTTTATTTTTGTTTGTTTGTTATACAATTCTACTACAATAACTTCCCTCAAGTTTCTATTCTCTTTTTTTTAATATTTTTATATTAACTCATACTTAATTTTATTTAAATTCAGTCAGAATACACTCAACTAATAATATAATGCAGGTTGTGAGTTTTGTTAAGTAGAACTCAAAAATATTTATTTTATATTTCTCGAACCCTTGTTTTATTTAACAAAAACGATTTTTTAATCTTTTCACACAAAATTATTGATTACGCAAATATTGTTCAACCTATTTTCAAAGTCAATAGTTTATTGAAAAGAGGACAGATGAGGCTTTAAAACGGTATACACAACCAAATGATTCAAACTTACATGTTATGAGTTTTGATCGGGTAAACTTAGAAAAAATAATTTTTTTTTATTTTGCAAGTTTAGCCATCCTTAATTGCAAAATTTAATTTAAAAAAATAAAATAAATGGTGATATTACGAAAGTGTATTATCTTGTGAAGAGTAAAATCGGACAAAAATTACCGTAGTTATATTTTTTTATATATCACCTTTCAGTTCAAAAGTTTTCAACATTTTTGAAAGATCTTGATTGTTTACGCAAAATGCGTCAATATTACGTTTGGGAGACTATCAGAAGTCTACTAATATTTGTGTTTTCTGAAAATATTATTATTTCGCATTGCGCCAACATTGACCAACTTCTGGTGGTCGCTCTAAAGTGAAATTGACACATTTTAGGGAGTGCCACCCTTGGAGGTCTCTACCAGATTACGGCATCTCCGTCTGGGGACCACTTAAGCCTGACTCTTAACCCAAGCAAAGTGCAGTGGGCTATTAGATCCTTTAAACTATTCAAGTCCCCGGGACCGGATGGTATTATTCCAGGTGAAATCCAGCAGGGGGAGGAGATCATTCTTCCCTGACTGCTTGCCATCTATAACGCTAGACTTAAGCTCCTCTATATTCCGTGGAGATTGAGACTATCTAGAGTTATCTTCATTCCCAACGCTGGGAAACCGTCCCACACTAAGGCCGGTGATTACAGACCTATCAGCCTTTGTTCGTTTCTTTTGAAGATACTGGAAAGAGTCCTTGATATTCATATTAGGGCCTCGATTGATCCATTACTTCCTCATCCCAGCACGCCTACACGAGGGGTAAATCAGTGGAGACTGCACTGCACTGCCTTATCTCTCGGGTGGAGAAATCCTTGGACGTTAAGGAATACACTCTGGCCATTTTCCTGGACATTGAGGGTGCATTCAACAACGTCAACCCGGATGCTATATTTGAGGCTCTTAATTCCCTTAACCTGGATCAGAATCTGGTCAGGTTTACTGAGCTCCTCCTCAAATCGAGAATAATAACCTCCACAGTGGGGGCCTCGCAATGTCAGAGAATGCTCTGCAGAGGTACACCACAAGGTGGTGTTCTATCTCCACTTCTCTGGAATCTCGCAGTCAACTCACACCTGAGAAGACTTGAATCCTTTGGTAATAACGTCATAGGCTATGCTGACAATATTGCCATTGCTGTATCGGGAATATACCCGCAGACGCTGTCGGATAAACTGAACTTGGCGTTATCGATTGTACTGGACTGGTGCGGGGTTTTTGGATTATCTGTTAATCCCACCAAGACAGATACAGTTCTTTTCACCAGGAGATGCCAGGTCCCGACCTTCACCCTCCCTAGTATAAATGGGACTAGGCTCACGCTGAGTCCCGAAGTTAAATATCTGGGCCTGATCCTCGATCCAAACTCAACTGGGGGTCCAATCTGGCTGCTAGGGCGCGGAAGGCGGCCTGTGCTGCTTACTGCTGCGGCAGGGCATTTGGATCCAGGTGGGGTCATGCGCTGGATCTATTCTGCGGTCATCGAGCCCAACTTACTGTACGACGTTACCTTCTGGTGGACTACCCTGGACAAGCTGCGCAAAGTCAGACTCCCAGACAGAGTGAGAAGGTCTGCAGCTATTCGCATCACTGGTGCTCTACGCAACACCCCCACAAAAGCTTAGTTCGCAATGCTCAACTGGCTCCCTTCTGAGCTCCTCGCTAAACAGGTGGCTAAGTTCATGGCGACGAGACTCAATGCCCTATCTCGTTGGCGTGTTATTGCTTCTGGTCATTCCTCTATTTTTGGGATTGATCCCGTGGCCCCATTTGATATTGATTATCTTCCTGTGGAATACTGTTTTGATAGGGGTTTCGACTTCCAGATCCCGAGCAGCAGCGACTGCACCCCTGACACGCCCGTTTCACCTGAACTCCTGGATGTCTACACCGACGGCTCCAGACTCGATAAAGGGGTGGGTAGTGGAGTATACTCTGGGAAACTGGACCTGAACATTTCACTCCGGCTGCCGGACTACTGCAACATGTTCCAGGCGGAGGTAATGGCCATCTGCCGGGCCGCACAGTGGATCCTCGCCTACGGTGTTCCTGTCCCTTTCACCCGTATCTCGATCTACTCCGATAGCCAGGCTGCGATAAAGTCTGTGTCGAACGTTGCGGATAATTCCAGGATTGTCAGAGAATGTTGCCGCTGCCTCAATCTCCTTTCTGGGCGCCTCGGCGTCACACTTGTCTGGGTTTCCGCACACTGCAATATTCCGGGAAACTGCAGGGCCGACGAACTGGCCAGAGCTGGCGAATCTTCCTCGATCAACTTGGGAGTGCCACTTACCTCGTTCAAACTGGCTATTGCGCGGAAATTCTCCCGGGATGCCAACCGGTCCTGGATCAATGAAGAGTCCTGCTCCATCGCTAGGCTCATTTGGCCCCCAATGGATAGGAGGCGTACCAACCAGCTGCTTGGACTTGGCCGTAATATCATCTCGATCACAGTGGCCATGCTTACAGGCCACTGTGTTATGGGTAGACACGCGGAAAGAACGCGACTCCCATTTAACGACTTCTGCCGTGGGTGGAGATCCGCCGAGGAGGAGGAGACTGTCATCCACTTCCTCTGCCAATGCCCATCCCTCGCGGGTGGCAGATATAGGTTATTTGGCTCTCCGATCCTTGTCAGCTTGATGGAGCTATCGTCCATTGATATCAAGGACATAGCCTCGTTTATCAAACTTTCAGGCTGGTTTTCCAGCGTGGGGTAGTCGTGATATTTGGAAAATGTGCAGCCCTTGCGCTGACCAAGTTCCTCCGATCCAAGGAGGGGAAGTTAGTCAGGCTGCGTTCACCTGTGCCATCACAACGGGCCGCTATGCGTGCTCAAGTGAGCTTTTTGGTAAATTAAAGCTACCACGCTAACCTAACCTAATCTATTACAACCTTCATGAATAAAAAGTTTAGAACGTCGTCATTAATATTAATAATTGATTGTTTTTACTTTACAAAGCCATTTTATTCTATGTTTTTTCATTAAATTTCCATATATTTACCAAAAAAAAAGATAAATCCGCGTTTACATAAACTAAGTGCAATAAAATTGTATAGTATATGAGGATGTAATTTAAAATTTATATTATCTGAGGAATATGTGACCACATGTGTTGTGCGCTGCCCATAAGAGCTGGATTATTCATTCGTTTTAGCGAATGAATAATAAATCATTTACTGAAACATAGAATATGGAATATGAAAATTATATTTTTAACTCACAAAAAAAAATTTAGTTTCAAGTGAAAATAATATTGTTTTAATTCTGATGGATATTATGATTATACGATATAAATTTAAATTTTTGAAGAAGAACTGAAAAAAACGCATAAAAGGTATTGAAACAAATTTCATAGTTTGAAAAATACATTTGTTTCGGATTTTATTTAAAAAAAAGTTAACAAATATTTAATTTTTCTCAGATATAAGCAATCCAAACAAGAATATAAACAATCCAGTTTACAACACAACAATTCTAATTTACAAATCCATCTCTTTTATTTTTAAAATAAAATAACAGAAGACACATATGTGGGATTTTATTACATGCAATTTGCACTAACATTTATTAAAGAGGAGAATTTGTCAGTAAATTCTTAAAATAAAAACAGAACAATCTACATTAATATTTATTGTAACTTAAGTTGAGTACGAAATCTGTACGAGTCTTTTGAGAGAAATGATTCTATGATACGGAGACCAAAAATTTTTTAAAACCCGTTTTAAATACATACGAGTTTAATTTAAGAGATTAAGAATTTTAAATGGTATTATCGGGTGTTCCAGCAAGGTCTTCCGAACTGTAACACTTGATAATAGTAATTTTTTTGGCTCACATCACTGCATATGAAACATTATATTTCTCTTATTGATCAGCCGTAAATAGATAACCTCGTTTAAGATTTGATTACTAATTTTCATTATTTATATATTACTACTATATTATTACTATAAATACAAAAGACTCAACGCAGCAAGTACAAAAATTTTGCAATTACAGCCTCAATTAAGATGCATGCGCATTAATTATAATAAAGGCAGCAACAAACAAATATAAAATAAATGCGTTTTTAAAACCTTTAGGACAATTCACATGAGCCCTTGTATCGTTGTATTGAGTGTATTGTTGGACGAACATACAACAGTGTATGCTTGTTGTTGATAATTTTCATATAAAAATCCGATACACTTATACACATTTATTTCATATGTTTTTGAAAGTTGTATTAGTTTCTTGCTACCAGTTTATGTAAATGCAAGTAACCAAGAAGAAATATAGAAATATAAAATATTTTCTACGTAACTTGAGTCAACAATTAACATTTCAAAACTATTAATTGATAATAATTAATTTACTTTTTTTCGTAATATTTTTCATATTGTTGCTACAAAATCAATGTATGAATACTGATATTTTTATTCTTATCGCTTTTTGACGTTTGGAATACGGAATACACAATACAGCATAACACTGAGCATTCACAAACAAAAAGTATATTCAATACAATATACTCGATACTAGCTCGTGTAAATTGGCTATATATTTTATGTATATTATTGTACTGACCGCACTAATTCTCTGACTGCCAGCTCAAATCCCCTCACTGTTAGCACTAATTCTCTCACTAATGCGAATAAAGATAGAAATTAGCCTAAAAGCATAGGAGTAGAATCGTTACTTTCTGCCGCATTGCCTTTAATATATGCCTTCCATAAACTACTTAACTGCGTTACCTCTATTGTGCTTAAATGATATGTAATTTACATAATTTTCCAAAGTTCCTACAAAGCGCACGATGTTCTGGTGTTAATATTATACAAAACATTTATTTTCGATTGTGTTTAGAAAATTTGTTTTTATCTGCCGATATAATTTTCATTGACAGTAACACTTCAGACAATAACTAACACAAAATAAGTTGATCAGTTAACATTAATTAAAAGGTAAACTCCTAATTTTCTGCACAAAAAAAAATATTTTGACTAAAATTAATGAACAATAGACGAATAATAATTATTTTCTTTTAGTGTTTAAAATATATGTACCTACGATATGTGTACTCGCATGTTAAAGAGAAGCTGCCTTTATGGAATTTCATCTTCGTTTTGTATAGAATTTATGTTCTTATATTTTTTTCCTCATCCTATCACTGAAATAAGTGGATATAGTAAAATAAACGAACACCCATTCGAAACGAATTGTCCCAAATTTTTAACTAGAAAAATTACATTGTGGTTCGTAAACAAGAGCGTAATGTGCAGAGGGTAATGCAACTTATTGTGACCACACACAAATAATCTGATTATGAGTATTTGTAAATAATGTTGATGCTGTTCAGTCACAATTGTAAACAAGGAAAGTTTCAATTTTAATGCTGCATTTTACGTAAAACTAAACTCAAATATATTCCTACATATACATTCTGTAATAATTGCGAATGTTAATGCTGCCCCTTTATCGTGATGGGTCTCTTGGTCTTCCATTGTATTGCATTTTAAAAAGAAAACATTGCATTTTTGAAGTGAATTTGAAACAGAAAAACACAACATAAACACAGTTGTTTCCCATTAAATAGTACTTAATTTGCTATTCTGATATATTTTTAAATGCGGTCCTAGTAGTAATTAAACGCTACATATGTATATATGCTGCATACAATTTGGTGTAGAAATAGAAAGCAGATAGTTGAAAAAATGAAAAAGGGCATGACATATACAGTAGCCTGCAGTTTCCCTTTTTCAAGTTTCGTTTAAGAACGTTAAGTTCATTTAGTTTGGAAATGAAAGAATACATACGGTCTTATAATAGGGATTTTCGAAATTTGACAGTTAATAACGGTCATATTGTTGAAGCTATATTTGTCAAATTAGTTGTCGTTAATTCATTCTGATTTACTAAAATACCATAAATGAAGAGAGTATTGAACAACATGTGCAGATAATAAGTCTTTTGTCAAAAAGCACACTCTGTCTAACATCTAACAAATATCTTCAGAGATGACAAAGTACTTTCTCTGCCCTTGCACGGAGCACCCCTGAGTTTATTGTCAGTGCGTAGGCAAAAGTGACTTGGACAGAATGTACAACTTCACAGAACAAAGGGCATGGCTGAGAGGTGCCAACCAGTAGTGACAATTTTATGAATCGGAACTTTCGATGTTAAAACGGGGCCTTATAAAAACCCAAGTAAACAGCCTATGGAAGGAAACAGGGAAATATAAATTCTAAATAATCGTTTGACATTTTGAAAAAGCTGATGTTCGCCGTAGTCTAGTAGGTAGTGTTTTGGCTTATTAGACGTAAGGCCGCGGTTCAAACCACAGGTCAGACATCAAAATGAAAATATGATAAAATATTTCTTCGGCGACTTCCTCTCAGCAGATTTCTGGCAAAACCTCTGAGAGTAAAGTGGAAATCATCTTAACTGAGTTCAAAATTATGATTGAAAATATATAATATCCAATTTATATTAATATTTATTATTTTATTTGTATATACATAATTAGTATATATGTATATCTTATAATTATATAAATATGTATATTAGTATCGTGAAGTTAGATTAAACTAAATCCTATTAGGAGTTGTTTATATAACATTTTTTCTCCTTTTCTTACTTAAAAATTAAATGTCCTTAATTCTCCCTTTAAAAATTAGCTAATTTAGTTTAAATCAAACGAAATTTTATCTTTTGTTTATAAATTACACTATGCGACAAAATAAAAAAAATAAATACACCCAGCTAATGACATTACACTATGTTGTGAGTTTTGTTGAGTAGAACCGAAAAATATTTCTTTTATATTTTTAGTTTTAGTGCACGGTTTATAGAATATTATTTATTAAACGTATAATATTTTTAATGAACAGTTTTCCTTTTGATTTTTTTTTAATAAACTAGCGAAAATAATTTCAATCCACAAATGAAGATTTTTTTGTGGAATCTGTACATTAAAAACTTTTTACGTTTATGGAATTTATGTATCTATTAAATATGATAAAACGCAGGATATCCACATACATAAATGCAAGAGATTTACACTCGCAAGAGTAAAACAGTGAATTTGGACCTCTTTGCAGCAAAGATGACGACGAGAACTATTCGTCATACAAAACTCACAAATTTTGGTTTTTTTTCTTGGAAAATCTGTACTATTCCCTTGGACGTGCCCGTAACTAGGCAAATGCAGGTAATATCAAACCTTTCGAAAGGCTAGATATATGACGTAAGATATTTAAAAATCTAATAAAAATAATTTATTAAGTATAATAACTTACAAGAAAACTATATAAGAAACTAATTATAACATTACCAACTTACATCAGCAAAAATCTATTTAAACTCTTATAAAATAACTAAAGGAATGCTAGATTGAAATGTGAGAATTTACTTGATTTATTTTTAAAAATTAATTTTTAAAAAGGATAACCAAAATACTTTAAAATCTTTTATATTTTTTATGATTGTTATTGTTTTATAGCGACTACTTATCGTTTAAAGATAAGAAGAAAGGGAACGTTTCAAAATATAATTGAGACGTAGATAAAGTTTCTGTGAATATTATAATTGAACAGAACGAAAGCTACAAGGGATTTCCGGTTAGTTAGAGTTCCATAAATGGTATTCGATCAGTCAGTGTCATTAATTGGCCGAATATTAATAAAAAATACATACATACCTACATACATACATACATACATACATATATACCTACATATATCGATGAATTATTATAAAATTATGTTCAGAAATTAATCATAAAGATTTGAAATGCAATTAATTGGAGTTTTTAAAGTAATATTTAAAGTATCAAATAAATTAAATTAATTTAATTTCTTTAACGATAAAGATAGATTTTGGCAACATTGCTGATAAACTCTGTCAACTATATACATGTTAGAGAACAATGTTTAAATGAATGTCTACATGTACAGCGAGATGCTTATTGTCATATGTATCTAATTTTTTTTTTTGATTTTCAGCAACATTTGTTTAAAATATATTGAAGTTATTTCCTGATCTAATATACTTGAAATTGTTTGAACACTAATAATTTTAAAAAGAGATAACAAATTTTCAAATTTAAACTTTAACAAGAATCGTTCACCACATGCTATGAAGTCGGTTATTGCGATGAAATGTCGATAAAACACTTACTAATAAGTCTACCTATTCTACAATATATCCGCACATTTGTACACACAATTTTACATCGATTCTTTAAAGAAATTTTCATTTGAAAAATATATCCTATATTTAATTTAATCAATTCTCAAAAATTTTATTTGCTCATTTTAGCTCAATTTAACACTTAATAAGCACATGCAGACGACCCAAATATTTCTTCAGTTTACCACAACTTGAGTGAGATTATAAACCAACATAATCTAATAAATCATTCGAGACTTTTGTAACAATGAAAGTGCGCCTCATGATGTCACTAAAGGAATACTAATGAACAGTCCCAAGAAGATAGATCATACGGACATAAATAATGGGCTTAACAATATTTTGCTTTGCTTAGTTAACAAGATCATTGACAAATAATCGCCTAACGAATCTTAGGTGAAATTTAGATCCCATAAATTGACTATCGACCATTTAAAACGTCTCCACCATATCTATGTTGAAACGTTAACATATTAATTATGGATGGCAACTAAACTTCTGTTCTATTGCAGCATGCTTTATGAAACTTGAACTTATTTAATGGAACTTCAACGTATTAACGAAATAAAAAGAATATATTGGTGCTTTGTGATAGTCTTAGGGCCATTATTACAACTTTTCGTTAAACTTGGGGTTAGTTAAAGGTACCTTTAGCTAATGGAAACTGAAAAATTACCTTTAACTTATTTTCGTTATTACAACTTACAGATACAATTTTTCAAAAATATGGCAGTGCCGGAGCAATGCCGATAAAACTGCTCAATTATACAATTTTTTTTTAACACAGTGGCAACCGCGGACTTCGTTTTTTTTTTTTTTTTTTTTTTTTGTATATGCTCATTTTGTTTAAGTTTGAAGTTGCCATAATGAAAATAATATATAATATGGCAAGTTCAAACATAGTGACCTTTAAATGTTAAAGTTAGGATGATCCTCTCTTTAGCCTAACTATCACTTCTATCTTATTAGGTACTCATAATAACGAAAAACAATTTATCTGCCCGTTAAAATCCTGCCTTTAGTTAACGGCAAGTTGTAATAATGGCCCTTACAATACAAAGTAATAATAAATTATCAAAGTTAATGAACTGTAACTGTTATACTACGATTTTCGTCTAGTCTGGTCTCATAATATTAATAGTCCAGTTTTATAAAGATGCTATTTAGATATTACCAAAGAAAATAAGGTATAGAGAATGTGCATTTTAACATATTTTGGAATATTTCAGGACGCGTGAGAAAGATAGAAGGGAAGGATACAGACACCAAGAGCGTAACAATGCGTTGTTCTCATCGTGCGTTTTTGTTGTTTGACCACTTTTCTATTTATTTTTCTGGTGTTAAAAACAGACGTCGGCACCAATGTCCCTCAGGGGAAGAACATCTTCGGCTTTTTACACACATAGGACACGAACATCAAGAATGTTCGTTCAATTATACAACCAAAGAAATATCACAATATAATTCACTAATATCAATGAGAAATGATTTCGATTTTTGGAAGAATACTTGCCAAGTTAAATACGGTGTCTTTAGGGATTTAGTGCAGTACAATTTTTCTATATTTTCCGATCACATATACATATCATTGGGTTAATAAGTAGACTTGAAATTATTACTAACAATTTTCCTCTAGGTTAACACATGCCTTTGGTTATGGAATGATGAGTAAGAGAGAAAAAATAAGTTGAGAGAATTTATTTATTTACAGCCATATAAAAGTGTTAGTAATATACTCTATTTTTATTTTCATTTCATCAACATACATATGTAAAGCTGTCTATCTTTGGCTTGATAATTTTAGATAAATAAAAATAAAATAAAAAATCCGTTTCATTTTTAAAAGAACATAAAGCTATCCATCTTTGGCTTAAAAATTAGGCCATGTTTTTTAGATAAATAAAAATAAAAAGAATAAAAAAACAATTTTTTATTAAAAGAAAAAGAAACGAGCATTCCAAAGTATTTAAAAAATTATACTATTGGACAAAATAAGAAAATGAAATACGCCCAGCTAATAACATAGAACATTTTTAACACAAAATATTCTTCGAGTATTATTCTAAAATAAAATGATAAAGCATCCGCAACACATGCGTTATTGTCGCAGTCTGATCGACAACTAAATCAGAAAACACAAGAATACATACACATGTACATACGTACGATGAGAGCAACACATTGTTAAAAGATTAAAAAGATTTTGGTGAGAGCGGGTCGTAATGTTACAACCCGCCATAAGAAATTTTACTTCTACATGATGCGTATTCTTTATATCCATATTCTTTGATATTACACATAAATTATTTTGAAATCTATGCAGTACGCTTCGGCGTATGAGTAATATTTGTTTATTAGTGTTCCATTTTAGATTCAGGTAATATGGTACATTAAGTAAGCTGAGTCTTTCATTGTGAAATTAGAATTATGTATTTCAGTTAAAAATGAAAGCCGGGCTTAAAAGACATCAACAAAAATTGTTCTCTTCCTTTGCCACAAGTGGCACTAAAAATATATGGGTGTCACAGCCTTGGCGCATAGAAAACTTGGTGGTTATTTCTAAGTTTAAAAATAATGACGTGTATTAAAACGATACGTTAGTGCAGTATTATTTGAAAGAAACACCAGAGAAAAAAAGAAAGTACACTTTATAAGCAGATTTTTTTCGAAGTTGTGACTAGTGTATACACCTATGCCAACAAGCTAAGGCTTTAATATCGAATTTGCGGTGAACCAGACCCTCAACATATCTTCTATGTATCGAAAGCCAGCTTGGTTTTAAAAAATTAAACTATTCAAGCGATTGTTTGCTTGATCTTCTGCTGCGAAAACTATGTGAATAATTGTATGGATACCTTTAACAATGTAAATTTGTAAAATTTAACAATTTTAACAATGTAAAATCTTTTAATTTTCTTTTTATAATTATTTTGTTACTGATTGATTTGGACAGGTTTTTGAAGTTCTAAATGTAGAAAAAATGTTGGGTTATTTAGATTTTTGTTCATCAATGTTTCTGGAATGAATTTGAATGAATTCAATACTTTTGTTACTCTGTCTGACTACACGTACTATTACTTATCCTTATCAGTGTATACATGGAATATACTCGAAATTGCAAAAATACTGATTAAAGGTAGAGGGCTATGGAACGCCATTCGATACAGTTTTATATGGTTGATTAAATTGTTGGTTTATGTTGTGTACGAATTTGAATAGCTTAGTTCTTATAGTTGTTGCTAATCAATATTTAGATTGGTATGAGTATTGTTTTCATTAATAGGAAACCAAAAATTAATGGCTTTCTATTCGGTTCTATCATGTTTTATTATATTGATTATATAGTAATAACAACAAAGAAACTAAAAAACCAAATTTGTTTTTTCTATGCCTAATATTTTTTTTAATCTAATGTAGGTAAGTACACAACACGGTAATTTAAAAAATTTTCTCAGCGAAATTTAAAGTTTTGGAAATATTCATTTTGTGTTTTGCTGCTATTTTGTGTCTTTTTTTATTTGTTGTATTGGATGAAAGAATTTAACATTTTGTGTTAAATATTTTCATTTAAATACCATACGAAACAATACATTTTAGACTGTTTTTTTTTTTCAAAGCATTAAAATTAAATTTTTATATTGCATTAAAAGGAATCTTCATTGAATTTATTTGCGTTTTTTTTGCAGTTAAGTGGTGGTAGGCATTTTTGATAAGGTGGGAAGAAGCCCAGTTCTAAGTTTAAGCAAAATTTTCGAATGAAAACAAAACCTACATTTTGAATTGAAAATTGTCATATTTATTCACATAGCGAGCGAATTTTCAATGATTTGCAAAATGTATGAAATGACCCCTGCGTTTTAGTTTTAAGAGATTTAAAATTTGAGCTTTTTTGTTCATATTACGTTGTCTTCTCTGGCTAGCTTGCCCATGTTTACAAAAGCCAAATAATTCCACAAGAAGTAATCTTGGTCAAAACTCATAATCTTGGTGGTCAATAGACTTTTGCTCACCAAATTTTTTTTCAAATCATTCCTTGTATCGCTGTCCTGTTTTACTTAAGCTTCAACAAACTTGACATCATTTATGATATGATATGCAAGTAGCTTTTGTCTGCTCTTAAGAACCGATACGTCAATTCGCCGCTAAAGATAAGTTTTAAATACGAACACCTCTCAGTATGAATTGTGATAGAAAAATTCAATTATTTCCTAACATTGTTCATTTGTTGGTCTATGTGTGATGACTTGAAAACTTTCCCAGCATCTTTCCTCTTTTGACGGATCTTATTTACTTTAAAACAATTTAAGCTGAGAATCCAATTAGCAAAAAATTTAGCGGTTAAATGCAAACGTACCAAAGCATCTAGTACGAATGTGATCTAACAAAATACTAATATTAGATTTGGTAGATCTACTTCAGAATAAAGGCGAAATAACTGCGACTATTGTAGTACTATAATGACGACGATCAACAAATGGGACCTGGTTCCAAACCGAGGACGTGGAAACAAAAGAAAGGTATTAACTTTCAGATCGACGATGCTAAAACGGAAACCTCTATAGTTAGAATAATTAAAAACACTGTGCAGTGCCGTTCTTTTCGCTCTTTGCACAAAGTTTATCCATTCATGGACAGCCTCAAATGGGTGATGTGCGAAACTTGATTGTAATCCTAATTGAAGAGTTGTAATTGCCAACTGGTAAGTAACGCTCAGCGCTTAGTCAATCGAAAATGAAGATGAAAATGCGTATCCTTTATCACTGTTCTTAACTTGACGACAGCTTTCTGGCGAAAATAGTAAATGCTTACGCGAGATGTCTCAGGTTTAAAACTGAAGACTTTGAGATCTGGTGCTGCCACAATGGACATGGAACTTTAAGTGCGTCGAGTGAAATAGGTTTTCACATTTAACCTAACTTTACCTTTATCACGTGCACCCCGTGTGTGTTAATATTTACATGTCGTTCTATGCCTGTATTGAAAGTGTGTATTGAAAGTGTGTCACTAATGTAAATAGGTATATAAAATTTAAAAACAAAATAGTGTGCAAGTATATCAAAACTTTTTTGAAAATGTAAGACTTTGATACCATATTTTTATTTCCTTTTTTATAACAAACAAATGAACGTGTGCACCTAAACAAAAGAAAAATTTCGATTTTGTTACTAAAAAAGGAAAAATTTGTGTTCTTTTAATTTATTTTCTTGAATCACGCGTTTTCATTGATAACTCGGTAAGAAGTTTGTTAACTTTTTAAAAAGTATATACAAAAAATATATTCAACACATTTGATTAAGAAATGAGATGCACAAATGAGAATGTTTGTACCTTGTGCACTTATTATTGCATAAAAATGAAAATAATAAAGCAAATCCAACTTTTTCTTTATAATTTATTTTATGTTGAATATTGAACAAAATAATTCAAAACGAAACTTATTAAGTTTAGAAAAATTCATAATTTACCGTAAGATGTACATGTTTTTAATTTGTTTATTTTTCTTTGTTTTCGCTTATCATTAGTTCAGTATTTGTTTAACAGGGTAATAAGGTGCTCAGATATGCATCTTTATTGCTTACATCGCAATGAACGCTATTATTGAGTTTCAATTAATATATAATAATAATATTGAGTAAAACTTAAAATGCAGCGCTGTCATAAGTATGTTCATTGAGAACGTTACAACTTTTGCGAACAAATTGATAAATGGCGAGTAAGGTGGAAGGTAAGTTTATTTATATTAACACTAAATCTACCGATACGTCTTGTATTTCGATACCTATTCCATTCTCTTTCTACTATATATTATATTAAATTTCTAATGATTTAAAATATATTGAATATTTCGAAATTTTGGGGATAAGGACTATTAATTAATTTTAATCTTAATTTTTATTAAGAAAATGGCACTAGAAATTTTTACTGTAATACTCGCTTGGAGTAGAGTGAATATCCATTTGCCGGAAAACAAACAATATACATCAATAAACCGAATCATACCAGGCAATGCCAAAAATGTCCAAAACAGTGGTTTTATATCACAAAATATGCAAATGGAGATACCGAATCTGTACTCAGGGCAAATAACTTCCCGCAGTTGTTAGGACAGATTACATGCATTCCTCAGTAAAAAAATACAAAATAGCAGTAAATCTTCAAAAATATATTGGATGTATTTTTTAATAATTAATTTAATCGTAAAGGCAAATAGCGGTGTTATAATGTTTATTTAAGAAATTCTGATAAAAAAATCTTAAATGAGTAATTTTTCCCTTCACGGTAGTTTTAGTGTTAAATTTATGAATTTTTATAAAAAAAAAAATAAAAAATGTTGTTGTTTTCCAGCTGTCAAATGATTATTGAATAAGCTGATTTGCATATGCCTGAACACTTCAAATAATTTCTTCAATTATACAAATATTGACTCATGCCTGAACTCGAAAACTCGTTCTATTGTCCCCAAACCAGTCAGAGATCGTAAAATGTTATTGACCAATGCAGACGCACATTTTATGATAAACCAAATGAAAAGACACAAGGTTTTAATATCAAAAGATGCTTCTGTGGCAATAAACAAAACTGTTAGTCGATGGACAGCGACAGGACCCCTTTACACACAGTAATTAGACAATAGATGACGGGAAACATGTGACTATCGAAACAAAATTTAATTGTTTTAAATCCGTTTTAAACAATTGGTCGATTCACACATGCCGTTGTATCGTTGTATTCATTGTATTGTTGGAAGAACATACAACAGTGTATGATTGTTGTTGATATTTTTCATATAAAAATCTGATACACTTATACACATTTTTTCCATATGTTTTTAAAAGTTGTATTGGTTTCGTGCTATCAAATTGTGTGAATGAAAAAATGTGTATATGTTTTCATATGTTTTTAAAAAGTTGTGTTTATTTGGGTTTTCAAATTGTTTGAATGCCACGATATACGCAATACAGCATAGCATTGAGCGTTCACAAACAAACAAATGTATTCAATACAACATACACGATACAAAGTCGTGTGAATTGCCCAAATGTTACTGTTGTCGTATTGGGGAAAGAATACAAAGACACTGGGAGCGTAATGGTACGAAGTTGTTTCACAATAATAATTTCCTGCAGAAGAAGTAATTTTACAGCACAATGACAATCCAAAGCACACTTCCAAAATTGCTAAGCGAGCAAAATTTCCTATTAATTCCGTGACCACCTCAATCCGATTGAGAATTTTTAATCAATTGTGAAGACACGGTTGGTACAATACCTATCCAATCATTTTGGGCATACTTTGGCAGCGAATTCTGCTCAAATGGGAGAGTGTACAAAAAAAAAATAATTGAAAAATTTATAGAGAAAGTGATAAAGGTTAAAAGGCCTTTGGACTAAGTATTAAAAGTACCATCGTTCCATAAGCTTTAGTATGGTGCAAAATTATGTACAATAGATTTTTTTCCTTTTTTAAGAACTTGAGAAGTTCAATTTTGAACCAATTGCTAAGCGATCAAAATTTCCTATTAATTCCGTGACCACCTCAATCCGATTGAGAATTTTTGATCAATTGTGAAGACACGGTTGGGACAATACCGATCCAGTCATTTTGGGCATACTTTGGCAGCAAATTCTGCTCAAATGGGAGAGTGTACAAAAAAAAATAATTGAAAAATTTATAGAGAAAGGGACAAAGGTTAAAAGGCCTTTGGACTATGTATTAAAAGTACCATCGTTCCATAAGCTTTACTATGGTGCAAAATTATGTAGAATAGAGTTTTTTTCCTTTTTTAAGAACTTGAGAAGTTAAATTTTTAACCATTATTTTCTTCAGTATTCAGCTTAAAATAAACAAAAAAAATTTATGTATTTGCTTTAGTATTTTCATATTTATAATATGAAAAGTGCACAAGTGTACTCATATATGTATATGTATGTATGTATGTGTATATTGTTTGTTAGCCTTTCTTATACTTCATTATATTTGGATTGACATTGCATTTTATATCATTTAAACAGTTCATCATTATTTAATACGTTATAAATGTAATACGAATTTCAATAATTGTAAAATACTGTACATCATTTCTTCTTCGTTTGCAGTAAGTCAACATAAATCTACTGCACAGTATTATAACGTGAATATGACTATAAAAGAGAATGCAATTCCTTGACAATAACAAATGATGCAAATTTGCACCACGAGAAATAGCAACCAACAGTACAGATGAGTCTTGGCAGGCAGGCAGTATGTAAAATTGAGTATGTTTTAGATACTTTGTCGTACATTAATCATTAGTTAAGTTAAGGAAGTGTACGTTTCTTTTCTATAAGATTGATTATATTGTAAAAGCTCTAAAACTATACTGACAACGTAATTTAATTTAAATATTTTTTTATTTTTTATTTTCGTTTTTCTGAAACATTTCAATAAAATACGGTATTAGTGAAAAAACGTTTAATACGTTTACCGCCATGGCAGAAAAGCAAGCAATCTATTTCTATATTTCGGCAGTCAACGTTACAAGCATACATACATAGATTGGTAAAACTGTTTAGTTTTTGTTTTTTTAATTATCTGTCTAATAACTTTAATCATTTTAGAATCCTATTGGACAGTAAAATAATGGTGAATATAAGTAAACAATCTATCAATAACATCAAATTATAGAATCAGTTTAGATTTGTTCGAATTGGCCACCTTTGGTGCAAATTATGGCCTTCAAACGGCCGAAAGTGGCTCTGCGGTATTTTGGCCCATTCCCGGCGAAGCGCCGTCTTGAGATGATCGACACTTTGGTATTTTTTAGTGAGAACCTTACTTTCCAAAATGCCCCAGGCGCAAAAGTCCAACGGAGTGAGATCCGGAGATTTTGGTGACCAATGTGCGATAGAAATAAAGCGAGAAACCTCCTTTTTAAGCCATTCTTGGTTGACGCGTGCTGAGTGCGGTGGTGCTGAGTCCTGTTGGAATGTCCATGGTCTGCGGCCGAAATGTTTGTCTGCCCAGGGCTTCAATACTGTCTTTAAGACATTTTCCCGATAATATTCGGCATTTATTTTGAACCCACGGTCGATGAATACGAGCGGGGAGCGACCATCGGCCGTTACGGCGGCTTACACCATTACCATCGGCGCCGCTTGAGTTCCAGTGGCCAATTGCAGGTGTAAATTTTCAGCTGAACCCTTTGGCAAGTAAACCCGATCATTTTGTTTGTTCACAAACTGCTCAATTTGGAATGGCTTCTCATCGGAGAAAACCAAATTCGGTAACTGGCTACTTTCGCGCAAGCGAAGTAACTCCTTGACTCTTTCCAGTCTAACTTTTTTTGTCCATCGGTGAGCTCTTGCACTTTTTGGAACTTCAATGGCTTTAGTCCAAGCTCATTTTTCAATATGTGTTGCATCCGTTCTCGCGATATGTTCAGCTCACGAGCAATTTTTCTACCACTGCGGCGTGGATTTCGATCAAATCTGGCCTTTACTTTTCAGATCATTTCTGGTGTTGTTACCGTTTTTTTCGTCCACTTTTTGGACGCGATGCAACACTGCCAGTATCACGGTAACGCGAAATGGTACGAGAAACAAACGATTTATTCACATTTAAATGCTGGAGGGCTCTAACGATAGCCATCTGTGGTTTTCCAGCCAAATATAAAGCAATCACACTATCACGCTTGAATTCCATCACGAATAATTTTTTTTCTGAATGCAATAGATCAAAATGTAATTTGTAAGCTTGTAAATAATAAAATGAACTGTCACTGGAATAAATCTGTCAGCTGTCAGACGAGCGGTTTACAAATGATAACAACCTGAAATTGATTGCAATACATATCAGCCACCCTGTAGTAGCAATAAATCTGAATTAGAATAAGACTGGAGCTGTGATGTCTTATATTGTTTAACATCTTAATGATTGCATATTTTAATTTAAGAAAGAAGTATTAAAAAATTTTTGCGTTTAATTTTACGCTCAATTTCGACTTTTTTAATTTTAATAAAGTTTTGTTGGCACAGTTTAATTTAAATTGAAACTACAGTTAATTAATATTAGTTGTAGCATTTTAATACCACTTTAATTACTAATTAGTGACAATGTTGGCATCAAACGAGTAAGAACATAATACATTTAGCCTCAAAACCATTGCTACAATTAGTGCTGCAACAGTTAAATTAATTCCTTTGAGCTTATAGTGTTGCAAAGCGTATGCGCAAAAATTAATTTGAAGGCATTGGAAACACAATTTGTTCATGACAAGTAAGGCACAATTTCTTTTGAAAGTTGAACAAACTAGGCAATTATAATGGGCTAAACCAACTATTTGTTATCCTACATTGCAATGCAATATTTTAATTTAATTTGTAAATTAATTAAATTTAATTTTAAAAATGTTAACTGGAATCGTAACGTTGAACCATTCGTACCCAAATAGTTACTCGACAGTATGGAGGGCTCGATGGAAATATAAAAAATTCTTTTATTTCTAGACCTTAAGTTTTTAACAATAATTAATAAAAAATTATCGCACTCATATTCAAAGATCGCACTCAAATTCAAAGAAACCTTCCTTGGACATGATTTTGTCCAATCAATGGCTATAATTCCGGCTCGGCCGGGGTTGGTCCTTATCACCTTCAGGCTTATGAACTGATAGACGATGGATGGATCGTTTTTCTGATATGACACTTAAATAGCACATTAACTGCACCACTATTCTCGCTATCGGACCACTTACTTACTTACTTAATTGGCCATAACAACCCGTTTATCGGATTTCGGCCTGCCGCAACAGTTGGTCACACCAATCGATGACAGGGCTTCCTCGATTTGGTCCTTCCAACGGACGCAAGGTCGTCCTCTTCGCCGACTTCCGCAGATTCCCGCATCAAATACCCGTCTTGCCGGCGCATCATCCTTCATTCGAACGACATGGCCGAGCCAGCGCAGCCGCTGGATATTAATACGCTGTACAACGTCCATGTCGTTGAGGAGCTCATACAGCTCACTGTTGTATCGGATACGGAAATCATCGCCAACTCGCACTTGACCGAAGATCTTGCGCAGTACTTTTCTCTCGAACACTCTCAAGGCCGCTGCATCTGTACTTAATAGGGTCCATGCCTCTGCGCCATAAAGAAGCACGGGTAGGATGAGTGTCTTGTAGAGTGTTAGTTTTGTCGTACGAGAGAGGTCTCTGCTACTCAATTGCCTATTGAGACCATAGTAGCACCTGTTGGCAAGAGTGATCCTGCGCTTGATCTCCAGACTGACACCATTTCTGGTGGTAACGGCGGAGCCAAGATAGATGAATTCCTTGACCGTATCAAAAGTATAGTTATCGGCCGTAATCTGAGAATCAATACGCCGTCTCGACTCGTCGATAACATATACTTTGTTTTGCCCTCATTTACTGCCAAACCCATCTTGGTAGACTCGCGTTCAATAGCACTAAAGGCAGCAGTAACATCTCGCTTCGTACGTCCTATGATGTCAATGTCGTCAGCGTACGCAAGCAACTGGACACTTTTTTTAAAAATAGTGCCACTGCGATGCACTCCTGCCTTTAGCAGAACACTCTCCATGACGAAGTTGAAGAGGTTGCATGATAAGGGGTCGCCTTGTCTGAAACCTTGCACGGTATCAAAAGGCTCGGAGAGGTCCATTCCTACCTTGACGGAGCTACAGGAATTGCTCAACGTCATTCTGCATAGCCTTATCAGCTTCGCAGGTATACCGAGCTCAGACATTGCGGCAAAAACACGATCCCTTATGGGGCTATCAAGGGAGCCTTATAGTCGACAAAAAGATGGTGTGTGTCGACTTGTTTCTCGTGGGTCTTTTCCAGGATTTGGCGTAGTGTGAAGATCTGGTCGATGGTGAACTTGCCAGGTCTGAAGCCGCACTGATAAGGTCCAATCAGTGTTTTGACGAGTGGCTTCAGTCGTTCACACAATACGCCTGTAAGAACCTTATATGCGATAGGGAGAAGGCTTATACCCCTATAGTTGGCGCATATAGTAGGGTCTCCCTTTTTCAGGACAGGACAGAGGACACTGAGGTTCCAATCGTTGGGCACACTTTCCTCTAGCCATATTTTGTAAATAAGCTGGTGCATGCGCCCTACCAACTCATTACATCCGGTCTTAAACAATTCAGCGGGGAGGCCATCAGGATCTGCCGCTTTATTGTTTTTAATGCGCGTAATCGCGACTTTGACCTCTTCATGGCTAGGCGGCGGAAACTCCACGCCGTCATCATCGATCGGGTTCGGAACATCATCTCTAAAGGCGGTATTGGTGTCGTCATCGCCTTGTAGCAGAGTAGAGAATTGTTTCCTCCACAACCTCAGTACTCCCTGCGGATCTGTTACTAAGTTTCCATTTTCGTCCTTGCAGGAAGACGCTCCGGGTTTATAACCCTCGGTTAGACGCTTAACCTTTTGATAGAATTTTCGAGCGCCATTCCTACATCTATACATCTCGACTTCCTCACGCTCACGCCTTTCCTGCTCCCTCTTCTTGCGTCTGAAAAGGCGTCTCTCATCCCTTCTCTTCTCTCTATAGTTCTCGACAATGGCTCGCGTAGCGGCTGACTGCAACGTTTTCTTGTATGCGGCGTTTTTCGCTGCAGTTGCCTCGCGACACTCCTCATCGTACTATTGATTTCGTTGGGGTGGGCGTTCGAAACCAAGGACTGTTTCCGCAGTAGTGCGCAAGGAGTGGGAAATGTTGGCCCACAGTCCGCCAATGTCGTTGAGATTAGATGGGGAACGACGGAGCTTATCCGAGAGTTGAGCGGAGAACGCCTCAGCTGTCCTTTGTAATCGCAGCTTCTTAACGTCCAGCTTTCGCAATGCACTAGAGTGCGCAGACCTCGAAGCGCTAATGCGCAATCGAAACTTGGCTGCGACAAGGTAGTGGTCCGAGTCGATGTTTGGACCTCTGAATGTGCGCACATCTAGTACACTGGATATGTGCCTTCCGTCTATCACAATATCATCGATCTGGTTAGGTGTTGACCGATCAGGGGACATCCATGTGGCCTTGTGAATGTCGAGATGTTGAAACTTAGTGCTACATACTACCATGTTACGCGCCGCGGCGAAATCGATCAGCCTCATACCATTGGAGGTAGTGTTTGCGTGGAGGCTGAACTGTCCGACGGTGGGGCCAAAGATACCTTCCCGCCCGACCTTTGCATTAAAATCCCCGAGGACGATTTTGGCGTCATGGGCCGGGCACTTATCGTATACGTCCTCGAGTTTAGCATAGAAGGCATCCTTAACCACATCGTCCTTTTCTTCCGTCGGGGCGTGAGCACATATTAGGCTGATGTTGTAAAATTTTGCCTTGATGCGGATTGTGGCTATTCTTTCGTTCACAGGTGTGAACCCAGAGACAAGGTGACGAAGTCTCTTATTAACCACAAATCCGCATCCAAATTCGTGCTTGTTTTCATGGCAGCTGTAGTATACATCGCAAGATGCAAGCCTTTTGCATCCTTGTCCTGTCCATCGCATTTCCTGAATGGCAGTGATGTCAATCCTACATTTAATGAGGGCATCCGCCAGCTGGGCGGAAGCGCCTACCCTGTAAAGGGTGCGGACGTTCCATGTGCCAATACGTAAATCATAGTCCTTTATACGTTTGCCGTGGTCGTCAACTTTAGAGGGGATCTTTTCATATGATTCTGTCTTGGTTTTCATTGGATATTTGTTTTTACGTGGTGGGTTCCAAGCCCTACGCACAACCCAAATTTAACGTCCAGGGGATTGGACATTCGCTGCACGCATTAGTTAACATCTAGCGGGTGCTAGAATGCCATCCAGGAGGGGCCACGAGGAGGCTGCGTGTCAACTTGAATACAGCAAGACAAGGATCGCCCTGGTGGTCGCCACGTTGACCACAATCAGAAACTTTACCTTGTTTGCATGCATCCCTCCCTCGGACCACGCCTTGGTAAAAACTGAAGTAATTTAGAATTCTCGATACAGAATGATGCTTCACAGATTATATTTCATAACCCATGCGGTAATAACGTTATATGTTCCGTTATTCTATTAGATTGAAGGTGTTCAATATAATTACATGTACAGTAAACGCCAAAAGAAGCTGTATACTAAGGTATAAAATTCTAACAATCACTGAACTAAACTTTTACCACTTAAGGAGATTGCTCCTTTAGGGTAAATAGTAAAATAAGAAAAGCGAAACATGAAACGTAATTGGCCAATTCACACGACTTTATATCGTGTATGTTGTATTGAATACACTTTTTGTTTGTGAACGCTCAGTGTTATGCTGTATTATGTATTCCGTATTCCAAACTTCAAAAAGAGAAAAGAAGAAGATATCAGTATTCACAATTTGATCTTTAAGCAACAAAATTAAAAATAGTACGGGAATAAATAAATTAATTAATTATCTGTGTAAACAATATAATTTTGAAATGTTAATTGTTGACTCAAGTTACATGGAAAAGATTTTTATTTTATGTTCTTCTTTTTGTTTACTGATATTTACATAACCTGATAGCACGATACCAATACAGCTTTAAAAAACATATGAAGATAATGTGTACAAGCCTATCCGAATTTTATATGAAAATTATCAACAACAACTACTACTATTGTATTTTCGTCCAACAATACAAGGCATTCAACGATATAAGAGCTTTTGTGAATTGCCTAAACGAATTAACAATTACAACATAATGAAAGAGCAACAAATTAGTGAAACTAAATTAATAAGAAAGTGTTATTTGCATAAAGTTTTATTAATCGTACGAAATATTCCCTTCATTGTTGAAATTACCTGGCTTGTGTCAAAGAAAATAATAAAGCACAAATCAGTAAATAATCCAAGGAAAGCTATAGCATGCAATACATTAACGTGACACATTACCAATAAGATTTGAAAGTATTGTTACGAAAATGGAAATGGTGTTATCGTTTAACATTAAAATAATAAACAAAAGCTACAAAAACAAAAACAATGGACTTGTTTACATGATCAACGAATAAACAAAAATATAGCAACAACATCAGCATAAAAAAGGGATAAACAAGCAAACCAACAGGCATCAACAACACTGCAAGTACAACCGTAAACAAAATACACAAACAACAACAACGTAAACAGCAAGTTTATATTTGTATAGATTTCGCGAAGGCAAAGTCATATAGCGCTATAAAAGGCAAGACAAAGCAGGCGACGGGATCAGTAAAAATTCAGTCAGTCTCGTGAGAGGACGCGTTGGATGTGAAGATAATAATCGTGTTTTGAAGATCTCCGTTGTAAAGATCTAACGAACAATTGTTAGTTTGTATGCGGAAAAATGTAAAGAAGAACAACAAATAAATTTTTTTGTTGTGAAAAAGTTCGAACAGTGGCACACAGAATTGTGCGAACAATAAAGATTTATTTAAAACTAAACACAAATTTATTTTTATTTGCAATCTACGAACTCATCTTTTAAAAGTTTTTGAAAGGGTAAAAACGTAACAGTATTTTATATATACACCACCACGGAAGATTGGTAAGTATTAGATTTTGATTTTATTTATAATGGATACTCACTTTGAAATCATTTTTAATTGCAAAACAATTTCATTATTTTGCCAGCCATTGAAGTTATGTGTAGTACTGATGAATAATTGGTAATAAAATTAAAAATAAAAATAAAAAGTATTTATAAATACTAATCGAACTAGTGTAGGAAAATTCTTTGTTCGAAACAATTTCCAAAAACATTAGTAACAGTAAATATGTATATGCCTTAACACACTGGAAATTGTTTATCGATCTCTCCACATGCTTAATGAAGATCTCAAACTCTGTAATTAATATGCGACCTCAGTTACATTAAGTCGCCGTAGTCTAGTAGATAGTGTGTTGGCTTATTAGACGTAAAGCTAGGGTTCGAGCCCCAGCCCAGCCATCAAAACAAAATACAAAAAGTATTTCTTCGGCGACTTCCTCTCACCAGATTTCTGGCAAAAACTCTGAGAGTAAATAAAATTGCCATGAAAAGTTTCTCAAAAATCTGTCGTTCTGAGTCGACTTTAAACTGTAGATCCCCCACTCATGTATAAAATTTACACACACAACATAAGTAGTGTGAGAAACGAGGTCGTAATCTTGAGTGAAGGGTTGTAATGACCAATTATGTATGTATGTATATACGATTCTTTCAGCGAATATTAAGCGATACTTGGCTAAAAAGTGAGGACTCCAAACAGGCTGGCTACAACATAGATCGTCTTTACTTAAAAAAGGAATACGAGGACGTACAAATCAGCCCAGAGAAAGTTAAGAATCCTAAAGATTGTCACCTTTAAATGAATGCCTAAAAATTTTAATACAACATCAGATTAGTTACTGTGGTGTATACACTAAAATTATAAAAATTTGATTTTACACGTGACCAACGGTAATTGGTCATGTCGTAGTAATAGTTAAGAATGAAACTTGTTTGTGGTGATTTAGAAGGAGTATGTGTTCCGAAAATAGATACCTATGTGTAGGGACTGTTGAAATGACGCATATTTTTTACCGGATCCTCTAAATATCTTTAATTGATAAGATTAGAATGGATAGCTTTAAATCAAACTTCCTTAAATTTTGTGTTTTTTTTTTTAAATACAAAACTTCTGCTCTTAGCTGCACGATAAAATTTTAAGTGATCAGTTTTCAGTATTGTACGGCTTTAAATTTTGTTTAGCTTAGTGTCCGTCTATTTGAGGCATGATGGCTAGTTTATCCGAAATTTTTTTTATTGCTTGAGTGTGCTGGTTTACATTGTTTTGTTTTCGTGTTGATTTTTCACCATCTTATTCAGTATTTGATCATGTCTGTTTAATTTTCTCATCGCCTGGAGCCGCCAATGTAGTTTGCATTTGAATTTCTTTGCTTAATCTAAAATCTAATGCGAGGAAGTCGCCGAAGAAATATTTTCTCATATTTCATGTTGTTCGGGATATCTGACCTAGGGTTTGACCCGTAGCCTTACGGCCTAAGAAGCCTACCTACTAGATCACGGCGGCTTCAACCATGAAATGCGATGAAGTGTATTACAAATTATTACATCAGGTGATAAAGATGAACTTCGGTATTAACTACC
Source organism: Sarcophaga carnaria (assembly GCA_958299815.1). Taxonomy (NCBI): domain Eukaryota; kingdom Metazoa; phylum Arthropoda; class Insecta; order Diptera; family Sarcophagidae; genus Sarcophaga; species Sarcophaga carnaria. The sequence goes on from OY283151.1 coordinate 75,781,814, forward strand.
ATTTAAATTGCTTAAAACAATAAAAGAATATCATAAATGGTTAATATACAGATGAAATAATTCATTAACGTACCAATGATAACAGCAATTATACCACCAGGCACCAGTAAAACGAACTGTACAATTATGCTTAAAGATCGTGATATCATTTGTAAAATGTTTTTAACTCAAGCTCGTTGTTTTTCATAGAGAAAGTGTTCTTAATTTCTGTATTTTCGGAAAGATCGCAATTAAAATTGAATGCCTTTTATTATAGCTTTAAAGAAAAATATCTAGTCAATGGAAATCGTACACAATATTTCATTGACAAAGTTATACGAAACATTTTGATTGTGGATCTCGATTTGTTTCTTTTAATTTTTATTTCGAAAACCGCGATGTGATACTATAATACTCAATCGTTTAGCAATTGAAGAACGTAAATTTTTTTGTTATAATTTAAAAATTTTTATTAAATTTATTCTCAACGATTTCTTTAAATCGCAAATGTTTTCAAGATTATTGTCCAGTAATACTAGATACGTCACGTGATTTTGTAGTCCAAGAATGGAACTGGCATTTTTAACGCTATTATGTGGAAATACGATGCAAATCTTAATGAATTGCTTAAAACATTAACAACGTATTACCGCAAGTCCCTTAAAAACTCTTTCGTTATATTCAAAGAATTCCATTCATCCATGAGTAAATTTATCCGTATTTTTTTTGGATCACCACGTTAAGTTAGGTGGACTCTGCATGTTTACTTTCACATTCCATTCGATTTAGAATTGCTAGAAAAGTTTACTTCATTCAAAAATTTTAGAGACTATATTCCAAACATTGTTTACTCTAGACGATGCACTTTATACTCTCATGTTAATCAAGGCGATTTATTAGCCTCACTGCCGTAATATCTGCCTTCCATCAGTGGGAGAAACTGAGCTGCGGTGTTTGTTTTTAAGTTGTCTCCAATCTGATTTCCTTTGAGCTTTTTCTTTTTGTAAGAGATTATCAGTTTTAGTGGTGGTTATTAATTGCATTGCATAGTTGTCACGAACAATAATTTAATGGTTTCAGAACTTTCATTTCTGTCCATACTTTACGTTTCTAATATAGTGGTCACCAAAATACCCTACGCTTTTAGAACTACCAAATCTCGAGAATTATTCACAGGATACTACCAAAAATATTGACGAAATGAGTAGCTGTGAATGAGGCAATGAGTGTAAGCAAATATGGTTCTCCTTATTGACTACAGTAATCCACCTTCGATCCTGGTTTTATAATTAAAATGCCGGATAATGGTATGTGCCTCCAAGAAAACTTTTACCAAATATTTACTGACAGATACAGATCACACGATAAACTTGGATGTGGAACATTTCAAAATTAAATTATCTCTTACACTACTCTTAAACTTGGATTTTATCCTCTACCCATTCGTATACCAGATAAGGGTTACATATTCTCCTAAGAGAATATCTACCTTCCAATTTACTTCGTTCGCATTTAATACCAAATTCCCAAATTGATAGAGTTTGCTGATTCTTTTCAGGAAGAGCTGTTGAGCCGCGATGTCGTCAAATGTATCCAAGTACAACCCGGCTCCCAATATCGTTACCATATTGTTAAATTTTTACACTTTTAAAAACATTTAAAATATGATCTTGTAGATTGCTAATAAAAATAAATTTATGTTCAGTTTTAATTAAATTCTTTATTGTTCGTACAAATCTGTGTGCCGCTGTTCACAACTGATGTAAACAACAAAAATTTACTTTATTTGCAATTCTTCTTTACACTCTTCTGCGTAAACACTAACAATTGTTCGTTAGATCTTTACAACGGAGATCTTCAAACCATGATTATTATCTTCACACGCAAAGCGTCTTCACACAAGACTAACTGAATTTTTACTGATCCCGTTGCCTTTTGTTAATCCTGAACAGTTAGGTTAGGATAGAGGACATGTACTTGTCAATTAGGACAAGTACAGTACGCGGAGGTCGAATTGACCCATTGTACAACGTCCTAGTTTCTCACACCATTTATGTTATGTGTGTTAATTTTATACATGAGTGGTGGGACCTACAGTTTAAAGTCGACTCCGAACGACAGATTTTTATTTATTGATAAACTTTTCATGGCAACTTTTATTTACTCTCAGAGTTTTTGCCAGAAATCTACTGAGAGGAAGTCGCCGAAAAAATACTTTTTGTATTTTGTCTTTGATGCCTGGCCTGGGGCTCGAACCCAGGCTTTTGCGTCTAATAAGCCAACACACTACCTACTAGACTACGACGACTTCATCCTGAACAGTTACTGTTCGTCGAATCGACGAAGATCATTTACTCTTTATCATATAACTTTTATTTTTGACCAAATTTCACACTCTTTTTCAACAACTTTAGTTGATAATGAAAGCTTGCAGTGAGCAGAGCTAAAACAAAATTTAAAAAAAAAATTATTCGTCGATTCAACGAATAGTAACCGTCCAGTGTTAAACGATGTAACACCATTTTCATTTTCATAACAATATGTAACTACTTTGTTTTTTCGGTAACACGTGTGGCAGGCGTAAATAGAAATTCTAGTGCCGTTGTAGAAAAGATTTTCACTGCATTTTAACTGTTTTCAAGATCGGCCTGACCATCATAGTAAACAAGCAATACCATATCATCATCATATCATTAGAGCATGCTTAGTCTTCCCTTTTTTTAATACCTTTTCTCCGTTTTCCATAACAGAACCCCACTTGAGAGTCAAATATTTTTCTGTTTCATTTACATAATTGGTCATTACAACCCTTCAGTCAGGATTACGATCTAGTTTGTCACACCACTTATGTTGAGTGTGTTAATTTTATACATGAGTGGCGGGAGCTACAGTTTAAAGTCGGCGCCGAACGACAAATTTTTAAGAAACATTTCATGGCAATTTTTATTTACTCTCAGAGTTTTTGGCAGAAATCTGCTGATAGAAAGTCGCCGAAGAAACACTTTTTGTATTTTGTTTTGATGTCTGGCCTGGGGCTCGAAGCCTACTACACTACTTACTAGACTACGGCGACTTTTTCATTTGGTAAGTTTTATTCTTCATCTGCATAGGACTGACAGTTTATTAATTTCATTTCGTGAACTGCCAGACCTCATATATGTATATAACGTATGGTTGTGCTTGTCCTTATAATATCATTTGCTGTGTTTTTTAATGCTTGATTTTATTTTTTTATTTTTTTGCATAAAGTTAAAATTGAAGTTACAAAAAACAATTGCTCTGCTATGAATTATATGTCCCCTGTTTCCGATTGCCATTCACATGTGATTTCCGTCAACTTTTCGTTTCTATCAGTCGTTTGGTAAAATAAAATTTGAAAATAAAATAGAAAAAATATATTCATGAGTAAAATTGTGAGTTTAACTGAATTCTGATTTTCAATTACGTTGTTATTTAAAAAAAATTTTTTTTTAGTTTTCAAAGTGCAACAGCAACAATCGTTTTAAGATAAAAGCCAAATACTTTATAGTATTTCATAAAAATAATTCAATTTTGTGCATTCGTATAAACATTTTGGGAAACTAAAACAATGCAATTTTCCTTAAGGTTTAAAGAATTTGATAAACTGCTTAACTAGTATTGCACAATGCAGAGTCCTTGGTACTCCCAGTGGGTGGTTTGCTAGGCTATTGGGGAGCGTATGCTCGATGTTGAGCAAAATTGTATTGAAATAAAAAATAAATATTTATTAAACAAACAAACAAACAACAATAAGAACATCTAATGTGTGGACAAACTAAACAAACATTTTAAGTCATGTGCACGATTCAAAATTTGAGTCCTTTGTTTAATTCTTGTATCGATTAAATTGAATATATATCCTGTTTATTTTGTATTTATTTTATTTATTTATTTCTACAAAATAAAAGAATTTTTAATGTTTTTCACAAGCCAAATGAAAAATAAGGACAGTTTCTGATGACTCTATATTTTTGAACCGCAACAGTGTAGGTACCCCCAAGAACTCAGAGCAAATTTGAAATTCAAAGTCTCAATATATTAGAATGTTATACCCAATATTTAGTAAGATATTCCTTCAGGTCAAGTGCTCTATTTGACCCATTTGGTATTAAAAGTACCAGTTTTGTTTATCGTGACCAAGTTTTCCGTTGACTTTTGTTTGAAGATTACCGACTACGTAACCTTACTTCCAAATGATCTCCTAAATATTCTCTTGGATTCATAATGTGCAGGACTGTGTGCAATAGTCTTAAATCTGTGAGGACTTTGGTAGTAAAATCACATCTTCACATTAGCATCAGTATGATTGGGTTCATTGACTTGTTGGAAGTAATAACCATTACGAATTCTTAATCCTTCCCAACTTTTGGTGAATTTGTTTTCTAGAATGTATTCATTTATTCTTATTTATTATTTCCTGAATAAATTCCATACTGTTCATACCTGGTGTCGATACACATCCCTACAGTACTGTACTACCGAGGTCATGCTTTATTTAAATAGAGATATTACCGAATTTTTTATTTAGTTTGAAAGAGTCATTGATCCTGTTATAAGTAAAATATATAACATTGTTCAAATGTCCGTAACGGCATCTCTGGGTGGAGCGCATCCGATATCTCTAAATTTTGTGACAGGCTGAATTTGACCGATGGCATTAGTTACGTTGGCTTCGACGACAGTTATGCGACTGAAGAAAACCCCACAAGAAAAAGTCTTGCGAGATCAAATCGCTCGATCTCTCTTGCCAGTTGACCAGTGCAGAATATAAGATGGGACATGATATATGTGGACATAGTACCGATAATTCAATTAAGATCCAAAGAAGTTGATAATCACCGATCAATAATGCTCGACAGTGACGGCCAGTGATAGACAAGTCAACTCCTTTCTTAAAAAAAAAATGTACCGTTGACCCCGCTAAATCAAAACTCATACTAAATAGTGACTTTTACGGGATGCATTGAAAGTATTGGATGTTATGTGGATTGGCATTATTCCAAATGTGAGAATTTTGTTTGGTCACGTAGCCATTCATCCAGAAATGGGCCTAAGATCTCTTGAAAATGATTTTTGAATGAAAATTAATAGTCAGTTGCCAACTGCTCAAGAGCGCGTTCAATAGGCAAATGTCATTGTCTATGGTAATCCATATAATTCGACAGATGTTGATTCAAAAAAATTAATTTCCCAGCTGCCAAATTTTGATAGACTCTGTTGGAAGACGCTGTGTTAAATAATATATAAGATACCTATTAATTCAGATTAAAAATATTTTCATTCTTAAAGTGCATTCTCTTGTCAAAAGTTTGACATGTCGTTTGATAAAATTGGACAAAAATTACCGTAGTTTTCATTTAAAGAGTATAACAGATTAGTTATATTTTTTATATATGCTGTCTTATCAAATGAACTTTCATTTCAAAAATATAAAAAAAATTGATGGATGTTGGTTGTTTACCTGAGAATTTGCATTTGCAAGTTTGAATGATTACAAAAAGTAGTCTAATATTGCCATTTTTCGCAAATATTATAATTTCGCATTGCGCAAACATTAGCCAACTTCCGGTGGTTGGTCCAAAGGAAAAAGGACACATTTTTCAATAAACAGAACATACAAGTATTAAAAAATATGACTCAGTTGTTATACTTTTTAAATAAGAACTACTGTAAGTTTTGTCCGATTTTATAACGCAAACTGTCAATCTCTTCCACAACACCAACTTTAAAAATATCACCACTTGTTTTATAGCATTTAATTAAATTTTCCAATTAGGAATGGCCAAACTTGTAAAATTAAGAAAAAAATTATATTTTCCAAGTTTACCCAATTAAATCTCATAACATATAAGTTTGAACAAAATCTGTATGTATACCCTTTGAAAGGCTAATCTCTCCCCTTACTAAAATCTTTGGATTTTTAAAATTAGTTCAAACATATTTGGGCAATCTATAATTTTGTTAGAAAAGATCAAAAACGCGGTTTTTGTCAAATAAAACAAGTTTGGAGGGTACGAGAAATTTAAAAAAAATATTTTTGAGTTCTACTCAACAAAACTCACAACCTGCACTATGTCATTAGCTAGGTGTATTATGACTGTCGCACCATGTTATTAATTGATTATTAAATTTATAACTTTTTATATATGATTTAATAATTACTAAATTGAGTACAAAATTTTTTAGTTTAAATTAAATCAACTCATTCTTTTATACTCCCACCTTCATAAAGTTGTACTTTATTTTTAGAAGTAATAAATTTTATATTCTTCCGTAATTAAAAAAAAAAACCTACGAATACATTTTTATAATATATGCTTATTTAAATATTTTAAGTCGCCGTAGTCTATTAGGTATTATTTTGGCTTATAAGAATTGAGGCCACGGTTCATCATCTGCAAAATATGAAATATGAAAACAAATTTCTTCGGCGTCTTCCTCTCATCAGATTTCTAGCAAACACTCAGATAAAAATATCATTGAAGTCTTCATGTTGTTCGGAGTAGATCTTAAATATACTAAATTAACACACACGATATAAGCGGCGTGTGAAGCTAGATCGTAATTACGTATTTAAATTTTTTACAAAATTTTTGTAAATATATGACGACGAGTACTTTAGCTATTTAAAACTTTCCAAAGCAATCACTCATCGATCTTTTGAAATGTTCATATTTCTAAAGTTTAATTTCATATTGTATTTGTATATAATGAACTACACTTATATAATGTTCTCAACTGAATTGATAGCTGATAGTTGTTTTTTTTTTATTTAAAATTAAATTGAATTGTTTTAATTTCTGTTGTGTTAATAACAACATTAATATCTGCACAACGTAATAAATATTTCCATACTTATTTGATAATTATTGCATGGATATTTATTTACTGACGTTTGTGGTTTCAATAATTGCTAAAATGTATTGAATTTTTTGTTATTATTTTCAATTATTTCAAGTATAATTATTTAAATTGCTATTTTTATTGCTATTTTAAGTAATTTCAATGCGAGCTCATTAGTGAGATTTACTGTCATGGCATTATTCAATGTAGGAAAACAATGAAAGATTAAAAAAAAATTAATTTTCTAATTTTTGAAACATACGTTTGTTAACGGAATAGAAGTTTGACAAGTTATGACAACAAGTAAATCAAATTAATTTTAAGCGTTCAAACATTTAAGAAATTTTAAAACCTTAGGAAAAATTTTTTGTGTTCATTTGTACCTTCTTTCTTATAGTGGACAGTGATATTTTAATTATCGTTCGTTTCCCTTTGTTGGGAGTAAATTTTTCTCTGATCTCTTTATACATTGTTCAAATTTATTTAATTCTTAATTTCTGCCAAATAATAGGATTTGTCGAGCTTAGCAGCAGAGTGATTTATGAGACGGTTTTCTCAGTGTACTATACTCGTACAAAAAATTTGCGTGAATACTGTAAAAAGAGGTCTAGAATTGAAGAAATTTATTTGTAAAATGGCTCACAGCTTATTTCAACCAGCATCCTTACAAAAATTAAACTCATATAATTTCGAAACGAAGAAAGATATTAAAAAATGTATTATATGTTTATTGAATATGTTCCGTTCCTTCCACGTTATAGCTGCATCTGCAGTAATCATGGTGGGACAGACCGAAACTGCCAATACCCTGCATTTCGGGAGAGACATCATGAGAGGGAATTGGCCGGTTTTTTAGGTCGCTCAGGGTAGGTCAAACCCACTAATAACGGATCATGACATGGAGGCTGACCTCATACTGAGTCACACAATGGGCCACCGAGTGGACTTGCCTGTGAACAGCAAGTTAACCATTTAAGAACTTTATAGAACATATTCAAAAATTTAAAAAAAAAATGCTTTACTAATTCTCAAATAAAAAAAATAAAATGGAAATGGAAGAGAAATGGGGTAAAATAAACCCCAAACCATTAGAAAAACAGTGGAATTTATGAACAAATTTTAACTGCTATAATATGTATATACATATTTAAACTAAATATTGAAATTAAAAAAATTTGTGAATAAGTCATTAAATAGTTTTTTAATAGTAAGTGGTTGAGATAAGCTGTGAATAATTGTGTTGGGTCTTTAGTTTGTAACATTTTTGATGTGTCGAGTTGTAACTAAATAAAACTTATTTGTTTTTTTAACTTTGGCTAAGTTTGGAATTTATTGAGGATATAATGAATAAGAGGATGTATTTAAACATTCTAAAGAACACATTCGGAAGAATCAATAAATAATCAATAAATTTGTGCGTAAAGTCTAAAAAACTGGATTTGCCAAATAAAACAAGTTTGGTGGGTTTAATAAATATAAAAAAAATATTTTTGAGTTCTACTCAATAAAACTCATAACTTACACCATGCCATTAGTACATATTATATAGTTATTTGTACATATTATTGCTCAAAATTCATGAAATTGCTAAAATTATTGTTATCCCTCAAAGCCAAAATAGAACATAGCATGATATTAAACATGTGAAATTTATAATGCAATATACTTACGATGTTACTTTACTATACATAATGTGTATAAAGTCGTCTGTTTCCTTCTATTTTTTTTTTTTTTATTTAAAAACGACAAAACTTTCTTATTTGCATGAATGTCACTTATTTTAAATAATGCTGTTGCATTTATATTACATGCAATTGTATATTTAGTTTCAGGTTACGTTATGTTAGAATGTTCTTAATGTTTTAAAAATTAGGTTAATTTACTCAGTATTCATATTCCTATTGTGGAATTAAAAGAAGAAATATTATGCGGAAAATGTGGTTACAAAAAGGCAATAGGCAGAACAGGTCGTCTTAATAATTGGTTCAAACGAATTTACCTCTTTAGTTATATTCGACAATTAATCATGTGTGCTAAAGAGCAAAATTGTAGTGGAATTTAATTTTAGAAGCAAAACAGATATGAACATCAGTTATATCGGGTGTTCCATCTATCGGTTCAAATTTGAATCATCGGTTATTTCGAATCTGGCAATACTTATGTCATTCTATTCTGTCACAAAATTTAGTATATTGTTACGCAAATCGAAACGACCTAATATCGTTTAACAACAAAAACGATAAGCAAAAGCCACACGATACAAATACACACTAACACAAGGAATACAATGAACGTGTTGATTATCTAAAGCTGCACACACACATATGTACGACGAACCTGGTTGCGGCTAGTACCAACAACAACATAAAATAAACCAGCTACGACAAATATGTAATGGACAACATAAGCAAAGTACACAAACAACAATGTACTAGCAATAGAGTTCTCGAGAAGGCACGAGCAAGAACCTTCCACATCGGGAACGTTCATCATACTGATTACGTGCGTGCGGACTATAAAAGGGCTGGACAAAGCAAGCAGCAGTCAGTGTTGTCAGATTTGTTTTACCTCAATCGCCAAAACCTATACGCAAAATCGCCAAAAATCGCCGAAATAAAATATTATTAATTTTTTCCAAAATAAAAATCGCCAAAAATTTAGCAAATCATTTATTTTTATTTATTTCGTGTATTATAAAGTCAATGTAAATCTAATAAAAGTCTTTAATAAAAACATATTATAATTTTACATTACATTTGCACTTTTAGTGCATTAGTTATTAGTTGTAAAAATATTTTTTACAAAAATTTATTTCATAAATCTATAATATCATATACCTCATTCTCTGCAGATTCATTTTCACTGCTTGGTATATCACACATTGTATTAGAATTAAATTTTTTAACATTTTATCTGTAGGCTGAAATGAATTGCAACAATATTTATTAATATTCGTATAACTTATTATTCTTATCAATGAATCTAAAAGTTCATATTGAATTTTATTACGTAAGCGAGTTTTAGTGTAATTCATAATAGAGAATACCCTTTCTAAATCGATCTTATGGGATCTTAGAGCTATTTTGCATCCAAAACACCACGATGTATATTGGTCATTAGATGCAGATTTGTACGACAAAGGGGCATTTGCTATAGATTTTAGCCAACCTACAAATTTAAGTCATTAAAAGGTTTAAAATATTACATTTGTGTACTTACCTATGGCCCAACTTTCATTTTCCCACTCCTTTCGATGTCGACGATCTACTTTAATTTTTTTTGAAGAAGATGCCATTATAACAATTTCGATTTTTAAATAATGCGTTAATAGTATTTGGTTAATTTTTACTTTTTCTAAATGTTTTTCTTTTCTTTTGAAGTTTTAATTTTTCTATTTACGGTTAACTAATTTGACACTTGTTAGGCATCAATACTGCACATTTAAAGAGGTGTCACACTTCACATTTTTCAATACCAATTTTGACCGAAAAGTACTCTTAACAACAACAATCAGCTTGTTGTTTTTGTATTGTTTTACAAGTGTACGAAATGACAAAGCCATTGGTATAACCTATAAATAGGAACTGTTTTACTTGTTGACATTAATTGTGCCATTCACTATGTAATAATAACATAATATATGAGGAATACCAGAGATGTATAATGTAAGAAGATTATGTTATTAAATTAAAGTTTCAAGAAAATAAAAATAATTTTTTAAAAATAGCCAAATAATTCGACAACTGTCTGTAAATCGCCAAAAACCCGCCACGTCGCCAAGTGGAGATTTTGGTCGCCAAAGGCAATGAAAAATCGCCACGTTTGGCGAGAAATCGCCACATCTGACAGCACTGGCAGCAGTCAGTGTTAATTCAGTCAGCCTTGTGTGAAGTTGCGTGTGAACAAAATAAGTCGTGGTTGTAAAGATCTAGCGAATAGTTGTGTGAACTAAGGAATAAAACAGATTATTATTTAAGTTGTATACGGTGGCACACAAAAGTAATGTAAAGAATAAAGAGAGTTTAAGAAAAACTACTACTAAAAAAAAATTGTTTTTACTTTGTTGCAATTAACGAACTCATATTTAAACGTTTTTAAAAAGGTAAAAACGTAACAATTGGTGCCAGAAGTGGGATTGCAAAATCCAAAAGTAAAAATAAATAAATAATTAAGAAAGAGAAAATCAAAATCAAAGTGAAACTCTCCGAGTTGAAAGTGGAACGGATTAGACGAGAGTTGGATAAACTCAAGCTGTCAACAATGGGCACGAAGAATGAATTGCAAAAGCGGTTAAGGGAACACCTGCAGCTTCAAGGCATTGACATCGATTCCTACGAGTTCGAGGCTGAAGAGGAACGACAGTTACAGGCAACCCCTAGCGGTGTTGACATAAATTTGATGCTAGCTGCTATGATGGAGAAAATGGAAGTACCAAACCAGAAGCTATTCGAAGCTTCTAGAAGCGAAAATCAAAAACTTCTAGCTGAAGTGCAAGAAGCTTCTAGGACTGAAAATCAAAAACTTCTGGCTGAAGTACAAGAAACTTCTTGAACCGAAAATCAAAAACTTCTGGCTGAAGTACAACAAGCTCCTAGAACTGAAAATCAAAAACTTCTGGCTGATGTACAAGAAGCTTCTAGAACCGAAAATCAAAAACTTCTGGCTGAAGTACGAGAAGCTTCTAGAGCCGAGAACCAGAAGCTATTTGAAGCTTCTAGAGCCGAAAACCAACGACTGCCAAAAATTGAAAAGGAGCTGGAAGCAACATCTGGAAAGCTGCAGGAAATCCATGAGTCGGTCAGCAAAAGGATCACTGGTGTCGAGGAAATGGTGTCACATTTAGAAAAGGCCGTTGACAGGAAAGTATACAATTTGGAAAAGGCCGTTGACACTAAAGCGGACAATTTGGAAAGGACCGTCGGCGGAAAAATCTTTATGATGGAGGAAAAGATCAACAACCTCCAAAGCCAGCGACAGGAAAGAGTGCGAGTCGTTTCGGAAAGTACCGGCAGGATAAGAACACCTTGCTTTGATGGTAGCTCACCCCTATCCGTATTCAAATTCCAATTTGAGACAGTAGCCAGCAGAAACGGATGGGTGGATGGAAAGAAGGCTCTAGAACTAATTCTGGCGTTAAAAGGTGTCGCAGCTGAGATTCTAGAAACCATGCCAGCCAGCAGCAGAAACAACTACAACGACTTAATGGTGGCGTTCCAGCGTAAATTTGGCGATGAGCACAAACGGGAACTATACCGCATGGAGTTGAAATGCCGGGCGCAAATGCAAATGAGTCATTACAAGCCTTTGCAATGGAGGTTGAGAGATTAGTGCAGCTCACATACCCAGGAGAAAACCATCCGCTGATAGACAACTTTAAGACCGAGGCGTTTGTTAATGGCATACGCGACCCTGACATCAAACTTGCGGTATGCCCCACACAGAAGACAACGTTTGCAGACACCGTAGCCTTCGCACTAGCCCAGGAGACCGCTCGCACGATGTCTAGACCACAAGTCAGCAAAGTGCGAAGAATGGATGTCGTGGAGGAGGAGGAATGCCTTTTGGACAAATTTAAAGAGATGTTGAAGCAAGTTTTGGGAGAAAATGGACAAAAGGCTAAACTTAAATGCTTCAACTGTGGAAAGAGTGGTCATTTCCAGAGAAACTGTAAAGCGCCATGAAAGAGGTCAAGATCCGCCTTACCATCAAGGAATAAGAAACGAGCGAACTACCAACCATCTTCACAAGAGTCCCCGTTAAACTAAAACGAGCTAGCGCTGAGGGGCAAGTGCTGGCTCCCACAAACGAGGGCCCCACAATCTCAATATCAGTGATGCAACAGAACAACAATAATCTTACGGCTCGCGGATACATGAATGGCAGACCACATATCTTCACTATAGACACCGGGGCAACGCAGTCTATCATCAGACCAGTAGTGAAGGGAAAGTGTGAGGCACTTAGCAATGTACGACTACGGACAGCTACGGGAGAGTCTGCCACCGTCCACGGAAAAACAGAGGCGAAGGTGACTATAGCCAACATAAGTGTAAGTCACATGTTTATTGTTGCCGATATTGTAGACGCGGTTATCATTGGTGCCGATTTTATGATAGCTCATGGCATCAATTTGAATATGGGGCAACAGATTATGAGTTGGCGAAATGTGGAGATACCTCTTGACGTGGGGTACAAGCACCAAGTGCACGCCAGAAGGATAGTTGCGGTCGAACAACTTAAATTGATAACCGATAAAGCAGGCAACCAGAAGCATACCGCTGGAGAAGCGTAATGAGGTTAAGGAGTTAGTCGACGAAATGAGGAAGAGCGGTGTAATCGAACCATTATCGGGTCCGTGGAGCTCACCTGTAGTTTTAGTAAAGAAGAAAGATGGCAGTACAAGATTCTGCGTAGACTACAGGAAGCTGAATGATGTCACTAAAAAGGACAGTTACCCGCTACCAAGAATTGACGACACACTCGACACGTTAGCCGGAACGAAGTGGTTCTCTACATTGGATTTACAAAGCGGGTATTGGCAGGTGGAGATTGTAGACAAGGACAAGGAGAAAACCGCATTCAGTGCGAACGGTGGCTTATGGCAGTTTAAGGTTATGCCATTTGGCCATCTGTAATGCTCCGGCCACATTCGAGCGGGTTATGGAACGTGTGCTAAAGGGACTGCATTGGAATGCACGAATAACAACGGCATATCCACCGATGAAGATAAAATACGAGCAGTAAAGGACTGGCCACGTCCCTAGAATCTTCATGAGCTACGCAGCTTTTTGGCACTATGCACATACTACAGACGCTTTGTGCCTAACTTTGCCAGCGTGGCTGCAAGTTTGCATGAGCTCACCAAGAAGTCAAAAATCTATCAATGGGGTGAGCCACAAGAGAAGGCGTTCCAGACACTAAAAGACCTATTGTGTGTTGCGCCAGTTTTGGCGTTTCCAGTCTCAGGAGAAAAGTTCATCTTAGACAGTGATGCTAGCGGATATGGTATTGGTGGTGTACTTTCCCAAGTGATCAATGGAACAGAGAAAGTCGTAGGCTATAGTCGCACATTGTCAAAGTCTGAACGGAATTATTGTGTAACCCGACGAGAGCTACTGGCAGTGCTAGAGTGCATCAAACATTACCATAAGTACCTGTATGGCCAAAATTTTCTGCTAAGGACTGATCACTCCGCACTGAGATGGCTGCTAGAATTCAAGAACCCTGAAGTACAGTTAGCACGTTGGATTGAACGCCTCCCGACTTACGACTTCAGCATTGAACACCGAAGGGACATGAAACATGGCTGACGCTCTTTCACACCGACCTTGTAATTTGGAGTGTAAACATTGCATGAAAGCTGAGAAAAAGGAATCCATCGTCGACATCCGGCTAACGCGGATTGAAGCCAATGAAGACTGGTCCCAAACACAAAGGAGTGACCCAATATTGGCGAAGGTAATAGCAGCGAAGGAGGAGGACAAACGACCTACAAGAAATGAGATATCCGCAGAAGGTCCTCTTACAAAGGCATATTGGGCACTATGGGACAGCTTAAAGATCATAAATGGGTGCCTATATCGACTTTGGGAAAGCACTGATGGCAAGACCTCATCCAACCTATTGGTAGTGCCTTCCTCCAAAATGAAAGAAGTATTAAATGAATTCCATAATGGAGCTAGCGGAGGACACCTGGAAAGACACTGGAAAGGCTAAAACAACGTTTTTATTGGGTTGGATGTCAACAAGCAGTTGCGGATTGGATAGCAAACTGCACCCAGTGTATTGAAGCTAAAGGTCCAGCAAGAAGAAGTCGAGGTCAGATGCAGCAGTATAACTCAGGCGCACCTTTCGAGCGGATAGCGATGGACGTTGCAGGCCCTTTTCCAGTCAGCAATGCCGGAAACCGATATGTTCTCGTTGTGATGGACTACTTCAGCAAATGGCCGGAAGTATATGCCATACCCAATCAAGAGGCGAACACAATAGTTCATATTTTTGTGAACAACTGAACTACATTCCGATCAAGGCAGAAATTTTGAGTCAGCTGTATTCAAGGAAATGTGCGAAGTATATGGTATTAAGAATACTCGAACGACGGCTCTTCACCCACAGTCGGACGGAATGGTAGAGCGATTTAACCGAACCCTGGAGGAATACATGCGAAAAGTAGTGAGCGAGCAACAGAAAGACCGGGACGAACACATTCCGAGGTTTCTACTGGCGTACCGATCCGCGGTCCATGATTCAACATCTAGATCACCCGCCAAGGTTATCTTTGGGACTGAGATAAAGCTGCCCGGTGACTTAGAGTTTGGTGTTAAGCCCGGCACAGAGAGGGATGCCACATACACTGGAAAAGACGAAAGCCTAAATGAACTTCATGAGTTTTTGCGCACCCGTATAAAAATGGTCAGTGATAGAATGAAAGCCAGGTATGATCGTGCGGCAAACACGGAGGGCTTCCATGAGGGACAAATGGTTCTGCTATACAACCCAAAGCGGAAGAAGGGATTATCTCCCAAGCTACAAACCAGCTGGGATGGACCGTATAAAATAATTAAGCGGTTAAACGATGTCGTGTACAGGATACAGTAAGCTAACAGCCCCCGAGCAGAAATGAAGGTCGTACACATAGAGCGACTGGCAAAATATGGGAAAAGAGATAATGAGCCTATTCGGGGCGAACAGGCTTAAGTGGGCGGCAGTGTTACGCAAATCGAAACGACCTAATATCGTTTAACAACAAAAACGATAAACAAAAGCCACACGATACAAATACACACTAACACAAGGAATACAATGAACGTGTTGATTATCTAAAGCTGCACATACACATATGTATGACGAACCTGGTTGCGGCTAGTACCAACAACAACATAAAGTAAACCAGCTACGACAAATATGCAATGGACAACATAAGCAAAGTACACAAACAACAATGTACTAGCAATGGAGTTCGCGAGAAGGCGCGAGCGAGAGCCTTCCGCATCGAGAACGTTCATCATACTGATTACGTGCGTGCGGACTATAAAAGGGCTGGACAAAGCAAGCAGCAGTCAGTGTTAATTCAGTCAGCCTTGTGTGAAGTTGCGTGTGAACAAAATAAGTCGTGGTTGTAAAGATCTAGCGAATAGTTGTGTGAAATAGTGAATAAAACAGATTATTATTGTTGTATTGTTAAGTTGTATACGGTGGCACACAAAATTAGTGTAAAGAATAAACAGAGTTTAAGAAAAACTAAAGACATATTTGTTTTTACTTTGCTGCAATTAACGAACTCATATTTAAACGTTTTTAAAAAGGTAAAAACGTAACAATATTATCTCCGCTGTATGTAATGAATCGATTTCCGCTTTATTGGAAATTTATTTCCAAAACAAAAAAAAATTGGCCGGAAATTACACGACAGGAGAAAAAATTTATGAAAAACTTGCCGCTAGTTATCAAGAAACAAGGGAAAAACAAAGAATAGGTGCAAAAATAAAAATATGTTCGAATAATTCTGAAACAAATGATAAGAGGCAATAAGACTACAAAAAATTGTTTGTAAGAAATACGTTTGCGGGAATACCGTTCTATCTTTCCCACCTTGGGGAGGTACTGGACTGCACCTAAAGGGTGTTTGTCTGTTCATCTTTGCACGCAGAGCACTCGACTATCGCGTCTTCTTGGTCCTGAATTTCGAAATGCTTTCACTGACCTCATTAATAAGTTTATTGACTTCGTTAGTAAAAATGATGGTATTATTTTGATTTTCATCTGTAGATCCGGATTGTCTCCTCTGTATTTAAAGGTTGGATAGCTTTGAACTCGCCACAGCGTTTCACCTTATCTTCATATTTTAATAGTGCGCATTTATCTATTGAATTTATCCGGTGATGAAAAGAGAACGAATCAGTTACTATCGCGACGAACTTTAGTTAGACTTTATATACATACATAATTGGTCATTAGAACGCTTTTAAAAAAATGAATTTTGGGGGGTACGTATAATTATCTGTGTGACTGTATATGTATGCGTTAGTACATCTGCTTGCATATTTATTCTTCATATGCTATTTAAATACTGTGAAGAAAGTTTGTAAAGATTAAATTATAAAATGTGTTCTAAAAAATTTTAAAAAAAGTAAAAATTCATAAATAATGATTTTTGTTTAAAAGATGGTATAATTCTGTTTTAAAATTTTAGGTATTCGGAAATGTGAACAATTCGCAAAAGTGAACAACGCCAGTTTTAATTAGTTCACATTAGCCAGCGTGCACTGTATTGGGTATAACATATTAATATATTGGGCTTTTGAATTTTAAATTTACTCTGATATCTTCTTGGGGGTACCCACAGTTTTGCGGTAGGAAAGTTTAAAGTCCCCAGAAAGTTTCCCTCTTCTTCTTATGGATTGTGAAAAACATTACAAATTTTTTTGTTTTATTATAAAATGGAAACAAATAAATGAAATAAATATAAAAAACATTAATTATTTTTAAAAATTATTACTTAAAATTCATGAAATTGATTGCACAACTGAGGTATCTAAACTTTTGCTGTCTACTGTATGTAGGTATGTGTAAAGCATAAATATTTAAAAAATTAGAACAACAATAGAAAATTAAAATGTAATAATAAAACAGTATTTAGCTTCAGTAATTAACTATAGAAGTGTTAACATACACATGTAAATTAATAAAAGTTAGCTTTTTGGCATGTGTTCCCAGAAAATTGTTTTCTGAAAAAAAATTGTGCTGTTGATTGGTTGGCGTAAATTTTAACTAGACAAGGACTCTCAGTCTACGCCTCCATCTTGTAAAGAAAGGAAATACGTAAAAAAAATTCGCAAAAATCTCTTTTTTAGTAGTTTTATTGCAAAATATAGAAGTCAAGACGATTTGAATGAACGAAAGTTTCAATATATGTCAAATGTAAGTGGATAGATATTCGGTATTTAAAAATAGTAAAAATTTTATCTAAGAGCACGATTGATGTGCATCAAGCTTAGTGTATGTCAAGTATACACTTACCTGCTTTTTCGACCTCTAACCACAAGATTGAATCAAATTTTGATTTATAAAACATTACGCGAGAAGACGTTGATAAAAGTACTCTTAGCATTATATCCAATTCCATCGGCAATGTTGACATTAATCCTAGTTTTATTAATTTGATAATGCCGTAGTGTACAACGCCTATTTTCTTGCTAAGATAATACCTTGAACTGGATAATACCAAACAACACAAAGCGTCTAATCGTTCTTCATTAACAATGTTAAATATTACATTTAAAATCTTATTAAATAAAATATAAATATTTCATGTTTTACACATGCTCACTACTCGCTCTTTTCCTTAATGAATTGGTAGCATACCGCTTGCCTATATGAATTTAATTTTTATTTTATATAAATTTATAGTTGCCACGATTTAAATTTTATTAATAATAATTTATTTATTATATACGAGCGTACTAACTTTGACCATATGCTCGGTGTAGTGTCAAAGACCGGAGTATCTGGTGGGAATCGAACCCACGACTCTCATGCTAATAGTCTAGCATACTATCTACTAGACTACCAGGGCACCCAATTATAATAATTTAACGTTTTATATTCCAATTCCTTTCTTTCAATTTGTTTCTTTTACTTTCCTTCGTATGTTTTTATTTATAAAACAAAACTCAATTATAATAAATAAAATCATTTTACGCGGTTCATTTGCAAAGTAAGTAACTTTTGTTTGCTTATGTACTTTAAATTAAGCTACGTGACCGTAAATTTCTGTGAATATATGAAAATATTAAATTTTGTACAATAAGGAACGATAAAATCGCATAGTGCCTATTTTTTTGGTTAAAATTCTTTAAACATTGATTTATTTTTATTAAGTTTTAATAATAAATTATAAATACAATGTTACAAAAATGGAAATGGTGTTACACCGTTTAACATTAAAACAAAAGCTATAAAAACAAAAACTTGTTTATTGATCAAGAAATAAACAAAAATATGGCAACAACATCAGTATAAAAAAGGGTAAATAAGCAAACAAACAGGCAACAACAACACTGCAAGGACAAACGTAAACAAAATACACAAACACGTAAACAATATGTTTACATTTATAGAGATTTCGCTAAGGCGAAGTCATTCTCTTTCAAGAGCATTCGTCAGACGGTTTACCCTGCGATATATAGGCCAGAAAAAGCACGCAACGGGGTCAGTAAAAATTTAGTCAGTCTTGTGTGAAAATACGTTGCGTGTGAAGAGAATAATTGTGGTTTGAAGATCTCCGTTATAAAGATCTGACGAACAATTGTTAGTGTTTACGCAGAAGAGTGTAATGAAGAATAGCAAACAAAGTTAATTGTTGTTGTTTACATCAAGTTGTGAACAGTGGCACATAGGATTGTGTGAACAACAATTTACTTAAAACTGAACATAAATTTATTTTGATTTGCAATCTACGAGGTCGTATTTTAAACGTTTTTAAAAGGTAAAAACGTAACAATATATAAAAAATCCTTTCAGGGCAACTAACAGTAAATTTTATTATAAATCTGTTTCTGTTTAACAATCAGTCTGTTGCATAGAGATCAGTTGACTATAATGGCGTTACAAGCACGGTTCAAGCACGGTAGAGCAACCATCATCATTGTGTTGATAAAAATAAATATCACTTTTTAAATCCAGTTTTCTTCTGTTTCAGGAAGAGAGGCTTGCAAAGTCTTAATGTGATTCCTGTGATTCTTAATACTCTGATCAATAATGTAAGGATTAGCTGACACAGCAGCTGAAATTGAGTCCCATTCTATAAACGATACTAAAGCATGTTTAACAGTCAGTCTTAAATTTCCTGCTAAAAGCGTACATACATACATAATTGGTCATCACAACACTTCAATCAGGATTACAAACTAGATTCTCACACCACTTATGTCTGTGTTGTGTGTTATGTTTAGTCACAAATCTGCTGAGAGGAAATAGCCGAAGAAATATTTTTTTATATTTCGATTTATTTGAGATGTCTGACCTGAGGTTTCAACCGAGGCCTCACTTATAATAAGCCACAGACTAGCTACTAGACTACGATGATTTCATTCTTACAAATGTAGTCAAAATTATTTAAAATAAGGCATTCACGTATACTTTCGTAAATGACGGATTGGTAGGATGAAATTTAAAGATTAATTTTTGCTCAAATTTTATCTTTCTTAACAGTGAGTATGGGTTAGCAAATAATAAAGCTTTATTGATTCCTTAAAAATTTTGGTAGATTTTATTCTATAACACTGCCCTAAACAAAAATGTGCAATAAATTTTTAAATTCTAATTTTTAATATACACTTTAAGTCCGTGACGGAAACTGCTCCTCTTTTTGGTAAAAATATTTTGTAAATCAATAAAGAAAAACCATTTTCAACAATTTCCTGAATTGTAACGTTTGTTTTGGAAAAAACTATACAAATCCAAATCAATACAATACGAAAAAATAAATGCCAAAATAAAGCAAATGATACAAACATACAAGATTATTTTTGTGGCAACAATTTAGATTTATAGCCTTTCAGAGTGGTACTCTTAATCGTGATTTTTTGTTCTGTTTTGTGTTTTCGTATTCGTTTTAAAAATATTTCTTAACTAAGAGAAGGGGACAGAACGTGCAAAGTGGTTGAACAAAATCTCAACACTTCTTTTAAGCCGACAGCCAACAAAAATTCTATGCATGCATCGCATTGTTTTTGGCTTTTCAAAACATAAAAAGCAACATGTGTTTGGAAAACAAATGGATTGGGCTTGAAGATATATGTATTAATGGTGTGTATGTATGTATGTATATATGTATGTATGTATGTATGTATGTATGTATGTATGTATGTATGTATGTATGTATGTAAATTTAAAATCCTTAAAGCAATAAAAAAGAGACATATATATAAAAAATTTCTGTTTGTGCTGTATCGGAACATGTTATAACGTGTATATAACGAGTAGCTTGTCATCGCCGTAGCATGGACTCTGCTTTACACCGATATAGTGGACTTGTAAATATTCCAAGAAATCTTCAGTCCACACTACAGTATAGTATAGTAGAGTATATTAGAGTAGAGTAGAGTAGAATAGAGTATAGTAGAGATGAGCGATCCAGTGATTTTTGAAGAACGTTGTTCTCAGTGAACGTGATTTGTTAATCACTGTTCTTTAAAACAGTGATTGTGATCACAGTATTCCAAAAAAAAAACAATAATGACAATAACGTATTCATACTATACTACTAAAAGACTACTAAACAAAATCAGAGTGGTGTCATCAATGATATTATTTTTAATGTAATTTTTTTTTTTATATGAAGTTTGACAATTAAGTTTCACAGAAAGTTCATGTATAAAAGCCAAAAGTAAATAATCAGCATCATCTAATAGTAATTCTGCCTCGCTCAAAATAAAAGGAAATAAATTTGAGTATGTAACAATTTTGAAAGAACGACATTATTAGTAACTGTTATTTGGGAATTTCAATCACTGTAGTTACCAGTGAATTATCAATCACCGTGATTAAATCACAGTTTTGAAAATATCGCTCATCTCTAGAGTATAGTATAGTATACTATAGTATAGTATAGTATAGTATAGTATAGTATAGTATAGTACAGTATAGTACAGTATAATATAGTATAGTATAGTATAGTATAGTAGAGTATAGTAGAGTAGAGTATATTATAGTATAGTATAGTAGAGTATAGTATAGTATTGTATAAGTAGAGTATAGCATAGTAGAGTATAGTACACTATGAGTTGGTCACCGAGATTATGCTTTGTTATGTTGCAGGTGTATGTGAACAAGCTAAAAAAACAGCGGTCCTTGAAGCCAACACAAACAATGCCTTCGGGCAAATTAAGTCTTAAGCCAGAGTCATGGATAATTGTTCATTTCGAATACGCTTCACCCAGAGAAGTCATGGCAGACATTAAAAGCAGACAGGCAAATATTTTGATAATTTTTTTTATGGCTTATAACCAAAATTTAGCAATCGTTACTTTTAAGAATCGCCAGAAAAATTAAAAACAAATTTTAATTGGATAAAATAGGTATTTAGTTCAATAGCACAATATGACCATAAGGTTATGAGCGGCAAAGTTATCTTTTTGTCTAATTAGAATGACCAATTACCAAAACCAATAATGGGTTGTCCAATTGTTATTTGGAACATATGTTTCCCCATTGTCGTTAAGAGAAAAGTAATTGCTTCTAGTATTCTATGGTACTAATATATATTTTGCAATGAAAAAATTGAAGCTAATGACATTTAAAAATTTTGTGCTGTACGATCACTTGTATACAAATAGAATTCAGATAGGTAATCAGTACACGCATCGCAATGCTAGCAAAGTCGGAACTCCCCAAAAATTAACGTTTCTACGGATATCTTAAAACCAAGGCCTTGGCGTAATGTCCAGTAATCTCTAAATTATGACAAAATATGATAACCCACGAGTAAATTTACTTAAAAGGAATACATTTGAAACAGGAAAAACATTCCAAATATATGGTGTCTGGCCCCATTTAAAACAGATTAATCGTTACTAAGAGGCAGAAAACCACGTTTAATTGCAAAAGTTGAAGGCTCAGGCGATTTTTTCTGATAAAATACCGCATCTTTGATTTCATCACCAGATACTCCTTGGCCATCTTCTTGTGTCTCATGCCCTTGATTTATCTTTCTTCGTCGTCACTATTGTCAACCATCAATATATACAAACATACATAATTAATCATTACAACCCTTTAGTCAGGATTACGCCCTTTTCACATCACTAATGTTGTGTATGTTAACTTTATATATAACTGGCGGAACCTACAGTTTAAGGTCGACTCCGAACGTAAGATTTTTGCGAAACTTTTCATGGCAATTTTTTATTTACTCTCAGAGTTTGTGCCAGAAATCTGCTGAGGAAAATTCGCCGAAGAAATACCTTTTTTACGTTTGTTTTGTCGGAGATGTGTGACCTAGAGTTGAAACCTTGGCCTCACTAACTACTAGATTACGGCGACTACTACCATCTATCATCAATATATGCGTCCTCTGCAAATTATATTCTACAATACCAAATAAATGGTGGTAGTAGTACAGAATCATAACCTCTGTATGCTAGTAGATCTATCCGAACTTAGTATTTACAATAAATTGTTTAAATTTTCAACACTAATAACACGGCGAGACAGTCAAAATACACCCAGCTAATGACATAGTGTAGGTTGTGAGTTTTGTTGAGTAGAACTCAAAAACATTTTTTTATATCTCTCGAACCTTCCAAACTTTTATTTGACAAAAACGGGTATTTTTGTTGTTTTCACACAAAATTATTGATTAACCAAATATTTTTTAACCTATTTTCAAAATCCAAAGTTTTTTTGAAAAGGGGACAGATGAGCCCTTAAAGCGGTATACTTAAACACATGGTTCAAACTTACATGTTATGAGTTTTGATGGGGTAAACTTGGAAAATATGATTTTTTTCTCTTTTTCAAGTGTAGCTATTCCTAATTGCAAAATTTAATTAAAATATATAAAATAAGTGATGATATTCTGAAAGTGCATTATCTTGTGAAGAGATTGACACTTCGTTTGATCAAATCGGACAAAAATTGCCGCATTTATTTATTAAATACTATAACAATCGTGTTCCTATATACGTTAAAGTTAAAAGATTAACATTTTTTTATATATAAGGTCATTGTTGCTCTAAATATTTTATGTGGCTTTGAATAAAGTGAATAAAATATTTCTAGTTCTTTAACAATTCACAAACCATTCTAAAATTGCTTAAAATTCCGTGAAATAAAATATACAATAAAAATGAAACATAAAGCAAGTATGGTAAAGATCCATACAATGTTAGCGATGCCTATGCTAAATACAGAATATTTTTTTATGCTGTTTTATGCTGGAAAGAAAAAAAATGAAATGGAAAAAAAATAGAAAAATTAACATAACAAGTAAGGAAACGGATATAATAGGACATTAAAGTTGTCGCTAACAATAATTTTATTATACGCTGAAAAAAAAAGAAATCCGCATTTTCAAGGGCCCTTTAATAACAGATATTAAAATGCTTTTTCATTATGAGGATAATTAACAGCAGCAGATTAAATGAATTTTTAATTATATTTTGCTTCTTCTACAAGGAATAATAATGAAAGAAAAAGAAAGAATTTGAATAATGTTTTGCCGTTGCACAATATAATGTTAATTTTATATTTTTTTTGTGTTTTATAGAAGAAAATTAAATTTAAACAAAAAGTTTAATTTGTGGCATAAACTTTTAACTGAGAGAGTGGAATTTATTCAACGAAACAATTTTGACATTTGAGTTAATTATTTTTTATTTGTTTATTACTAGACAACCTAATAATAATCTTATGTATGAAAGTACTATGGGAGTACACCAAGAAAAAAAAATAATAACAAATCATTGATTATATAAGTAATGAAATAATGTAGAAATAAAAATGAATAAGAATATGTTAAAATCTCGGAAAGTAGCAGTCCATACAAAAAATAAGGATAAAAACTTGAATATTTGCCGAAAGTAAATTAAGAAAATTACAAAGAATAAGATATACAAGAAATATACAAGCAAAGTAAAAATATTTACAAGTTAACAATGGGTTAACGAGTTGTTTTACTGTACTATATTTCTCATTCATTCTTATTTTTATTACTTCTTTGTTGCTAAGTAGAATAAAAATTATATTTATGCTTTTAATTAATATTCTTAACTGTTGCTATGCAAAACAATTTCATTGATCTTCTTTTTCATTGATCTCCTTTTCTATTGAAATTTTTCATTATTCCTTGTTACTTTAACATATTTGGTCATTCATTAAAAACTGAGTTCAGTTCAACTCACGCTTCAATCAGATGAAGACGTTTTAAAAAGATCCACATAGTGGATAAAATAAAGAACAATGTGAAAATAATTATAAATATAAATAAAAACTAGCTGTACCCTCGCGTACGCCACCAACTAAAATAAATTTGAAGGAAAGATATTACACAAATGTCCAATTAATTTTGAATCATTTTATTGATTTTGTTTCTCGTTGTGCTGATGATTCAGATGAACCGGCCTGAGTAGTACGCATTCGATCAGTTCGTAATCTCACTTCTCGTTGTTCAAGTGGTTCAAGCGAACGGGTCTCAGCGGCATATACTCGAAGATTTTCCAGTCTCAATGCTCGTCTGATTCTGAGGCTCGTAATGCTTTTTCCTTCCGTGCTTGAAGTAAAGGTCGACCAATTGCTTGTCATTCATTTTGAATAATTTTCATTGACGCCATCCACCGGAAATTAATCGCACCAACCTCCGTCGACTGATGCGCAACAACTTTGTTAAAGAATGCACAGTTTACGATTTAATTCATTTTGAGTAATTTTCGGTGGCACCTCCTGTCGGATATTGGTCACACCAACTTAGAAACCTTCTTCGGCTCATGCGCAATAACTTTGCTAAAGATCATATCATGATCAACTGCACATTTTACGATTTAATTGATTTTAAGTAATTTTCAGTGGCGCCACCTGCCGGAAATTAGTCATACCAACTTAGAAACCTTCCCCGGCTCATGCGCAACAACTTTGCTAAAGATCATAACATGATCAAATGCATAGTTTACGATTCTATAACGTACATACAAACAAACATTACTTAATTATATATTTAGACTATGAGAGGTGACACGCCCACTATAGTCAATTCGCCCATTTTGTTCATATATACTTCAAAGTCGTCCATACAAAATTTGACGACTCTAGTTGTTGCAGTTTATGATATATGCGACATTAAATACTTATTGGGTATGTGGGCGTGGCACCTCGCCTACTTGAAATGTTAAAATAAAAAGTAGCCTATAGCTCCTTCGAGACATACAGGAAGGTACTGTTAAAATTTCAAGAAAATCCGTCCAGCCGTTTAGCCGTCTATAGACTTCAAACAAACAAACCCACAAACAAATAAACACACATTCATTTTTATATATGGGGAATTTCGTGTCAAGTGACCCAATTTTTAAAATCGATGTCTTCCGATTTGGATGACATTTATGATGATAAATTTTTTTTTCAAAATCTTATTCTTGAATTAAAAAATAATTTTTTTGATAATATCCCACTCGCGTCCCATAAGCGATTATAAAGGCCTTAAAGGAAATTGTATAAGCTTTCTTTTGAGCAAAAAAAAAAAAAAATGGGCCCATTTTGAAAAAAAATTTAAAAAAAAATTTATTTAAAAAAAAAAAATAAAAAATTTTTTTTAAAAAATTAAAAAAATTATTTTTGGAAAGATTGAAGAAATAGCTATCTAAAATCCTTTGTAAAATTTTTGCTAGGACCAATATGTGAATAGTTAAACACATTTTAAAAAACCCTGTATGACCAAAATGTCCAACTTTGGCCCCCTCTAACTCCGGCAGTTCTTGATGATAGAGCTGAAAATTTGTGTCTGGCCTACTATCCAATAGTACTAACCTTGGTGCAAATTTCATCCAAATCGGAAGACATCGATTTTAAAAATTGGGTCACTTGACACGAAATTGCCCATATGTATACAGTATTGCGATTTTTTAAGGAAATTAAGGATTTTTGAAACAATCCCAAGGAGTGACATCTTCGGCAACACGAAATATGAAAATATATTTCCTCGGCGACTTGCTCTCAGCAGATATCAGACAAAAACTCTGAGAGTAAATAAACAATTGCCAAGGTAAGTTTCTCAAAAAATCTATCATTCAGAGTCGATTCTAAACTGTAGGTCCCGCCACTCATGGTGTGAGAAGATAGGTCTTACTACTAACTGAAATGGGTTAATGACCAATTATGTATGTATGTAGGTATTCCTAGAGGAGCTGTATCAAAAACTTGAACGATGTTATATTACACACATATTTTAATTTGAAGATGGGAATGAAGTGGCTACGAATTTCCCTCTTTAAATTCTACTTCCCTAATGTGATGACCAGGCTTTCCTATGATGTTCGTTATGGATTTTATTTACCCTAGGGATCTAGCAGCATCTAGAAGGCTAGATGCTTCCTAAATGGATTATTTGCAGCATCTTAATTTTCGAAATTCGAAAATAATATTGAAAATAATATCAGTCAAGAACTACCGGAGTTAGAGGGGGTCAAAGTTGGACATTTTGGTCATATAGGGTTTTTTTAAAATGTGTGTAACTTTTCGCCTATTGGTCCTAGCAAAAATTTGTGTCTGGCCTACTATCCAATAGTACTACCCTTGGTGCAAATTTCATCCAAATCGGAAGACATCGATTTTAAAAATTAGGTCACTTGACACGAAATTGCCCATATGTATATTATAATATTTATTTGAATTTGTAATTTTATTACTATTATTATTCCCAATATCATGGGTATTTTGTGATCTAGAAATACCTGTTGACCGCTGGTTCCATTATAGAAAATAATATATACCGTTTATAACAATGATTTACCACTCATAGAGGCAAAGACCATCACTCACTCTATCGAAACAGTTTAATCTTAAATTAATTGGAAAACGGCATGACGATTTAAATTATCTCTAGGTAAGCATCTCACATCTATGATAATTCAAGTTCTATAGAGAAGGAAGCGTCAACGTTTTCTCTCAGGTAGTTTACTAAGCACCGGGACATTTATGGTGGCAACATAACACATATGTATAGCTGGTACACAAGGTTATTATAATTCCACATTTGATAATACTGTAACGAATATGAAAAAAATTTAGATCCTGGTGTTTTGCTTTTACATCGTTCAACATTAAAATTACAAACAAAAGCTGGTAAAACAAAACAATGAACTTGTTTACAAATTATCGCACTGCGGAATATAACAACAAACACCAGCATAAGAAATGGTAAACAAAAATACAAAAACAAATACTACAAGAATAAATGTAAACAAAATACACAAACAACAATAATGAAACAACGATGTTTACATTTATAAAGATCCAGAGAAGTCACGAACGTCTACCTTCAAGAACATTCATCAGACTGTTTACCCTGCCATATATATAAAAGGCAAAGCAGGCGAGTCAGTTATTAAAAATTCAGTCGGTCTTGCGTAAAGGCGCGGTGCGTTTGAAGAGAGTAATCATGGTTTGAAGATATTCGTTACAAAGATCTGTCGAACAATTGTCTAGTAATTGCTATTGTTTATGCAAAGGGTGTAAACAGAGGAATAACAAACAAAGCAATTGTTGTTACATCAAATTGTGAACAGTGGCACACAGAATTGTGCAAATAATAAAGATTTTTAACTAAACCTAAACACTGATTTATTTTTATCTTATTTGCAAGCTACAAGCTCATATTTTAAACGTTTTTAAAAAGTAAAAACGTAACAATACACAGTCAAATAGCGGAAACTCTTACGAAAGATCAATATATCGAATACATTTTCACAAAGCACGCTGTTTCTAGGAAGTCACGGATTTAACCTGCTGCAGTAGAATACTAAACGGTGTAAGGTGGAATATCCTTGTGATAACCTGCGCTGCTATGGTTGCTTATTCTCCTTACCTTTTATAATACAACTAGAATTTAATTTTAATTTAAAAGATTTTCTTGTTTCTATCCGGCAGAATTTTTTTCTTAACACCATCATACCTCAGACTTTGCCCTGACTATATTGTTCCCATTTTAACGGAATAAAACATTTTAAAACAAAGAAGATAAAGTCGTTTTCAACAAGAATGACTATGAAACTGTGACTGAGTGAGTGTGTAAGTGGGAGGTGGAGTGTCGTAATGTTCCTCTTCCACAAAAGAAAACATTTTTGTGAAAATAATCCTCTTGCAATGACTGTAACAAAGCTATTGTTCCATTCTATATGAAGTAGTGCTTGTTTTTTGAGAGTTGAAAAAAAAAAATCTTGATGAGCAACAAAAAATTTAATTCAAAGTCATCTTACTGAGATTTCTAAGAGTGTTGTTTGCAAAACAAAATTTAAAAACCTGACATAAGAGAAATTTAAAAATAAATAATGAAATAATCACAGCTATCGTGAATATTTTATTTCAGAACCTTTACCCTGAAATTGCCATTGTGAATAATTTTCATAGAAAACATATCTTCATTAAGAAAATTGAAACTGAAAAAAAATTAATTAATTTAGAGCTAATTCTCGCAGGAGATCTCATGCGAGATTTACTGGAATTTGGGATTTTTAGTTTTGGGAATCTCCCACTCGTTATTGAGTAAGTGTTTCCAGTGTTGATTAATTTTTTTATCTTTCACAGCACTTTATTAAAAGATCGATTCGTAAGATATCGATTCCTATCATCAGAATAAATTGTACCATTGAAAATGATTTATATACCAAATAATTTCGTTCACGACTCCCATAATTACGAGTTTTTTCATAATTTCCTCAAGCTTACATGATTGGTCATTACATTTTGGTCAGCATTACCCTTTAGTCAGCATTACGACCTCGTTTCTCACACCACTTATGCTGTGTGTGCTAAGTTTAAAGTCAGATGTTTTGAAAACTTTTCATGGCAATTTTCTTTACTCTCAGAGTTTTTGCCAGAAATCTGCTGAGAGGAAGTCGCCGAAGAAATATTGTTTAATATTTCATTTAGTTGGAGATGCCTGACCTCGGGTTTGAACCGAGGCCTCACGTCAAATAAGACTTCACTTCTTCTAACTCACATTATTTTTGATGGTAGTAACGAGGGACACAAAGCTCAATATTTTTTCAGCTTATTTGGTAAGTATGTGTTACAAAATTTTGTTGAATAGAGGGGAAGTATATGGACAATTTGTAATGTAATGTAATATAAATATACAAAGCACGAATTTAACAAAACACTTTTTTAATAAGATTGTTTACAATATTTCGGGTAAACACACTGGGTTAGAAGTATTACGCAAATTTTGACGAACAAATCTCTGTTTCTTAGCGTTTTCCTCTGGTAATATAAT
The DNA here is from genome assembly GCA_958299815.1 of Sarcophaga carnaria. Taxonomy (NCBI): domain Eukaryota; kingdom Metazoa; phylum Arthropoda; class Insecta; order Diptera; family Sarcophagidae; genus Sarcophaga; species Sarcophaga carnaria. Next base: position 75,811,638 of record OY283151.1, read on the forward strand.
TGTTACTTTTATTATTTTTTTTATAATTTTTCTAAAATGTTTACATTCATTCGAAGTTAAAGGGAAACAAAAATTTCCTAGCTTCTTACATCACCCATATTGTGTGTGTTAAATTTATCCATGAAAGCCAGGAACTACAGTTTAAGGTTGACTCTAAACGACAGATTTTTTGAGAAACCTTTCACGGCTATTTTTATTTACACTCACAGTGTTTGCCAAAATTCTGCTGAGGTCGCCGAATAAATTTTTTCATACTGTGTTTTGATCGATAAGTCTGACTTGGAGTTTGAACCAACTCCAACTCCAACACATTGCCTACTAGACTACGACGACTTTAATCAGAAATCAGATCTCTCTTTAGAACTATAAAATGTTGGATATGTTAAATATTTCTGCAATGTAGTCTTCGACCTATTGATTCTTATCTTCAAGTGTAAATTCCATGAAAGTTTCTATGATAAAACAAAAAACTAAACTAAAATAATTACAAAACTTTTAAATCAAATTTATAAGCATGGTATTTACTAACCTATCAACTATTACCAACGCAACTCATGTGTTTTCGCTCTGCAATATATAATTATTTCATATTACAACAACGATATTAAAAGTATCAACTGTAATATGGTGTTCAGATATGGACCTTTACTGCGTAAATCGCAATAAACACCATTATTGAGCTCAATATTTCATATAAAGTTTCAATTAATAATTGCGCAATAAATACGCAAATTAATATAATATTGAGTAAAACTTAAAATGCAGCACTGCCATAATTATGTTACTAACCTATCAATTATCACCAACGAAAATCATGTGTTTTAGTTCTGTATCACATGATTATTTCATATGAAAACAACGATATTAAAAGTATCAACTGTAATACGGTGTTCAGATATGCACATTTACTGCGTAAATCGCTCAATATTTCATATAAAGTTTCAATTAATAATTGCGCTATAAATACGCAAATTGTTAAAATATTGAGTAAAACTTAAAATGCAGCACTGTCATAAGTATGTTCATTGAGAACGTTACAACTTATGCGAACAAATTTTGTTGATATTTGAAAATATCAACAACGTCAAATAAAAATGGCGAGTGAGGTGGAAGGTAAGTTTATTTATATTAACAATAAATCTACCGATACTTCTTGTTTTTCTATTCCTACTCCATTCTCTTTCTACTATATATTATATAAAATTTCTAATGATTTCTAATGTTTTGAATGTTTCGAAATTTTGGCGATGAGGACTATAACAAAATAATAAAATAAGAATTTTTATTTACAAAATAACACTAGAAATTTTTGCTGTAATACTCGCTTGGAGTAGAGTGAATATGCATACGCCGGAAAGCAAACAATATACCGAACCATACCAGGCAATGCCAAAAATGTCCAAAACAGTGGTTTTATATCACAAAATATGCAAATCATGATACAGAACCTGTGCTCAGGACAAATAACTTCCCGCAGTTGTTAGGGCAGATTACATGCATTACTCAGTAAAAAAAAATACAAGATAGGAAAAATACAATATAGGAGTAAATCTTCAAAAATATATTGGATGCATTTTTTAAAAGAAGTCGTAACGGCAAATAGCGGTGTTATAATGTTATATTGAATAAATTCTGATAAAAAAATTGTAAATGAGTAATTTTTCCCATTACGGTAAGTTTAGTGTTAAGTTTATGAATTGTTATAAAAAAATAAAAAAATGTTGTTGTTTTCCAGCTGTCAAATGATTATTAAATAAGCTGATTTGCGTATGTCTGAACACTTAAAATAATTTTGTCAATTAAACAAATATTGACTCAATTAAGTATAAATAACGGTAAAGCTTACAGCCCTTTGCTGTTAAATTTTTTATTTTTAACTTATCCCATAAATTTAGATGCTTTTTTATAAACTGAATAAAAAGTTACAAGAGCTAACAGCCGTTTTTATAAAATATTAAAAAAGTTTTTTTAAATTTTGTTAAGAAAATTTCTTAAAATAACTTTCAAAATACATTATTCGTTATGTAAACATATCATAAAGATTCTTTAAATTTAAAAAATGTAAAGTATATACAAATCTACTTTAAACCTGCTTTAAAGTGAAATGAATTTGAATTGTGCGAACATACAAAATTAAAATTTACGTTCATTAAACAAATTTTCAAAAATATTGTTTTTTATATGCATGTGTGTAGATTAGTAAAGTATAAAGAACAAAACAAATAAAAATATGTTTGTTATTCATATTTTAATTTTACTTGTACTTAAAAAATACGAGCCATAAACATTCATATGTATGCATGTGTTTTATAGAATTTTATTTGCTTTTCTTAGAAGAAGAAAGTGCATCAACTATTTATCTTTTTATTTTTCTTTTGAACAATTTTTTGTCACAAATCAATTAAAATAATTAATAAATGTGATTATTTGATTAAAAATATTCATTCTCATGTGCCATTAAATTCGATGTGACAAGTGTAACAAATGTTTTTAGCAACATAAAATTAACGCTAGATTTACCGAGCCATTCAAAATGACTGGTTTTGCCTTATTAGCCCTAAATATTGACATTGTGTGAATATTTTTTTCCGAAACTATTATATGATTTTCATAACGACAACTAAATACAATTAATTTGATAACTTATTTTGATCTTGTGTCCACAATAAAAAAATATTTTTGTTTGTGGTACTTATACAGGTGCCAGTCATTATCACTGGTGTGTTTTTCTATGGCAGCGATAGGTCTTTGTTATCTTTTTTAGATCTAATATATATCACCAATTTATCTGGCAACTCCCTAATTACCGATAAAGTAACATTTACATACAATGCATTTACATACACATAAAAAATTTACACACTCAAAACGTTATTTTTGAACTCCTGTCATTTTGACGGGTGCTGTTATAAATAGGTATAAAAATTTCTTGGTAAATCTAGTATTAAAAATTGTTTAAAATTATAAGTAATTAAAGTACTCTTTTTAAAAAAGCATTCTTATTAATTGATTTTTAAGTTTAAAGTGTAAATTAACAAAAGTGTTCTTTAAATAAAAATTATTCTTATATTTTTTAGTAAGTAATACTGAAGTCGCTGTAGTCTAGTAGGTAGTGTGTTGGCTTATTAGACGTAAAAGCCAGGGTTCGAGCCCCAGACCAGACATCAGGACAAAATACAAAAAGTATTTCTTCGTCTTATTTGACAAGTACACGTCCTCTAACCTAACTTAACCTAATACTGTAAATAATTTACGGTTTTAACGCTTTAATTTTTAAATTTTGTTTCAGCTGCTTAATTATTATCCAGCGATCACCAGTCGAGTGAACTGATTAAAATTTTTCTGTCCGTAAAAGTAGTCAATTATGGCTAAGAATCAAACGTTGCTTGTCAGTTTTTTGGAAACATATCTGTTGCGCCTCACATTTGCAAGGCCACTTCTATTTTCCAAATATCTCTTAAAATATAACTTTAATCAGTTAGTATTGATTATATAACATTAATCACACAACAATAATAATAATGTATATAAATATAGTATTTCTTCGAAGCACATGAAAAGATAAATAAATCGTCAAAAAGAACCTAATCGATTAAAGTTATATTTTCAAAGATATTTACAAAATAGAAGTGGCATTATAAATGTCAGACGTACTATATATTTTTGTTTGTTGTTAAAAAATAAAATTATATCATTGATAAAAAAATATGTTATAGGTATACAGAGATAAAATTAAAATTAATACAAGCTTTCTTTATTAAAATAAATAAGGTTGACAAACTAACGAGTGTTCTAAATTATGCATTTCTCAAAGGAAACTAAACTTTTATTTGACCTTTCTCAGGAAAGGAAATTCCAGTAAATTAGTTGAATAATAACACGAATGTTAATTTATTCTTCAAGACGAGTTACTCAAAATTATGTGAAAAGCTTTACATCTCGTTCTGACGAGTATACTTGACATAAACAGTTAATATTACATACTGCTACCAAGTTTCAATTAATGCTATGAATTCTTAGTTTTTATATACAACGTATATATTATGTAATCTTAGCCATATTGTATATTAGATTCGTATTTATCAATATTTACAAATGTTTTAACATACATTCGATGCAAAGATGTCAAACTTCCTGCTTAACTGACATTAAAAATTTATATTTGTAATATTGAGTGCATTTACCATATAATTATTTCCATATCTGTACTTTGCTTTGATGTGGCCACAGGTCATTGACATCCGATTTTTCGTTAAGCAGTTATAGCTGAAAGAGAAAAATACTTATTGCATCCGCATAATTTGTGTAAACACATTTTGGTATATGGATTAGTCTCAAACACCAAAAATTTTTGAAATCAGTTCAACTTAATTTTTTTCTTTCTGAACTTTGTTACGTTTTTAACTTTTTGAAATATTGTTAAGTTGCAAAAAGGCCATATCTCTCTTTACTTTACATACATATATAAGTGGTTATTACAACCCTGCAGTCAGGATTACGATCGAGCTTCTCACACCACTTTTGTTATGTGCGTTAATTTAATATACGAGCGGCGGGACCAACAGTTTAAAGTCGACTAAAAACGAGAGATTTTTGAGAAACTTTTCATTGCAATTTTACTTACTCTCAGAGTTTTTGCCTGAAATCTGCTGGGAGGAAATCGCCGAAAAATATTTTTTTTTCATATTTTCGTTTTGATGTCTGATCTGGGGTTTGAACCGTGGCCTTACGTCTAATAAGCCGACACAATACCTACTAGACTACGGCGACTTTTCTCCTTACTTTGCCATTATAAATTTTGACAGTAAGATAATAATTCTTTGTTCAGTAGATCAGTTCAAACCGATTTCTATCTTTGTTATCCAGACATTTATAATGCTTCGCTCTCAGCTTTGGGACGACTTGTCACGCAGTAATACCTTTCTGGGAATATGAATAGTCATTAATATACAGTAGTTTGGAAGTTAAAGAAAAATTAATTCCTTAGAAAAAAAAATAAATTTGGCAATCGCAAATGGAAATCGAATTAGAGGTATTCCTGAATTTAGCTTTAACTTATCTGATAGGATCTGTTGTCGTTCCAGCAGCTAGAGAAACAAGTTTTGATAAAAGAGACCATGAAATATCTATCATGTAATGTCCTAGTACGATCACAACACCCAACGCAAGTGTAAGAGTAAGTAAATATGTTAATTGGTTAAAATTTAAGCGATACCTTAGTGCTCATTATATAGAAGAGGTACGGTCCAAAAACTTTGGATTTTCAAAATCGGTTCAAAAATATTTGGGCAATAAATAACTTTTTATGACAAATTAAAAAAAAAATTTTGTCAAATAGAGCAAGTCCGGAGGAATTGTAGAGTATAAAAAAACAAATTATTTTTGAGTTCTACTCAGCTAACTGTATAACTTAGACTATGCAGTTACTTGAGTTTATTTAATTCTTCGTTTTTTGTCGCGTAGTGTAATTATTTGTAATACTTTTAACTGTAGGTAACTGTAAATAAATATTGAGATATCCTAACATACATACATATGTATATTAAAAAAATATTATACATTAAAATATATTTACATAAATTCTCACCATTTTAATGGGGTTTTTATTTTCATTTATACATCGTATGTTTATATTTATTTTTCTGTATTCTAAAGTTGAATATAACAAAAATGTCTGTAAATACAAAAACAAAAACGAATATTTGTTTGTTTTTCAAACGTATATGCCAAGTCCAATGCTTCAATGAACTTTTAAGTATTTTTAATTAAAAATTCCTCATCTTGTGCTCTAGCCTCTGTGGATTTTACAGTAAATTTAACATGAAACAATCAGAGTTCAATTTAATGTACATAAATAACCATACAGCTGTGAATATTTGAATGTGTTATGAATTTTTTATATACTGAATAATGAAAATATTTCTTTAACATCCCTTAGCTGTTATCGAGAAAAAATTAAAATAATATTTTCTTAAAATAAAATTCTTTATACTTAGTGGAAGGATATTAAACAGATAAATTAGCATACAGTCTATTTCTGCGTATACATTACATACATAGCTGCCAGATAAATAAAGCATCAAATCGTCAAAAATTAGAAGAAAGTCGTCAAAATCGTCAAAGACGTTCATTTAAATCGTAAAAAAAAATCATCAGAAAGAATAAGTAAATAAACTGAAAGGTTTTTTTGTTTATATTGTAGTAAAACATATAAAGTTAATTCGACCTACACACTTTAATTCAAAAATAAATCATAATAACACATTAACAAAGTCTTTTCAACGTTTTAATTTAAAAATAAACATAATAAACGAGTATTTTATATAATAGGGTGATTTTTTAGCTATTATCTTTTTGGCAACACTGGTTTAAACAGCTCACGCACGTTTCGTGTTTTGTTTCACTGTCAAACACCTTCAGTTTGGTCTATAATTTACCCATGAATCGTCTTACAAACGAACAACGCTTGCAAATCATTGAATATTATTATCAAAATGGGCTCTTGGAAAGTTGGCCGCAGATCCACTTCTTTATCGAAAAATTGTGTTCATCGACGAAGCGTATTTTTGGCTCAATGGATATGTAAATAAGCATAATTGTCGATTTTGGAGTGAAGATCAGCCAGAAGCATTGCAGAAGCTACCAATGCATCCAGAAAAAGTCACAGTTCGGTGCGGTTTATGGGCTGGTGGTATCATTGGACCGTACTTCTTCAGAGATGCTGCGAATCGTAACGTAACTGTGAATGGGGTGCGCTACAGTGAGATGATATCCAACTTTGTTTTGCCCAAAATGCAAGAGCTAGACTAGCATAACATGTGGTTTCAACAAGACGGTGCCACATGCCACACAGCACGCGTAATAATGGACTTATTGAGAGGCGAGTCGGTGAACATTTTATTTCACGTTCGGGACCGGTCAATTGGCCGCCTAGATCGTGCGATTTAATGCCTTTAGACTATTTTTTTGGTGCTATGTTAAAGCTCATGTCTATATAGACAAGCCTGCTTTAATTAACGCGTTGGACAACATTGAAGCAATTATTCCTGAGATACCGAAATGTTGAAAAGAGTATGCCAAAATTGGACTAAGCGGATGGACCATTTGAGGCGCAGTCACGGTCAACATTTGCATGAAATAATCTTCAAACATTAAATTATATGGACCGTACTATTGATTCAAATAAAAATTGCACGTATTTTTCTGAATTTTATGTGTTTTTTTTGAAAAATTTTCCTATAGCTCTTAAAAAATCACCCTTATATAGCATTTGTATGTTAAAAGCATATAGGTATATATGTAGTTTAAATATATTTACTAGAATAAAGAATTTAATCAAATCAGGTACAATATTAAAGTCGAAGCAATTACAATTTACAAGTTTTAAATAATATTTTTATACAATATTGCTTCTCAGGAGTTTAGGTTAAGTTTTAACGAATTCAGTTTTAAGGAATTTAGCTTAATTTAATTTAATTTAGCTGTAGAATGTGATAATACTAATATTTCCTTATAAATTTAGTCAAGGCTGGAAATTAAAATACCATCTTTTATCTTAATTTTTTGATATTTTTTTAAAAAATGGAGAAGTTTTATATCATTTTCAGGAAACAATTGTTTAAGGTTTAAACAATCTATCAAAGTGTCAGAAGCTCTTGACGTTCTGGGCATGAAAATTCAGTGTGATGTTCGCTAGAACCGACACATTATTCAGTGCCTTGGCTTCTTAATCTTCTTCCTTTTTACACCTTTTATATCCTGCCGATAATCGGCATTGAGAGTTCTCGACCACGTACAGGAGAGGGCGAATGTTCTCTTTAATGACGGTTGGGTAACCAACTCCATTGATTCATTAGAGAATCGTTGCCATGTGACTTGTGTTTCACTGTTCTATCGCTACTACAACAAATTTTTCTCGAGCGAAATAAGAGAATTTCTTCCCAAGAGTCTAGTATTCCTACGTAATACTCGTCTTTGTCGGAGAGCACGTCCGTTTGTGGTCGATTGCCAGTGGATCGCACACTGCATTACAGACACAATTCGTTCATTAGTCGGACTATTCGTATGTGGAATTAGCTCCCTGTAGAGGTTTTTCCTGTCACTGGTGGTATAAATCTTATTCAAAATTGCTATTATTTGCTGGGTAATGTTAGGGTATTTGCAGATATTTACAGAACTTACCAATTTTGTTAAATATATTATCATTCAATTTTAAGTTTCTTTACAAATTAGCGCTTTTATTTAGATTATTTAACATTTTATGTAGTATCATCACAGGGGTTCGTAAATAATTTAAAAATATAACACTTTACTTCTTGTTATTACTTACCCAAATTTGCAAAGCATTTACAAAGCTTTTAATGTACTAAAGACAAGAAAATTATGTAAATTTTTAATTTCTAAAAATCGTTAATATAAGGGTATAAATCGACAAAATGATAATTTTGAAGCATAAAATCGTCAAATGACGACAAATCGTCAAATCTGGCAGCTATGATTACACAATAAAATAAACGCTTTTAAACGCTTTAACTAAAGAGTAATTTGCATATGTCTAAATACGTGAGAAGTAATGTTTAAAGGTAAGTCCACAAGTCTTCAATATCCGTACAGGATTTCCCACAATAGCAAACGAGGTCAAGATGAATCCAACTTCTGCTATGTAAGTCCAATGAGTCAGCACTCTTCTGCAGCCTCATTATCTCTCTCCAACACTATTAAACGTTTTTCTTTTTCATCCTTAAATTAAATTTACAGGACAGAAAGGACTCATCACTGAGTCTCACAGCTCAACTCGTGCTTTTCTTTTAGATTCCAGAGTTAACATTAAGCAGAAGATCACGTCAATTGCATATAAATTTAGAACACATAACATGGATTGCGTAAAAAAATTAATTTGAAATATAATATCGCCAATAAATGAAATTCAAATAAAATATTTCAGGTTTTCTTTTGCCATTGCAGCTGCAAAATTTGTTGAACAGCAGTCGGTCAAAACACGTTTGAAAATACTGGGTATATCGATGTGAAATGAGCTTAATTTGTAAAAATAAAGCAAGAAAAGAAAATAAAGGAAAGTAAAAAAATATTTTAAGTATTGGAAATTTTTTCTATCTTTCAGGCAATTTGTGGATTCCTCGTTAATTTAACTGTTCGCCTTTCGAAGCAAACCAATTAGTCAATCAGAAAATTTTTGATTTCCTCGTAGGAATCAAGGTGCTGCTTAGGTAATGCGTCGGAAGGCTAAACTCCCTTCCTAATACTTTGACCGCATCCTGAACCTGGTCGTTTTTTTAATTAATGCGTGGTTCAAGTAGATTATTTGTTGCCGGGAGCTATATGAGTTAGCGGTTTCACCAGTTTTTAGGACCTCGTAGGTCCACCAGACACAGAACTTCATATTCTTGTCGAATCGACCTGGTTTTGTTGATGGTTGTCCCGGTTTAACCCATGATTTGTTCCATTTAGGACACTGAAATAAAAATTCATTTTTTAATGGCCAGTAACAATTCTATGTCAGCGTGATTTTCTTTACGGTCATCTGTCTGCCATTCATTCATGTGGCATCCATTTACCACAATTTTGGCTCTTTCCCACAGCTTTTAAATGGTCAAAAATTGTTTTTTGCGCAACGTTAAATATTTCCGTCCTTTATTCCTGATTCAAAGCGTCATATTCACCTAGCTTCTCCCACCACTTGTGTTGTGCGTTTTAATTTCATACGTGAGTGGTGGGACCTACAATTTAAAGACGACTCCGAACAACAGAATTTTGAGCAACTTTTCATGGCAATTTTATTTACTCTCAGAGTTTTTGCCAGAAATCTGCTGAGAGGAAGCTGCCGAAGAAATATTTTTTGATATTTCATTTTGTTGGAGATGTCTGACTTGAGGTTTGAACCAAGGCCTCATGTCTAATAAGCAAGCACACCGACTAGATTATGGCGACTTCTCCTCAAATGAAAACAAAAAATTAATGCTTTCCGAAAATCATCATTTCCTGGTACAAAATTTGCCATTTTTGGAACGATGAAAATTTATAATGTCATAATGATATATGTCATCGCCAAAACAAAAAAGAAAAACAACACAAAAAAGAAATTAAAGCTCGTTCGCAATAAATGTTCTCCGTGGAAACATTTGTGTCCTGAAGCTCACTTCAAACTGGTATATCTGGTACAAAGGCAATAAATTTTATGATTATTATACAGAAATTTTCAAAATCTACTTAAAAATAATCGATTACATAAACTACCATATTTATTGTTTTATTTTTTGTCTTTTCGTAGTATCGTATTCATTTTTTTTATTTTTTCCACTCACATAATAATTTTCATGTTCTGCATAATATTTTCTGAGTGCTGCATAAATTAGTTTTAGTTTGTTAAACATACCAAAAGGCACTAACTATGTTGACCTTAACGGAAAAAGAAATGTGGAAAAATAACAAGCCCAGCATGCCTCTAATCTTTTTCTAACAAGTTTTGTAAATTTCATTTCCGGTAAAGACATTATAACTGGAAAAACTGGAATTATAACTGCGAAAACTGAATTCTGTACAAAAACTTTTTTAAAACTTTAGTTCTATAAATTTTTATATGCTGACTATTCTACAAAGAAGAAATAAAAAGTTATTATGAAGATTGTAACTATTTGTTGTTATTTTATGTGGCTTTTTACTTTTATAATTTGTATAATTTATATTTATACCTGTTAGTTGACAACAAGATCTTTTAAAATTTCATTTTTCATTTTCATTTTTTTCGATTTCGCGTAAATCGCAATAAACGCTATTATTGAGCGGAATATTTCATATAAAGTTTCAATTAATAATTGCGCAATAAATACGCAAATTGTTATAATATTGAGTAAAACTTAAGATGCAGCATTGTCATATGTATGTCCAGTGAGAACGTTACAACTTATACGAACAAATTTTGCTGATATTTGAAAATACAAATATCAACAACATCAAATAATTAAATAATATTATTATTATATGCACGTAATCAGTCTGATGAAGGCTCTTGAAGTCGAACGTTCGTGGTTTCGCCTTCTCGAGAACTCTATCACGACTTCATTGTTGTTTGTGTATTTTGTTCACATTGCTTGTTATTGCGTTCTCGCTTACTTGTCTATCCCCTTTTCTTTCACACTGATGTTGTTGGTTTACTTGTAGCTAGTTCGTTGTATTTGTTTGTGTAGCTTTTGCTCATTTTAATGTTAAACAATGTACACCGTTTCCATTTCCGTAACAATATATTGGGGTACCAAGACTTTTGCAGTCCACTATAATTATACTTAGCACTAGCTGAAACTTAAGTCCAATAATAGCCATTGATTTGTAAATGAAATCTACAGTTATCTGAATGAAAAACATTTATAAAAGAAAAATACGAGTAAAATACCTCTTCAAACTATCTTGCAGGAAAATAACAATTTTGTTAACGATATGAATTTTAATTTTGTGTTTCTTCATCCTTTTCTTCTTTCGTAGAAAAGTGTTAACTTTAGTTGAATCCATAAGTATTTGAAACAACAAATGTAAACACAAAAAATAAATGGTGAACAAGTTTCAGAAATCGTATTGAAGGCAATTATTTTGAAATTATATGCGTACAAGTGCATGCATGTATTGTACCTACTTATGTACATACTTGAGATAAATATTTGAAATGCAACTCTTCTAATTCGATTAGTATTTCATTTCCAAATTCATGAATTAAATTCAATTTCGAAAACCAAATTTGTGTTTTACGGTTCTTACCAGTGACAGAATTTTTCGAAGGACTTTCAAAACAAAACTTTCAATTTGTGCATGAGTGCTCTTGCATACACTTGGACACTTCTCTAAAACTTACATATCAAATGTGTGCGAGTACAAGAGTTGCAACTTAACTTCATAAACACATCAATACTGCACAAACCAAAATGAAAAAATAAAAATTTTCCATTTCGTATAAATTAACAAGGAATGCTTGATTGTAATTGAGGTTTAAAATTTCAAAATAAAAATCAAAGCCTGTATTATGAATTCGTGCATCTCTATTTTGTGTTGCAAAATGATTTTAAATTTTGAAACGTGTACTGAATATATTAAAATATGAAATCATAAAGTTTTATCATTTCGCTTAACATATATGCAGTTAAAATATGAAGAATCTAGCAAAGTATAGCCGAATTTTATGTGTTACCAATTGAAACACAGAATTATTTTCAAAGTTCTTGTTTGTCTTGACGATGACACTTTATATTCCGATAGTTTCTCTAGGTATGGCTGCCAGAATACGAGTCTTTCTAATAATCTAGCGAAAGTGTCTGTCGATTCTTGAGTAATGTTAGGTTCAGGTAATTTAACTACCAAAAGCTCTTCAAATATAATCAACCTACTTCTCAGCAGGTTGTGGAAACACTGCCGCAAATACTCTCTTGCAGAGAGGTGTCATTATTTCGAAAAAAGGGCAAGGATCAGTGAACATCGAAACGGCTATTGAACGATCCAATAAGGGAAAATTATCTGAGTGTTGTTCAAAATAAGAGCCTGCACTGCTACTTAGTAGAATACATGGAAACGCTGCAGGAGTCATTTGGGACTGCTGTGAATTTTAGACAATGCTCTGGGAGGATTTGTTGAAGGCATATTAGGATTATTAGGCCGCTCATTACATATGCCTACCTCATTAGATGTGAAACTGACAGATCGCATTAAAATCGCGGTTGGTTAGCAAGTACTTTATCTGACTTCAAGAACGCGATACGGCAAGAAAAATTATACAGCAGACTGTGAAAGCTCTGCAGCATAATTTATTTTGGCATCAATTTCTTGGGAAGAAGTCACGGCACTTCTTCAAGATAGAGATGGCGCCCAAGCCCTAAGATTGCACGATTATCAGTGGCTTGCTTCTATAGAAAAAGGCTGTACAAAATTATGGAAGACATAGATTTATAAAAAAGTATGTTTTCCATCGGGACACTACTGTGGTATCATTTCAAACTATGAGATTTCTGCATACTCATAATACTTTGAATAAATAAATATTTTTTCCCGAGAAACGTGTTACATCAGATTAAGGTTCAGTTTCTGTAAGACGAATGGCTTAGACTAACATCATACCGAAAAATATACAATTCAAATAGACTTTCGTCTAAGCTATTCTTCTTACAGAAGCTCTGCCACAAAGGCTGTGTGCACACATTTATTTTTTACACCCATGTAGATAAGGTTCAGTATTCGAAGTAAATTATGCTTACAGCCGGTAGCTTTTTTATGCAAAATATCTGTGGTACGCAGATTACATTGTTTCCGTGTTAGATTAGGATATATATGTGTATATATGAATAAATTTCTTCCATGTTCTACTTGATGATACTCATGTACATTGGTGTGAAAAATAACGCGGACACCAAAGTGACACGCAGAGACTTGATGAAAAAGCAAGCAGAACGAGAAAATTTTTATTCTCTGCAATAAAGTTTCTTCTTATCAACAATTTTCTTATTTTACTTACTTTTTAATCAAAGTTGTAGGTAGCACACTGTTATTATTTTTCACATCACTGTATGTTTTATTGTGTGAAAAAAGTTTATTAGTAAAGCGTGATAGTAGTCTGTAGATCTTGTATTAAGCGCTTTAAAATAAATGGATGTGCGTGTAAGGTTTCATCGAGAATGTTTATTAGTTTGAAAGACCTATTTAGGGCATTATAAACCTAATGCAACAAATGAGCTCCATGACTTCTCTAGTTGAACGCATCAAACATGTATAATTTTTCTTTACCGAATAAATCAGGTAGAATTTGACCTATGGCATGAATTATATTGCGATTAAGAAACCCATAAGAAAGAGTCTAACAAAGTCAAAATGTATAATCTTAGTAGCCAGTTCGCAACACCTCAGCAAGAGATGACCCTTACCTGAAATCGTGTGTGGTACGTAGCCCCGTCATATCGATGCTGATAAGCATGAACCTAAAGTGCTCGTCGTTGGCAGTAAAGTTCTGGCCAACATTGTTTCTTAGAGGAGTATGACCGAAAACTCCATCAGACCAAAATCTATACCAAACAATGACTTATATCATATGGATTGGTGTCGTCGCAAATTCGTACCTATTCATACAGACATTAGCCTAAACGCTGAAGACATTTTTTGGAAAAAATCACGATCAATTGCCAACTAAACAAAGTGACCACACATCATTGTATATCGTCCAAGTACATCCGACCATTGTGATTTGCCATCACAGACTTAATAAATGACAGAATTAACTTCAACAAGATGGCCCCTACTAACTGTAAATGCTCGGAAGTTTCTGTTGAAAGATCCTTTAGAAACATAAATCCTTATATGTCGACTCCTTTTCAACTAACTTGTTTTAATAGAAAATTGATATTTAAGAATGTAAGTGAAAACGATAAATCATAGATCATAATTTTTATTAAACGAGGCAACTTAACACTTGCATATGTATACACCTAACAACGTTGACAAACAGCAGCTATAAGAGCGGAGGAACGAAGGACTTCCATGCAAAAATGGCCGTAACGATGGGAGAACAGTTTAAAAGGAAGGTGGACATTTCACCTTGTCCCTGATATAACTCCTTGGATGGAGAACAAACGTTGCGAGCTGAACTACTACGTGACCCAGTTCCTAACTGGTCATGGATGCTTCAGGAAGTACCTGCACAGATTTGGGCATGATACTTCCCCTATATGCCCAAACTGAGTAGATGAGGAGGATGATGCGGGACATATTCTAACATACTGCACCAGATTTAAATGGCCCGTGGGAACGGTTCCTAAACCGGCTTATGGAAGAGGTGTTGGATTCTAGGATTCTATGGAGCCAATACAGCCAGAAAATGGCTGAATTTATTCTGAACTCCGAAGGTTGAAGGAACGAAGGCGAAATTTGATTTAACGCGATAAAGCTTTAAAGCTAACCAGCCCTTCGCGTAGTAATAACTTACGATAGTCCCGCGGGGGGAGAGTGGTTGGTATAGTGCACCGCTTTTAGTTGGTTCATGGCCGTTTCATTTACACACATATACAACAAGTATGAATACAGTGTGCGATTTAGGGGAATCCCAATACTACCGCGTAATAATGAAACAGTGTTTAGCGAAGCAGCGTTAAGCGGGGTCTTACTGTAAAAATAAATATATAAAGTTGAAGGTCTCATTGAAGTTTCACACTCAAATGCTATGCCACAAAGTCAACAAAATTGCAAGTTTACAGAGAACGATAATCTTCTGAAGATCATTTCTGTATTCCCTATGATCTGTGAGTCACCTCAAACGTAAACTTAATTTTTTAATAAGCCAGAAAAAAAACAAAACAATACTCGTGTACTCGCCTAGAATGTATAGAATATTTCAAAAATATGTACATACATAATTTGTCATTACAATTCTTCAATAGGGATTATAACCTAGCTTCTCACGCCACTAGCTATGTAGTGTGTATTAATTGTATTCATAAACGGCGGGTTTTACAGTTTAAAGTTTAATTTATTCTCAGAGTTTTTGCTAGAAATCTGCTGAGGGTAAGTCGACACAGAAATATTTTTTTCGTATTGCGTTTTGTTCGAGATGTCTGACATGGGGTTTGAACCGAGACCTCACACTACGACGAATTTTTCGATATATGTTAAATGTTTATTTAAAATATGTTTATAATTTGAAAGTAAGTAAGTGCCCACAAATGTAATCTAATTAAAAACCAATTCTTCGCAACGTACACATGTTTTAAAGAAATTGTTTAAGCATTTCCATTTAAAAAGCTCATAATAGAAAATATCCAGGGCAAATTATAGCATTTAACCGTGACACATTTAGCAACTGAATTGCACAACTTATTTATTTTTCTCATTATGAGCTCTTCATTAACACTTTTCTGGAAATTAAAACCCTACTAATTTACAGGTGCTCTATTCTTCCGTCTTGTATTGTTATTTCATTCCACCACAAAATGAATACATAATATACAAAAGATTATAGAAAAACAAAAAAACGTAATAGTTTTCTCCTTTCCTGACAATTATGGTAACGTGCTTTTTAAAGAACGTTTTTCATTGAAGGGGAAAATTATGAAAACAGTTGCATTTAATAGATGCTTACTTATCTGTCATTTTAAATTGAACGTGAGAAAATAGTGAACAATAAATTACAGTCGGTTTTCTCCTTCAGTTATCGCACACCAGAGGTTTATTTTTAAGGGAATTCATTGTCATTCAAATCATTGGCTCTTATCCAAATATTGAGTATGTATGGAAATCATTAACTCTAAGTACACTGAGAATTACTATAGGGCGAGAAATTTGTAATTTAAAAATGCAATAAAACAAACACGGTTTAAAATTTTGCCAAATTTATTTTTTTGTTTTGAAGTACTAACCAGGTTAGAAATGTGATATTATTTCATTCACATGGCTGCCGCACTGGCCTCATAACATCTCATTCGGATCGGATCGGACCAATTTTTGTGCACTTTATAGAGTTTATGGGGTCGTATCTCGCTTTTCAAATGCTCAATTGTCTCCGGTTTGCCGGCATAATACTTTTCTTTAACGGCGCCCTACCGAAAATTGTCCAACGGTTTCATGTCGCAGCTTCTTGACCGCCAATTGACATCACCATTTCGTCCAATTAATCAGTCTTCAAACGTTTGATGCAATAAATCGTTTGTGGCATGAGATATAAGGCAAGTTGCACAATCCTGTTGAAAGCAAACATCGTTAACGTCAATACCATGAAGAGTGGATACAAAAAAATCGATCGTAATGGTTGCGCGATTCTCCTTTTGGAAGAAATATGGGCCAATGATGCCTCTGCTCCACAAGCCGCACCAAACAGTCACACGTAATGGTTGCATTGGTTTCTGTAAGACCACGTGCGGATTTTCTTATTAACGTAACCACAAAGATGAAAATGAGCTTCATCCGGAAACATATTCTTTTTTGGCAATATCGTTCAGTTTTTGGTTGACCCAATAAATCCCAATAGTCTTCTACCGTAAATCGATTCATTACGTTCAGTAGAAATGAATTTTGTAACAGAATAGAATGACATAAGTATTGCCAGATTCGAAATACCCGCAGGTTCAAATTTAAAGCGATAGATGGCCCACCCGATATATAAGTATTATTAATAACCAGCCTTAGAATAACGACTGGTTTACAAACGTTTATCAGCTTTAGAAAATAAAAACAAAGTGAACTATTGAAAACATGAATATCAAGAAACGTGAACACTCCCGAAACATAAACACCTATTTTAAAACGTAAACAAATGTTAAAAGCTTTGAAACGTGAATTTAAATTTTCAAGGAATATTTATTTATATTCCCTCCAATGATGTTATTAACGATATGGATGATTCAGTTTAGAAATTTTGGTTATCCCCATATATAATTTAACACCTTTTTGTTTTGCCTTAGTTAACCAGACACCAATCGGAAATGTGAACAAAATCGAAAACATGAATATCCTTTGTAAAAATTAACGTTTCTGCGAGTTCACAAGTATGCACGAGTATCCACAAATCCCGTCCAATATTTAACTGCATTTCAAGAGCTTAAAAAATAAAAATTTATTGATGATTTATCTAATGATGTTTCCTTTGTTACAAAAAGTTTTATACATAAACATAATAATAAGTAAATAACAAAACATTAAACGTACATAAAAAGTTTTCCTTACGTAAAAGAAATATATATATATATATACATATACATATATACTTATATACATATATACTTATATGTGTATATATATGCACATGTATATTAATATACTTTATTATACATACATAACATACATACATAATTGGTCATTACAACCCTTCAGTCAGGATTACGACCTAGTTTCTCACACCACTTATGTTGTGTGTGTTAATTTTATACATGAGTAGCGGGACCTAAAGTTTAAGTCGAAGAACTGCTTTTTGTAATTTGTTTTTTGATGTCTGGCCTGGGGTTTGAACCCTGGCTTTTCGACTACGGCGGCTTCATATATATACATATGTATATTAATATATTCAAATATTTTTACGTGAAATAACATGTATTTAAGAAAGAAACTTAATCTGTATACTATTAGATACAACAACACTTGCGAAATAGCTGTTTATATTCTCCATATTCAGGCCTTTGACATTTGACTCGCAATTTTTTTGATATTTATCAAATTATCCAAACGGCAATATTTGTTTTTTTTTCAGAAATAGAGTGACTGTCACTGCAATAATTTTTGACTGTATTAGAAACTATACTTGAATTATTGTAGCGCAATGATTTCGACTTATCAAAAAGGTAGCTTTGATTAAAAAAGGTCCCTTGAGCGTGCATAGCGGCCCGTTGTGATGCCATAGGTAAGCCCAGTCCGTGTACTGACCGAATTCCATCAAACTAGGGAATTTGTTGGTCAGATTAAGGGCTGCACATTAAAAGCACCACTATCCTACGCTGGAAAACCAGCCTGAAAGTTTATTAAACGAAGCTATATGCTTGACAATGTTGTAGTTTCAAGTCAAGGATAAGAAATGTTTTTCATATACACCATCCTAATGAAAGTCATCTCATGAACAGAAATTGTTTTGTGCGTATAAATTACACAGTGCGACAGTCAAAATACACCCAGCTAATGCCACAGTGCAGGTTCTGAGTTCTGTTGAGTAAAACTCAAAAATATAAAGATAATTAGTGCTAACAGTGAAAAGATTTGTGCTGGCGATGACAGGATTAGTGCTGTCAATACAACAACAGACATAAAATAGAGGTTTTAAAAACGGAATGTATGATATGTAACACCAAAAAGTGTTTTGTGGCACCATTGATGAAGAATAAATGAACTGCTTATTTTTATTTATTATGCTTATGCTTTGCTGTTGCTGTCTTTATTATAATTAATACGGATGCAGCATACCGTATACTGAAATAGCAAAATTGTAATGTTTGCTGCGTTCCGTTTATTGTGATTGTGTAAAGCATCAGTCTTTTTATGGATGTATGCTTTACCGAAGTTATGCACATAATTCTAAAACAATCATAGTTGAAAAATTTATTTCCCCACGAAGAGAGACATTTTTATTAAGAAATACTATTTGTTATAAAACTATTTAAAAAAAACATACCGCAATTAAAAATTTAGATTTGCACTTTCGGTTTTGTTTCGATTGCATAAAATTATACGAAAATTATTTGAATTTTAAAAAAAGAATGCATAAAATATATTTCTAAACAGAGCTTTAAACCACTAAATTAGTTTGCTTCCCTGGCATTCTTTCTAAATGCAATCTATGGAGAGTAAGAAATCCGACATAAAAATTTGAAGTAAAATTCTTTCTCATTTGAGAGCGGTCAGAGAACGTGATGAATGAATGCTTTTCAATAGTATTTTAAAAAATTCTCAATTTCCCATCTTCTTTTCACAACTTAAAAATAAACAGCTTTCGACAAACTTCTCGATACTCGATAATGAAGTGAATTTCTGGTAAAATGCGTTCGTTGTATTGTGTACCGATTTAGAATGTGTACATCAGCCATACGAGAGACGAAAATAATAAATTAGATTTGGCTTTGATTTGCAGAAATTTGTAATAAAATTGATTTGCTGTGAAGAAATGGAAAAAAATAGAAAATAAAAACAAAAAAAGAAAATGAATAATGCAAGACAACATTTGTATACTAAATGCTGAAAAAAGTTTTAATGAAATCAAAAAATAAGTGACCACCACTCAAATAAAAGCTGAATGCTTAAACAATATACATATACTTTGGACAGACTTAAGAAGAAGAAAAACTTGAATCGCTTAAGCAGCATAAGATGCCAAATGACTGACGAATTTTAATCAAATAAATACCTTACATTGCTTGACTGAAAAACGCAAATAATTTTATCGGATTCAGTTTTATTTCTTTTCAGCATTCATCTTCATTAAATCAGTAGAACAGAAAAAAATGCTTATTTTTTGTCCCATGGCTATTACAATAACAAAGGATAGTTATTAGGTTTTGAACATACAAATAAATACTTTAGTCTGAAAGTCACAAAAAGTTTAAGTTGAAAGACACTGTAATACTTTTACAATTTTTGTACAGGAAATTGCTCAAATTTGAGGATTTTTGAATAATTGATCCCATAACATGGTAGATTAGTATAAAGACCTTAAAATATGTTTGGCTAGAGCCCATCTGAGTGATTTGATTTAATGCAAATCGTTTCCTTTGTATAAGTAAAATTGATGTGAAAAAGTTGATCAATAATCTGTCGTTTGGAGTCGACTTTAAACTGTAGGTCTCGCCATTCATGGATAAAATTAACACACCCAAAATAAGTGGTATGAGAAGCTAAGTTCTAATCCTGACTTAATGGTTGTGACGACCAATTATGTGTATATACACTCAGTCACAAAAGTATACATACGGTTAACAAATTTCAGAAATTTTTTAACCAATCCGTTTTCGTTGAAAATCTTTATAATTGTCTCTTCTTTTGCATTGGTTCAGAAATTTGTGAAATTTGTTAATCGGATGTATACTTTTGGGGGCCTGTGCAGGGCCACAATTCAGTTCAATTTCAGAAATTGTTTAACCAATACAAAAGACCGTCTTAAAATCGAGGTAATTGTAAAGATTTTCAACGAAAACGGATTGATTAAAAAATTTCTGAAATTTGTTAACCGTATGTATACTTTAGTAACTGTGTGTATGTGTCTCCTTTGTATATCCATAAAAGGCCAGATTCCTCTGGTCTCTCTAAAAAATTTAGTATTCTTGCTGGACTAAGGCAGCGGTTTAGACTCTTATATTTTCAACATCGTTTCATAAACAGTACAGCAGAGAATTTGATATACATACATATATTTATTGGAGGTTTTAATGACATCTGATCGACCTGGATTATGCTGGAAAGATTTGTCTGTTTACTCACATATGCCTTTAAATGCCTTTGAAACAAAACTGAAGTCCAACTACACCTTTCCCTATCCAAACAGCACTGGAATATGCAATGGAAAATGTAAATGAGAAAGTAATTTCGATATAATTTTTAAAATGTTTTATAATTAGAAGAATTGATCTGAACAGCGTTTAATAAACAAATCCTAACCCCTGGATGACAGAGATAAAATGGGCGTGGCTAAAATTACTTTTAATTTATGAGACTGTTGGTTGACCCTTGAATATGAACTGGTATTATGAGATGTTGCCTATAAGCAACTTTGCGCCATGGTGGCTCATTTATTATCCGTTCATATTTTATGTTATTAGGGTGTGAGGAAGAATTACTAGGTGAGCATCACGTTATGTGCCCTTATGGAAATACCCTAGTTAATCGTCACACATCTCGTCATCGTTCTCACGATTTTGAACGGTTTGCAATCCGTCATGTGCCTTATATGTGGAAAGAATAATTTCATTTGATTTATCCCCTGTCGAGCCTATGAGTGCATTCAGAGTCTTATTCCTGGATTTCAGTTTTCCTTGGACGTAGGTGGAGGATTTTTGAGTCCAATAAGACCTAACCGACATGTCTGAATATTTTTTTGATTTTTGTAGAACATCTGTTTATACTTTTTCTCGCTTTTACTATGTGTTCCTTTAGACACATGAAAACTATGGTTTTTGATAACTATGGGTTGTGTGTTGAAATGTTTAGCAGTGTTTGTTTTGAAACAAATAAATCTATTCGTAAAGTTTACATACTGACAGTACAATTGCTCCTGATTTCTCTTGAAATTAGCAAAGAGTTGTCATCATTATTGAGCAATGCTAACTGAATTTTTGTTTACAAACCTTTATTAGCTAAATATCAACGAAATTTCATTCTAAAAAAATGGCACCCCTTACTATACAGCGGGCTTAACAATTTATTAGTGGTGAACGTTTTAATAATTAACATCGTTTAAAAATCAATGCTGCCTGCAATAAAAACTTAATACACAGGTGTCCTGTTAGTCTAGTAAGTAGTGTTCTAGATTATTATCGTTATGGCCCTGGGTTCGACTCCTACCAGAGCATAAGGTCTAAGTAATCTGCTATTTATATTAAGTCGGATAAGCTGGTGTGATGGAATTTCGTTGATATTAGCGTGCAATGAGAACCGGTCTTATAATAATGCGGTGATAACAGCGAATCGAGAAACTTCTAACTTTAGGAATTCTGTGGTGTACGAATGCGTCAAAGACATATGGTGTGACAAAAGTGGTTTTAGGTTCTACATCCAGGCAATTCGAGTATTTCAGCCGAACGTTTTAAAAATATTTTAAAATAAAAAATTATATACTGTTTAAAAGCTCTTTTAATTATCTATAAATCTGCATCAAAATTTTATTGAAATATTTCCGTTGAAGGACAAATCGGCATTTGAATACTTCCCTACCTAGTGTCCAATTATACGTTTGAGCCAATGAATGATAATTGCTTTGACTATTGATTAGTGTTTATGCTGAAAGAAATTACAGTTCAGGTATTAAATGTGTAAACTTCAATGCCTCAATTCCTAGTATTTGATTCATTCATTGTTACAGTTTTACGGCAGAAAATATTTTAATTTAGAAACCGTTTCACGGTTTATTTTAAATCTCTTTAAACAACCACTCAAGATAAATATTTATTTTTCATTTTTGCGGATTTATTCCAAAAAGATATAATAAAATCCTCGCCCACAAATAAATTATAATTCAAAAAGCCTGTCTATTTAACTGACATTACTTTTATTATTATCTGAGGATAAGAGAAATGACAGCCAAACACAATTAATGGCAAACAATTTTATCTTAAAGAAAAAGTAAACAGCTGCATGAACAGATGTATAAACAGACAAACAATAACAGATAATGTGACAGAACATAAAAGTATCGAAAAAAATTAAAAAAAATTAAAAAAAATTACGCAACCAAAAAAATTGCTACTACGTTTCTATCGAGTATCTTAAATAAGATGAGAAAAATCAAAAGGGCTGATTACAATATGCAACAAAATAAAAAACTGAAATACATCCAGCTAATGACACAGTGTAAGTTGTGAGTTTTGTTGAGTAGAACTCAAAAATATTATTTTATATTTCTTGAACCCTCCAAACTGGTTGGAGTTGATGTTGATTTGAAGACGCCGTAGTCTAGTAGAGAATGCGTTGGCTTATTAGACGTAAGGCCTCGGTTCAAACATTAGATCCGACATCTCCAACAAAATGAAATATGAAAAAATTTTTTTTCGGCGACTGCCATTCAGCAGATTTCTGGCAAAAACTCTGAGAAAGTTTTTCTCAAAAAATCTGTAGTTCGAAGTCCACTTTAACCAGTGGTCGGCACAAAGAGAACATAATCAAAATGTGATCGTAGTTGTGAGAAGCATTTTCAAGTGTACTTATTAACCTAATATGTATATCTAGTGGAAAATATAGAAAAAAGGTACGACATATTTAATTGTCAAATATTCCTTCAAAAATATTTTAATGTCGTAATATTGTTTTTGGGGTGTATAATTGAAACAATAAATCACCTGAAAAAAAGCGACATGAACCTTCCTCTTAAGAAGCTGACAAGCAACTGAATACACTTTTCCTCTGTTTTTTTACGAACATAATTGATGTTCGGGTTGTAATAATGAATTATGTATGTTATGTTATTTATATTTAATAATGTATTGCTGTTTTAAATATTTCCGTTTTTAAATTTTGTAACTGATTAAAAAATTTCACATCAAAACAACCAAAAAATAATTTATGTGTTGAAATGAACATTACATCAAATATGTTTATTTCCTTTTGCTGGGCCTTAACCAATTGACCTCTTTAATCATTAGGGCATTAATTTGTTTTTGTAATTAAGAGTCTGTAGAAATCACAAATTGCCAAACGGTTGTATAAATATTGTATCAAGAAAGAGAAAAAACGCTAAATAAAAGGTAAACAACATTATTAAAAAAAAGCTTTAAATAAACTTTAAATGTAAACATGCATTAACATTTCATAAGCACATGCAAACTCTATGTTCATAGAGATGACAATTGAATAACAATGATGTACGAAATGTGAATAAAAAATTTACCAGTTCAACTTACTCGCAAAATTTGAACACTAGAGGAATACAGAATATATGTTTTAAAAAAATTGATATATTATCAATTCTGTTTGCAATATTACTTCAAATTCTATTTTAATTTATATTCTAGTCGAAAAATTGAACGTAAATCTGTCTTGTTTTATAATATCTGATTTGTCACAATTTTTTTTTTTTTTAACAAATTTTTATCGAAAATAAACACACCACTTCCACAGTGTTGGGGCCATATAGAATAGAGTGCCAAAAATATTGTTTATTCAGTTAATAATATTTTATTTAAGAGGGGAATTTTTTATCAAAGAGTTATGTGTCTAATAATTCAAGGGCAAATTTTGATAAAATAGTATTCTTTTTACAAGTCAATTTGACCAGTTATAAATGGATCTGAGCTCAGTAATAACATGTGCAACAAATCGGTGTACATATGTTGCACCGTTTGAGATTTTTCTTGTGTACTTTAGTTGTTATTACAAATATCTTTTTTATCTTCCGCAACTTTTTTAGATACATCGCCAATTGACACTTTTGCGTGTTCAATTACTTCCGAAGAGTGCAAAAGGATATTATCTTATGGCTATTTTTGCTATTCTGCTCTGTTTGGTCTTCTTCGACACTTTTCCGTGTTCAATTACTTCCGAAAGGCGCTCATATTATGGCTATTTTTGCTATTCTGGTATGTTTGGTCTTCTTTGACACTTTTCCGTGTTCAATTACTTCTGAAGAGTGCAAAAGGAGCTCATATTATGGCTATTTTTGCTATTCTGCTCTGTTTAGTCTTCTTTGAGGAATTTTAAAAACTAGAAATTGTTTGACAGCGTCTATCGAATTTTAAAGAGTTTTCTTTAAGTGTTGATGGAGGTTTTAAACATCCTTTGTTATAATTATAGCTCGACTTCTATTTCGTTGTTTCAATTCAACGCCATTACTCTCAGGTTACCAATTAATCTCACATTTTGGGGCAAAGCATTGACGTCCAAGATCATGCAATTTTGACCCACTTAAATATTTTCTGCGCGAATAGCTATTTCAGACCTGGAATAACAGTTACCCTTGGGGAGACAACAGAAGAAAGTATGACAAAGTTGGAAATCAGGGATGGATCACCTACGATATAGAAAATAGTTACATGAAATAATATGGTATTTGAAATGTAAATGGTAAATGTATATATTTTATAAATCGGATCTCTAACCATTAACACATCCACACAAAACTATGCAATGCACCAAGACAAACAATTAATGAGTTATGTGTCAACAATTTTAAATGGGAAATATAAACGCGAAGATATTTTAGTATTGAAGTTGCTAGTAAGTGTGTTAGTTCATTAGACGAGAGATCTTGTTTCAACCCCTTAGACATCTCGAACATAACGAAATATGGGAAAAGCTTTGAGATTTTAAAAATGCCATGAAAAGTTTTCAAAACTCTGTCGTTCGGAGTTAGTTACTTTAGTGTAACTATGTATATATTGTGTATTGTTTACAAGACATTTAATTTAAATTTTAAATAAATTTCGGAAACGATGTCAATTGCTTTAATACATCACTGTCTTTTAATTCAAGCAGAAATTTCATGAATATTTATGTAAGTTTTTGTATTGAAATCATTGACCTTGTTGGTTAATGTGAACATGCTGCACATGCACATGACCCTATTAGCGATTGTATGTATGTATATTGTTATGTAAGTGCAAAGGTTAACCCTTTCATGTCCGATGTTGCCTATAGACAACATTGTCATTTTTGTTCATAAATTCCGTAGTATTTAATTTTTTTAAAGATTTTTTTTTGCAAACAAGCTTGGTTAAAAACGTGTAGAACGCGAATACGTAGGACCCTGAATTTAATATCATTTCGTATTTAGGCCATGACTAACAAACACATGTCCTTAAAAAAATTTTAGCTCTGGCCCAAAAAATTAGGGCATGAAAGGGTTAAAAAGAGAGTATACTAATTGATTAACATACCTTTTTGGAAGAAAAAGTCAATAGTGTCAGACCGTTTATTTTTAATTTATACTACCTAAAATGCTAGTACATACATATGTAGTTCATGATACAAACAACAGCAATTCTCATACCCAATATCCATTAACTTTTTTTAATATGTAAACCTTAAAAAATCAAATAAATAAAGAACTTAAAAAGGAACGTGTACAAAACAGAAACCAAAAATAAAACAGAGAAAATAATGTATTGTTGAGCATACATTTTGGATTTGTGTCTACAGTACACATCCTTTGCATTGCATTAAACTTAAAGTAAATATGTATGTACAAATGAGTTGTCGATGCGTGCTTAAAAGTGAATCTTATATTGTAACTCTTTATATTTTCAATATATTTCGGTAAGATGTGGCATTGGTCACATTTCCTGAGCTATACACATACATACATACATACATAACTGGCCATTTCAACCCTTCAGTCAGGATTACGATCTAGCTTCTCACACCACATATGTTGTGTGCGTTTATTTCTTATATGAGTGGTGGAAACGAACATGAGTGGTAGATTCCGAATGACAAATTTTTAGAAAATTTTCGTGGCAATTTTATTTACTCTCAGAGTAAGTCGCCGAAAAAATACTTTTTCGAATTTTGTTTTGATATCTGTCCTGGGGTTTTAACCGCGGCCTTACGTCTAATAAGCCAACACACTATCTACTAGACTACGGAGCCTTATCAGACAAAGCATTATTTGCATTGTTATAGTTGGCGTTTTCTTAATTCCATTTAACTTTAGTCCTATGTAATCTTTTGCAGATGAGGCCGATGGTTGCCATTCATATTCTCCTAATTGTTGATGGCGGCAACAGATTCGAATTTTATGTACTCAAGACTTATGTTCCTTCTTGACTCATGTGTGGAACAGTATGTCATCTGTAACTGTGGCTATTTAAAATAGTATGACGAGAACTCAAACGTCAAATCTGACATCTAAAACAAAACGAAATATGAAAAAAAATCTTTCCGCAACTTCCTCTCATTGGCATGAAAAATAGCTCAATCTATTGTTAGTAGTCGAAGATTAAACTCTAATCTCACATTAAAATTAACAGAGTCAATATAGGTGATGTGAGGAGCTAGGTCGTTATCCTCACTAAAGGATTGTAACGACCAGATTAATAAGTGTATATACACGACTGAGATTTCAGCATATTGCTGGCAAAAACTCTGTAAGTAAAATTGAGAAAATTGGCATGAAAAGTTTCTCGAAAATCTATCGTTCGGATTCGACTTTAAACTATAGGGCCCTCCACTTATGGATAAAATTAATACACACAACATAAGTGGTGTGAGAAACTAGGTCCTAATTCTGACTGAAGGGTTGTAATGACCAAATGTGTATGTATATATGTATGTATATATACCCGATTGAAAATTGAGAACATTTATCGGTCGCTTCCTCCAAGCTTTCTTTTGGATTTATGGACGTCGGTGTTTTCAATCTTGATGGTAGAAAGATAAAAAAACTGCTATTCTGAAATGGAAAAATTCTTATATTCAGTAAATGGTACATATTTGAACATGTCCCACTGGTTTGGATGTGCGCACGTACAGCCCACTAGCATTCAGCAAGCCACCAAGAACACAAAAGTTTACATCATTCTCAGAAATTTACTACACAAACTACACACAAGAGAAAATTCCAAAGGCTATGTGGGTCGTACATATTTTTTTGTATTGTATTTAACACACAACATGTTCCTGATAAAATGTTTAAATGAAACTGTTTTATTTTGATGCAACAATTTTATTGTCGCAGTCTGTTTAGCTCCTTTGCTTAGTACTTGTTGGTATTTCATGTATTCATTATTAAGTAAAAACAAAAGTAATAAAGCATTTGTGTTTGATGTCGTGTTCAATTCAAGAGCAAAAAAGTCAAAACATCGCAACAAAACAACAACTCTTAGAGGAAAACAAGCAAACTAAAACATGTGTTTATTTCTTCACTCAAATCTAATTTTTGACAAAAGAACATCCATTTAGTATTTAGCCCTTAGCCCTTTATTACGTAAGACCTCTTTCATACATTGTAACATACTTTTAACGAATTTATGTCATCACATAGTTCTTACTTCGTTTGGAATACTTCGGAATTTTCTTTTGCTATTGGTCTGAAATTTAAAACACGCTTATAGCTTATCTTCGTCACATTGATTTCACTTAGTTTGCTTAAAGAGGTAATCCTCTTCTTCATTTAGTGGAGAGTGCCACTCATATTCAAATTAGACACATATTTAGTTCATTAACCAATACTGTAATCCAATTATTAAAGCAGTTTCAGGTTGTTCGGCAGCTGAATTTTAATTCATTTGACGTAAAGTTAAGGAAGAACATTCAGTAACTTTCGCCACAGAGGGGCAAATTGTCACCTTTTCTGTGAACTACCACACATAATATCCTAAGAATGTTGTTTCTGATCTTGAAATAGAACATTTTAATACATTTCGGAGAAAATGATTCGAAAGAAATGCAGGACTCTCTGAAGTGGCTATGTCCGAGGGAAATTTCTAGGCTTATTGACAGGAAGATCAAGATATCCAAACAAATAAAATATTTACTTAATCT
Source organism: Sarcophaga carnaria (assembly GCA_958299815.1). NCBI lineage: Eukaryota > Metazoa > Arthropoda > Insecta > Diptera > Sarcophagidae > Sarcophaga > Sarcophaga carnaria. The sequence continues at coordinate 75,840,273 of OY283151.1, forward strand.
AGATTTAAGTCGCTGTAGTCTAGTAGGTAGTGTGTTCGTTCAAACCCCAGGTCATATATCAAACCGAAATATGAAAAACATTTCTTCGGTGACTTCTTCTCAGCAGATTTCTGGCAAAAATTCTGATAGTAAATAAAATTGCCATGAAAAGCTTCTCGAAAATCTAGGCTGTAATCCTGACCGAAGGGTTGTAATGGCCAATTATGTATATGGAAACAACATCTAGAGGAAAGGCCGTGAGAGTACATTGATTGTGGGTTCATATGCAAGTGACTTATAGGTTCTAAAAGTGATGCCTTTTGTTAACATATGCATCGAAAACGCAAAAAAATACTACTAAAAGATCAGACAATATGCTCCCAGGAAATAAGCAACGAGATGCGAATAACGCAGACCAGAAAATTGCAAAAAATTCTATCTGTCTATCCATTTAAGATACGTGTGCAACATGTCTGCTAATAGCTATAACGTAGAAGAATGGCTGAGCTCAAAAACCATCGCTCCAGTACAAATTTAAGTATCTGAAAGCATATAGGCATGATATTAAAGTATCAAAATGGACACCAAGCGTATTAAAAATTGTTTTGCTCTGATACCGAATTGACAATATTGGTCACTAGCACAGGTGACCGTTTCATACGGTACGCATTATTCGGATACCTGTTCCCCAGGCAGAAACCGGAAATGAGTTCACGTTAATTTTTCGGGTAAAATTCATGAGGTGGGTTTAGGATAATATAAGTCTTTTCGGGGCAAGGAAAATTGAGTTACTGCTATAGTCTTAAATATTGCATGAGACACAGCAGGATAGCGACAGAGTGGACAATATCACTGGAACACTCTGGTACGCTCCAGAGTAAGGAAGACCACATGACCTTAAGTCTGAATAAGATTGAACTTAGTAGAGTAATAGATCAACAAAATCATTGAAAAACTATACTACTTATTGACCAATAGATTGGAAGAACGTACACGATACTGTGATGGATAACTAAGCTCCTTCTTACCAATAAAATTAAAATATGTTTTAAAGGCAATTATAAATTTAAGTATGAAGTGTAGGGCATAAAATAGTAAGGTAATGCTCACAATATGTACATATGGATATTATGTTTATTTTTCGTTTCCTTCACTTTGGATGATGAGTTGTATAGACGCATTTATATTTCATTTATGATAGATATTTTAGCGTTTGTTTGGTGTTTTTACATACATATACTACATACCTATGGATATGTAGTAGATACCTAGCATGAATAAATAAAAATAACAATCCGAAGAATGTATCTGATTTAAGAACAATACAATTGTCAGGCATGTTTACTCACGTACTTATAGCCAAACAAAAATAAAAACATCTATACAAGCGCACTTGTGTGATAGACAAATAAATATATATGTATGTATGTAAGTAGGTTAGTTTCTAAAAGTATAAATATAATCAGAGATAAAATAAATTTATGTTCCGCTTTAATAGTAATTAAAATTATAAAATTTTAAATTTTTTATTGTTTTGGAGAAATAATATTGTTACGTTTTTATATTTTAAAAACGACATTTTAATTATAAATTTTAAACGAAAACGGATTGGTTAAAAAATTTCAGTTTGTTAACCGTATGTATAGTTTTGTGGCTGAGTGTACATATAAATATTATTTGACTTAATAAGGTAAACTTGCGAAAATGCGAATTTTTTTCATATTTTTTCAAGTTTGTCCGTTCATAGTAGCAAATTTTAATTAAAAAATATAAAATAAGTGATCAGGTTCTGAAAATGCATTATCTTGTGAAGAGATTGACATAGCGTTTGGTCAAATTAGATAAAAATTTATTTAAATTTATTTATTTATTATTCAAAGAGTCGTTCTATATTTTGTATTTATGTCATCTTATCAAATGAACTATGAGTTAAAAAATTTTCAAAAGTTTTGATGGATCTTGATTGTTTATGGCAAAATGTGTCAATTTCATGCTTGCTCGACTACCAGAAGTCGGCTAATATTTGTGTTCTCCTTTAAATATTATTATTTCGCTTTGCGCAAACATTGGCCTACTTCTGGTAGTCGAGCAAACGTAAAACTAACACGTTTTTCAATAAACAATCATGAACCATCAAAAATTCCGAAACCTTTTGAACTGGCAGTTCATTTGAAATAATATATGTATGTATGTATACATATATGAAAAATATAACTCGACTGTTAGACTCTTTAAATAATAACTACGGTAATTTTTATCCGATTTCATCAAATGAAGTATCAACCTCTTCACAAGATAACGCAATTTCAGAGCGTCATCACTTATTTTATATTTTTTATTAAAGTTGTTACTACGAACGGATAAACTTAAAAAAATATGAAAAAAATTCGCATTAGCCAAGTTTACCTCGTCAAAACTAATAGCATATTAAGTCAAATTTATGAATGTATACCGTTTTAAAGGCCCAGCCCTTTCTAAGAAGGTTTAAATTTGTGGCATTGGTTCAGAAATGTTTGTATTATCAATAAATTCGTGCGTAAAGTCCAAAACAAAAAACAGTATTTGTCAAATAAAACAAGTTTGGAGGGTTCAAGAAATATAAAAAAAATATTTTTGAGTTCTACTCAACACAACTTACACTATGTCATTAGCTGGGTGTATTTCAATGTTTTTATTTTGTCGCATAGTGCAATTAATAACTTATATTAAATTTTATAATTTAATATTACTTAAAAAGAAATCATGATATACAGGACAAAGGCTCCAGCAGCCAGTTCGTTAATTTATTATATTAATGTGTAAATTTATCATATCATATCTAAATATATAAATAAATACACACAAATATATTTTAACATAACATTAAAGTTAAATTATTTAAATTATATCATAGCTCAAAAACACAGTAACAAATGTAAATTTCATTGCACAGACTAACTTCGACACTTAAAATTTGTATTTCTAAGTATTTATTAGTTTTGAGTAAATGAAACTGGCTTTTACGTGTAATTATTGACAGTGATTCCTAGATACATTACATCGTCTTGCTAATTAAGTTCTCATGAACACGTTATTTACCTATTCATCAATATTATTAAATTTACATGAAAACGAATTACAGTGAATTTTGGTTAAGTTTATGTGTTAGTATCTTTAAGCATAATGATGTCATTAATCGTACATGATATGTATGTAAGTATGTCTGCGTTCAGCCCTTGATGCTAGAAATATAGAAATAGTTGAAACAAATCTCAAAAGCGGATAAGAAAATATTTAGAGCCATAAAAAAGGGTTTAACATAACAAATTCATACTTTTATGTTAATTTAGAAAATTGTCATGAAAGATGTAATAAATTAGTGATGATGAAATTTGGTTTGCTTTAATAAAATTGTAATCTATAATAAGTTTCTCAATAATTTAAATGAATTAATTTCTATTTAATTATATCATTATTATTAACTTTTGCAATTATTACACACAAGTTTTTAATTATAAAAGTCATTGTATTAAAGAAATTAATATCAAACAATTAAAGATTCGTAACATGTGGCTATGCAAAAATTACCACTACAGGCGAATGTAGACGGGCCCCCAAGCCGTACGACGGGCCAAATTTATGTGTCGCAGGCACGGGGTAGTACCGTGTAAGCTTAATATGTAAGGAGAACTTACGAAATTGAGAGAAAATACGGCTCTTGAGCACGCAAAGCGGCCCGTTGTGACGCCACAGGTGAACGCAGTCCCTGACCAAGTTCCACCAAACTAGGGAAGAAGTTTCCTTACATCAATGGAAAACAGCTTCGTCAGACTGACAAGGATTGGAGTGCCAAATAATCTATATATACATGTCGCAAGAGATGGGCATTGACAAAGAAAGTGGATAACAGAATTCTGTCGAAAATTTGTATTCTCATTTTTAAAATACGGATTGCATTCTGCAACATTTTTTCTCTGACTTTACGTACGTAAATCCTTACGAACGTGAAAAGACAAACCAACAGAAAACGATTGCAAATTCTTGAATTTAATAACTAAAATTCATACTTATGAAAAATGTGTTTTTTATCGTAATATTATCTTCAGCAACGATGCGCGTTTTAGTTCAATGGGTATGTTAACAAATAGAAATGCTAAATTTGGTGTGTAGAGCAGTCAAAAGCAGTTCAAGAACAGCTAATACACCCAGAAAAGTACGCTATTTGATGCGGTTTGTTGCTCGACAGTGTTATTGCATCATATTTCTGCAAGAACGATGAAACTTGCAACGTTACAGGCAATAGATCTTTCAAAAATGAAAGAATTTAAATTGGTTGGCATGTAGTTTCTATGAGCGACACGGTATGCGATACGATGGATCACGTTTGAAGCAATCCAAGATTTTTTTGTGGGAATACGTGACAACACTCATGTACAGGAGAGAAACCAGTAGAAACGATTTTTGTTGAACTAATTTGTATGACCTAGACACCAACGACATATATTTTCAGCAGAAAAAACTACGTGCCACACCACTCATGTCAAATTCGATATTTGGCGCGAGTGATTTGAAGACATGATCATTTCATGTACATAGATGTGATGTAAACTTATCACCGAGATCATGCGATTAGACTTTTTCTTGTAGGATTTCCTTAAGTCGCAGGAATAACAAACAGATCACTGCGGGTTGCAAAGACTCCATCGGAGTTCGACATTTCGAACGCACTCCAGCCAGAAAAGCTGTGACGGACATTTGAGCGTTTGTGTACTATGATTCGTAACCATCTTTCTTCTTGCTCTACGACTTACAAGTTTTCCATTAGATATTATCGTTCGAATATATACGGATTTTTGGCATCATACGTTCAACAATTTTTTTTATTTGGCTTCTAATAACTTGAAAGAATTCGAATCAAATATTGTTCATATATCTGTATATCTTAGTCAATGCACATAAGTCCAAACTTTTTTATTGTCGGTAGTTGCCTATTGCAGAAGGCATATGCTTTAAAGTAATGGAACTTTAATTTTTCGCAAGACCGTTACATGAATGGTTTACTCATGGCAATATACCAGTTTATTTACCAACACAACATTTTAAGGTTTATTCTTCTGTTATTGCTTACGACACTTACCATTGAAACATACGACTTCGACTGAGATCCCTTTTATGCTTAGGTCCTTCTTCTCACTGGCTGATCGAGATTTGTATCACTGTTTGCGACAATTTTTTTTATCCTCAGCGTAGTAATTTGGCGGTAATTTGGTCTTTGACTAACGGTTATTTTAGAGGTTGATATAATTTTAAACACAAATTGAGCTTTGCATTTGTAGGTAGTTCTTGTTTTTTTAAAATTCCTTGTCGTCATATTTAAAAAAATGCAAAAAAATTATGTTTAAGAATATAACTACGTCCAACATTTATACTCATAATATAATATTAATCAATCAAAATATGTTGTTTTTTTTAGTATTGACAGAATGCTTTATTTACTTATTTTTTATGCTTTTATGATGCAGATCAATTATGAACAGCAATTATGAAATATTGTTACCACAAAAACCACACATGTGTTCACACATTGTTGACACATAAATATCAAAAGGACAAGCCTCATAATAAATTAATTTAATATTATAAGTTTTAATTATAAAAAAATAATTAAAATTTTATATGTGAAAAGCAAATAAAAACAGTTTAATTTGATTTTAATATCACCTGTATAGTAGAGTCAATTAAAAAAAAATGCCGTATAGTCCACACTGGGAGTTTCATGTTTGGAATTAAATGATAGTGCAATATTAATAGCGCAATGTTGCCAATAAAATTATGTTGTTAATGTAAAAAATATGTGATATATTTAAATAAATATACAACAATGCACAAAAGTTGATAACTAATGTTAAAATGTAAATCGTTTTTAAAAAGCAAAAACCATAACAACTTTTTCATGAATTCCATTCATAGAATTTTCCAATATTTTTGACAATATTTTGTTTTACTATTTTTGTAGTTATAGGGTAATACTCATCAATCTGGAATTTTTCACACATTTCCCATTGGATTAGTATCAAGTGCTTGTAATATTATTGTATTAATATCGCTACATTTGCACCAGAGGACTAATACTACGCTGTAATTAGTATTAAAGCGCACTAGCACAATTTTTATTTTATATTTTACTCTGAGATATTAGATTTTTTGTACTTCTGTATAATTTTAAACTATCTCTTACAGCTCATCTTTAAATAATTCTATTTGTAATACGGCATTGAAAAGCAATTAAGAAGCTGATGAAAGTTTGGTACGGAGGCCTAATACATAAATTTGCGATGAACTTATTTATTTATATTGCTGTGTGCTTTTTTTATTATTTAATATTGTTACGTTTTTACCTTTTTAAAAACGTTTAAAATATGAGTTCGTTAATTGCAAACAAAATAAAAATAAATTGGTGTTTTAAGTTCAATTAAAATTTTATCATTCTGACTATTTCTGTGTACCACTGTATACAACTTGACGTATAAAACAATATTCGTTTGTTCACTATTCTTCTTTGCGCAGATCTTTACAACGGAGATTTCCAAACCATGACTGTTCTCTTCACACGCAACGCGTCTTCACACAAGACTGACTGAATTCTTACTACTCGTTGCCTGCTTTGTCTTGCCTTTTTATATGCCCACGCAATCAGTGTGACGAAAGTTCTTGTATTTGAACGTTTGAGGTTTCGCATTCTCGAGGACTCTATCGCGACTTCTTTGTTGTTTGTGTATTTTGTTCACATTGCTTGTTATTGCGTTCTCGCTTACTTTCTTTCTTTTTTTCAACTACTGATGTTGGTTTACTTGTAACGAGTTCGTTGTATTTGTTTGTGTAGCTTTTGTTTATCGTTTCAATATTAAATGATGGTACACCGTTTCCATTTTAGAAACAATATTTTAGATATTGACGAGATTTAGACACTGAATTTGCAAACGCTTATATGTAGTATCAAATATGGAGGCCACATTTATTTCAGTTATTGGTGGGGACAGAATCATATATTAAATCCATGCCTTTTTTATTTAGTTTTTAAATTTAGATATTTATTGTTAATTCAATTTCAGAATTAATGTTCAATAGAATAGTTATTCTATAAAAAAAAAAATAGATATTGAATTAGCATGTAAAAGGTTCAACATCTAACCATTACAGTATTATGAGTGTTTTTGCAAACACAGTGTATTTTACCTATTGTTGTAGACGTGAAAAAATGTTAAAGTCCCACAAAAATGCTTCTGCTTCTATTTTCTACGTTGCTTTAACTTCATATACAAATATTTCAAGACTGTTCTTAATTCAAGTGAAATCATAAGACAAGAAAAATGCTTCCCATATTTGTTCATTGTCTTTTGTTCCAAATGTGAATTAATTAAAAATTTTTTTTATCAGGAATTTGTACAAAGTTTTCCCAATATAAAGAAAGAAAATTATAATAAAAATAAAACAATAAATTTCCAAAATTCTTGAGCTTTCATGTATTCATATTGGTGTTATTTTGTTTTATTCCTTTTTGATTTATTGAATATTTAATTTAAGTTCACTCCTTTAAAATATTGCACATTTCTACTGATTATTTTCGAACGAAGCAAGTACATCTTATTTGCTTGCCCGATAAATCTCAATCCCAAGTATGAAAATTTTTTTATCAGAAATTTGAATATTAACAGCTTATTTTGGATCATTTAAATTTTTCGTTTTTCTTCGGATTGTAAATATTTCGTTTTTTATTAAGCTCATCTTATCTTTTAATTTAAATAAACCAAAGGGTGTTTGAGTTATTTTCGATTTTTTTAATTCCGTGTTAATTGGGCGCAGTGCTTTCGAAATGTCCAATTTTCCAAGACTCTGGGGCAAAAATCAAACTGAAATTGCCATTCATGGACTATGTTTGCTTTTGGGACAGCAGCGGTTTATGACTTATTCACATACACCTGCGACTTTAGAAAATGCCACACAAAAAAATCCAATGGGACCCAATTGTATAATCTCGGTTACCAGTTTACATCACATCCACGTGGTATGATCACCAGAGATCAGCAATGAATCGTTTTTTCGCTAAGAATTCATGCAATTTTGAATATAAGTGAGTCAACAATATTGAAATTTTACTACTCTGATTCATTTGTACTCAATACAACGTTGATTTATAAGTATGAGTACAATGAGTACTTATACTTATAGTACTCATAAATGATTCGAGTGATTTGAATCATTTATCAATATTTACAGTCTGCGTTGTTTTAGCATTTACAAAAAAATAAAAAAAGTAGTGAGTATTGTAGTGTTGGTACGCGAATCATACTTATTTTGTGATTCTTGTAAACGTTGAGTCATGGAAAGTCGGAATCAACAACATCATGTGTACTGTTAAGCATGAGTACGATGAGTACTTTAAACTTTGAATATGAGTATTATGAGTATAATATTAAAATAAGTATGAATGCGTATAAGTATCATAAATTATGAGCATGATTCGATTCTACTCATCTTTTTGAATACTCATTGATGATCTCTAATGATCATGCTTCCAAAGTGTTCTAGCAGAATATCAGTAAGATGGGTGTGGCACGTTGCCACCAAGTAGTGACTTTTTGAGGATACTCTTGTTCGGTCATGTGTGCACCCACAGAAATATAACTCATCAATGAAGATTATTATTCAATGAAAATTAGGGCTGCAGAGTCCATTCAGCGAGCAAAAGTCATTAGGCTTCAGTTCCTAGGTCAGTTTAATTTTGTTGTGTTTTATTGAATCTTTTACAGTAGAGTGTCCCTGGTATGAGTAAAAACTATTTAAAATTAAAATGCATAACGTATAATTTTAATAATATTAGTGCTTATTAAATTTCATCTTTCTAGCATGCCCGTTATTATGTCGACGTATGGGTGTTGGTCTAGTAGGTAGTGTGTTGGCTTATTAGAGGTGAGGCCTCAGTTCAAACACCATGTCAGGCATCTCCATCTGAGCGAAATATGAAAATATATTCGCCGTTTTAAAGGCCCATTCCTTCCCTTTTTAGGAAAGTTTAAATTTGTGAGATTGGTTAAGAAATGATTGTGTAATCAATAGCCCAAAAAACAGTTTTTTGTCACATAAAACAAGCTTGGAGGATTCAAGAAATATAAAAAAGCTTGGTGTATTTCATTTTTTATTTTATCGCAGTGTTATTTATGTATTTTGTCATTCTCTTAATTAAACATAAGAGAATCATTAAGAGCAAGCATGCTGCAGAAGATTTAAGTGATTGCCGTATGCGGGTATCAAGAATAGAAAACGTAACAGCTGTTAGAGAATTATAATTGAAATGAAGGATGATGAGTTCAAAACAATTTGTAAATTACACAATATGAGTAAATACTAATAACAAAAATTGTTTTACCTCACAATCCTTTGGTGAATCTACAAATAGCAATAAGTGATCAACTTCGTTATTATGCATGTTTCCAATATTTATGTAATTCTGTAAAGATGAGAACTGCTATACTGGTAGGAGGCAGGGTATACCGATGGAATAGTAGAATTTTCTCTTTCAGAGATTTACGTAGAAGACAACTTTGTTCGCATCGTTATTTTCTTCTGTCAGAGCGTGATCAAAAATTAAGCTGATTTTATAGCTTTGATGCGGATTGGGACTATTCTTTCGTTTAAATCAGTGAACCCAGACACAAGGTGGCAAAGTGTCTTATTTACTAATGACAAATCCTCATCGAAATTCGTGCTTTTCCGCATGATATCTGTAATAAATAAAAATTGAAGTCGCCGTAGTCTAGTAGGTAGTGTGTTGGCTTATTAGACGTGAGGTCTCGGTTCAAACTCCAGGTCTGGGATCTCTAACTAAACGAAATATGAAAAAATATTTCTTCGGCGACTTACTCTCAGCAGATTTCTGGGAAAAATTCTTAGAGTAAATAAAATTGCCTTGAAAAGTTTCTCAAAAATTTGTCGTTCGGTGTCGACTTTCAACTGTAGGTCCCACCAATCATGTATGAAATTAACGCCCACAACATAAGTGGTGTGAGAAACTAGGTCGTAATCCTGACCAAAGGGTTGTAATGCCCAATTATGTGTGTATGTATCTGTAATAAATCTGTGGTTCAAACCAACAACAGCCTAAGTCAAAAATAATACTTTCAAGTAAAATCTTCTTGTGTACTCAGAAGTGTTTCTAAAAAATTGAGAAAGCGGATTAGAAAAAATTTATTGCAAAATTAAAGACGTTTATATGGGCAAGCCTAAGATCAAAAACAACAATGAAAGTCTTATTTCTAATATTTGGGATCTTATTATACATTTAGTATTTATCACGAATCATCATTAAAAATCATTGCTAAAGAAATGGGGATTTCACTTAAATATAAAGTTTTGTTAATAGAATATGATAGCATAAATAACTCAAACCAACTTAAGTCGACTTGCTTGGGACCACATAAGGATCGCATGATGTAAGTCTATACGTACATAATTGGTCATTACAAGCCTTTAGTCAGGATTACGACCTAGTTTCTCAGATTCCTGTATGGAAATGACGTCAGTCCCACGTTGAGGTATCTGTTAGTTGGGCCATTATTACCAGTTTCCACGCGATTATAATCTGAGATGTATTTATGGTACTGTTAACTACTGATGGACATTAAAAAAACATCGATGTTATATAGATTTGCACAAAATACATCGATGGTTTCCATGCATGGATTGACCTGAATTGGACTTACTGTTATGTGGACCTAGCAATTTATTTCACTGTCCTGATATTGGGTATCCCTAAAATTTCACGATGCTGTTTGCTATCAACATGAACAACTGTCTGTATTCCACTACAGCTTTCTAATTCCTTTGCTATTCTACAGCGAGGATCTGTTCTCATCGGCGTCGTGAAAGCCCACCTCCCTGCGAGCTCATTCTAACTAAACCTGGGATCAGACTGTCACATAGTTCTGCCCCTTCCAGTCACTTGTACTTCTTATCCAATTTGATTTGAGCACATCATTCCATGGCATAAACTGTTGCTTGGAATATCCCTTATTCCATTATATGTCCATATCCATCTGTATCAGAGATCAGCAATTAATATTCAAGAAGATGAGTAGAATCGAATCATACTCATAATTTCTGATACTTATACGCATTCGTACCTATTTTAATATTATACTTATACTACTCATACTTAACAATACATAAGATGTTGTTGATTTCGGTTATCCATGACTTAACATTCACAAGAATAACGAAATAAGTATGATTCGCGTACGAACACTACAATATTCACTAGAAGGTTGTGTGTTTGCGTTGCTGGCTGTCTTTGTCTTTTTCTTTTTTCCTTCTTGTAAATGCAACAACAACTAAGACTGTAAATTTTGAGTGACTTGAATCATTTATAATTATTATTAGTATTTTTCTAAAGTTATGAATTTGAATGAGTAGGCTTATGAATCAAACATATTTCGAATGGTATGAGTTTGATGTCAACGTTGTACTCATACTTATAAATCAACGTTGTACTGAGTACGAATGAATCAGAGTAGTTAAATTTCAATATGTTTGACACACTTATATTCAAAATTTCATGAGTGAGTAACGAATAAACGATTCATTGCTTAGCTCTGATCTGTATACCACAGAACGGTACCATAATTATAAATTATTACAATATATTTATGACAACTGGAGGAGGATTACTTTACTTTTAATTAAATAGAGTATAAAATTTAAGCGCATTTTATTAAAACCTTATTGAAAAAATTCTTAGAATTTGTGGCTATGCATAGAACACACAAATTTGAAATTATTGTTCACAAAGATTTTCCAATTTATGAATATTTTATTAAATTTTTAACGCTATTGTGTATTGATATCTTCATTTACTTAACATCGGATTTATTCATTGAATTTCACATGATACTCCAGGAGCATAGCCAACCTTTTATTTTCGTTTTCACTTCAGTGGAATATACACACGTATAACAAAATTCTTACAAAATGTATTTCTTAAATCCAGCAGCAATGTGTTAAAACTTTACAAATATATGCAACGAAAATATGTTTAAATATCGATAAATCTGCGAGGATGTCTTTTCTTTCTTGTGTATGCGCAAATATTTCAGAATATTTATGTTCTATTTCGAAAGCGTTGTCAAACTACGATTAGTGGGATTACACGAAATATATATATTACCATTCGAAAGGAATATATTGATTAAATTTCTTGACTTAAAATTAAATGTATATTGCGTAATAATTTATTAACCCTTATTTAAATATAATATAATCGGATTTGAATTTAAAATGTTTATTGTACGGAATTTGTGACTATCGGCTCTTTGTTAGCCCTCAAAGCAAACGTTACTAAGACATTATTTATTGAATATTGTACGGTATTCAGATATGCACCTTTATTGTGTAAATCAACCAACATTGTTGATAAAAAGAACGAAATTTTGTCAAACATAAAAGAATTTTATAATAAAGAGTAAATGCGCTTCGTCGATTCTCAGGACAGTAATCAATTAGGGTTAAAGTGTTCGTCGATTCAACGAAGAGTAACCTTAATGTACAAAAGTGAAGAGTAACCGTCCAGGGTTAATAAAGCGTTTTTTTTATTGTTTTCTAAAAAATTTTTTTAATCAAGCTATCAGTTCAATTTTCCTTCACAAGAAAGCATAATGCATTTCTGCTCGAACTTTTTCTGGGGACATTAAACGGGAACGCTTATTCATGCGTTAAGATTCCGTCACATATTGAATTAATGATCTTGGTCTAAAATTTTCAGCGTTCGTTTGCCATCATTACGCAATTCTTTGCCAATTCTTTGACATCAATTAAATTTTTTTTTCATTATTGTTATTTACTCTAAATTTTGGGTTAACTTGTCTGTTCCAACATCCCAAATTACTATTAGTAATAAAGAATTCTTTGAAGTCGCCGTAGTCTAGTAGGTCGTGTGTTGGCTTATTAGACCTAAGGCCACGGTTCAAACCCCAGATCAGACATCAAAACGAAATATGAAAAAATATGAAACAGATTTCTGGCAAAAACTCTGAGAGTAAATAAAATTGCCATGAAAAGTTTCTCAAAAATCTGTTGTTCGGAATCGACTTTAAACTGTATATCCCGCCACTCATGTATAAAATTAACATACACAACATGAGTGGTGTGAGAAGCTAGGCCGAAATCCTAACTGAAGGGTTGTAATGGTCTGTGAAACTTAATTGTCAAACTTCATATAAAAAAAATTACATTAAAAATAATAACAATGATGATACCACTTTGATTTTGTTTAGTAGTCTTTCCGTAGTATGTATCTAGTTGTCTCTTTCTTACGACTTAATAAAATACGTTATTGACATTATTGTTTTGTTTTGGAATACTGTGATCACAATCACTGTTTTAAAGAACAGTGATTAACAAATCATGTTCACTGAGAACAACGTTCTTCAAAAATCACTGGATCGCTCATCTCTATTGAGGACTGAGGCTAATACTATGTTCTGGCATAAATTTGAATTGAGTCAATATTCCTTTAATTGGCAAAATTATTTTAAGTGTTCAGGCATACGCAAATCAGCTTATTCAATAATCAGTTGACAGCTGGAAAACAACAAATTTTTTTTAAAACAATTCATAAATTTAACACTAAACCTACCGTGACGGGAAAAATTACTCATTTAAAATTTTTTTATTCAGAATTTCTTGAATAAACAGCGATATTTGCCTTTACGACTTCTATTAAAACATACATCGAATATATTTTTGAAGATTTACTCCTATCCTTTATTTTTTTGTACTGAGGAATGCATGTAATCCGCCCTAGCTACTGCCTGAAGTTATTTGCCCTGAGCACAGGTTCTGTATCTTGATTTGCATATTTTGTGATATAAGACCACTGTTTTGGAATTGGAATTGGAATTCTGGTGTAATTCGGTATATTGAGTTATATTGTTTGTTTTCTAGCAGAGTATTACTGTAAAAATTTCTAGTGATATTTTGTTAATAAAAATTCTTATTTCATTGTTTTGTTAGAGTCCTTATCCCAAAAAGAAGGTCCGAATAGTTCCGTTAATAGGGAGAAATTGATCTATGTGGACCTCATTTGACCTAAGTGTATCCATCCACCGCTGTCTACTTAGCCACCAGTCTACCTACCATACATTTGTACATATCTGTGGTACCAAGCAGAAAAAACCACTTTTTGTATAAATAAAATGGGGCTTCAATACGTCTTAGGGCAACATGCTTTTATAAATAATTCTTTTAAATACATTGTTAAAGAGACGGAGATTTCACGTAAATACAAAAAAAAGCGTTTATAATGGTTTTCGAATTTCAAAATTAAATGGCTTCACCCCCCTCCAATACAATCCATCTAAGAAGCCACTCACTACTTGCAAATGGAAAAAGGATAACATAGTAGGAAGGTTAGGCAGTGCCGCCAGCTAGTGGGGAAAATATGAAGGGAACAACAATCAGCAAGATTCCCCACCACTACACCAAATACTCGGAGGGCATTGTTTCTAGGAAAATACTTATGCTAGGGCTTGCTTCCGCAGACCAATCACATGCTTAGCTCGAACACAAAAACGAATGAAAGAAACGAAAACAGGACAGAAATACTTTGTGAAAGCCATATATTCCCTAGAGTGGTACTGGAAAAATAAATAAAGTTTTCTTAGTAGAATATAATGGCATACATAACTTAAATTAACTTAATGCGACGTAGGCTATCATTGCTTGGGATTGCCAGGTATATAAAAAGGTGACACAACTGCCAACACTAAAATTGCCGAACGCTTAAAATGCAACTCTAAAATAATTCACACTGTTACTCATGCCGTATGATTGACTAAATTAATTCAAACGCAACCGTCAACGAGAAGGGACGCTAAAGAAATACGCATATTGAAACACATGTTTTGTTCTTTTTAAAAAAAAGGAAAATTAAATAAAATATTTAAAAATTAATAAAAGAGCAAGCATTCTTTATTCGTAATTTTAAAAAAATGCCGTATTACCATCTACGGGTAACAAAATGGTTTTAATTGAACGTCTTGGAGAAAAAGCCGAAAATTTTAATACTCTCGGCATGAGGGAACGTATTGTGCAGTTAGAGAAAACTATCGCAGAGTTGTGTGCGATGTCTGCTTGTTTCCAGCCTTCTCATTATTCATTAACTGTATCACACGAAAACTCACCGGTATTTATAAGCCCTGATCATGTTTTAAACGGGAACAAATTGGCCACTGCGAATAACAACGTCCAGCAGCTTCAACCTACATTTTCACGGCCGTATATACCCCAACGTTTACCAGTAGTATCACGTCCTGAAATTATTACACCCGTCACTACCGTACAGCCAACTACGCAACACATCCCGATGACCGAACATATTTGTCAACCTCGTCTTAGCTATAGTCAACCGTTATTTGTCAAGTCAAAATGTATGTAACAATAGCCTTCTTCTGTGTCACTCAAACGCATCCACATGCAATATCTTCTAATCACCATACAACACAACCAATTGGTTTAACTCCGTTCTCGTTGTCGCCCAATGTTTATATGCAATCACCATTTCCGTTACCACCGTTTAAATTATCACCATTCTGCCTGATTTTGACCCAACACTGAATGAATCAGTAAATTCAACCCAATTTGTCAGACGCGTAGAGATACTTAATGCAGCTTACGGCTGGGATGATTTGCAAGTTGTTTTCTCGCCATGCCAGCAATTTGTTAAAAAGTTTTTGTTTTTTATTCGCATGAAGACAATGCTGCAGCCATTCATATAAGGATGTCACAAATGAGGCGTCGTTCAAATGAGACTCCACAGGAGTTCTACTTCAGAATGTACGCTTTAGACGCTAGGGGTAACCTAACTGAATCCGCAATAGCTAGGTACATCGTAAACGTAAAGTGTAATTGTATTTGCTGCTATTTTAAGAATTATTTGAAGACCAATCCTCGAGAATGTTTATAAAAATCATTTTTATTCGTTGTATTTGTATTTGTTCTAAACTCAAACTAAAGTTTGTACATACCAATTTGTCACTATTTAACACACCAAAAATCTTATTCAGTTCATATGTACATAACTCGTAAGCAAATTTAAGTGATATTTATACGATTGTAAAAAATGACTAATAATATATGATTTAAATGGCAAGTGAAAATAAATGTTTATAAATTTTATTGTTCTTTCAAACACGAATTTTTATTCTATGCATTGTTTATGTCAAATGACTGCTTTTATACATATTCATAATGTTGAGTTTGACATTTATTTTAAGTCTTTACAAATCTTTTATTTATTGCATGTGTAGAGGAAGATATAAATTATTTATTTTTTATAGTTGTTGTTGTTGCGCTTGTCTTATGGTTTTTGATCAAAAAATGTAAGAACATTACGTTTTGTGTACTAATAAATGTTTAGAGACTCATAATTCTTCAAATGAATATTTTTGTGCATTAAGTACAGAATATGTTTTTGAAGGAGTGTGTTGCATGTCTTTTATTTGGCACAGTATAACTTAAAAATTTTTGTTTTACTCATCTGAACTTTTTCTTTCATTGTGATGTTTCAGTTAGAAACATTTGTACAACAGATTCTAAAACTAAATATTAGGTTTTGTAGATTACAGTTATATACATACGTTCGTTTGACCGCAGAAGATTTATTATTGAAATCAGGTTTGTTTCAATTTAAATTTTTAAAATTTGTTTAAAAGAATTAAATAAAACTTAAATATTTTATGTTGATAAATACAGGGCATTCGTTTGAACGCAATTTGTTTTAAATTTTAAAAAAGTAAAAAAGTAAACAATTATAAAAATTTTCAAAACTTAATAAATACATTTTTATCAATAATCAAAAATATTATGCTTGACACGAAGTTTACGAGGTTTTGATAGGGTTGAATTTCAATATCAAACCAGCCTTCTAAGACTTTCTCTTTTTGAAATCTGCCTATCATTAGCTGCGCTATTGCTTCATAAAATTTTAATGGGATTACAGTGGCAATCGCTCCCAAGGATGAAGACGAAGACAATTTTAATCAATTCGCATCAGTAAATTGATAAAATTAATTGACGGCATATGTTACGTATTTGTTTTTTCTTTTGGTTGTCAACAGATGTATACAATTTATATTGTTGTGTTCATTTAAAAGCTTGAAAACTAGACAGTTTGAGTTCCTGAGTAATCTGAATTTTACACTCATGAAACTGAACATCATTTCACGCCTCCATTCTAAGTACACTTAGAACGTTTTTAATGTTCTTGCATTTTTAAATTCTACGTTCTTTAACTATAATACTGTCAAAATTTGGTTAAGATGCGCCGATCCGTTCCGAAGTTATAGGGAAAAATCTACTTAAAATACACATATAGTCGTAAAAATTTTCCATTCAAAAATGTAGTAAGTACACTTAGAATACTTTTGCTTGGAAATTTTTAAATTGTCTTGAAAACTAAGTTGACTTAGAATGTTATTAAAAGGGACATTTCTTAACGTTGCGTGTTTTGTATAATTGATATGTTCAGTGTGCTTTTCTCAGTGTCTGTAAGTGTAGTTAAAAGGTTATTCCCCGAATTGAAAAAAAAGAATTTTGTGCGTGTAAGTGTACATTATATGTTCTAGTTTGGAAAATGTAGTGAACCAAGTCTGACGCCTAATTTTTATATTTTCGGGTATAAAATGATTTCGGGTGCAAGAAGAATGATAAATTTGGCACAAAATAACGTTAGAGGTATTATTTATTAGATTTTCATGTTATCTGATATAATTAATAAGTTTTTTTATTAGGAAAAAGTGAATCAAAAAGTATAATAGGCCATTTACACTACAGCGAAATCTAGTAGATTAGATTTCAAATCTTGCTCAAAATCTACATCGTTTACACTGGATTTATTTGACAGTAGCAAGATTTCATTTTAATAACAAAAACAGCTGACTGAAATTTAAAAGTAAATAATAATATTTTACTTTAACCCTAATCAAGTCAGGAAAAAAATTTCAAATCCAGTCAAAATGTGTCTCAGAGGCACATACAAAGAATTTACGAATTAATTTTGTTAACTTATTTTTATTTTATTAAATTTTTTCTTCTCAGTTACATAAATGAAATATTATTTATTTATTTTCTCATTTTAAGCAAACTAGAACTTTTGAACAATGCTCGTTGCAAGTATTTTTGTAGTAAATACTGCAAGACTGCTTACACATTCTGCATATCTTCGGTGGGCACATATAACATCTACGTCGCATATCTGTCTGCCTTTGCTGGTTTGAGAATTCATCCTCGTGTTGTATGGACCGAACATTGGACAAATTATTTTTATTTAATTTTAGAAGACTACGGCAAATAATGGATGCCAGAACTCTTCGTAACTCATTATACCTCAGTATAACTCATTATTATATTTAATTTTGTTGTTAACCAACAATAGAAGTAATAGTTAGCGTTCCCATATGTGCCTCATAGACACATTTTGACACGATTAATAACATTTTTGATTGAAACAAAATAAAAAATAAAAAGAAATTAATTTATTACTTGAAATTTGTAAATTCTAAATAAAACAACTGAAAGTAGGAATTCAGGAAGCAGTAAGAACTAGAACCTATATGTATTTAAGGAAGTTACAACATGACCAAGTGAAATATGTGTCGGAGAGGCTCATGTTGACTTGCTTAGTGTTAAATTGAAATGTCATTTTTTTTCCTGCTCAGCGTTGTATTTTTAAGTACTATGTGGCAAAACAAATAGTTGCATTTCTATTTTTACTAGATTTTGAGTAGATTTTGCCGAAATCTACTAAATAAGTAGATTTTGTTTTGTATGGGAAATCTAGTTAAAATCAACTAGATTTCGCCGAAATCTCATAAGTACTAGATTTCGCTGTAGTGTAAATGGCCTATAAGTTCGATGTCATACAATTGTGCGAAAATTGTTGGTAAGAAATTCACGACTTAAATTACATGTTGTGTTTATTTATAATGGATTGTTTTGACAGGAAATAAAGTGCAAACTAGTCCAGCAAACGAAAAATCGTTTAATTTGATAATGTAAATAGTGAAAATTCGGATTCAATTTATGGTCTGACAATTGTGGAGGTCAAAACAAAAATAAAATTGTATTCTCTATGTATGTATGGATTTTACGAAAACTACAAATCGATATCAGTCACAAATTTTTAGAAAAGGTTACTAGAAGGAAAATAAAATTGTTATTGAAGAAATACCAGAAGCATATATATCCGGGTTTCCTATAACGGAAGAAAAACGTAAAGATCTTTTATTTCTGTGTGGCCAAAATTTTATTCCAAAATTTTACCAAAATTTCTACAGACAACTTAATGGTTTTAATGGAAAAGAATATGTAGTCGAGTCAGATAATGACGACTAAATAATACAATGTAGTTTCTACTTATTTAATGTTATACTGAATTAATTTTGTCTCTGTAATCTTTATTATAATTATTTTTAAGTAACCTTGGATTTATGTTATAAATACTTTTTATTTCAACTGAATTATTATAACGGGTGATTTTTTTAGCAATTATCTTAGCTCACACATGTTTCGTGTTTTGTTTCACTGTCAAACATCTTCAGTTTGGTCTATAATTTAACCATGAATCGTCTTATAAACGAACAACACTTGCAAATCATTGAATTTTATTATCAAAATGCGTGCTCTGTTAAGGAAGTTCCTCGCGCGCTTCTTCCATTTTATGGTCAGTTTAATCGACCCACTGAAGCGGCTATTCGGGCTATTGTGACCAGATTTCGCACCAAATTTACATTTTTGGACATTAAACCACCAACACGCTTACGTAGAGTGCGAACTGCAGAAAATATCGCAGCTGTATCGGCCAGTGTTAATGATGACCATCAATTATCGATTCGTCGCCGTTTGCAGCAATTGGGCCTGTTACTCATCAGCGTGGAAAATTTCGCGGAAGGATTTAGGTGTGAAGCCTTTCAAAATACAGCTGGTGCAAGAATTGAAGCCGAACCACCTACCGCAACGCAGAATTTATGGTGAATGCGCTCCTGGAAAGTTGGCCGAAGATCCACTTCTTTATCGAAAAATTGTGTTCAGCGGCGAAGCTCATTTTTGGTTCAATGGATACGTAAATAAGCATAATTGTCGATTTTGGAGTGAAGATCAGCCAGAAGCATTGCAAAAGCTACCAATGCATCCAGAAAAAGTTACAGTTTGGTGCGGTTTATGGGCTGGTGGCATTATTGGACCGTACTTATTCAAAGATGCTGCGAATCGTAATGTAACTGTGAATGGTGAGCGCTACCGTGAGATGATATCCAACTTTTTTTTGCCCAAAATGCAAGAGCTTGACTTGCATGACATGTGGATTCAACATGACGGTGCCACATGCCACACAGCACGCGTAAGAATGGACTTATTGAGAGGCGAGTTCGGTGAACATTTTATTTCACGTTCGGGACCGATCAATTGGCCGCCTAGATCGTACGATTTAACGCCTTTAGACTATTTTTTGTGGGGCTATGTAAAAGCTCATGTCTATACAATCAAGGCCGCTTCAATTGACGAATTGGAAAACAGCACTGAAGCATTTATTCGTGAGATACCGGCCGAAATGTTGGAAAGAGTATGTCAAAATTGGACTAAGCGGATGGACCATTTGAACATTTGCTTGAAATAATCTACTATTGATTCAAATACGGATTTCATGCATTTTTCTGAATTTTATGTGTTTTTTTTTTTAATTTTCCTATAGTTCTTAAAAAATCACCTAAAAAAATCACATATTTAATTTTCTGTTTTGTTTTATGAATAAAATTAATTAAATAAAAAATGTAAAAGTCTATGTTGGAAAATATAATTTTCTCAAATTTTTGCCCAAACTGTAATATTATATGTATACTTAAGTGATTAACTTAAGCAAAATAGAACTATCAAAAACTTGCTACGTATACTTAGACGACCAATCGTCAATATTTTCTCCATGCGAAAACATTCTATGTCATTTTTAGTTAGGATCCAATTAAAATTTGTAAATTCAGAAACTACTAAACAAATTCTACTCAATTTTACTAAAAACAAGGATGGCGTATTTTATATAGTTTACGAGATGTCGCGTAAAAACTTGGAGAGCTCATAACTCAAAACACACTTCCGACTTAGAATGTTATAGAACGGAGGCATATATTTGTCAAAATTTGCTGTATTGTGCTTCGTGAAATATGCAGTTGTTAAGAACAATGCTGAGATGTTAAGGTAGCAATGTTTTTAAGAGACCGACGAGTTGAAGTACAGTAGCTTTACTGTACATAACCAACACAGTTTCTTAAAATTTTTTAATTACTCCTTGAATATTTGTCACTTTAAGGGACATTATTACAACTTCCCGTTAAAGGTTGGTTTAGTTAAAGGTAACTTTAGCTAAAGTGGTTTAAAGTCACCTTTAACTTCTTTTCATTATTACAACCTAATGATAAAATAAAGTAAACTTTTTCAAAAATATGGCATTGCCGGAGCAATGTCAATAACACTGCTCAATTAAACAAGTTTTTTTTCAACGCAGTGGCAACGACGGGCTTCCTTTTTTTGTTGTATGTGCTCATTTTGTTTATATTTGAAGGAACAATATCGAAAGTAATATAAAATATGGCAAGTTCAAACATAAACTTAACTTTAAAAGTTATCGGTAGAATGATCTTCCCTTTAGCTTAACGCTCACTTCTACCATGTTGTCCACTTATGATAATGAAAAACAATTTATCTGTCCGTGAAAGTCCTCCCTTTAGTTAACGGTAAGTTGTAATAATAGCCCTAAGTGCACTTTCTCCTCTGAGAATTCTTCGACGTTATTAAGCAATTTCAGCATAAATTTTTACAAATACAGGATTGTTATCATTTGTAAACCGCTCGTCTGACAGCTGACAGATTTATTCCAGTGATAGTTCATTTTATTATTTACAAGCTTACAAATTACATTTTGATCTATTGCATTCAGAAAAAAAATTATTCGTGATGGAATTCAAGCGTGATAGTGTGATTGCTTTAAATTTGGCTGGAAAACCACAGGTGGCTATCGTTTGAGCCCTCCAGCATTTAAATGTAAATAAATCTTTTGTTTCTCATACCATTGCTCGTTACCGTGATACTGGCAGTGTTGCATCGCGTCCAAAAAGTGGACAAAAAAAAAAACGATAACAACACCAGAAATGTTCCGAAAAGTGAAGGCCAGATCTGATCGAAATCCACGCCGCAGTGGTAGAAAAATTGCTCGTGAGCTGAACATATCGCGAGAACGGATGCAACACATATTGAAAAATGAGCTTGGACTAAAGCCATTGACGTTCCTAAAAGTTCAAGGGCTCACCGATGGACAAAAAAAGTTAGACTGGAAAGAGCCAAGGGGTTACTTCGCTTGCACGAAAGTGGCCAGTTACCGAATTTGGTTTTCTCCGATGAGAAGCCATTCCAAATTGAGCAGTTTGTGAACAAACAAAATGATCGGGTTTACTTGCCAAAGAGGTCAGCTGAAAATTTACAACTGCGATTGGCCACCAGAACTCAAGCGCCGCCGATGGTAATGGTGTGGGCCACCGTAACGGCAAATGGTCGCACCCCGCTCGTATTCATCCACCGTGGGGTCAAAATAAATGCCGAATATTATCGGGAAAATGTCTTAAAGACAGTATTGAAGCCCTGGGCAGACAAACATTTTGGCCGCAGACCATGGACATTCCAACAGGAATCACCACCACCGCAATCAGCACGCGTCAATCAAGAATGGCTTAAAAAGGAGGTTCTTCGCTTCATTTCTACCGCACAATGGCCACCAAAATCTCCGGATCTCAATCCGTTGGACTTTTGCGCCTGGGGCATTTTGGAGAGTAAGGTTCTCACTAAAAAATACCAAATTGTCGATCACCTCAAGACGGCGCTTCGCCGGGAATGGGCCAAAATACCGCAGAGCCACTTTCGTGCAGCCTGTGATGGCTTTGTCGGCCGTTTGAAGGCCATAATTCGCACCAAAGGTGGCCAATTCGAACAAATCTAAACTGATTCTAAAATTTGATGTTATTTCCAAATTTTTTTTTTTTACAATAAAATTAAAAAAAAATTAAAAAATTATAGCGCTTTCCTTTGTTGCATTATATATCAGCCACCCTGTATAATGTATTGTTCTTTCGTAAAGCACATTCATTTTAAGAATCGGAATAAACTTATGTGACAGCTGCCAAATTTCAGAGTTGCACATGCAAAAAAAAAAAAAAATAAACTAAATTCGTAAAATTCGCGGTCTTACTGAAACACTCTTCATTGATGGGTTTAATTAACAGTAATTAATTTCAAATATGAAATCGCCGTAGTCTAGTTGGTAGTGTGTTGGCTTATTAGACGTAAAGCCAGTGTTCGAGCCCCAGGCCAGACATCAAAACAAAATACGAAAAGCATTTCTTCGGCGACTTCCTCTCAGCAGATTTCTGGCAAAAACTCTGAGAGTAAATAAAAATTGCCATGAAAAGTTTCTCAAAAATCTGTCGTTCGGAGTCGACTTTAAACTGTAGGTCACGCCAGTTCTGTATACAATTAACACAAACAACATAAGTGGTGTGAGAAATTAGGTCGTAATCCTGACTGAAGGGTTGTAATGACCAATTATGTATGTATGTATGTAATTTCAAATAAAAAACCGATCACCTCTGAGTTCGAAAAACTTTATTCATAAAACTGCAATTGAGAAAAGTCATAATAAGTGGGTGATAAGTTTTAGGACTGCCATTAAAAGAAAAACTCATAGTTGTTTACAATAAATTTTTAATTAAATTTGAATTAAAAGAAATATTATTATGTTACCGTTTAATTTAAATAACAATTGCGTGGGTGGCCAAAGCACATTGTATTTCAGTTTACTGAGTAAATGCAACGAAAGAAACCTGAAAGGCATGTATATATGTATGTCAATCTTACTATATTGCCAGAGTCATACTTCGTATCGGATCACAGATTAATTCCGATAACTATACTTTCGAAGCTGTCAGTGCATTTGTCTAGCTTGTATCGGTCGTTACCAGCGAAAATGATGTCAGTCTGAAGATCAAGCGTAGATGCTAATATTGGTCGCAATAGGCAATTGAGTAGCAGATGTTTCTATCTAAGTCGTCTGTTTTCCCATTGCGTTTGTATGGCGCAGAAGCATGAAAGCTATCAAGTACCGATGCAGCAATCTTGAGAGTATTCGAGAGAAATTTTATACGTAAGATCTTTGGTCTAGTGCGAGTTGTCGATGATTTTTATATTCCATCCAATATGAGTTGTTTGAGCTCATCAACGACATGAACGTTGTGCGGCACGTTAACATCCAGCGGCTGCGCTGGCTCGGCGTTGTTTTGCGGATGGAAGAGTATGCTCAGACGAGATGGGTATTTAATGCGAAGATCAGCAGAAGTCGCAGTAAAGGACGACCTTGTTTGCAAAGGAAGGATCAAATCGAGGAAATTGATTAGTGAGATCAACTGGCGAAGGCGCGCAACTGACAGAGGCGCCTGAGCGGATGTGTTCGTGGCCAATTAAATAAATAGTATGAGTACTTGTTACTCTTCCCTATGACATGAAATTTTAAAATAGACTTCACTTTTTAAATTTGTGTATTTCATAATGCTCGTATTTGAAATCTATATTCACTACTGTTGGGATGAACGGGGAAGCGAATAAAATAAAATATTTTATCGAGGAGAATAAAAACAAATCGATTAGTGATTTCTATAAAAATTTATATTCTCAAGGACACTCAAAACGTACCTTACAATTCGGGGGTGGATTTGATAATAATCTCTTTTCGGGTTTATAATTAACAATTCACAATTAATTTGTAAATATACACAGTTGTAAAATAACTTAAGGCTAAACTTAAAATTAGGGTGGCCAGCGTGAACATCCCGCCCCCCTTGCACTATTGCAACAAGAGGACCGAGAAGTCACCTGGCCAGAAATCATAGATAAATTAACATTTCAGGGTATATAGATTTGTATTTAAAATTCAGTAAAGTTCAATAAAATTCAATATAATGGAAATTCAATAAAAATAATATTAAATGTAATACAGCAAGATAAGAATAAGAGTTATCAAAAGAAATTATCTACCCAGCACGTTAATTACGATTGTAGCCCCAGAAGCTGTGTTGGATGCTGCCATTATGGCCCCATTACCAGAATTCGGAGGTTGACCAGCACATGAGCAGGGTTTTTCCAGAGCCTGGTTGTGGGTTGCGCTCTTCTTGTTTTTGCTATGAGTAGAATTGGCGTTGTTAGCAGCTCTTCGTTTAGGATGGTTCCTCCTGCGATTGCTTCGCTTGGGCTTATTTGTCTCCGAAGCGTTGTTCTTGCCTAGTCTGCCGCCGTCAGCTCTATGATGAAAGTGCAGCATGGTATGGTGCTCCTGCAAGCATTCCATACATCGATCTCTGCTCCGGCACTCCTTTACAAAGTGAGAATATGCCAGACAGTTGATGCAGTGTTTGTGTCGTTTCACTACACTTAACCGTTTAACGGGACTCATCCGACGGAATTTGGGGCATTTGCGTAGAGGATGATCTTCAGGACACAGACGACACTTTGAGCTGGCGGTAGCAATCACTTCGTCGAGGCTATCATTTTGGGGACGCTCCACGGCTAGTCGACGGGGTGCAAGTTCCGACATCTGTAAATACAATCAACAAAACGGACAAAAGAAGAGAAAAAAATTAGTTCTGTCCATGATTAGGAAGCAGCACGAGTTTGACAATTGGTCGAGTCATAACGCCATTGGCGGTTCGAACATTGGCCACTCGCACCTTCGAATCGGGGCCGAGATAGACCCGTTCGATCCGACCTAGCTTCCATTCGTTAGGGGGAAGATTGTCATGACGAATGACAACAAAATCATTTACAACAAAATCTCTTTGGGGAACCTTCCATTTGTTGCGTTTATGCAACTCAACCAAATATTCGTCTTTCCATCGACGCGCGAATAAATGGTGCAAAATTTTCAGCTTACGCCACCGATTAGCATAGCATATGGATTCGTCCGAAAAATCAGGTTCCGGTGGGGATAAGATGGCACTTCCTATAAGAAAATGTCCCGGGGTTAAAGGATTCATGTCAGACGGGTTGTCTGTCATCGAGCTAAGAGGTCTAGAATTCAGACAAGCCTCTATTCTTGTCAACATAGTTGAGAATTCTTCATAAGTGAAGCTTTGGGCATGGGATATCTTACGCAAATGAGTTTTGAAACTCTTCACTCCTGCCTCCCATAAGCCACCCATATGTGGAGCGCCAGGAGGAATAAAATGCCAATCTACCAATTGAAAGACATTTTTGGTGACAATCTGTTGTTTAAGACTCTCAAGGAACTGAGTCTTATCCTTATTCAAGAGATTAGCTGCGCCAACAAAAGCAGTACCATTGTCCGAATAGAGGTGAGAAGGACAACCGCGACGAGAGAAGAATCGAGCAAAAGCGGCCAAAAAACATTCGGTGGACATGTCAAACAAACAAATACTAAGACATATCCTTTCGTTATTCTACAACCACGCCCTATATATGACTTTATATCAAAGGGACCAGCAAAATCAATTCCGGTATGAGTAAAAGGGCGAGTAAGTGTAGTTCTTTCGGGCGGCAATGCAGACATAATTTGCTGACCGAGTTTCTTTTTATATAAAGAACACACTTTGCAATTGTGAACAACTGTCTTAACCAAATTCTTCAATTTAGGAACCCAAAATTCCTGTCGCATAAGGCGCAGCATCAGAGAGATATCCGCATGAGCCGAAAACTTATGAAGATGTTCCAGATAGAGACGCGTAAAACGGCCATTATAGGGTAATAACTTCGGAAAACGTTCGTTGTAGGTCAAAGTAGGTGACTGGGAGAGTCTACCATTAACTCGTAGAAATCCATTAGAATCTATAAAGGGGTTGAACACGAGTAGTGAATTCTTAGAGGTTAAGGTAGAGCCATTCTTTAGTGAAGAGTATTCGGGGAAATGGGTACTTTGGCAGAGAATGATCAAACGATCCTTTGCCGACTTCACCTCACTTTGACTCAACGTATGAGATAGGGGGACTTGAGACGACCTTTTTCCGGGGAGTAAAGAGTGATAAAAGCGAAAGATGTAGGACATAACTCGCAGAGCACGAGGTAAGTCCGAATATCGACTCAAAAATTCTTCAGACGTATCCGTCTGGGCAACGTTAACCTGTATCAAACGCGTTTCTAGCTGATTATTGGGTTTAAAAGACGACAGTGGCCATTCAGACTGTGGACGAGATAACCATTCAGGACCTTTCCACCAAATATCTGAAATAGAGAGCTCCTTAGCGCTCATACCACGACTAGCCAAGTCAGCAGGGTTATGATGAGATTCGACGTGATTCCAATTGTCAGTGCCTACCTGGTCCACGATATACGATACTCGATTCGCCACAAAAGTTGGCCAATGGCACGGGGGTTTTTGAAGCCAGGACAGAACGATAGTCGAATCTGTCCAATAGAAGGCTTCCGATCTGGTAAGATTCAGCTCCTTACGAAGTGAAAATTTTCGCCAATAGAGTTGCGCCGCAGAGCTCTAAATGGGGTAAAGTTTGCACTTTTATAGGCGCAACTTTTGTTTTGGCAGCGAGTAAGTGGGTGACAAATTCACCAGACGGGGTTTGGACTCTACTGTACAGAGTGGCAGCATATGCTTTCTCAGAAGCATCACAAAATGCATGAAGTTGTACTTCACACTGAGGGTTAAAATTAACCCAACGGGGGATGTTAATCCTGTCGATGTACGAATAATCATCGACAAACTCAAGCCATCTGTTAAACGTCATGGGTTCCAAACATTCGTTACAATTTGTTCTGCCTTTACAAATTTGTCGCATAAAATAATCTTAGCAACCACGGTTTTAGGTGCCACTCACCCAACGGGGTCAAATAGCTTTGGCTATTTGAGACAAGACAGAACGTTTTGTGACTATAGAGAAATAGGGCGTTGGAGCTGGCTTGAAGCAAATTGTTTCAATGCTCGCATTCCAACGTAAACACAGAGTTTTAGCGGTGCTGGCGTCTGACAATTTCAAAAATTAGGAAACTAGTGGATGCATAAGAAAAAAGATGAGTGTTGGGACTTAAAACGACATAATGGAGTAAATAGTAAAGTTGGGTTAGGAGGAGAATAAAATATAGTCATGGTCGGTGTGTGGTCTAGGGACGGGCATTCCCCAATAACTTCCTCCTATTAGGTTTTAATATCGGGGCTCTGTAGCAATCACATCTCACATTTTGAGCAAATGCACCCTTATAAGATGAACCAAGACTCAAGTCCATAGGGAATTTGGACATAAATGGAAACGAGTTTGACTTACGTATTTTGCCAGTCACAATCCAACCGAAAACGGTTTGTTGGGCGATCAGAGGGTTTTTGGGGTCTTTACGAACTCCAGAAAGCATTATTCGGGAGTATACATCTCCACCCAATAGCAAATCCATGTGGGTATATTTAAAATCTGGTACCGGGAGATCAGGTATACGAGTATCAAAATCATCACACGAGCATGTGGGTAATTGACCACTAAGTTTTTCAACAACATACGCCTCCGTGGTCAATTTAAACTTTGGATTAATGGGAGACCGTAATGAAACAAAACAAACTTTTCAAGAGTTTGCTACCACTGCGCCATTAATGCCCACAACAGTGGCAGCAGGTGCCGAATAAGTCGGAAGATCTAGCTTCCGTTGCAACTTTTGAGAGATGAAAGTAGCTTGAGACGCTGGGTCTATCAGAGCTCTCGCAGAGAAAATGGCATGATCTAATTGTATATTCACATGGGCAGTTCCTAACAGAACTGTTGAAGACGGGGTGGACTGTAGTCGGGTAGCGAAGTTCTGATAAGGTTGAGCAGCAGCGGATGTAGATGGGCCATTATCCACTTCATTTCGCTTTTGTGCAGGAGAAGGCCGAGGGATTTCTGGAAAACTATGTGGGTTATAAGAGTTAGCGGGGTTAGTTCCAGTCATCGGTTCCTCCCGGGGGGAAGATTCGATACGATGGAGTAGCGAATGATGTTTTTGTTTGCAAATATAGCAAACATTTGAGCTCTGGCATCTTTTGAACTCATGCGAGGCTGCCAAACAATTCGTGCAGCATTTATGCTTCCTAACGGTTGCCAAACGAGCACTAACCATCATTCTCAAAAAGTCGGAACATAAACGAATGGAATGATTTTCGCCGCAAACTGGATATTTTCGTTGGGGTAAGCTAGGGGCCACAGTGGTCCCAAAGGTTTTCAATTTCCGAGGGTTACTAGAGCTGCTTTGGTTATTAACCCGTGCAGTACCTTGGGAAAAATTGTGGCTGCCAATAATGACTCCAGAGTTCGGTATCTGGCAGTCAGGAACTTATCCATCTTGCTCCACTTCGGTAGGTCTGAACACGGCCCCTGAGTCTGTTCCCAAAGACCTAAGGTGTGTTCGGGGAGTTTGGTGGAGCAAATGTAGACAAAGATTATATCCCAATTCTGAGTCTGTATGCCCAGCAACGACAAATTCGTTATACAATCATTGATTGTCCGTTGCAAACCTTTAATAGAAAGGCCAGACTCTTTGGATATGGAAGGGAGGTTAAAGAGGGTTTTCAATTGAGAATTCACCGAAACGCGTTTATTCTCATACCTGTCTACCAGGTTCTGCCACGCCATGTCGAAACCATCATTCGTCATGGGGCAAGTTCGAATAATGTCCCTCGCCTCACATTCCGTCTTTTGCAAAAGATAATACATCCTTTGGATGTTACTAATGTGAGGGTTGGTTCCATAAATGGCCGAAAACATATCCCTGAACGTTGGCCAAGATGCGTAATCACCGGTAAAGGTAGGGGTGTCACAGGGGGGAAGGTGAATCGGGAAACTATTGGTAGGGGGTTTCGCGGCCTTGCTCTTAAGGCCGTCAGTTGACCCATCAATGAGCGAGACGCATTGAACATACAGTGTATACCCCGACATATACTTGGCCTTCAGGTCTTTAGCAGAAACCTTGGTATCCTCGGCATTTTCCGACAAGTCCTCGTAGGAGTCACGAAAAGCTTCCCACAAACGGGTTAACTCCTGCCGATAGACACTCAGAGTGTGAACAGAGTGTTCCTCTTTCGGAATAGCTTGAATGAAACTGTCAAAATCGACTAAGCGATTGTAGTTTCTGGTCAAGTTTCTCAATGCGGCCATTTTTCACAATTGGAACGCAGATTAGGTTATTAAAAAACTCAGAATAAAAGGAGAACGAGAAGATAAGGATGTTCACGAAAGGGGACTAATAAATGTATATTCCAAACAAATAGTAACAAACGAGGAAAACTTCAAATCGCGAGAAAAAAACCGAAAATTTCCAAAAAATTTACGAATAATACAATCCCAAAATGTAAGAAAAGGGGAATGTTTAAAACGATCAGCACGATCAACACGAAATTGATCCGAAAAAAAATGAGAGAAATAAAATATTCGCGAATACCGATATATAGGGAAAGTTATCAAATCGCAAAATAAAAGAATTAAAATCGCAATAAAAAATGATTACTTAAAAAGTCAATCAATAACGATTTGTTTTTTTTTTTTCACAAAAAAAAATATATATATAAAAATATAATAAAAAAAATATATAAGAAATATAATAAAAATATATAAAAAATATCAACAAAAAAAAATGTATATGTTTTTCTTTAAATTAAATCAGGAAAAGAAATGTCTCAAACAAAACCAAAAAATAAGTCGAAAAATATAAAATAATATAATTCGCTTATTATATGGGTGCAAGAATATAAGATATTCGAAACAGCGGCCACCTTATTCTGTGACTACCTTACAGCTGTTTATAAAGCAAGTACACAACAACAACACGCAAGATCAATGCACTCTGTGTTGTTTGTGTATCTTTTTTCCGTTTGTTTCTATTCTCTTGCTATTTCCTTATGAATTTTTCTTCATTTTTGTAGAAGCTTTATTTTTATTAAAAAAACTCATCTACTTATCTTTGAATTACATTAATATTACAACGGATTCAGGTTTGAAGTTTTTATCAAATTAAGCAAATTGAAATAACCCGATTGAGGCCTTGTCGAAATAAAATTACACAATTTTGTTATTATGGGGGTACGTGAAAAATTACGATAAAAAGAAGCGAACTAAAGTTCATTAACCGCTGTCACTAGAATTCAATGGCTATCATACAGTGAATTAGAACTAGACCATTTGGTTTACTCGGCCTTTAATTGTTACCTACATGGCAACGGAACAGTCAGTTATTTGTATTACAAGTAAGCAACTCAGATTTGCGATTACATTGCTCCAATTTCCCTACTCATCTCGGTACAGACGGACTTTGTCTATTTTTCAGTTTATGAAGTAAAGAATGAAACATATCACCACGAACGATATTTTAAATTCGTTATTAATAAAGTAAGTTGATTTAACCAACACTCACTTAATTTCAATTGTGTGAAAATTGGGGTGTACAAATTTAATAAACTGACCAGCAAACGTTAATAACATATTATAACATATAACGAACATACATCGCCGTTTGATGAAATTTCTTAAATTACCAACTGTTAATTAAGTTCAGTCTTTGTGATGTCACATATTGTTGAAAATTAATAACAATAATAGAACTAAATTTTAAAATGCCTGCTTGTTATTATATAAAAAATTACAAAAAAGTTTAAATTCTAAATTATTAGCACTAACATATCGCAGAGTATAAGTCGGAAGCTCGTTGTTTCGTATTGAAATCCTGTTATACTTTTGATCGCATTGTTTATTTTACGATCTACTGGACAACAAACTTGCAGATCTAATGAGGTATTTTTAATACATTTCATGATGCATTTTTCTTTTTCGAAAATGATATAAAATTTTAAAATCTGAATTGGAATTTATTAAAAATATTTCAGACGCTCGTTATTTTATATTGTAAAAATAAAAAAAAAACAGAATTAGATTAGTTATACTGCAGCTCAATTTCTATGTAAACTTTAATGGGAAACATTTTAGCAAGAAGACTAACGTGAATTAAGAAAAAAATATTTAAAAGACTAGTCGTCGTAGTCTACTAGGTATTGCGTCGGCTTATTAGACGCATCAAAACGAAAATATGAAAAAAAATATTGCTTCGGCGACTACCTCAGCAGATTTCTGGCAAAAACTCTGAGAGAAAATAAAATTGCCTTGAAGAGTTTCTCAAAAATCTGTCGGTCGGAGTTGACTTTAAACTGTAGGTCCTGCCATTCATATATAAAATTAACGCACACAACATAGGTGGTGTGAGAAGTTAGGTCGTAATACTGACTGAAGGGATGTAATGACCAATTATGTATGTATGCATGTATGTACATATGTATACTTAAGCTGTCACAAGGAGTTTTAAATTAAAATATTTGTGTAAATGAGAAAATATAAATTAGAACATCGTTCAAATGTTCGCCGTAATTTCTTTGGATGGCGCATAAATCAGGCCAAAATTCCAATTCAGGCCAAAAGATTGTGGTCGCCCTTGTCAGTAATGGTCTAACCAATGTCATTAGTCAGGGAGATATAGGATAGCATGAGGATTAGTGACGTCCCAAATTCGACAATTTTGTTTGTTAACGTGCCCATTCGTCCAAAAATCTATTGAGGGTATTTTTGATCGACAGATGGGCAAACAGAGCACCCTTTTTGGTAAAACAATCTTTTACACATATAGTTGACCGCTTTATCAGTTCATGGTTATTTGACAATTAAGATTGCATAAAAATGGCTAATAATTTGACAAATGTAGCTTAAACAAGTTAGCCGATATTAATTGTCGAAGTTTGAAAGTCGCTGTTAGCAGACTCGTTACTAAGGATAGCAGAAATAACTTAATCGCTCTTTGTGCAAAATTTATCTGAATTGAGCAGAAAATAAATGCAAATTATGAGTGTGTACAATATTTAGAATTAAGTAAATTCTAAGTTATGGGTGATTTTTTTTTGCTATTTGAGTCTCTAAGGTTTGTAATTTCACCATGAATAGATTAACAAAACAACTACGCTTACTAATCATTGGAAATATATTCTGTTTGCAAACTCTGTTTCTACAAAAAATTATCTGCAGCGATAAGGGTTTATTACAAGGTTAAAGGGTTGGAGAAGAGTATAGCGGAGTTATAGCCCTGTTTGGGTAAACAGTAAACAAAAAGATGAATAAAAATGAAAAATGTTTTCTATGTAACATGGGTCAACAAATAACATTTCAAAATTATATGTATATAGAAAGGAAAGGAATGGGCCTTTAAAACGATATACATATGTATATATATATATATATTATTTGACCTAATATACTAAGAGGTTTGATGGGGTAAACTTAACAAATGCGAATTTTTTTAATATCTTTTAAAGTTTGTCCGTTCATGGTAGCAAACCTTAACCAAAAAATACGAAATAACTGACGACATTCTTAAAGTGCAATATGTTGTGAAGGGATTGACACTTCGTTTGATCAAATCGGACAAAAATTACCGTTGTTATTATTTAAAGAGTTTAACAGTCGAGTTATATATATGTACATATATATTTTTTTTCAAATGAACTTTTATTTAAAAATGATTCAGAACTTTTGATGGATCTTGATTGTTTATCGCAAAAATTTCTGGTGGTGTGGTCGCTCAAACGTCATTGTGATAAAGAAATTTTTAACAATTTGACATACAGAGATGTCAACCATTGTTATCGAAAATCAAACCCACATTTTTATTACATACATATAATACGTACATAATTAGCCATTTCAATCCTTCAGCCAGGATTAGTAACTAACTTTTCACACCAATTTTGTTGCTGTGTGTGGCGGAACCTACAGTTTAAACTCCGATTTTTTTCTTGCCAATATTATTTTACTCTCAAATCTGCTGAGAGTAAGTAGCCGAAAAAATATTTTTTTTTTATATTTTGTTGGAGACGTCTGATCTTTAGTTTGAACCGTACGCCAACACACCGCCTATTATGCTACATCGATTTGTTGAAGTTACGTTCGCAAATTAGTTTATTGAGCCAGGATTGTAATTTAGTAAGCATACTAATAGAACCTCAATTTAATAGAAACATAATGGATTTCTTGTTTACAATAATATTTCATACCTTCTGTTTTTAATAAATATGATTTATTTTTATTAAATTAAATTTTTTAAAAAGTATTGTTACGAAAATTAATGATTAAGACAATGGTGTTTTGCTTTTATATCGTTTAACATTAAAATTATACCAAAACAATGAACATGTTTACAAATTATCGCATTGCGTAATGTACCAACAAACACCAGCATAAAAAAATGTAAAAAAGTAAACAATAATACAACAACAAATGATACAAGAATAAATGTAAACAATAAAAATTAAACAAAAATTTTTTTTTTATTTATTTGTTTTTATTCACTACAATTGCATTGACTAAGTTCATATTGAGAGTATACTTAATACTTAATTTTATGTAAAATATATTTCTCATACGCACCCGTATGTAGTGGTAGTACTCTGAAAAGTATGCAATAAAATATGAGTTTAATTTTGTCGTATAACGAATTCTTGGAATTTAATATCAGTCTTACGTCATACGCCATAGTGCTTGTACTGCCATAATAGTCCTGAAAAGTATGCAATGAAACACGTGTTGAATTATGTTGTACACTTTGTTGAATATCACTCATACGTCAAATGTATATATTCCAGTATGCGTCTTTCAATAATTTATACTCGTATTTGAAGAATTAATTATTAATTTATTGTAATTAATTTATAAATAATATGTGTGCATTTATGGAGATTTCGTGAGGGCGATGTTAAGAACGTACACATTCAAGAACATTCATCAGACACTTTAACCTGCCATATGAAACGCAAGGCAAAGCAGGCGAGAGAGTTAGCAAAAATTCAGTCAGTCTTGCATGAAGATGCGGTGTGTTTGAAAAGAGTTATCATGGTTTGAAGATCTCCTTTACAAAGATATTCTGAAAAATTGACTAATTGTTATTGTTTATGCAAAAGAGCGCAGAGAGGAATAAAAAACAAAGCAATTGTTGTCGTTTACATGAAGTTGTGAACAGTGTCACAGAGAATTGTGTGAATAAAAAAGAATTTTATTATCATTAAAGGAAATCCTCGACTAAGTACCGCAGATCTTCTAACAATTACTCATATGTAGGAAAACCCCCTCATAATTTCGTCAGATATGCAGAAATTAGTTATGGAGGAATCTAATTTAAACAAAAATCATCCGTCACAATCAACTTCATTGGATGTGTAATCCAATGCAAACCAAATCAAAAAATGATCTTGCGGTTCGTCTTTCTTTCGCTAAGATATAATGAATGAATGATGAATATAAATTCATACGATTTGACTCTGGGTTAGGTTAGGTTAAAGAAGATTGTGGACCGACCTAAAAGGCATCTACGCCCATTGCGAATTCAAAATCTATTCTACCAGTCCAAAACAAATGGCTATTAGAGCAATATTTGAACTAGTGAGATTTCCGTCAGAGAGATCAAAAAGTGAAACGATAAAAACCTACGTCTCTTAATGGTAAGAGCAGGGTGCTTATGTGTTAGCTAACAGGTCCTGCAGAAGTCATACTTCGGAATGCCAAGTCTTCATTTGTAAAAAAATATATAAGAAAAATATAACACGTCTTTTTAAATAATAACTACGGTAATATTTTATTAAACGAAACGTCAATCTCTTCACAACACACAGCACTTTAAGAATTTACCCATTTTTTATTATATTTTTTTATAAAAGTTTGCTACTATGAATGGACAAACTTCGGGTTTTCCAAGTTTGCATCATCAAACCCCATATGAAGTTGTATAAAATATATACATAAACGTATACAGTTTTAAAGGTCCATCCCTCCCCTTTCTAAGAAGTTGCCGTAGTGTAGTAAGTAGTATGTTGGTTTATTAGACGTTACACCACGGTTCAAACAAAACGAAATACGAAAAAAGTATTTCTTCGGCGACTTCCTCTCAGCAGATATTTAGCAAAAAAAAAAAAATATAAAATTGCCATGAATAGATTCTCAAAAATTTATAGTTTGAAGTCGACCTTAAGATCTAGGATGCGCCACTCATGTAAAAAATTAACACACACTACATAACTGGTGTGAGAAGCAATGTCGTAATCCTGACTGAAGAGTTGAAATGACCAATTATGTATGTATGTATTAGCCACATGAGAATCTTGTCCGGTAACTTTCCTTGAAACCTAATGTCTTTGATTGATGGGGAACTCGGCCTTTAACTCTTACCTCCATGGCACGAGAAATGTCAGTTGTTTTTATTGCGGGTTATCGACTCACATTTGCTGAAATTTCCCTACTTGTCTCGGTACAGGCGGACTTTGTCTGTTTTTTTCCTAGATTTCGGTGTACCATAAATTTCCGTTTAATCTACAACTCAGAATCATTGAC
Organism: Sarcophaga carnaria; assembly: GCA_958299815.1. NCBI lineage: Eukaryota > Metazoa > Arthropoda > Insecta > Diptera > Sarcophagidae > Sarcophaga > Sarcophaga carnaria. Next base: position 75,876,764 of record OY283151.1, read on the forward strand.
CATAGGCTTAGCACTTTCTTCAGTCGCACTCCTCGTACACAAAATACATATTATCCACATAGCGTGATTTCCTGTTCTCTACTATGCTTGATATATTTGCATAGTAGGTGACCCAGAAATTAATCCTTCCTTTTCTTTTATTCCTTACTCCTGATGATAATGAAATGATAAGAGTGATTTTACTTCCCACACTTCAAATTAAATTTGTCAACATTATCAGGCGAATTAATAGAGTCTACTTACTTACTGACTTTTAAATTTGCCAGCATTTAAGAAAAAGAGAATTAAACAAGTGTTGGAAATTGTGAAATTGATTGATTTATTGCCAACGATTTACTTTCTTTTCATTTCATTTTCTTTGGAAAATATCCAAGATTTTTTACGGCATTACTCAACAATCTCTCTCTTTTTCAAGTTCCATTCAATTTATTTTGGTTTCGATTACAAGAGTGTAAAAAATGTGTCATAAGCAAGTCATTGCAAGTGGTTACATGAGGAAAAAAAAAGTGACTTATTTGTTCATGTTTAAATCATTACTTGTTATTTGCTGTAAAAACATTGTGTTATTTCTTCAATAAAAACCATTTGCCATACAAAGGCTAATTATTATAACAAATCTTTGGGATTTTATATCCGTCTGGCGGGAGTTCAGAAGGAAGAAAAATTAAAATATGTATGTATATGTGATATGTAATTTATACTATTATTGCGTATGTAATTTGAATTACTATAAATTAGTTGTTTCTTCCACACTTATTATTGTAATAATTTTATATTGGATTTTTGTTTAACCATAGATCGGGCTTTTGTATCAAACATGATACATTTCAATATTTGAGACTGTATAACTGTAATTCAGAAAAAGTTAGATGCCTGATATTTTTTTAATTCATTAGTATTGTAATTGCCATTATTTTAAATCAAATAAAACTACAAAATTTCATGCAGGGGTTAAAAAATTCAAAATAATTAATTAATTCTGGCTTATGCGTAATTTTTTAAGTTTTCAAAGATTTTGTGAAGTTTAATGGTCAATACTGCATTGTTTATGGTATTTAAGAAGGAATTGATAATTAAGTGTTGGATGAAAGTGGAAAGGTTGAATTTTCTGTTCTGGACATTATTCTTGCGATTGATTGAAGTAGTCGTAGTCTGGTATGAAGTTAAATTATTAGACGTCAGACCAAGGTTCAAACCTCTAGTCAGGCATTTCCAATTTACAACGAAGGTTGTAATGATCGATTATATATGTATATATGTAATTTTCATGCTGCTGAAAACTCAGAAAAGAAAACAGAAGTTGAACTGATGAAAGTATTGACAGCAACAAACATGACAATAGGATGTTTATCGGCAAAGATGGTACTACTTGGAAGTTGTAGAGTCTTTCCTACTGCTCTTCTTATATTTTTCTCACTTGACAGGCAAACATCAGAAAAAAGTGATTCGTCCTATGTTTTATTTCATAGATATTACAGAAGGATAATATATTAGTCAACTACGTACGTATGAGATAACAGAATCATTCGTTTTGATAATGTGCTACTCGGAAATTATGATAAATTTACACTTATTACGTCTTTTCAAATAGTGGTTAAAATGATTGAAATTCCCAATAATTTTGTCGCCGTAGATTAGTAACTAATTGCATTTTTTGGCATTATAAATTTCGTAGTCCACCGAAATCGAATTGGCAGTTTTAGATTGAAGTACATGCTACGTGCGTAGCGACTACTTACATCCATATTTGGGGAAACTCGTATCCGGGAAACCAGAGAGGAATCAAAGAGAGAGCATTGTTATTGACATAATCGATGTTCTATTGCAACAGGAAATTTTTTTACCTCACATGACGTTGATAACAAATTTTTCTAACGAAATATAACAATGGTTTGTACCATCAGGTTTTGCTCAGCCATTAATTGAGAGCATTACTGATACGAGTGACAATAAGCTGCTCCATCTAAACAATTGAAAACTTATAAATCGCCTTAAAGCAAGGGTGCTAGATGTCCAATTATTACCATTTAGAAAAAAATAAAACCAAGCTGACACGAAGTGTTTGATATTTATGTAAGAAACCATGCTGCATGTACATCATGTCAAAAATGTTGGTGTAAATTTCATAAAACTGATAATAAAATGTAATAATATAAAATAGTTTTATTAAAATAAATAAAAGTATTTACATTTTTAACAAAATCCATCAATGACAATTCTATGTATTACAAGCATGTATCAAAATAAGCTAGAATTATGAAGTTTTTAAGTCTCCATCTACGACTTAAAATTTAATTTAAGTGATGCTGCTTTGTATTATATAGGAATCACCTTCGTTCATTCACTGTGTCTACTTTTTGAACGTATAAGCATGGCACAAGGAATTACAATGAAGCCTCAGCTATTAATAGCTTCCAGGTGCAAAATATCTTAATATTCCATTATCGACTCATAATCCTGCCGCAAAAAAAATGAAAGCTTTAATGTAGTTAACTTCCACTGTCTTTTACATTTCTCCGTATTTGTATATTCCTCTGTATTATTTCACTGTATTTGTGTGGAATGAGATAAAACATAAATTTCTATTTATTTAAGGCTGTAATTCAATTTTAATGGCTCTAGTGCCATGCGAATAAAACAAAACAGCACAATAAAAAATAAATCGTAATAAAAAATTATTGAGGAAACATGGTTAAAATGTTAGAAAAACCAAGCAATAATAAAAATGATTATTGTCTTTTATATTTTTATATGAGTATTCCTTTTTAAAATGCGGCAAAGGATAGTAAAAGGTTGATAAAGAAATAAATTAAGATAATAGGTAATAAATCAAAACAGGAATTCCAAATCCCCTATCCCCACCATTACTTTTCATTTGCTTGTATTGCAAAGCATTAGGGGATTATTTAAGGTTTTATTGATTTTCCAAACTAAACAGTTCAAGAGATCAAGATATCCTTTTTATGTTGGATAAAGGTAGGTTATTATTTAATAGATCAACGGAGTGTCGCACCGTATTAGGTAAATTTTAATGATTCTTTCATACAATGGTCGATGTACAATATCTTTTACAAATAAATACAGTATTTACTGGAGGTTTTGTCTCCTAGTTTTTGGCTCCTGCACTAGGAGCCCAACAAGCAGGAGCACTTACAACCGTTCTGTACCTACATGGCTGCTTTGGCATTAAAACAAAACTTTTTCTAATACTGCGTTTAGATATGCACTTTTATTAAGGCAATATTCGGTTTATTGAGTGCAATATTTTAAGTGTTCAGGCATAATAATATACGCCGTTCAACTGCTTATTAAATATTCATTTGACAGCTGGTAAACAAAACAGCTGGATGTTTCAACAACATTGTTTTAATTTTGGTATTTTGTTCTGTTGCTTTTTTGTTTTGTTTCTTTTTTGTCGTTGTTGGCATTTGAGTTGTCAAATATAAACAGAAGGTTAGGTTCGGTTAGGTTAGAGGACATGTACTTGTCAATTAAGACAAGTACAGTACCCGGAGGTCGAATTGACCCATTGTACAACGTCCTAGTTTCTCACACCACTTATGTTGTGTGTGTTAATTTTATACATGAGTGGTGGGACCTACAGTTTAAAGTCGACTCCGAACGACAGATTTTTATTTATTGAGAAACTTTTCATGGCAATTTTTATTTACTATCAGAGTTTTTGCGAGAAGTCTACTGAGAGGAAGTCGCCGGAAAAATAATTTTTGTATTTTGTCTTTGATACCTGGCCTGGGGCTCGAACACAGGCTTTTGCGTCTAATAAGCCAACACACTACCTACTAGACTACGGCGACTTCAATATAAACAGAAAGTGTTCGGTTAATTGTAATATGTTCACTAAAGACACTTATGACAGTGCTGCATTTTAAGTTTTACTCAAAATTATAACAATTTGCGTATTTATTGCGCAATTATGAATTGAAACTTTATATGAAATATTGAGCTGATTAATGGAGTTTATTGCGATTTACGCAATAAAGGCGCATATCTGAACACCGTATAAGACCTTAGCATGCGTAATATTATATTGAATGCAGCCGTGAGGTGTTGTATTGAAACAGCCACATTCAAGGAACAGGCGCAGGTAACTGAAGTCGCCGTAGTCTAGTAGGTAGTTTGTTGTTGAGGTTCCAACCAAATGAAATACGAAAAATATTTCTTTCGGCTACTTTCTCTCAGATGTGCCTGGCAAAATCTCTGAGAGTTAAATAAAGTCGCCACTAAAAATTTTCAAATCTTTTGTTCGAAGTCAACATTAAACAATAGATCCAGGCACTCATGGACAAAGTTAACATACACAACATGAGTGGTGCGAGAGACAATGTTGCAATCCTGGCTAAAGGGGTTTTGTGACCAATTAAATAAGTAAGTAAGTCACTACAGTACTTAGTCAAATATTTAAATTAAAGCATGGCATCTTTAATGAACTATCCACTGTTTTCTATCTGGCGAAATATTGTACATAATATATCCAAATTGTTGTAAGTAATTTTGGTACTTATTCACACAGTTACGGATTAAAAATACTGAACCTACTCAGATAAGCAAACTTAACTGGTGTTGGTGAAAACACGTATCTACAAAACATAACCAACCATATAAACAACTGTTAAATATTTTACACAGAAGATAAATAGCTTGAACATCTAGTTGTGTTTTGCTACTTGATCAGCTTACTGTACAAGAGAGTCCTTTGCAAAGTCAATATCTTTGGCGACGTAAATATAGTAGAAACCTTTAAGTATACGACCGAATTAAACCAGCATTGATCTCATGGTCTATGCCAAGGCGAACGTTGGTATAATTGTAATTTATTCGAAAGACTTATTTATGCCATTATGTATCCAGTATAATATAATATATCAGCCACAGCTTCTTTGGGTGGAGCCTATTCGTGGTGTACACTTTTCCCTGATTATGGCGCACAAATCAGACTCAATTTGACGGTAATGCTGACTTTGAAGACTGATCTGTTTTATCCGACTTAAGAAAACCTCACAAGAAAATGCCTAACTGCACCAATACGCACGATCTCGGCTCTACACGATACGAATACAATGCGGCATAAGCTGTATGTCCCACACAGAACTATCCATTTGAAACAACATGTTGTTGGTGTCCAGAGCGTACATTTCAGAGCAAAAGATGTTGGTAGCCACCGCCGTTGACAGTGAGAAACTGATTTTCAGTTCTCAAAGAAATCTGGACCTATGACGTCGCCCGGCAATAATACATACCAAACACTGATTTTTTTTGAACACATTGGATGCTCCAGAATTCTATAATATTTTTGTACACATGCCCACTCATCTAGAAATGGATCTCATCGCTGAAGGTAATATTTCGATGAAAAGTATGGTCAAAGCCTATTAAGCGAAAACTCGGCATTTTTGTGGTTATCCATGGTGATTTATTAAAACAGACTGACAAAATGATACCTTATTTTACAGCTGAAGCTTTAAGAAGATGGTCGTTATCAACTGCAACATGTATATGATAGTAAGCAACATGTTGATAAGATGACACTCTTAAACAAAGTTTTTCTCCAGAATCAAGTGGTGTGTAAAAACTCTGAGAGTAAATAAAATTGCCATAAAAGAGTTCTTCAAAAATCTGTCGTTTGGTGTCGACTTTGAACTGTAGTGGGAACGCGATTTCATCATGGACGCTTGCCTTAAGTTATCAGCTGTTGAGTATCGGCGTTTTAAAAAAAAATTTTGTTTTTTGTGTATTTTGTTTCGATATTCAATTTCGTATTTATGTATATTAGCCATAAACTTTCATATGTACCGCATGTATCCTTAACGATGCGCAATCTAGAAATTCTTCAGGATTACTACTTTATAGCCAATTATATTAAAATTTTTGCAAAATGATTAAAAATATTTAAGCCTTTAACACTAAATACATATATCTTTTTACCTACAACCTAAATTTACTATATTTATATTTATTTAGACGAGAGAGAAAAAGAAATTCGGTCTCTCCAACTAGGTGTCTAAACTATGACAAATAAGAAATAACGTTTGCAGCTGATATTTTTCTTGATGATCATATAAAACCATGTTCTTTACATAAAGTGGAAATGTTATTGACTGCATGAAAAAAATTTGTTTAATTTATGAGTGCTGTACTATTGTGTAATTTAGCATGACATAAAAATCATAAGAATTTTCAATATATAAAATTTATTTAGTCTTTTTTAATTGCTTTAACTAATTTCCTATGTAGGTTTGAGGGTTAATTTTTTTTAACAAAAACAAAATGCCTGTTGTTTTTGCATTGTTGTATTTATTGTAGAGATAAGATCACCTAATAGGAATTCGCCTTGTGTAGTGGCATGTATGCCACTCATGTATAAAATTAACACACACACAATACAAGCAGCAAAATCGCAGTTCATATGATCCACACAAAGGTTGATATCATTCGATGCGTAACTTTTACAAATCTGTACATCATCAGCATGTATTTGTAAGCCACAGTGCTGTACCATGTCATCATTAAAAAACGAACAAAATAACAAAGGCCTAAGAATTGAACACTGTGGCACACCTCTGTTTATGCTTCCGGCTGTCTAATAATTTCCATTCATACAACAGTTTCAAGTAGTCTAGTCAGTTTTGAAAATATGAAAATATTTCTCATGCTTCTCCAACAAAATTGTATTATCAACTGTGTCAAATGTTACAGTTACGAATGGCATATTTTTAAAGAAGTACTACATTCGAATGGTAAACAATGTGGGAACTATTGCATAATACACGAACCTATTTAGCTCTTTCCCTGTCCTGTGCATCATATGTGATGCACAGCAAGTTGGTTTCGTACGCTTTAACGTATGCTTTTAATAAACGTGAAAGAAATAATCAATTTAAGAAACTAAATGTGTGGAGATGGTATTATATATTGTGCCAAGTCCCCACATGCCTAACTCTTCTTTTTTACAAGTTTTATGGAATTAAAGAAACGAAAAGCGGTGCATAAAAACCGTTTTAAACAAAAAATAAAATTTTGGACATACGGCATTAATTTTTTTTTTTTATGGGGACAGTGAAAGGTTTAAAGATTGGAGTGAGTCATTTGTATTAAGCCTTTTCGCCTAAATATCCATAGTTTGTTCTATACAATCAAAGAAATATTTGAGTGAGTAATAAAAAAGCATGACAGAGAATTATTTTAAATATTTGGAGTTTATAGGTTTTGAGAAAACAAAACAACATACAGATATTTGCTTTTATATGAAAACTTAAACTAATGGTGTGTCAGATTTATTACAATAAAAATTATGATAACATGAGTGTTTTCTAAATTTCAAATAAATCACTTGGAAGTATAATTAACAAAACAAACAAATTTTGTTAAGTAATGGAATTTGTTATTTATACAGTAAATTCCAAGTAATGTGAACAATACAGTAATATGAACACCTATGTATATCTTTATAATAATAATAAAAAAATATATTAACCGATTAAAGCCCGAATTACTTTTTTTTCTAACGGTTACCGTTTTGTTTTTTCACTCAATTTCCTCTCAGAGCATAAACACTAATAAACCTCTGCTAACAACTTAAGTTGCCACTGGGCACTAATGGGTTAATAGCAGTAACTAATGAGCAAAAGTTTTGGTATATTTGGTTAACTTTTGAATGTCTTAAAAAATCTGTCGTTCGGAGTCTTCTTTGAATTGTATGTATTGTATTAACAACCACAACTTTTAGTCGTAATCCTGACTGAAGTAATGGCCAATTATGTATGTATAATATTAAATAATAAAATAACAATGTGCATAATTATATTATTATTAATAATGTTATAAACATTACGTTCTTTTAATCTGCAAAGTATTGCTTAGTAGTTTTGTCTCTGTAAGGAATTACCATTCAGATTTTAAAGTTCGATGTCTGTACTAGATTTAGTCTCTGAAATCGAAGAAAAGTAATCATTTCAAAAATTTATTTTGGTTCACGTAAATTTACTAATACTCTAACTCCAAGCTGGTTGTTAAACATTACAGCGAAGTTTGATACGCGGTAGTAATTCGATAGTTTATTGAAACATCTTACGACAGCATTATAAGCACAGAAAGCAAAGATTTCCCAACCATATTAACCCTTTGTACTCGGCACCGTTTCAGACTTTACCTGACAGCAGCTCGACGCCAGTTTTTAACGCAAACGTACATGGGAGGGAGGAATGCATGCAAACAAGGTAAAGTTTCTGATTGTGGTCAACGTGGCGACCACCAGGATGATCCTTGTCTTGCTGTATTCAAGTTGACACGCAGCCTCCTCGTGGCCCCTCCTGGATGGCATTCTAGCACCCGCTAGATGTTAACTAATGCGTGCAGCGAATGTCCAATCCCCTGGACGTTAAATTTGGGTTGTGCGTAGGGCTTGGAACCCACCACGTAAAAACAAATATCCAATGAAAACCAAGACAGAATCCTATGAAAAGATCCCCTCAAAAGTTGACGACCACGGCAAACGTATAAAGGACTATGATTTACGTATTGGCACATGGAACGTCCGCACCCTTTACAGGGTAGGCGCTTCCGCCCAGCTGGCGGATGCCCTCATTAAATGTAGGACTGACATCACTGCCATTCAGGAAATGCGATGGACAGGACAAGGATGCAAAAGGCTTGCATCTTGCGATGTATACTACAGCTGCCATGAAAACAAGCACGAATTTGGATGCGGATTTGTGGTTAATAAGAGACTTCGTCACCTTGTCTCTGGGTTCACACCTGTGAACGAAAGAATAGCCACAATCCGCATCAAGGCAAAATTTTACAACATCAGCCTAATATGTGCTCACGCCCCGACGGAAGAAAAGGACGATGTGGTTAAGCATGCCTTCTATGCTAAACTCGAGGACGTATACGATAAGTGCCCGGCCCATGACGCCAAAATCGTCCTCGGGGGTTTTAATGCAAAGGTCGGGCGGGAAGGTATCTTTGGCCCCACTGTCGGACAGTTCAGCCTCCACGCAAACACTACCTCCAATGGTATGAGGCTGATCGATTTCGCCGCGGCGCGTAACATGGTAGTATGTAGCACTAAGTTTCAACATCTCGACATTCACAAGGCCACATGGATGTCCCCTGATCGCTCAACATCTAACCAGATCGATCATATTGTGATAGACGGAAGGCACGTATCCAGTGTACTAGATGTGCGCACATTCAGAGGTCCAAACATCGACTCGGACCACTACCTTGTCGCAGCCAAGTTTCGATTGCGCATTAGCGCTTCGAGGTCTGCGCACTCTAGTGCATTGCGAAAGCTGGACGTTAAGAAGCTGCGATCACAAAGGACAGTTGAGGCGTTCTCCGCTCAACTCTCGGATAAGCTCCGTCGTTCCCCATCTAATCTCAACGACATTGGCGGACTGTGGGCCAACATCTCCCACTCCTTGCGCACTACTGCGGAAACAGTCCTTGGTTTCGAACGCCCACCCCAACGAAATCAATGGTACGATGAGAAGTGTCGCGAGGCAACTGCAGCGAAAAACGCCGCATACAAGAAAACGTTGCAGTCAGCCGCTACGCGAGCCATTGTCGAGAACTATAGAGAGAAGAGAAGGGATGAGAGACGCCTTTTCAGACGCAAGAAGAGGGAGCAGGAAAGGCGTGGGTGTGAGGAAGTCGAGATGTATAGATGTAGGAATGACGCTCGAAAATTCTATCAAAAAGTTAAGCGTCTAACCGAGGGTTATAAACCCGGAGCGTCTTCCTGCAAGGACGAAAATGGAAACTTAGTAACAGATCCGCAGAGAGTACTGAGGTTATGGAGGAAACACTTCTCTACTCTGCTACAAGGTGATGACGACACCAATACCGCCTTTAGAGATGATGTTCCGAACCCGATCGATGATGACGGCGTGGAGTTTCCGCCGCCTAGCCATGAAGAGGTCAAAGTCGCGATTACGCGCCTTAAAAACAATAAAGCGGCAGATCCTGATGGCCTCCCCGCTGAATTATTTAAGACCGGATGTAATGAGTTGGTAGGGCGCATGCACCAGCTTATTTACAAAATATGGCTAGAGGAAAGTATGCCCAACGATTGGAACCTCAGTGTCCTCTGTCCTGTCCTGAAAAAGGGAGACCCTACTATATGCGCCAACTATAGGGGTATAAGCCTTCTCCCTATCGCATATAAGGTTCTTACAGGCGTATTGTGTGAACGACTGAAGCCACTCGTCAAAACACTGATTGGACCTTATCAGTGCGGCTTCAGACCTGGCAAGTCCACCATCGACCAGATCTTCACACTAAGCCAAATCCTGGAAAAGACCCACGAGAAACAAGTCGACACACACCATCTTTTTGTCGACTATAAGGCTGCCTTTGATAGCCCCATAAGGGATCGTGTTTTGGCCGCAATGTCTGAGCTCGGTATACCCGCGAAGCTGATAAGGGTATGCAGAATGACGTTGAGCAATTCCTGTAGCTCCGTCAAGGTAGAAATGGACCTCTCCGAGCCTTTTGATACCGTGCGAGGTTTCAGACAAGGCGACCCCTTATCATGCGACCTCATCAACTTCGTCATGGAGAGTGTTCTGCTAAAGGCAGGAGTGCATCGCAGTGGCACTATTTTTCAAAAAAGTGTCCAGTTGCTTGCGTACGCTGACGACATTGACATCATAGGGCGTACGAAGCGAGATGTTACTGCTGTCTTTAGTGCTATTGAACGCGAGTCTACCAAGATGGGTTTGGCAGTAAATGAGGGCAAAACAAAGTATATGTTATCGACGAGTCGAGACGCGCGGCGTATTGATTCTCAGATTACGGCCGATAACTATACTTTTGATACGGTCAAGGAATTCATCTATCTTGGCTCCGCCGTTACCACCAGAAATGATGTCAGTCTGGAGATCAAGCGCAGGATCACTCTTGCCAACAGGTGCTACTATGGTCTCAATAGGCAATTGAGTAGCAGAGACCTCTCTCGTACGACAAAACTAACACTCTACAAGACACTCATCCTACCCGTGCTTCTTTATGGCGCAGAGGCATGGACCCTATTAAGTACAGATGCAGCGGCCTTGAGAGTGTTCGAGAGAAAAGTACTGCGCAAGATCTTCGGTCCAGTGCGAGTTGGCGATGATTTCCGTATCCGATACAACAGTGAGCTGTATGAGCTCCTCAACGACATAGACGTTGTACAGCGTATTAATATCCGCCGGCGAGACGGGTATTTGATGCGGGAATCTACGGAAGTCGGCGAAGAGGACGACCTTGCATCCGTTGCAAGGACCAAATCGAGGAAGCCCTGTCATCGATTGGTGTGACCAACTGGCGTAGGCGCGCACGAAGCAGAGGCGCCTGGAAGTATGTGTTGCGGCAGGCCGAAATCCGATAAACGGGTTGTTATGGCCAATTAAGTAAGTAAGTACATTCTTGAAACGTGATATTATACAGCATAATTTTAGAACCAAGTAAGGAATTGTAATGAAATTTGTGTTATATGAATTTGTGGACACTGAAGGACGCATATTTACAGAAAAATATCAAAGATTTTTTCTATTTGACGCTTCAGTACGAATTGTGATCTTGTATATTTCTACTCTCGGTTATCAGATTTCTTTATTATCGTATCAAGTTTCCCACTTCATTGAGCCACACCCTTGTAGCTTTGGACGTCTATTCCACTATATCTAAATACAATTTGCTTAACGGATCAGAGGATCCTTTTTGACGTGTAGAACGGACGATTTGTTTATCATGCATCTTGTTAGTTTTATCACATTTCCAGCAATTTTTTTGTGCCATTTTAACAGAAAACTACAGGAGAACACGTCTTTCTTAAAAAATTGCCGTGGAATATTTTCATTGTCCGTAATCGCTAACAAACATCATGTCCCCTCAGAGGGGACAACCGAATGATAAGCTAGACTTACGTTGTCCCCTCAGAGGGGACAGCCGAGTGCAAAGTGTTAAAGTACCGCAAGTAAAAATGACTTAACAAACAATATGTGTTCAACATAGTAAGGAACATTTATTATTATAGGTGGAAGTTAAGTTATTGTTAAATAAATACCAAGATTTTTCGACGAGTTACAATTTGTCATTACAACAATTCAGCCACGATTACGACCTAGCTTATCACATCATTTATTTTGTGTGCGTAAATTTCATACACGAGTGGCGGAACCTATTATTTAAAGTCGATGTAATAAGTTTGGTTAATTAGCAGCGCAGGATCTAAATCGCAGGATCGCCATGTAATAAGTTCGTTTAGTCTATCATTATTTCCCTATAATACTCTTGATTTATTTGAGAGCCTTAGAGTAGCAGTCGGCTATCTATTATGGCAAAGTTAATTGCCGAAGTTATGAGAATAAATACAGTCTGAGTTCTGTAATGATTCCGAATTTTATTTAAAAATGTACGGCTTATACACTATTCTTATTCTACGTTTCTTACAATAATCTTAAACTATTTCCAATACTTATTCTATGTTTCTTATTCCTCCTTTCTCCTAATTTGTTATTTGTTGATAGTTTAGAGACACAATTATATCAATGTTAATATCAAATTTGTAATACATTTCTAGTGACCCATATTAATCAATACAAGCCACTTGAAATTGCATACTCTGCATATTACGATTATATTTTTGTGAAGTCACTTTGCATTTTTTTTTAATTTTGTTTATTTTAGTTGATTTCATTAATTATATTATGGGTGAAAGCATACAGTACATCGAATCAGAACGCCAGATTTTTTGAGAAACTTTTTGTGGTAATTTTATTTACTCTCAGAGTTTTTGCCAGTAATCTACTGAGAGGAAGCCGGCGCAGAAATGTGTTCGTTTCGTTATAGATGTCTGGCCTGGGATTTGAACCATGGCCTTACGTCTAATAAGCCTCCACACTACTTATTAGACTACGGCGACTTATCAATTTTTATTTATTGATTGTTTAAAAATAGTTCTAGTTGCATGTATGTATGGCTTTAAAAATTCCAACAGAGATATGGTGTTTTTTCTATAGTTTCCTCTTTTATAGATTATCGGGGAAAAAAGGTTCTACCTTAACTGATAGAGCCGGTGAAAATCTGTAAAACTATGGGGAAAGATAGGTGAAATGCTATGAAGTGATCAGCTGTACAATGTAGATGAATCAGGTTTTTTTATAAACATCTTCCTCAACATAAGTTGGATATAGCATTGGAAAAACAGCACCGGTTTTTATTAAAAAATCTTTAAATTTGCAACAAATAATACGTTACGTTATAAAAAGCTTGCCTTAATTCTTTTTATAGTTTCTTCAGCTAAAGAGCAGTCTGGTATTACCAACAATCTACAATCTACAATCGAAAATGTAAACAAATTTGAAAATGTTAACTATCTTGATTGCCGTTAGTTCACATTATCCCGTGTTCACTGTACTGTATTCACTTTAGGCTCGAGATATTTTTAATGATGATGTTGGGTTTTTTTATGTACTATATATGAGTATTAGGGTAGTGCATATTATTTTTACAAAGAAATTTATTAAATAAAAATTTTTAACTTGTAATATAATAGCGTACATAATCATTATTGGAGAAATCTTCTCTAAAATGAGAATCACAACAGAAGAGTTTTACGAAAGATTTTTATCTTTCTATAACCTTTGGTCAAAAGTTTTTATGCGATTGCATAGACTTTATAACATTTATTATGTTAGAATATTGCACGATGAATAATGATGTTCTGACACATTTACGCACTTGTTTACATAAGTTATTTCTGGTAATATTTAAATGCAATTGATAAGCGATGAATGACACGTCTAATTATTCTATAGATGATTAATTTTTGGTTTCGGTGTATTTAAATGGTTTGTTTGCGTTTATATAACTAAGAAATTAATATGATTTATCACTTGGAATAATTACACTATGCGACAAAATAAAAAAAATGAAATACACCCAGCTAATGACATAGTGTAATTTGTGAGTTTTATTGAGTAGAACTCAAAAATATTTTTTAATATTTCTTGAACCCTCCAAACTCGTTTTATTTGAGAAAAACAGTTTTTTTTTTTTGGTCTTTACGCACAAATTTATTGATTACACAAACATTTACGTACCGATGTCCAAAATTTAAACCCTATTAGAAAGGAGAGGGATGAGCCTTGAGGTTTGATGAGTTAAACTTGACAAATGCGAATTTTTTCATATTTTTTTATGAAAATATGGAATAAGTGATGACATTCTGAAACTGCATTATCTTGTGAAGAGATTGTAACTTCGTTTGATCAAATCGGAAAAAATACCATAGCTATTATTTAAAGAGTCTTTTATATATACACAGTATATATTTTTTCAAATTGCCTTTTAGATCAAAAATTTTCAGAATTTTTGATGGATCTGGATTGTTAATCGCAAGATGTATCAATTTCACGTTTGAGCGACCACCAAAAGGTGGCCAAGGTTTGCCAATTTATTGGAGTACCTCAGAGTCTGAAATAATGGCTATTAAGATTGCAGCCATGCGAATTCGGTATCAGAATATATAGTATAGTGATATATGGCCGACAGTAAAGCGGCCCTAGAGAAAGTATACATCACAGTCTACGATGACGCACTTGCTAAAGCTGGCACCACGGAAAACTTATATGAAATCCTTTATGAGATAGGCGCTCCTCAACAGAGGGACTAACAAATGGTTTCAGAAAATTCTATTCATTTGTAGAAGTAATGTGGAATAATGAACCCACTTGTGGAAACACCACACAGATCTGTCCCGACGTTGATATATGCAGAACAGGCCATCTAAGGAACCTCATAGCAGTTTTTTTTTTTTTTTTTTTTTTTTTTTTTTTTCACGCCGAGGAGTGGTAAATGTACCTAACCGCACCATAGAGGAAGTCGTCACATCCTCCGTGTGTGGGGCCCTCACCCACTAAATCCCCCCCTCGTCTCATGGACTTGTTGTGCCCACTCCGGAACTACGGTGGTATTACTTCGGAGTGGAGTCCCTTTGGCTCTTTGGCCCCTGCATGTTCATATCCGCGTCCGGATTGCGTGTTGAAAGGTGAAGAGACATCTAAGTGTCTCCACTATTCCTTTCCTCCAGATCCTTGTTTCGAATTTCGCTTGACACGTGGGCCAGTTTCATCTATTCCGGCGTGCCCACATGTTCTGCAGCCTCAAGGTCTCTCTTCTTCAGTTTTAGAATCCTCTCCACGTAATTCGCCACTGAGGTCCAATTTTCCCTACTCGTGGTCATAACCCCGACAATGTTACCGGGCGTGATCGTCCCAACTATCGACATCAGTGCAGAGCGATAGCTCTGCCAGCGTGCATACTCGAAAACGGTGTGTTCTGCGTCATCAATTATCTCCTCTTCCTCGTAAAGAAAGTAAGGTGAGGCGGTCTTTCCCATTCTGTGCAGATATTTCCTAAAATATCCGTGACCCGATAACATCTGTGTAACGTAGTAATTTATCTCTCCAAATTTCCGACCTATCCATGGCCTTATGTCTGAAATAAGTCTCGCCGTCCATCTTCCTCTATCTTCTTCGTTCCATCGTTGTTGCCATTTTGAAATGGTGTTTTCCCTGAAATGAGCGGTTATGTGGCTTCCAGCCGATTTCGCCTTATAGATCTCCATCCGCTCCGCTGCCAGCAGATCCACAGGGATAATACACGCTATCACCACTACGGCTGGGGCGGATACCGTACGATATGCCGACGCGATACGCAATGCAGCCGTTCTCTGTACCGCTACCAGTGCGTTTGTCCGCTTCTTAACATTCAGTGTTTCGGCCCAAATTTCGCTCCCATAAAGCATAATGCTGTTTCCAACCTCCATCAGGAGTCTCCGTCTCGCCGGTAGCGGGCCTCCAATGTTCGCCATTAATCTACTGAGCTGTCCAACGATCCTCTGGGCCTTGTTAGCCGAGTACTGGATCTGATGTGAAAATGTTAGTCTGGGATCCAGCCTTATTCCCAGGTATTTCACCGAGCTCTTGGTCCTAATTACTCCGTCTCCTATACTCATGTCCACCTGCAAGGGGATATGATGACCAGTGATCAGCAGTAATTCCGTTTTATGCATGGCCAGATCCAGGCCGTGGGCATCCAGCCATGTTTTCGTTCTAAGCATAACACGTCTCAGTTTTCGTTGTGCCTCTTCCGTGTTCCTGGCCGTGATAACAGCTGCAATATCATCTGCGTATCCAACCAAAAAAGTTCCCTCTGGCATATCCTCTCTCAGAATTCCATCGTAGTTGACGTTCCATAGGTCGGGGCCGAGTATAGATCCCTGTGCTGCTCCTGATGTTATATGTTTCACCCTTGGGCCCGAGCTTGTGTTATACACCAGCTGTCTGCTACTCAGATAACTACTTATCATGGCCAAGATGTAGTGTGGCACCGAGAAATTGTACTCCAAAGCATTTAATACGTCGCTCCATCTAAGGCTGTTGAACGCATTTTTAACGTCCAGAGTCGCAAGCAGTACCACAGGCCTCGAAGATTTGTTCCCTCGTTGTGTTACCCTGGCCGCTTCAGTCACCTCTCTCAAGGCACCAATTGTAGACCGACCGGGTCGAAAACCATATTGTCTAGCAGACAGTCCGCCACTATTCTCAATCGCGGCAGCAAGCCGAGGCTTCAAAAGCCTCTCGAGCAGCTTTCCCGCCGTATCCAGCATGCACAGTGGCCTGTACGCGGATGGGTCCTCTGGATCGCCCTTTCCCTTATTTATCAAGACTAGCCGTTGTCTCTTCCATATTTCGGGGAAAATACACTCTCTCAGGCACGCATTGTACATTCCCAGTAGGAATTGCGGTCTCTGATTGGCAATCTCCCGCATTACCTCAGGCGGGATGCCATCGGGCCCAGGTGCCTTACCGGCTTTCAGCTCCTCTGCGGAAAATGGCAAAGGTTCTGTATTGGGCGTATTCCATCGTCGTTCGTTCGCCGGTTCATGAGTAGGGAATAGTGTATCCACTATATTTCTCATTACTCTCTCGTCCATAATTTCCATTGGTTTCCTTCTGTTCAGTTTGTCCATTACAATTTTGTATCCAAGTCCGTAAGGGTTTACGTTTACGTCGTCGCGTAGTTCCTGGAATGCCTGATTTTTCTTTCGCGATATAGCCTTCTTCAGAGACTTCTTTGCCTCCTTATATGCCCGCATTTCGTCAGCAGCTGGTCCATCGGGTCTGGCTCTAGTGTACCTCCGTCGTAGTCGTAGGCACTCTCGCCTGAGTGCTGCGATATTGTCGTCCCACCAGTACACTGCCTTCCTTCTGATATTCGAAAGTCTCCGCAAGGGCATTGCCTTTTTACATCCGCGTCTTATTATCTCCATGGTTTGTTCCACTCTTGTCCTCGCATCGTCCGAGAGTTCAACTCTGCTACACAGTCTATCCACTTCCAAGAGTAGCCGATTCGCATTTAATTTCCGTGCATCCCAAATTCGATTATTCGCGGTGTAATTGTCCTCCTCAAGTCTATTCCTTGGAGCAAAGGTGTACGATATGTACTGGTGATCACTGCCCGTATATATTTCCAAGACCCTCCACTCCTTAACTCTGTGATACATGCTCTCCGAGACCATAGTTATATCAGGGATGGTGCCCTCGCAGCCTGGTCGTCTAAAGGTAGCTACGCTCCCCTCATGCGCGAAGACCAGACCGGTTCGAGCTGTCATCTCTACAATTCGCCTGCCTCTTGGGTTGGTATTCCGCATTCCCCACTCTACCGCTCTGGAGTTAAAATCGCCTGCAACTATGAAGTTGCCGCCAATCTGCGCCATTGCATCCTCAATTCTGGCCAATTTCTCCTCAAAGGTTCCCACGTCATCATTGGGAGTCAAATAACAACTCATTAGAGTAATCTCGTCAAACTGTATCCAGGTGAAACAATCCCCCCTACCAGATCTTCTCGGTCGGGGGCCCTGGTTATCCGTTATCCATATAGCTGCTGTAGATGTTTCATCACCCAGCCAGAATCCGCTATTTTTAGATGCATACTGTTCGCTTATAACAGCTACGTCAACTTCCTGTTCCCTGACTATTTGCGATAGCAAAGAAAAAGCCACCTTCCCTCTATGCATATTCAGCTGCAATATCCTCATGCTGCCTTTCGTAAGTTCGTCCCGCAGCCCCGCGATCCCGGGAGGTGATCCAGAGATTTTCCTGACTCCGCAGAGCAAATACAACATTTCGGTGTGTTCCGGCATTCTTTTCTCTTATGCCCCTTTTCTCCACATTTCATACATAGGTCTGACCTGTCCGGTCCACCACACTCCCACCGTTTGTGACCTATTCCGAAGCATCGGAAACAGCGTGTCGGTTCTTCCCTGATGGTTATTCTACAGCGTGTCCAGCCTATTTTGATCCTCTGTAGAGGTTGTCACGAAAGCTCTTTTCTGCTCCCGGCTGTTCGCCCCGGTTATACGAACGGACGTATCCGGATTTATTTCGCCCGCTTCTCTTTGTACGGCTGCCATAACTTCCTCGGTGGTTGTGAGGGCATCCAGGTCCCGAATTTCCAAAGTGACCGTAGGTACAAGGTCCTTTACGGTTGCCTCTTGATTTAGGACGCTCTTTAGGTTCTCCCTGAACTCGTCTCTTTTGCCTCCTTTACCCATTTCAATGAGAATGGCACCTGTTCTCGTCTTCCGGACGGCTTGTATCGCTATCTCCGATTCCTCTGGTCTTATTTTGCTCCGTATGTTCCTCAGAACGTCAGCGTAGCTGCGCCCCTCGGTTGGGTGGATGATTACAGCCTCTGGACGTTCTTTCACAATTTTTTGTCGCTCCTTTTTCTCATTCCTTGCCGTTTTCTTGCTCTTCACTGTTTTCCATTCCTCGTTCACTGTTTCCTTGAGCTGTGCCGTGTCCGTCGGTTTTCCTCTCGGCCTCTTTTCCGGGCGGGTATCCGCGGGGCTTGAGGCGCCTCTCTTATTGAGGGAACTAACAGGTGTGGAGACATCGTCGTTCCTGTTATTCCTGGTAATCTCAAGAGCCCTACTCGCTTCCTTTTCCATTTCTGCAGCCTTCCAGTTTTCCCTGTAGCTCTTCATTATATCGATGAGTTCCTCTAATTCTGATACTCCGCTCTGTACATCCATGCTGATGTTCCTTGCTCTGGTCATTGCCGCTCTTATCCTGCGGATAACACTTTGGCACTTAGTAAAGGTCTCCTCCTCTGAGTTTCTCATCTTGCATATGAACTCCTGTCTAGGGGAACTGTGCCCCAAAAGTGGTTCTCCTGCTCCACCATGCACTGGTTGTGGTGCATGCGATTGCGCACCCTCCTGCGCAGATTTTGGTGTCGTGCCACCCTTCTCAATCCCAGTGCTCCTCGCAGTTGTGCTCTGAGAGTTCGCCGTTGTCTGGGTTCTTTTCACCGGTGATCGCCTGATTTTCGAACTGCTCATAAAGGCAACCTCACCCTGCATCATCTCTTCCACTTCCAATATTTTATTATTCATTTTTTTTTCTTTCGGGTTCCATCTTCAAGCCGCTATCTCATATCGACTATGCAGTTGTCCTTCAAAGACCCCGAGGGTGCCTATGGTAATCAGTGAGGTCCTCGCGAGGGTTGACGCAAATCCTCATGGGAGTTTGCGTTCAGAGCCAGGTCGGACACTAATTAGGAGTCATCTCAACTAAACCTGTATCACCAACTAAATGGCGACGATAATCGAACGTACTTGAAACCCTGCCACGGATTTAACGGAACGGAGGCGTCTGCAACACTAGCCTGAAAGCCATTTCGACCGGTTTTCACCCGGTGTACTCAGGTAACAGAATGCAACAAATGTCAGCCCACTTGCGTCATCATCAAAATCGATTTCCAATGCATAATCAAGGTCGTGCCGAATCGTCAATCTCGCCTTCTCACATTAGCAAGTACCCAGCGGATGCTGAGTACCAGTACCCGGGGAGCGCCTGATCTAAGATGCGGAGGCTGTGAGCTGCTTGGTATGTACTTGCAAGGATAGCCCCGGGCTTCGCCGAGTTGAAACCAATCAGTGGCGTTGCCTTGTAGTTTCATACCCACTCCCCAACCTCATAGCAGTAGTAACGGAACATTGGCCTCTAGCTATTCACGCCAGGAGACTGGCGTAAGACTTCTGCATAAGATGCAACGACGAGGAAAAAGAAAAGATAACAGAACATTTTTTCTGCCATTCTCCGGCGCCTGGGAACTTAAGAATCCGTTGACACAGAGAATTTACAGACAAACCATGCCTAACCAAAGGCGACTTGAGAAAATTTCAGAGCTTCATAAGACTCTCGGGATAGCTGAGAGAGGAGCTATAATTATATGACGTAATATGTAACATCGGAGTTACAACTGGACCTTATAGACACAAAGTAAGTCGTGACCGTTGAGCCGGCTGCCAGTTTAACCTTAAGTATGTTTCGCAACATCCCAATTTTGTACAATACCTACCTTTTCTCTCCCGATATGAATTTTTCAATCCCGAGTTCTCGAATAACGTATTAACCCTTTCATGCCCGATATTGCCTATAGGCAACATTGTACATTTTTGTTCATAAATTCCGTAATTTTTAATTTTTTTAAAAGATTTTTTTTTGCAAACAAGCTTGGTTAAAAACGTGTAAAACCAGAATACGTAGGACTCTGAATTTAATATTACTTCATATTTAGGCCAAACCAAATACAAACACATGTCCTTAAAAAACGTTTAGCTCTGGCCCAAAAAATTATTTGACTTACCCGCTGTACTTAAATACTTCTTCGAACATTTGCCAACCTCTTGTAATACGGTGTTCAGATATGTAACTTTATTGCGTTAATCGCAATAAACGCCATTATTGAGCTCAATATTTCATAATAATTGCGCAATAAATACGCAAATTGTTATAATATTGAGTAAAACTTAAAATGCAGCACTGTCATAAGTGCGTTTAGTGAACATATTACAATTAACCGAAAACTGTTGATATTTAATAACTCAAATGTCAACAACGACAAACAAAAAAAAATAAGAACAATGTTGTTGAAACAACCAGCAATTTTGTTTACCAGCTGTAAAATGAATATTGAATAAGCAGCTGAACTGCGTATATTATTATTCCTGAACACAGAAAATATTGTACTCAATAAACCGAATATTGACTCAATAAAAGTGCATATCTGAAGGTAGTAAATTTGAATGCAACTACTTAAACATCGTTACTATGAATTAAGAAGATAATAAATAATCCTTGAAGTTAAATGCTGAAAATTAAATGTAACTTTCACGTAAAATATAATGGGCCACTTACCGTCATTATTTAAATTTGCATTGTTACAACGATGGGTATAAATTTTATCAATTTGATCTCTTTAATTGAGTGAAGGGAAAGTTCATTCTGTTCTACTTTAAAGTTTAAAAAGAAAACAAAAGAAATAAAAAAATGCCTAAATAAACCCTTTGTTTCCAAAATTCGTATACACCCAACAGAACGTTTTATGCCTCGTTTCTCTTGTACATGACCATTAAAATTCTTTTATCTTCATTCTTTCATTCCTAGTCTATGGATTTCATAGTCTGCATATGAATGCAAATGCATGTTCATAACGGAATGAATATACACTCGGAAAGACATTAAAGCTAATGAAGTTACGAAATATTCCATTGTTGGAATTTTGTTTTGCACTTTTGTGTGTTCTTTTTTCATATTGAAATGAAAACGGCCTAAAACTTCACAATTTCCATAATCTTCCCTTTATTTGTTAAAGAATACTCTGGAAAATGTTCTTTGATTTTACTATTGCCACCATAACCATAACTATAAGACAATGCTTTAACAACTTATCTTATTTCATGTAAATACATTTTCCTTTTCAAAACTTAGTTTTTTTCTGTTAAAAAAGATTCAAATTCTAAAATTATTGCCATCATACTGAGATCTTTACACACTTCGTTTATATTGCATGTTTTTCTTTATTTATTATCATAATGATCTTAAAAATATCATTGAAACCTACACTGTACCTTTAACATCCACTTGATATCAAGTACCGTGAGAACAGAGAATTACAGACAAACCATATCTAACCAAATGCGACTTGAAAAAAGTTCACGCATTCATAAGACTGTCGGGACAGCTGAGAGAGGAGCTAGGTTATCGAAGTCAGTAGCTTATCTATAACACATTAACCCGTGAGAATCGATACCTTGAAAGTGATGGCATTTCTCAATTATTTTATTTAAATCTCCTTTGAATAGACACGTTTTGTCCATGAATTCTGTTGTAGGTACCTAGGAATTCTTCGACTGAAATAGTTTTCTTTTTCATCCACATTACAGCTTCAGAAGTTGTGAGATACTCCCAATCTCCGGATGCGTGTACCAGAGGCAAGGCATTTCCTAACATAAACTCTGATTAGGTGTTTGGAAAATTTCGTTGTGCATATTTGAAGTCGCCGTAGTCTAGTCGGTAGTGTGTTGGCTTCCTTTGGTTCCAACCCCAGGTGAGACATCTCCAACAAAACGAAATATGAATAAATATTTCTTTGGTTTCCTCTCAGCAGATTTCTGGCAAAAACTCTGAGAGTAATTAAAATCGCCATGAAAACTTTCTCAAAATCTGTAGTTCCGAATCGACTTTAAACTGTAGGTCCCGCCACTTATATATAAAATTAACACACACAACAGTAGTGGTGAGAGAAGTTAGGTCGTAATCCTGACTAAAGGGTTGTAATAACCAATTATACTTGTATATGTAGGTATGTATATTTCCATAGCAAGCCAGATTTGCCTCATCTGTGGGTAAATCTTTGCTTATATGAATTTATTTGTTCACCTATAGAATAATGCCAATTTAAAAGGATTTATTTGAATTTTCTGCTAGACCAGTCTTTATTATTAACTTCAGTACCCGTGGTCATGAACCCATACGACGGTACCAGCCGAATGTCAGGTTATATTCGTCGAAAACACCCAACATTCTTTAACGAACTTAGATGAGATATAACTCACTCTCTTAGAGTTCTTATGGCTGCTTTGTTGTCACTCTTTGTATGTTAAATTGATATACATTCAAAGCAAAAAATTTACATAGACGACTGTATGTAGACTTTTTCGGCGCTAATTTTTATATTTTTTCTCATTATTTTCTGGATTATATTTTTTTCAAATTCGCTTTTTCTGCAAATATTCTTAATTGTAAATGCCTTTAACAACGCTATAGCATCTTTTTCAATTTGGGAAAACGCAGCGGGAAAAAAGATTTAAACAAGAGGCTTTTTGCTTGGCCCATCTGCTGCGAAATCATTTTTCATTTAATAAGACTCGTGCTGTTCGCAGATGACAGAAATTTGTGATATTCCGGCAATGCCTGCAGCTAATTTTGAAGAATCTTTTCAATGGTTTTCAACACTCGGAAGAAGAAAAGTCGGGTGAATACGGCGAATAGGGTAAATGCGGTAAGCAGGTGAACCAGATCTGCTTTGTGTGCAGCTGCATTGACAAGCTTTAAAATGACATTTCCGTGTCTTGTTGGCACTGATATTCAATCTTGGATATATCTTGGACGTATCCTTTATTTTCCTTGAAAGCCTTGGTAATAACTGAAGTTTTATTTCCAAAGGAACACAATTATGTCGATAATATCATCCAGAAATGGAGCGCATTGCTGAAGATAAAATTCCGATTAAAATTAAGCTCAGTTGCGAACTGCTCCAGAGCTCATTCATCGGATGGAGTAATTAAAATTGGATAACAAGTTGTTTAACAATGATGGCAAATGCTATACGAACGAGCAATTTTTGTGAGCAATTAAGCTCTCACGTAGAGAAGATCATGAGATTTGACCCCACTAAATTAAAATCTGCCGTGAACGCTGACAATTCAGCCACAATACCAGCACTGGAAAGCAGCAGCTTCTGTTGGTGAAATTATTACAGATGGAGTATCTAGCGGTTAACACTTATGGAAAATTATTTTTGAAAAATCAATGACGTTTAACGTTCCAATTAAATATGTCATTCACTTTTTAACTTTTCCAAAAGGTTGAAATATCATTCCCTTATATGCTATATTTTATCATAAAATGCTTTATTTGTATTATGTACGTAAGTACGTATAAAAATAATAGATTTACCTTTTTGTAAAAAATCTTAAGTAAATAAGTGCTCATTTCATTGAGTTTTTGTTCTTTTTTCACACAAACAAACAATGAAGAACTTAATGAATTTAATTCTTTTGTAATGTTATAAGATTTCATAAATAAATAATACGATGCCTTACAAAGGTAAACATTTAAACACAAAGTACTCCTTCTTTATATTGACATTTTAATTTAAATTATATATTCTTCCCCATGATGTTCACAACGCGAACAATTGTGAAGATAATTACAAAATCTCTAAAGAAAGGTTCAAAAGAAAAACAAACAAATAATATAAAAACACAATACGAATTAAAACACGGTTAATGGAGACCTTTAAAAAAATAATAAACTTAAATAAACTTATTAAAAAAAAATTCATAATAAGGGGTAACAAACAGAATAACTTTGTTTTCAAAAACTAAATAAACGACGTGAGTAGCTCAAGGCTTAATTGTTGGTATAGTAATGGAAAGATATGCAAAAGTTGGTGGCTTCTTTTCGACTTATTCGGTTCAGCAATGCATGAAATAATTTGTAATAAAAATGAGAAACCCCATCAAAAGATGAAATTTTAAGTTATTAACTAAATGGATTAATACTCGTTTTGAAATTAATTACACGGTGCGAGAAAGAAAAACATCCGAATTGTAAGTTTAGTTGACTCAGAATTTTTTTATACTCCTCGAACCCTCCAAACTTGTTTTATTTGAAATTTATTTTTTTTTTGACATTTCGACAGGGTTTTTTTTTGTTTCTCGGAAAATTTAAATGATATAATTTCCCGCTTAAAATAATAAGATAATATACCGGGTAAAAGTGGAGCTGCTGAGATAAGATTTCTAGTGGAAACTCTCTTAAAAAGATATACTTTGGTATACAAATGCGGATGGTCCCGATGTTGTGAAGAAAGACAATTTGATTGAAGTTTTTTCTGTCTAAATCATGGTAGTGTAGCTGCACTAGATGTATTTTATACAATAAACAAAAACATAAAAAATTAATAAGTCTTGATTTAGATCGGAAAGCCAGGCTAACGTACGTAATTTTCGGTCTTGTCCATGAATGCCGAGGATTTCTCAGAGAAATTTCGAATGATTCAAATGTAACGGGCATATCTGTCAGATTTGACGATTTATCGTCATTTTGACGATTTTGGGCTCCAAAAATATCATTTTGACGATGTGACGATTTATGCACTTATTTTGACGTTTTTTGGAAATTAAAAATTTACACATATTCTTTACTTTAGTACATTAAAAGCCACTTTAAGCTTTATATTTACTTTGCAATTGTTACTATTGGAAATTTATGTTAATAATAATGAGGAGTGAAGTATTATATTTTTAAGTTATTTGCGAACACCTGTGATCATTTTTCTGGATCTTATGCCTTTTTCGTCCCTTAAAAAAGAAAAAATTACAATCTCTGCACGTAGGGAGTTCCACATACGAACTGTCCGACTAAAGAACGAATTTTGTCTGTAATGCAGTGTGCGATCCACTGGCCAATCGACCACATACGGATTTGCTCGCCGAGAAACGCTAATGTTACGTAGGAATACATGACTCTAAGGAACAAGTCTCTTATTTCGCTCGTGGAAAATCCATTGTAATAGCGATAGAATAGTGAAACACAAGCCACATTACAAAGATGCTCCATGAATAGAGTTCGATACTATACCGCCATTAAAGAGCAACTTCGCCCTCTCCTGTAGTCTCAAAATAGACTTTGAGGCACCGGCCTATACATGATAGTTGTATTCCATTCTCTTTCGGATATAAGTGGTGTAAATAGTAAGAAGATCAGATGAAGTGAAGTATTTCATGCACCGTCTTAAGGAGCAAAAGCATTGAAAAATGTGTTAGTTCCAGCGAACATCAGACTTAATTTTCATCCTCAGAACGTCAAGAACTTCTGACTTCTTAATATTTATGCCACTCATAGATTTAGATGATGCAATGTTATTGCTGTGGTGTCAATAAACAACTGTTTAAACCTTAAACACTTTTTTCCTGAAAATAAATAAAACTTCTCAATTTTTGGAAGAAAAAAAATCAGAAATGAAAATAAGACATGGCTTTTTTCTAACCTTGACTAAATTTATTAAAATATATTAATATCATCACATTCTTCAGCTAACGTAGAGTGTGTATCAGACAATTAATTTAAATTAAACTAAATTCCTTAGAAGCGATATTATATAAAAATATTATTTGAAACTTAGCAATCGTAACTGCTTGGACTTTAATATTGTATCTGATTTGCTTTAAATGTACCTGTGCACCTATATGTTTCTAGCATACAAATATATTGTATAAAACACTCGTTTTTAAAGTTTATTTTTATAATAAAACCGTTAAAGCGTTTTTTTTTAACTTTTAATTTATGTATTTATTTATTGTGACGATTTTTTACGATTCCATGAACGCCTTTGACGATTTTGACGATTTTTTTATTATTTGACGATTTGATTCTTTATTCATCTGGCAGCTATGGTTCCATAGGGATGTAATAGGAATTTGTATTGCTGATGAGCTATTAATCACCGACAAGTTACAGGGCATAGGTATTACCATTGCGTCGGTTAATTTGGATATAGTTCACTCGTTTCAGGCGGAGGCTCAATCAAACTCAGCAGGAGGATACGTGCAATATTGCCAGACATAGCGATTCTTGCTGACCTACCTTTTGGTAGGCATGCCGAAAGACTAGCATTCCGACTAATGATTTCTGCTGGAGCTGTGTGCCTCATATATGAGACGGATGTTTCTGACCTCTCATTTTGTGCCACAATTGACCTAACTTTATAATCTAAAGATTGCTGCAATATTAAGATTTATTTTGGGCACGGGAATGATTTTGTATAGGCAATGGTTCACCCCCGGGTAGAAGGAATTGTGGTAATACAATTGTTCTAAATGCTGGCCTAAGTGTGACCTCTGTGTGACTAAATATTAGAATGTTAGTTTTATTGTTGTACTTATATCTGATAAAACTATCTAAGGTATGAGACAGTTGTTCCGCTGTTGTTATTTTTATACAATTTACATTGTAGGAGAACCAGGTCCAATACTAAGCATATTTGGCACACATCCAAAATGTTTTTTGGATTTGTAAAATGGGTGTGATAAATGTCATTAAAGGTTGAAACAACGCAACGATGCAGTGAACGAACTACGTTTAGCAACACTTTATAATATTTTAAGAACCATAATTACAACTCGCCGTTAAAGTTGGGTTTAGCCGTAGATAGATCTTTAAAAAAACTTCATAATTCTAGCTATGTATCACTTTTGAAACATACTTATATTTCATAGAATTTTCGCAATTATTGATAGATTTTGTTACAAAATTTAAATGTTTTTATTTATTTGAGTTCATTTTAATAAAACTATTTTATATTATTACATTTTATTATCACTTTTATGAAATTTACGCCAAAATTTTTGACATGATGTACATCCCAGCATGGTTGTTTAAGTAAAAATTAAACACTTCATATCAGCTTAGTTTTATTTTTTCTAAATGGTAACAATTTGCTTTGTGGCGATTTATAAGTTTCCAATTGTTTAGATGGGGCAGCTTATTGTCACTCGCATCAGTAACGACCCAATCGAGGGCTAGCTGAAACCTGATGGCACAAACCATTGTTTTATTTCTCTAGAAACGTTTGATATCGACGTCAGGTGAAAAAGTTTGCTGTTGCAATAGAACATCGATGTCAATGTCAATGTTCTCTCTTTCATTACTCTCTGATGTCCCGGATACAAGTTTCCCCAAATACGGCTGTAAGAAGTTGCTACGTACGGTGGCACACAAAAGTAGTGTAAAGAATAAAAAGAGTTTAACTGAAAATAACCACATATTTGTTTTTACTTTGTTTGCAATTAACGAACTCATATTTAAACGTTTTTCAAAAGGTAAAAATGTAACAATATATATGTACATATTTAATCGGTCATTACAACCTTTCTCTGTAAACTGGAAATATCTGACCTGAGGTTTGAAACTTGGTCTGACGTCTAAAAAGCTAACAGAGTACATACTAGTCTACGACTACTTCAATCAATATCAAGAACAGAAAATTCAACTTTTTCTCTTTCATCCAACACTTAACTTTCAATTCGTTATCAAATATCATAAATAATGTATTATTCCCGATAAAACTTCACAAAATCTTCTAAAAACTTAAAAAAATTACATACACAACACCAAAGAATCCCTAGGAAAATCTATGTATCAAAAATTATACATAAGATAGAATTATGAAGTTTTTGAATTTTTTAAACCCTGTTTGAAATTTTTTTTATTTGATTTAAAATAATGACGATAACAATGCTCACGAATTAAGAAAATATCAGGCATCTAACTTTTTCTGAATCAAAGTTATATCGTCTCAAAAAATGAAATGTATCATTTTTGATACAAAGCTCGATCTACGGTTAAGGTTCTTATTTTGGATAAATCTGAGGCTTTTTTCGATATGTTTTAGCGACTTTAGCGTACCAGACTTGAGATCCATAAGTCATTATTGGTCGAATACACATTTTATATACATATGTAATAGCAGCTTATTTTTAATGTTGAGGGTAGATCTGCGGTTCAAAAGAGGAAAAGTGCACATCCGCTTTTAATAGCCTTTTCGCAATTTTCCAAGACATGGTTTTTGAATCTTAGTTTTTTATTTCAAGTTATACCCAGATATTTCACTTCATCTTGTATGGAAATTTCAGTTCCCTGAAAATATAGTGGAATGCTTGGAATTCTTTTAGTGGAGTTATTAAATGGAAAGATTATGGCTTGAGTTTTTGTTTCATTAATCTTTATCTTCCATTTGGAGAAATATTTATCGGCATGCTCGACAGCTCTGCTCATATTTTTTATTATAGCATAAGTAACTTTTCCGCTTGCTATAATAACTGTATCATCAGCGTATAAGACTGTATGTTGAGCTTTTAAAACTTTAAAATCGTATGTATATAGGGAATACCAAATGGGTGAAAGCACAGAGCCTTGTGGAACTACAGCTGGAATATTTCTTTCTGTGAAATTACTTCCGGTGATGGTTACAGTAAAGGTCATATTGCTCAGAAAGCTGTTAATGATTTTTTGCAGATCCTAAAACATTAAGTTTATATATGAGACCGTTGTGTCATATTGCGTCAAATTCTTTCTCAATGTCTAAGAATACAATTCCAGTGATTCGTCAAATGCGTTTATTTTTCTGTATGAAATTTATTATTCGTTTGACTTGATGAACTGTTGAAAGTTACTTTCTAAAACCAAATTGTTCATTATTTATTAAATTATTCTTTTCTGAAAAATTCAATACTCGTTGCAGAAAAAATTTTTTCAAAAATTTTGTCTAGGCAATTCAGCATATTAATTGGCCCTTAACCCTTTCATGCCCGAATTTTTTGGGCCAGAGCTAAAAGTTTTTTAAGGACATGTGTTTGTTAGTCATGGCCTAAATATGAAGTGATATTAAATTCAGAGTCCTACGTATTCTGGTTTTACACGTTTTTAACCAAGCTTGTTTGCAAAAAAAAAAAATGTTTAAAAAAATTAAAAATTACGGAATTTATGAACAAAAATGTACAATGTTGCCTATAGGCAACATCGGGCATGAAAGGGTTAACTTTCTGGTGACTTCGCATCTTTTCCTGGTTTTAGGATTGGAATAACATTTGCTCTTTTAAAACTATTAGGGGAATAACCGTTTTTTAGACACCAGTTAAAGATGCCTGTAATAGCAGTGAAGAAAGTGTCAGGCATATTTTTTACTAGAATTGATTTTATACCATCAATACCTGGAGCTTTACAATTTTTGAGTTTTATTGTAACCATTTTGACCTTTTCCTTTGTAGTCAAATTTATATTGTTAGAAGAAATACCAATAATTACCATCACTTGTCTGAGTAAAGTGATTTTTTTTTATCGTTTTTAACAAATTCATTGTTCTTGTATTAAAAAAAAATTTAACTACCAAAACCTATTTTATGCGTCTTATTCCAGATATTTATTGTAATTACACTTAATTGATTCACTGTATGTGGCAATTTGTTTGTATCTACTATGCGTATGAAATTCTCTAAAAACTAAACATTTAAATTTTTTGTTTGCCCTCAAATTCTATGTAAATTTGCAACAAATTAGCACTTTCACTACAGCAGCTTTAAAATACAGTTTTGGGAAATGGTGCTAATGGTGAATGTTAAAGTGGTGGGGATAGAAAAATATATACTTCCAATTTCAACACTTTGCACAAATATTTGTATATGTGTGTTGGGTATAAGTACTAGCCCCTGCTGATATTTATGTGCAAGAAAATTGAGCTAATGTGTGTACTTGCAACAAATATTGCCAATGGTTTTAGTGAGAGTGTTTATATGCGTGTACACACATACTCAGATCCATTAAAGCCATGAATAAATATTTAAACGCTTACACTTAAACATTTACATTTGCAGATCGCAGTGTTTGTTTGTTAGTGCTACTTTTGGCCATTATTTTTCTATAAAATATTCATTAAGATTCTGGATGTGAAAGTATTATGGGTGAGATACTGAAAAAAATTCTTTGTTTTCATGCAAATGATTACTACAAACCTTGTATTCATAAGTTTTTAAGAACAACTATTCTGTCTTTACCTATCGTTAACTTTAAATAAAACTAAAAGTGTGTGTTTGAAAGACCTATTGTTGTGGAATATAAAATCGTTCAAATAAATCGCCCCGAACTTAAACGATGGTATTAGTTAGGTTAGGTTAGATGACGTGTACTTGTCAATTAAGACAAGTACAGTACCCGGAGGTCGAATTGACCCATTGTGCATGGTATTAGCTAAGTTGAGGACTATTATGGTTTGCATATTCGCATACAGCAGCGACTTAAGAAAACCCCACAAGAAAAAGTCTAACGGATGTAATCGATTGATCTCGGTTTACGCTACCTTCACATGAGATGAATATTATCTCAAATCGTTCGTACATTATATCTAACGTATGTATATGAGCTGCGTGATACGTAGCACCGTCCTGTTAACACCACATGTAGTTGTTGCCTAGATCATCCAATTCAGACCTAAAGACTAATAGTGCTCGCTGTTGACAGTGATGGACAGGCCAACGTTGTTTTAAAAGAAATATAGACCGATAATGAAAGCAGCCGAAAATCCAGTGACTTTTTCGGGATGCATTTCAAGCTCTTGGATCTCATGTGTAACTACAACAGAGCCCTTATTATGAATAAGCGCCTGTACTAATTTTATTGTTTGATTTTTCTCTCCGCAATAACCGAGATATACATAAAATTTAGTAGTGTTCACAACATAATACAATATTCAGAAATATAAATAGAAAGAAAAAAATGTTTTGGTCTTTCACTTCATTACTTATCCATTCAACATTATTGATTACGAATGAAATTTGGAGCATAATTTCCAAATTTAAAGAAAACAAGAAAAAGTCTTTCAAAATTGCCAAGAGACAAACATTTTGGGAGCAAGCATCGAGAAATACTGTTACGAAAATGGAAATGGTGTTATCGTTTAGCTTTAATATAATAAACAAAAGCTACAAAAACAAAAAAGAAACAGTGAACTTGTTTACATGATCAACGAATAAACAAAAATAAAGCAACAACTTTAGTATAAAAAAAGAGATAAACAACTAAACAAACAGGCAACAACAACACTGCAAGGACAAACGCAAACAAAATACACAAACAACAATAAGGTAAACAGCATGTTTACACTTATAGAGAAAAACCAATAATAGGGAAAGAACATTGTTGTATCGTGTATTTCCAAAAATTCTATTAACATCAGTTCGGTTATAAGTTAACCCCTAAATTGATTGTATTGAAATTTTTCAATCCCCAATCAAATAAAAGTGGCAAAAAGGGATCTTCACAGAAGGCGTGTTGAATTAAAGCAAAGTGAACTGCTTTAACAATACTGAAGTACATAGAGAGACAATTTAAAAATAACACCAGCTATTTTGAAAAAGATTTTTTCTTATGATATTTCTGCGTAGATCATATTTACTTATTATACAGTACTACAGGGCAGTGTGCATAACTCATCTTCAAACTTTACCTTCTGAACGATGACCTTCATAAAATGTTCTACAGCCTTAAGAAAGAGGGGTATCGTTCCTAATAGAGGAAATATTTCTGACGCACTAATGGTTAAAGGTGGAGTACCTCATTGTACATGTTGTCACCTCTCCTTTTTCTTGTACACATTTTTAGTCCAATAGATAATTGGAGACAAGAAATTCAGTAGCAAATTAGGCAATGTCTTAATTAACTGGCGCATACAGATGATGTATGTTTGCTCTCGCATAGCCCTTATGGCTTTAAACGAATGTCACCAGAAAGGTATGAAAAATATGCATCTAAAGATAACTTATTCAGAACAAAGGCATTTATTACAGGGGTCCATATCAGGTGCACCGGTACGAATTGAACTTCAAGATACACATCTCGGTGTAGGGAACATTTATTGTGAACAAACATTTTTTTTCTGTCTCTTAAATATATTCAGTATACAACATATCAGTGAACGAACAATATCATATTTTGTCATCGTGTTGTTAATGGAGAATTTTATACCAAAGATGAATAATGATTTGCGGAAAGCATTCGTTTCTTGTTTTCATTTGAAAAAAAGTGCTGGAGAGTCTGATAGAGTACTTGTCGTGGCATATGGTAATCATACTCTATTAGCGCAACAAGCTGTGAGTGGTTTCTCCGGTTCCGAGAAAACGATCTTAATGTCAGAAATAAAGAATAACCAAAAAAGTTTGAAGCCGCCGAATTGTAAACAATAAAGTTTGATTAAGAGTCAGAAGCAAATGGCTGAAATGTTAAATGTTGCACAACAAACAATTTCTGGCCCTTTAAAGGCTATGGATAAGACCCAAAGTCTGGCAAATGAGTGTCACATGAATTTAATGACAGACAAATGGAAAACCGAAAAACCACATGTAAAATGTTGTAAAGACACGGTAGAAAATCAGTGTTGCATCGAGTTGTTACTGGCGATAAAATTCTGATTTATTTTCAGAATACTCAGGAAGGCTCCTAAAACCATTAATGCTTATCATTTCCGCCAAGAAATGATCAATTTGTGTCATGCATTGATCGATAAACTGTCTTTAAACTGTAGGTCTCGCCACTCATGTATGGAATTAACACACACAACAGCAATGGTGCGAGAAGCTAGGTCGTAATCCTGACTAAAGGGTTGTAATGACCAATTATGTATGTATTGATCGAAAATAATTAGAATGGGCCACAAGACACCGCTAGGTAATTATGGAACATAACAATGCACCTGTACAAAGCCAAATCGGTTTAGAATACAATCAAAACGTCGGACTGGGTGCTCCTAGCCCACCAGCCGTATTCACTAGAGTTCACCAGATTAGGCACGCATTGTTTACGCAACGCTTCAATTTCTACGAAGAAATCGAATATTGGGTGAATAAGTTGCTTCAGAAGATGAACAATTTTATTGACGTAGAATCCACAAATTAACTGACAGACATAGAAAATATATTTTCTCTCGTATTACAAATTATCGTCTTATTTTCACAAAGGAATGCTAATTTTTTACCTGTTACCTTCAATATTTCTACTTCTTTGGAACCTTGAAATTTTTAACAACTGATACCTAAGGAGAATGCTGCAGATATTCTGGACTCGGACCAAACAAACATAAAACCGCAATTCGTAAGACAGAAGGCAAGGATTAGCCTATTAGGCTAATCATCAGACTGGATGTCAAACTGGCAAAGCAGCCGAAAATTATGTATTACGATCAATCTTACAAAATCCTATCAAAGCATTTTTGGCGCTCTACGATATAATCCGTATACCTTAATTTCCTCTATTTTATTTAATTTTATAACAATAATAATAGATTATTATTCTATATAGTAAATCACTGAAAAATTTTAATTTTTTTTTGCACACATAAAGCAGAGGAAGAAGTTTTGTCTTATCTTTCAGTTTTGCCTTATCCAACAGAAACAAATACACAATAGACTTACACGATACAGAATAGGTGTAACGAAAACTGAAATTAATTGGTCGTGTTATGCAATGAATTTAAAAGTCTCTATAACAGCGAAAAAAATTTTCATCTCAAATCGGTTTCGGTAATTGAAATGCAAAAGTATTATTCATGTTGTGCAGTAGTAGGGTTAAAAACTTCCTAAACCACGTATTTCAACAACTGTGATTTTGCCACAAGTAACCTACTGTCACAAATCATATACCACACACACACACTGTGACATGAGAATATGTTCATATGTGTGTATGCGGTATGAATAAATATGGGACCGCAGAATTGTGTCCATATCTGCTGAATGAAAAATAAAGTGACAAAATGGCATGGCCAACGCTGCAAGTGAGTGTGTTGTTCATTGCTTTGCTGGGATGAATTATGATTTTGTAACTTGAATAACAAACTGTTATTTGTTAGTTTATGCCGCAGGTGACTGTGGCAAAAAGCTTGATTTAATGCCACCTAAATATAACCCTTAGAATATGTTTGTAGGCCATCAGGTTGTGGTTGACTACATTTTCGTAACGTTGGAACAACTTTTAGATGTTTTGCAAAGAACAGTAATGAATCTAATTCTTATTTATATTTTTTTCTTATTCACGCTTCCTATATTTGTTTTCTTTTCTTTTTTTCTTTTTGATAACCTGTAAACATTTATCAAAAAAATTGAGTGTTTTGTCGTAAAGTACTGGGTTGTATATTTAGATTTTGCTATTCTTTATATTTGACTTGGATGAGAGGATTAGAATGGATATTTAAACAGCTTTTCAGACCTCGTTGCGCAAGGATGTAGATATAAAGGGCCCAAATGGCCAGAGGGACTTCGAAGTAATACTACGGTAGTTCCGGAGTGGGCACAAAGAGTCCAAAAGAGGAGGGGGGGGGGATATATTGGGTGAGGGCCCCACACACGGGGAAAAGTGACGACTTCTCCTATGGTGCGGTTAGGTACATTTACTCCTCCTCAGCGGAAAAAAAACTATTCTTTATATGATATTCAAACGCACAACAATAAATAAATTCTTTAAAATATAGTTCCCTGGCGGTGATGTAGTCAACACATTAGTATATAGAAAGCAAGTGAAATATTTTTGATTAAGCTGAAATCCACTATTAAATTAATAAATATACAGTGGACAGTAAAAGTATAGCTACTCCAATATACAATAGCAGTTTCATAAATTATAAGCAATAATATTGTTACGAAAATGAAAATCGTGTTATTAAAATGATAAACAAAAGCTACATAAACAAAACAATGGACTTGTTTACATGATCAACGAATAAACAAAAATATAGCAACAACATCAGTATAAAAAAATTGGCAAACAGGCAACAACAACACTGCAAGTAAAAACGTAAACAAAATACACAAACAACAATAACGAAAACAACATGTATACATTTATAGAGATTTCGCGAAGGCAAAGTCATTCTCCTTCAAGATCAGACTGTTTACCCTGCGATATAAAAGGCAAGACAAAGCAATCAACGGATGAGAAAGAATGCAGTCAGTCTTGTGTGAAGAAGCATTGCGTGTGAAGAAAATAATTGTGGTTTGGAGAACTCTGTTGTAAAGATCTAACGAACAATTGTTAGTGTGTACACGGAAGAGTGTAAAGAAGAATAACAAATAAAGCAAAGTGTTGTTGTTTGAATCAAGTTGCCAAAGGTGGCACACGGAATTATGCGAACAATAAAGAATTCATTTAAAACTAAACCCAAATTTATTTTTTTTTTTTATTTGCAATCTACGAACTCATATTTTAAACGTTTTTAAAAGGGTAAAAACGTAACAATACATACATACATACATAATTGGCCATTACAATCCTTCAGTCAGGATTACGGCCTAGCTTCTAACACCACTCATGTTGTGTGCGTTAATTTTATACGTGAGTGGCGGGACCTATAGTTCAACGTCGACTCCGAACGACAAATTTTTGAGAAACTTTTTCAAGGCAGGTTTATTTACTCTCAGATTTTTTGCCAGAAATCTGCTGAGAGGAAGTCGCCGAAGAAATATTTTTTTTCATATTTCGTTTTGATGTCTGACCTGGGATACGAACCTGGGCTTTACGACTAATAAACCAACACCTACCTACTAGTCTACGGCGACTTCAAAAAAACGTAACAATATGTACAAATAATTGATATATTTTATGTTTATTTTAATTAATTGATTTTCTTTTATTATAAAACAAAAAAAAATTTTGTGTTTTTCACAAACCAAAAGAAAAATAAGGAACATTTTTTAGTTATTCCTTATTTTTGCGCTGCAATAGTTTAAGTACCCCTCAGAAGAAGTCAGAGTAAATTTAAAATTCAAAAGAAATCCCTTTCGATCAAGCACTCCATTTAACCCATTTGGCATTGAATGTACTAGCTTTGTTTAGCATTTTCTGTTGATATTTACCGCCATGCACTCATGACCAAGTTTTTCGGTCGACTTTTGTTTGAGGTTTTTGGCTACGTAAGCGTTTTTCAAAATGATCTCTTTTAGTCATATCGGGACCTTGTGCAAGAGTATTAACCCTGTTGGGTATGATTGGTTCATTGATTTTTTGGAAGTAATAACTTTTACGAATTCTTAATTCTTTCGAACTTTTGTTGAATTTGTTTTCTTATTTATTATTTCCTCCATGAATTCCAAACTGTCTACATCTGGTGCCTCCACCACTTAAGCGTTTCATGATAATGAACTCTTCATTTATTTTTCCTCCATACTAAAGTATATCCGTACGAGTAAAAATTATACATTTTGACTTTTCAGAAGAAAACACATTTTTCCGAACTCATTTGACATGCTTTAGTGTGGAGGAAGAAAAATAAGGAGCTCAATCCAAGCGACTTCCATGGAACAGTTAAGTATAGCCTCGCCAGTACAATACTGTGTTTGACGGATTTTTAAATTAATTTTAGCTGAAATCCACTGTATTTAAAATATATCACAAGTCGCTAATAATAAATATCGGGTCATCCAATGGCGACTTCATTACTTTGGCAGTTGCTAATGACCATATTGTTGAAGTTGTATCTGTCAAATTGGCTGATATTTATTCAGTTTTCAACAACACGCGAAAATAATAAAATTGTTATATCAAAATGGATATAACACGTACCCTTTGCACATTTTGCTATCGCCATAAGCTTGCTGCCGAAAAGACTATTCGCAATGTATTCGATAAATTTGTGTTCACTACATCAGTAAAGGATAAACCAAACATCGCCACTGTCCGCGAGAAGGAGAATTTGAGGCAGCTAAATTCGCTTCGCTCACCACAACTCGGCCTTTGGCTAATCTTGTGACCTGCACCCGTACTAAATTCCATCGATTAAGGCACTAAAGGTTAGCGACAACAACACAAGATTAAGCCCATTTTTGGATGACTGGGTAAGTGTACAATTCATATGGTATCTAAGAGCATCCAATGCTTATGTCGTCATCGATCCAAATTTCTTTGAGGACACCGTAGACCAAGGCATTACTGTTAACTGCGATCACTGTAGATCTACGATGGCCAACTTCCATTGGTCTGAACTCGATGAACTTGACATCAACAATACGTGCCGGATATTATGCATCAACGAGTTGAGGGCATAGAAGTGATGTGAACGCACCAAGATCGCGCGATTAACTCTTTCACATTTTTTCTCGTGGGATCTTCTTAAGTCGAAGGTTTACGCGCCAAAGCCACCAGTGGTCCTAAAAGCCAACATGACTAATGCCATCCGTTAAATTCAGAGTGGGTTATGCGCCAGGGTCATGGAAAATTTGACTCCTTCCAGAGAAGACGTGCGGATGTTTGAATGATGTTATATTCCCTATTTAATGGTATGAATATGTCTTTCTTACGAATAAAAATATTTGATGATATCTCGCACATTTACTTCATTCAAATTTAAGTTTACAAAGTACTAAAATAAAACTTTCCTTTAACGTAATATAATATAAAATATAAGTAGATCAATTTAACCAATTTCGTTAAGATGATAGCTGTACTAAGCTTTACTACAAAATAGCATGCACCTAATTTATATATAATGTTTGCATAAGATAATAAATAGTTATGATATAAACACGATTGATACAACACAGCAAGCACAGAAATCTCTCAAAAGCAGAAATAAGTGGATGTATATGAAAAGGATCAAACAACGGCTTATTTTTATTCGCGTCAATGAGAGATTTAGTGATAACAGTTAATACAGCAAAAAAAAAATTTTCATGGTACCATTGATTATGGGTAAGCTATTTATTTATTTGCATTATGCGTTGCCCGCTGCTGCTTTCACTTACTTTCTTACTTAATTGGCCATTGACAGACCGATTAACGTATTTCGGCCTGCCCCAACACATCCTTCCAGGCGCCTCTGCTTCTTGAGCGCCTACGCCAATTGGTCACACCAATCGATAACAGGGCTTTCTCGATTTGGTTCTTCCAACGCATATAAGGTAGTCCTCTTCGCCGACTTCCGCAGATTCCCGCATCAAATACCCATTTCGCCGCAGCATCATCCTCCATTCGAACGACATGGCCGAGCCAGCGCAGCCGCTGGATATTAATACGCTGCACAATGTCTATGTCGTTGAGGAGCATATACAGCTCACTTTTGTATCGGATGCGCATATCATCGACAACTCGCACTGAATCGAATATCTTACGTAGGACTTTTCTCTAGAATATTCTCAAGGCTGCTGCATCAGTGCTAAATAGGGCCCATGCCTCTGTGCCATAAAGAAGCACGGATAGGATGAGCCTCTTGTAGAGTATTAGTTTTCTTGTACGAGAGAGGTCACTGCTACTCAGTTGATCTATTGAGGAATTGCGCAACGTCATTCAGCATAGCCTTATCAGCTTCGCAGGTATACCGAGCTCAGACGTAGCAGCAAAAACACGTTTGCAATCTACGAACTCATATTTTAAAAGTTTTTAAAAAGGTAAAAACGTAACAATATGGTATGTCATATTTGGGGTACTCTGTATTAAAAGCAAGGGTGATATTATGAAATTAACATGAATTATTCATGTCCGAGCAAGTTTTACAGCAAAACATTAATTAAGCTTAGATAAGCTACTGTTTGGTTTACTTTAGTTGCCACGATTGTATTCTTATGTCTTACCTACAAGGTCCTTCACATATACCCATTTTGTTCTCGCAAACTGTATAGGAAAGGTATTTAAAACAAAGAATAATATTTGAAACGACTAAAAGACAAAAAAATTAAGCTAGAGTTTATTTACTTCAGTTCTGTGTCAACTTAAGTCTTCAGATTCTAACGTTTCAAGTTGTCAACAACTGTTATAACATTTTGCCCACTAAAGACATCAGAGAAAGAAAGGAAAAACGAAGCACTTTTGTTTAAATCAGCAAATGTTCTTGACAAGTGGAAAAAATTTCAAAATGTGTGTAAAAAAAAGCAGAAACCTCATAACTCATGCATGTATGCAAATCTTATAGCAACTGATACATATAGTAACTTAAAAATAAAGCAAAGAATTTGAATAGAAAGTGAATTTCTATTTAATTTGTTGGTTTATACATATTGAGGTAATATTCCAAAACATACTCAAATTGTGATAATCCGCACAGAATCAAGCGTGCACAAATATGAAAAAATTTAATTGCGTGTATCACAAGGTGGCATTATTAGGCTTATAATTTACTTTTTTTACACTGGAGATCTACCAGCTTTGAAACTGGTACGAGGACCCACTAAACTGGGTATACGTACTAATATGGAATTTGTTTGTATTTGCACCCATTCTGACGTTGTCTTCAGTTACCGAGTAGGAGTGAAAGCCTCCTATATTAGGAAGAAATACTCATTTAGTTCTATTCTTGTTGTATTTTATAAATATTAAGTAGAAAAATATAATTTATAGTATGAAATACAATTTTAATTATTTAACAATAGTTTTTTTTACTGATACTTTGTCT
Organism: Sarcophaga carnaria; assembly: GCA_958299815.1. Lineage (NCBI taxonomy): Eukaryota > Metazoa > Arthropoda > Insecta > Diptera > Sarcophagidae > Sarcophaga > Sarcophaga carnaria. The sequence goes on from OY283151.1 coordinate 75,916,892, forward strand.
TTACACCTGAAAAGTTTTCTTGGCAAAGATCTACACTGTGCCTGTAAGAAAAATTCGTCGGCAAAAAATTGTAGTTGAATTATGGACAATGAGTGCTGATGAGCACAAAGGCGATGATGCTAAAGTAAGTTATGCAATGGACCCTCCAGTCTCAATAAAGCGGTAACATTCAATTTATTAAAGACATAATACTAGCAAGTATGGACGAAAGCTAACTTTCTGCAGGACATGCTACGCATATTGGTGCTGTAACAGCTGTCACCATTCTAAATAAAGCAAAAGGGATTTCCGCTACTTCCATAGTAATAAATATTGTTACGTTTTTACCCTTTTAGAAACGTTTAAAATATGAGTTCGTAGATTGCAAATAAAAATAAAAATAAATTTATGTTTAGTTTTAGATAAATTCTTTACTGTTCGCACAATTCCGTGTGCCACTGTTCGCAACTTGATTTAACCGTATATCGAGCCTTATAAAAACTTCATAATTCTAGCTTATTTATCACTTTTGATACATACTTGTAGTACATAGAATTGTCACGATTATTGATAGAAAATTGTTAAAAAATTTTAATATTTTGATTTATTTTAATGAAATTATTTTATATTATTTTATTATAACTTTTATTAAATGTACATTGCAGTATGTTAAAAATCAAATACTTCATGTCAGCTGGTTTTATTTTATTATAAATGTTAATAATTTGACATCTAGCACCCTTGCTTTGTTGCGATTTATAAGTTTCAAATTATTTAGATGAAGCAGTTTATCGTCACTCGCATCAGTAACGCTCTCAATTGAGTATTGGTTGAAGCTTTATTGTACATACCATTGTTATATTTCGTTAGAATAATTAGTTATCAACGTCATATGAGGTAAAAAAGAGTCTCAATTGAACGGGATACAATATCGATTATGTCAATAACAATGCACTCTATTTGATGGCTTTCCGGAATACACGTTTCGCTACGCGCGTAGCATGTACTTAAATGCAAAACTGCTAATTCGATTTCGGTGGACCACGAAATTTATAACGACCATAAAATTCAATTAGTTACTAGTCTGCGGCGACAATATTATTTTGATTATTAACAATTGAAAAACTTTCATGTCATTTTTTGAAAAGCCGTATTGGGTGTAAATTTATCATAATTTCCGATTCTGTTATCTCGTAGTTGACCGAAATATTATCATCTGCAAATAAAACATAGGACGAAACACTTTCTTATAATGTTTGTCTGTCACGTGAGATAAATATGAGACGAGCAGTAAGAAAGACTCTACAACATTATAAATTGATAATATTTTCTCTTCCCAAATTACTAAAGGCATACGGTTCTCTGTTCTAAATAGTACCATCTTTGGCGATAAACAATACTTTCACGAGTTCAAATGACGAGCTTCTGTTTTTTTCTTTTTCAGAGTCTTCAGCAGCGTGAACTTACATACATGTACAAAATCGATCGAGGTTTAAACCTTGGTCTGACGTCTAGCAAGCTAACACGCTACACTCACCACTTCGACTACTTCAATCAATATCAGGAACAGAAAATTTAACCTTTTCACTTTCATCCAACATTTAACTCTCACTTCCTTCTCAAATGTCATAAATATTTATCTATTAATTACAATACAATTACAAATTATATTCTAATTATATACGAGCTGAGTAACTTTGACCGTGGTCTAGTAGGTAGTGTGGTGGCTTATTAGACGAAAAGCCAGGGTTCGGGCCCCAGGCCAGACATCAAAATAAAATACAAAAAGTATTTCTTCGGCGACTTCCTCCCAGCAGATTTCTGGCAAAAAATCTGAGTAAATAAAATTGCCATGAAAAGTTACTCGAAAAACTGTCGTTCGGAGTCGACTTTAAACTGTAGGTCCCGTCACTCATGTATAAAATTAACACACACAACATAAGTGGTGTGAGAAACTGGGTCATAATCCTGACTGAAGGGTTGTAATGACCAATTTTGTGTGTGTATGTGAGTAACTTGGCCCATATGCTCAGTGTAGCGTCGCAGACCAGAGTCTCTGGTGGAATCGAACCTACGACCCTCACGCTAATAGTCTAGCACAGTACCCACTAGACTACAAGGGCACCTAATAATACCATACTCCAAAGAATCCCTAGGAAAGTCGTATGTTACAAAAATTATAAAGTTTTTGAATTTTTTAAGTCCAGGTTGAAATTTTTTTTATTTTGTTTGAAATAATAAAAATAAAAATACTACCGAATTGAAAAAATATCAGGCATCTAACTTTTCCTGAATTAAAGTTATATAGTCTCAAAAATTGAAATGTATCTTTATGATACACAGCACGATGTACGGTTACACATTTGATTTGAATGTTGAAAAGAGTGTGTGTACAGTGTATACTGTACATTTCTCTCTAATTATTCAGACTATTTTATTTAATTGTTATTTTTTTTGTTCGCATATTTTCTAATTATACATTTTGTTACACTGAAAAGTTTTCTTTAAATTTCAGTCATCCAACTATCTCTTTCTTATTATGTATGTATCTTCACAACACCATTTTGTAAAAACTTTCATTCCTGATTACGTCTAAATAAATAAAATATTTACAAAACAAGAAGACAGAAAAATAAACCTATTCGGATATAAAGAAAAAAAGGAAACAACAAGTGAAATAAAATGTTTATTCCACACATTGCAACTTAATAGAGATGATGTTGCCACTACACTACACTACGCTTATTGTCATTGCCTCTGTTGTAGTTACAGTTTGATGTCTTTGTTTAGTTGTTTTTATTTGTTATTAGAGTTGTTTGCATGGAAGAGTTTGCTGTTGGCAGTTTCACTAAATTGTCTGTCAATATCAACAATGAACGTAAGTACTTTCAAATGGGTAACTGGGCATAATACGTTCTTTCAGCAAACGATACCATCTACAATAGTCTACAATTGAAATAAAAGAGAATTTTTGAATTCTAAGGAATTGTAAAAATAAAATAAAAATAATCTCAGCAATATCCAAACAATGGGCATTAAACTGTAAATAAATTTTCTAGAAAAGTATGAAAAATAAAATGTAGAAACTGTTCTTAAAAACGTATTTGCTTTAATCTCTGCCACTATAAAGTTGTGAAAAGGAAGTAAATAAACAATTTAAGTTAATTGAAGATTCAGAAGAACTTTCCAACGGACTAACCTTTCAAATCCAGCAACGAAACTAATAACATCGAAGAAAAAGCATGACACACTAAATATTATCAAATGAAGGAAAGATTCATTCTGGAGTCAGGAATCAGGTTGTGTCCAAGGTGGATTACTTAAAAAGAAAGCTGGGGCACTACAACTTTTAACTTTAAACTTTGATGCCATTATATATGCAGATAACGTGATGGTGTATTTAAGTCGCCAAGAATAATCTTTTTCTGAAAACTAGATAAAATGTATCTTTCAGCCAGAAAAAATAAATCAAAATATATTGTAATTGATTGTAATGACAATGAAGATATTGTTACGAAAATGGAAATGGTGTCATCGTTTAGCATTAAAATAATAATCAAAATCTACAAAAACAAAGGACTTGTTTACATGTTCAAAAATAAACAAAAATATAGCAACAACGTCAGTATAAAAAAGGGTTATACAAGTAAACAAGAAGCAACAACAACACTGCAAGGACAAACGTAAATAAAATACACAAACATCAATAACGTAGGCAACATGTTTATATTTATAGATATTTCGCGAAGGCTAAGTTATTCTCCTTCAAGAGCATTCATCAGACTCTTTACCCTGCGATATAAAAGGCAATACAAAGCAGGCAACGGGAGAAGTAATAATTCAGTCAGTCTTGTGTGAAGACGCATTGCGTGTGAAGAGAATAATCATGGTTTGAAAATCTCTGTTACTTACATATACCGAAAGAGTGTAAATAAGTTCGTCACAATTCTTATGTCTTCAAACGTTCTGTCGCCCAAAGACGTCTGTCCGGAAGTGCAGGGCGCTCGCATAAAAGGTGTTACACCGAATCCGTTTATTCCACATCATGGCAGAATCTGCAGTAATTTTGGTGGGGCCGACCAAGCCTGTCAGCGAAACTGCCAATAGCACATTGTCCCGCTAGAATTGCTGTTAGAATGAGAACCGTTCGCTGGTCGAACTCAAGTAGTTCTCTGGTTCTCCGGCTGTCCACTGCTGTATCCAGCAGTTTTGAAATTTGGCAACGAGGTATGTTGGAACAGCCAGGGTTTTTAAATTCCATGCTGATTTTTTTAATTTGGAAAAGTATTCTTGTAGAGGCGTATATATCGTCTCCTTCTCAGACTTCTCCGATTCCTTCTGTACCAATTCATACGCCTTTTCGTTGCCTTCTATGTTGCGACGTATTCGGTGTAGAGAGTAAATGCAACTCCTGACGCCCTTTGATTTGACGAGATTCCAGCGCTTTGATTGCTGCTTGACTGTCCACACATGTGATCAAGTTCGGGGTCCTCGGTTTCAACCATGTTCAATAGTAAAAACCTACGCCTGAAATACGCTAGCCTGGTTAGGTAGTCTGTATGACCCGTTCAGTGCCAGTTTATAGGAATAGCCGCAGATCCAGTTCCAATAATAGTTTCAATTTTAGAAATCTTGCAGGACACAATTATAGTGAGAAAACATGCCGTTGTTCAACATTTAAATATAAAAGTATTTCGAAAGCTTATATATACGGATAGTGTGTTGGTTTTTTAGAAGTAAAATCAGGGTTCGAGCCTCAGGTCAGACATCAAGACAAAATACAAAAAGTTTTTCTTCGGCGACTTCCTCTCAGCAGATTTCTGGCAAAAACTCTGAGAGTAAATAAAAATATCATGAAAAAGTTTCTCAAAAATCTGTCGTTCGGAGTCGACATTAAACTGTAGGCCCCACCACTCATGTATAAAATTAACAAATACAACATAAGTGATGTGAGAAACTAGAACGTTGTACAATGGGTCAATTCGACCTCCGTATACAGTACTTGTCTTAATTGCCAAGTACTGAATGAAAATAATTAAATAAGACAAACAAACAACAAAATATACGCGTATATAGTATACATAAATGCACAGACAGATAAATTTACGAGAAGGGAATAAAACAAGGTTTAAAAACCCAACAAAACTTAAAGGAAGAGTCCGAAGATAATATTATTATAATTTGCATAATTTAATTTATTACTATTGTTATTATTATTATTATTATATTTTTTCTCTTTTACTTTAATCAATAGAAAAGTTTGATCTCCAAATGTTGTTTATGAACACTTCTTTCTTGTACTTTAAATATAAGATTAAATCTTGTTGTACAGGAATTGAATAAACAAATAAATAAATAAAATAATAGATGTGAAATAATGCAGTATAAATAGAGTGAAGTACTATGCTTACACGCAGTCGTGTGTAGTCAGGCAGTGATAGACGTGGCTAATAATTTAAAGTTTTATTAAAAAATGAATGTTAAGTGCATATTGAATACAGAAATATTTAATCTATGTTAATAAGAGTCTTTAATAAATTTGATAGCGCAGTGTTATAAGCTGAATTGTGTTGTTATTTAAATAAATAAATTTGTTTAAATAAAGAAATGATTAATGATTGGAAGTAAATAATTTATTTTATTTATTTATAAATTAGGTTAGGTTAGGTTACGTTAGAGGACGTGTACTTATCAATTAAGACAAGTACAGTACCCGGAGGTCGAATTGACCTATTGTACAACATCCTAGTGTCTCATACCACTTATGTTGTGTTTCTTAATTTTATACATGAGGAATATACATGAGGAAGTCCCCGAAAAATACTTTTTGTATTTTATCTTTGATGTCTGGCCTGGGGCTCGAGCCCTGGCTTTGCGTCTAATAAGCCAACACAACAACGTGACAATTGGTATCAGAAGCGGGGTACTATAATTAGCGAAATAAAATGAAATTCCAAGACCTTGAGGTGGATCGGTTTAAATGTAAGTTAATCAAACTAGAAAAACCAACAGCCGATAAAAAAAATTAATTACACAGTAGATTGTTAGAGGGCATTTAACAACGAGGTATCGCCTTCAATACCTATAACTTTTATCAATACCTGCAATCAATTTAGACGCAGCGACGGTGTTAGTACCAGGAAAGAATCCCAGGAAGAAAATAAAATAGTTCTGCTAAGAAAATTAGGAGAGTCCATAAGGTAAGAGAATTAAGCTGCTAAAGAAGATAATAAAGCTGTCCAAGAAGAGCTAAAAGCCAGAAGATGAGAAGCAGTAGAAAAAAGCGATGAACACACTAATCTGATAGATTTTGTCGCATATAACGGGTCGTAATCAAGAATGTATACGTGGTTGCAGGGAATATGTTAATTATTCGGTTCTAACATTTTCATAAGATTATTTTTTCGCGATACCTTAGTAATAAAAGTAGGCTTTCAGATGACTTTTTCTTAAAATAGAATCAAGCCATTATTCTATCAGTGTAAAAAGTTAGTTCTGCAGAGATTAAAACAATTCATAAACCGGTAATGCAAGGTCCGAGATATATTATATATTAAAACATCCCAATCTCAGTTTCTGCCTGATCGTTAAAGATACGTGTATTTTGACGTTATAATGATGAAATACAATATCTGTTTTCTTTTTCTTAATAATTCTATTTTTGATTAAATTGCTTACTCCAGTCTGGTTAATAGTTGAAAGTAGTGTTCAGATTCAATTGTTTAACTTTCCATACCTTCAGACACTCAACCTCACGACTCTCCGAAACTTCATTTTGCTTGCATTCACTAATCATTGTTGTTCGTCCCGTGGTCATTAATTAGTGCATACATATTTCGGTTTTCTTTCGCTATAGCGATGAATCGCAAGCCACACCGTACACTATAAATCTATGATTACCAACTCCTTAGCCTGAACTGTTGCATTGACCATTCCGCACGAGCGATTTGAGTGAGTTAATATGAGAGATCGTGAAATTGGACTTATTTTTTCGCGGGGATTTTTAAAGTTGTAGGCACATGCGAATAAGTCACAAGCTACAGCGATTCTCACAGCCAGTACAACCTACGTACATGGACTTTGCTTTATTTAAATTTTAAAGTAGGAACTGCTTAATGAAAGGTGCCATATACTCGATTCATTAAGTTTTTCACTGTTAATGCATATGTTAGACGTTGTAATCTAATAGGTACAGTGTTAGCTTATTCGACATAAGGCATTCAAAACACAGGTCAGACAACTCCAACAAAACGAAATATGAAAAAATATTTCTTCGACGACTTCCTGTCAGCAGATTTCTGGCAAAAATTCTGAGAGTAAATAAAATTGCCATGAAAAGTTTCTCAAAAATATGTCGTTCGGAGTCGACTTTAAACTGACTTTAAACAGACTAAAGGATTGTAATGACCAATTATGAATGTGTTACGTATGTTTGGTTACAAACAATACCTTGTTATATGTCCATTCCGGCTATGTGTCGGTGCTTCTCTGATTTTCTCCTGAGATTGCATCATATTTACCCACACCGGGTCTATACATGAAAACTTTAAGCAAAGTTTTTTTCTGGCAATCTTTATTTCACTTTACTTGTGTGCTAAAAAGTAAAAAAAAACAAGAACTGTAATATTACGTTTTTTCTGTTCGCAATATTACATTTTCTGAATACTGTCATCAAAAGTTTATTACAAAATGAAAAGAAAAGAAAAAAAAACGAAATGAAAGGATACAAAAAGTATTGAAGTTTAATGAAATGTTACCACCGATATGATTTCAATGCTCTACTTTTCATAGCATGTGAACCAAAAGTTTCAAAACTTTTTGCCATGAATGAAGATAAAAATGAAATCCTTTCATCACATCTGCAAAAGAAGAAGGTTGTAATGACAAAAACATATACAGAGAAATATATGGAACACGAAGTAACGAATGCATTCGTTAACGTGTGCAGTCACATTAAGCACGACACAGGAATTTCGGAATCAGTGTGTAAAAGTTCCGCATATTACCACAGGAAGAAAAAAATTACTGCAAAAGTTCTACTATGAATGGATTAAAATTCGTTATAAGGATTTATTAAATTCCCACGTAATAAAAACTGCTGCTTGCTATCACACTTTCAAATTATAACAGTTGTTCTTGATTTCATTTCCAATCGAAATGTTTTAATGAACAGAATATTTAAAATCTGTACAAATTATTATTTTATTAAATATGATTCCTTTGATGATATATGAACTGACTCAAACAATTGTCGTACGCCTAGCAGAGGGTGACTATTTTCACAATATTTCAAAAACTACTTAAAAGACTTACATAAATAAAATAAAATTTCTTTAAAACCTCAATTTGTGCTTTTAATAACGCATTGCGACAGTGTAAATACACCCGGGTAACTACCTTATGTAAGTTGTCAACTAAATAGAAGAGCAAATTTGTTTTATTTGAAAAAAGAAATGTTTTTGAACTATTCACACAAATTCAATTATTACTCAAATTTTTTTATATCGATTTTTCAAGTTTTGTAGAAACGGGAGATACGAAAAACGGTATACATAAATGTGTATGTATATCGCTGAAATTTATATGTTATCAGCTTTGATCGGGTAAACTTGAAAAAGTTCTCACCATCTTAATTTTTTCAAGTTTTATCATTATTAATTACATACAAAATTGGCCATTACAACCCTTCAGTCAGGATTACGGTCTAGCTTCTCACACCACTTATGTTGTGTGTGTTAATTTCATACATGAGTGACGGGACCTACAGTTTAAAGTCGACTCCAAACGACAGATTTTTGAGAAACTTTTCATGGCAATTTTACTTACTCTCAGAGATTTTGCCAGAAATCTGCTGAGAGAAAGTCGCCGTAGAAATAGTTTTTTATATTTTCGTTTTGATGTCTGACTTCGGGTTTGAACCGTGGCCTTACGTCTAATATGGCAACACACTACCCACTAGACTACGACGACTTCATTAATAATTAGAAAATTTAATTTTAAAATATAGAATAAGTACTGTTTGTGTCAGAAATCTCCAATAAAGCGAAATATGAAAAAAAACATTTCTTCGGCGACTTCCTTTCAACAGATTTCTGCCAAAATCTCTGAGAGTAAATAAAATTGTCATGAAATGTTTCTCAAAAATCTATTGTTCCGAGTCAATTTTAAACCGTAGCAGAGTGGTCCAAATGCTCAATCTAGCCGGACAAAAGTTATAACTCGCTTTTGCAAAGCCGTACCGACATGAAACTTGGTACGTTTATAGATTTTATCAACATAAACAATTAGAAAGAAAAAATCAAATGTATATATGTGTATGTGTGTATGTAAATTTGTTTTATGAGGGGTCTGTTTAAAGCCTAAAGACGACAAAACGACTGAACCGATTTTCCTAAAATTTTCTGTATGTGTGGGTGGAATTATAGACTAATTTTTATTCAAAAGTTGTAAATGGGTGAAGTGCCACGCCTGCCTTAAGAATTAAGTATTAAAAGTCTTATATCATTGAAACTGCAACAGCAGGAATCTTCGAATTCAGCATGGACAACTTTGATATCCACATAAACATTTGTGGAAAAAATGATTGAACTAGCTACAGTGGGCGTCTTACCTCCCATATAAATAAAATACTAAAATTTGTATATCTGGAAAAACAATAACAGTCAAAATCCCCAAATCATGTATGATGAAATTTAGTTTCGATATTAATATTTTGGTTAACAATAGGCGGACTAGCAATAACAGGCGTAGCACCTTCCATATCACATGGATACTAAAACTTGAATATCTGGGAACACCTAATTTTATTTATATTGTAATGTAGCAAAGCTCGCTGGGTATAGCTAGTCTCTATATATATTATAACTTAAATTGAAAGAAGAATCTTTAGAAAGAATTACTTCAAATATATTTAATAAAATTATACAAAAAACAAGAAACACATTATGTTTATTTCAATCTATATCTGATTCACTTTCAGAATCTAGATGATACTCTGGCATTGACGCATCTGATAGCAAGAACTTCTCCATCCAAAGGTTCTGTACTGCGGGAATGAATAGAAGGCTTTTTAGAAAAAGAGGATATAATAGGATCTGAAGATGACCGAAGATAATTAAAAAGAGCATGCATTGTTTTAAAATACCCTTCTAACCAATATTTATTTTTATCTTCGAACGTGAGCCTTGTTTGTATGCATTCGAGCAGATTGCCTATCTTTTCTGTAATATCTATCCGTTTCATCATTCTTAATACCAATCTTAGCAAAATCGTGTTTAACAACAGCATCAGTTTTCTTAGTTAGTTGTTTTTCATTACGCCAAGTATTATACAGCTCTTTTCTTGTAATGGACATGTTAAACCCTAAATGAAATAAAAATCGTTTGAGCAAAATCCGGCAGCTAATTTTTTAAACATTAAAAACCTACATATATATAGATGACGACAACATAAAAACTAAAGCTTAGAGTATTATACAGCTCTTTTCTTGTAATGGACATGTTAAACCCTAAATGAAATAAAAATCGTTTGGGCAAAATCCGGCAGCTAATTTTTTAAACATTAAAAACCTACATATATATAGATGACGACAACATAAAAACTAAAGCTTAAGTACGATAAATTACCATTTGAAATTCTAATTGAATTCGGACATTAAACAAAAATTTCACATTTAAAACACACATGTACATAATTGCATTTTATTTATAAACAAAACATATTTTATAAAAAATTTAAACAGTGTTTTTTTACTCATACCTTTGTTATATTAATTACATGAACAAATTTTTTTAATTGTTCTTTTTATTTTTTCACGACAATTTCACTCGCACTGTTAAATGTCACCTGAGATATTAATTTTTTAGCAAAGAAGCAATTACTTGTAAAGGGTGTTTTTTATAGAGGTATAGAACTTTAAGTTGCAATATAACAACAATGGATTATTCGATTGACATGAATTTTATTTATCCGAAAGATAATCTTGTGGCATTACATTTTAAATCTGATTTCTGGTACATGACCGCCACGGCTAGCGCGGATGTAGTCCAATCTGGACGTCCAACATTTTCGATGACTTTTTTCAACATTTGTGGCCGTATATCGGCAATAATAAGGCGAATGTTGTCTTCCAAATGGTCAAGCGTTTGTGGCTTTACCGCATAGACCAATGACTTTACATAGCTCCACAGAAAGTAGTCTAGCGGTGTTAAATCACAAGATCTTTTAGACCAATTCACAGGTCCAAAACGTGAAATTAGGCGGTCACCAAACGTGTCTTTCAATAAATCTATTGTGGCACGAGCTCTGTGGCATGTTGCGCTGTCTTGTTGACATCATGGTTATTCAATTCAGGAATGAAAAAGTTAGTAAGCATGGCTCTATACCGATCACCATTGACTGTAACGTTCTGGCCACCATCGTTTTTGAAAAAGTACGGACCAATGATTCCACCAGCCCATAAAGCGCACCAAACAGTAAATTTTTCTGGATGTAACGGTGTTTCCACATACACTTGAGGATTACCTTCACTCCAAATGCGGCAGTTTTGTTTGTTGACGTAGCCATTCAACCAGAAGTGCGCTTCATCGCTAAACAAAATTCGCTTATGAAAATCGGGAACAACGGTAATCTCGTTTTGGTCCCATTCGACGAATCTACGCCTTACTTGATGATCGTTTGGCTTCAAATCTTGCACGAGTTGGATTTTGTAAGCACGCAAACCAAGATCTTTCCGCAAAATCTTCCATAAAGTGGATGGACACAGATCCAATTCCAATTCCTGTGCTCAATGCTATGCTCTACAGCAGCAATAGCTTCTTCTGTACGCACCGTACAGCGTCTCTGGGGATGCGAGTTATCAGTAAGAGTAAACCTGGTGCGAAAACGTTCCATGGTTAATCGAATTAACTGCTCTGATGCACGATTTTGTCGACGATAAAATGGACGTAGTGCGCGATACGTTTTCCGCACAGAACCATTATTTTCGAAATAAAATTGCACTATTTGCAAGCGTTGTTCAGGCGTGGGTCTAATCACGATGAATTGCCAAACCAAACTGAGAATAAATTACTTGACAGCTGTTAAATCGGTCGCCATCTTGAAAAGTAATGCCAACTTAAAGTTCTATACCTCTATAAAAAATACCCTTTATATATATATATATATATATATATATATATATATATATATGTATATATATAAAATTCGATAAATTAGTATAAAATTATATTCAGAAATTAATAATAAACATTTGAAATGCAATTAATTGGACTTTTTAAAACAATATTTAAAGTATCAAATAAAATAAATTAAATGAATTTCTTTAACAATAGAGACTTCCATGCCTGTATAGTAGATATTGGCAACATTGCTGATAAACTCTGTCAACTATATACATGTTGGAGAACAATGTTTAAACGAATCTATACATGTATAGCTAGATGCTTATTGTCATATGTATCTAAACTTAATTTTCCTCAACATTTGTTTAAAATATATTGAAGTTATTTCTTAATCAAAAATACTTGAAATTGTTTGAACACTATGGGGTGGATGGTAATAATTTTAAAAAGAGATAATAAATTTTAAAATTAATCTTTAACAAGAATCGTTCTCCACATTCTATAAAGGCGTTTATTGCGATGAAATGTTGATAATACACTTAATTATAAATCTACATATTCTACAATAAAATATATATAAAGAAATTTTCATTTGGAAAATATATGCTTTATTTACTTTAATCAATTCTTAAAATTTTTTTGCCCGTTTTGGCTCAGGATAACATATGCTAAGCACATCCAGACCACCGAAATATATCTTCTATTTACCACAACCTGAATGAGATTATAAACGAACTACATAAACCAACGGATGATAAGTCAAGAGCCAACATAATCCAATAAATCATTCGATTTCATTGTGTAACAACGAAAATGTGCCTCATGCGGTCACTAAAGGAATACTAATGAACAGTACCAAGAAGATAGATCATGCGGACCTAAATTATTGGCTTAATATTATTTTGCTTTGCTCAGTCAACAATATCATTGACAAATAATCGCGAATCATAGGTGAAATTTAGATCCCATGAATTGACTATCGACCATTAAAAATGTCTCCACCATATCTACGTTAAAACATTAACAGATTGATGATGGACGGCAACTAAACTTCTGTTCTATTGCAGCTTGCTTTATGAAACTTGAACTTATTTAATGAAACTTCAACGCATTAACGAAATAAAAAGAATATAGTGGTGCTTTGTGACAGTCTTAAAATACAAAAAGTAATAAGAAATTATCAAAGTTAATGAACTGTAACTGTTATACTACGATTTTTTATTTCTTAAAATATTAATAGTCCAGTTTTATAAAGATGCTATTTAGATATTACACACAAATTATTTTCAAATCTGTGCAGTACGCTTTAGCGTATGAGTAATATTTGTTTATTAGTGTTCTCATACGCTCCATTTTATATTCAGGTAATATGGTACATTAAGTAAGCTGACTCTTTCATTGTGAAATTAGAATTATGTATTTCAGCTAGAAATGAAAGCCAGGCTTAAAAGATATCAACAAAAATTGTTCTCTTCCTTTGCCACAAGTGGCACTAATAATATATGGGTGTCACATCCTTTTCGCATAAAAAACTGGTGGTAATTTCTAACTTTATAAACAAGTTCCTATTACATATTGGACCAATAAATTTTATTTTCAGCAATTTCCCGAAACCTTTTGTATTCAATACACATTTCAACAATCAACTCGTTGATATCTATATGAATTTTTTTTTTGTAATTTTAGTTATTTGATGTTAAATTTTACAATAAATAAATAAATTTAATAATAATAATAATAAATTTAAATAAATAAAATTTCAAAAATATAGTTCTGTGAAAGAGGGGTACGTTTGTCTGTATCTAAGCTGTGCGGAGACATAAACATTTTGCTAGAGTTAGCATTTTGGAATTTTATTTGAGTTTTTTATATAAAAAATAAATTGAACTTTTTAAACGCAGACTTTGCATTTAGTTTTTATAAGCACAACTTGAGCTTTTAAAACAGTTTTACTTTATTCAGTTTTACTTTATTCAGAAGATAAAAGATAAAATGTTTATAAGTACATTCACATTACGTTTACACTGAGAAGGGGAAATTGTCCGCCCATCAAGATTAATGGTGTGGCAGTACCAGAACATAATAGTGTAAGATATCTGGGCAACCATTTTTATCGTCGCCTTATCTGGGCTCACCATATAGCTGCCAAAATTACCCAGATCAAACTCAGAACAGGACAGCTTTACTGGCTTATTGGAACTAAGTCAACCCTTGATTTAGAACTAAAACTGCTTTTGTATAAGTCAGTATTGAAACCTATTTGGATTTATGGTATCCAACTGTGGGGAACAGCCTCAGCATCCAATGTAGAGAAGCTTCAAAGGCGGCAATCTAGACAGGTGCCTCTTGGTATATGAGAAGCAGTAACGTCCACAAAGATCTGAAGGAGCCCTTAGTTCGAGAGGAAATAAAAATAGCAAGTGTCAATTACATCTCTGGGATTACAGAACATCCCAACCGTCTTGTAAGAGACTTACTTGTATTCAAGGGTCACAGACGTCTCAAAAGAGTTCAAACAAATTATCTGATCAGATAAATTTACTTCTGAAGAGCTCTATTGTACGTTGCAGTGGCAATAACAACTTCTAATTTAGTATTATTTTAGGTTAAGATTTGAATACTTATTGTAAATTCCGAAAGGAAAGATTCAATAAATAATATTTGAAGCAATATATCAATGCTAGTGTAGCTGTTTAAAGAAAAAAAAATATGCCGTTATGTACTTACAACATATTACCATACAAAAAATTTACTTTTTAAATATTAAAAAAAAAGACTTTTGTCCGGCTAGAATGGGGTTTTTGGACCACCACTCACGTATTAAATTAACACACGCAACATAAGTGGTGTTAGAAGTTCGGTCGTAATCCTGCCTAAAGGGTTGTAATAACCAATTATGTATGTATGTATTCTGGTAGTGTATTGTCTTATGAGGAGTTTGATACTTCGTTTGATCGGATAAAAATTACGGTAGTTATTATTTACTAGTTATTAATTATTATTTATGGCTCGGCCATGTCGTTCGAATGAAAGTGGATGCTCCGGAGAGACGGGTATCTGCGGAAGTCGGCGAAGAGGACGACCTTGTATCCGTTGGAAGGACCAAATCGAGGAAGCTCTGTCATCGATTGGTGTGACCAACCGGCGTAGGCGCGCAAGAAGCAGAGGCACCTAGAAGGATGTGTTGCGGCAGGCCGAAATCCGTTAATCAGATTGTTAATGGCCAATTAAGTAAGTAAGTAAGTATTATTTAAAGAATAGAATAGTAGTATCATATTTTTTTAAATATGTGCATATGTACTCGTATGTCTATCAAATAAACTTTCATTTTAAAAATTATCAAAATTTTGGCTATTCTACTGTATAGAAATAATTCTTCCACAATCTTGAGATGAGTGAGTCGGGTCATTATCGCGAAATATAAGAAAAACGTATTTTATGTTCAAATTTATGGATCTTTTTCTTTTAAAATGTTTACAAAATGATTTTTGACCCTCATTATTTTCCCAAAACTAAGATTTGAGCCAATCTCAGTGGCGATTACGCCCCTCTCCCTCACTAAGCCTTCTTGATGTAGACTGCTTTCTTTTTCAGTCCTGAGATAAAAGGTTTCTTAAAATTTTCCCGAAAATTCTGTAAGCTACCCATTCGACATTCATGTACAAGAACGTATCGTTAATTTTTGCTCGAACTCTTACTAGGATAACTAAAAACGAACGTGTACTCTTGGGTTAAATTTCTGTCCCATATTAAACTGATGTTTGTGGCCTAATATCTTTCGCAATTTCCAGCATTTTTTTGCCATCTTTATGCATTTTAACAATCAACTCTCTGACGTTGACATAAGTTTTTGTTATTTGCGCTCACTATGATGTTAATTCTTATATTCCATCTAACCGAATAGCTATTTATAATTCTTAGATTTTGCGAAAATAAATCAATAAAAAAAAAAACGTTTTTTTGCATTTTATTCTATCTGAGCTGTATGGACAATTGTTTGAACGCAACCTGATCTGTTCTTACAATTCGTGTTTTTATTATCATATCTTTGGGGGCTGAAGTACAATCATGGACAGAAGTCTGAATATCCTCAAAATTTGTTCAAGATTTAACGTTTCGAAAACTTTTCCAAGTAAAAAGTTTACAGATTTTCATTAAATTCATTTTATTCAATTATTTATTCAAGCGTAAATACAGTACAACAAGATATCATCTTATTTAATAGTACTGCTAAGTATAACAAAGTTTTAGAAATTAAAAAAATAATAACCTTAATAATAAACCAACATGACAAATATTATTAAAAACAAAAATTTATAATTATATTAAAAACTACGATTACTTCATTACATTTGTACTTTATTGTTCATTCAAAAATGTAATTGTAGCATTCTTGAAATGCTACGCATTGCTTAGTAACTTTATGTTGTTCTGCAGTTCATTCCAGAGACGAATTGCATGGACCTAAAAGTGTCTCTCAGATATTTGTTTATTGTATTTTATGCCTTTAATTTTCAAGTCTCTATTAGATCTCGAGAAAACTAATCTATTGAACAAATAATGGTGTTTCCTAATATAGATGATTTTATGTAGGTATACCAGAGTACGGCATTTAAACAAATTTTCAGAAGATGTATTATAGATTTTATATGTGAACTCAGATATTCTACTGTACCTTGTACGACCATAAACATATCTAGCAATAATACGAAGAAATACTTTTTACGTCTAATAAGCCAACACACTACCTACTAGACTACGGCGACTTCCATGTTTGACCATCTTTAAAGTACATTTTGGATTGAATTCTAACATCTTGCCATGTAAGAAGACCTATCCATCAAGAATTCGTCCAAAATATACTTTAAAGACAGTCAAACATGGTGGTGGTAGCATCATAGTCTGGTGGTCATTTTCTTATTATGGTGAGGGTTCTCTATATCGTATCCAGATTATAATGAAATCGTCTGATTACACTGAAATTTTGAAAAATACAAGGCTGCCGTGTGCCGAAGAAAATATGCCACTCAAACGGGTCTTCTATCAGGATAATGACCCAAAGCATACGGCAAAGTACACAAAGCAGTGGTCCCAGAACAAAAAAATCAATGTTTTAGAATAGCCAGCACAGTTACCTGGTTTTGTGAAACGAAGTTAAAAGGGCAATCAGTGGAAATTGTACATTATATTGTGACGAGCTTTGGAATCTTATACAGGGTGCGTGGAACGCAATACCCATACATGTTTGTCAAAATTTGGTCGACTCAATGCATAGAAGATGTGCTGCTGTTCTGGATAACAAAGGATCCGCAACAAAATACTAATGTGGCACTAAGGCTTTAAGCAACAATATTTAGTATAAATATCTATTTAGTTTTACTTAATTTAGTTACAGCTTTAAGATTTCATGAAGTGTCCTTATTTCACATTTTAAACTACATACATTCATACAAAATCACAAAAATATCAAAATATAGTATATGAATAGCAAAAATTTTGTTTTTAATATTTTTTCTATCGTTTAAGAAAAAATAAATCGTTTAAACAAGAAAGAATTTTCGATTTTTTATTCGGTTGTAAATATAATCTATGTTTGGGTGGGCACTGTCCTTATTATTTTTCACATCACTGTATTATACTAGTGCAATATTTCATTCCACGCATGTTAATTGTATTTGCTTAAAATTTATTTATTTAAGCATCAAATTAAAAATAATTAAGCGCCATAATAAATCTCTATATTATGTGTAACATGACATTCATCGCTTTTAATGCTTTAGCTGTTTAATTTTATTTCAAAAAACTTTTTCAGCCTGCCTAATTATTTTTCAAGAAGACGTGTGTGCTCGTCATAGAAATAGTAAAATATTTCTGGCTGTAAAAGTTGCCAATCACAAGTTGCTTGTTTGTTTTTTAAAAAATAAAAATTTTTTATTCTTTAAAATTAAATTAAAATACAAAAATTTAGTTTATTGACGAAAAATATACATATAAAGATAAAATTAACACAACCTAATTTATTAAAATAAATAAGGTTACAGAATTTCCTGTATGGAAATTTGTAAAAGACCTTTTGTTGACATTTATAAGGCAAAAAAAATTCAGTAGTTGTGTTGAATAATAATACAAAAGCGATTTGTTTTTTCTTCAAGACGAATATACTCGACATACACTGTTAAATGGTTAACCACTATTATTAGTTCAAATTTAAATAACCAAAATGATTATTAAAACAATATATCGGCACCTGTTCTGACTTCACAATCAGAACAAATCTATTTTTTATTAACTTTATTTCGTATAAAAAACATGGACAAAAGTTAGACTTCGAAAATTAATTCGAATTTTCGAAAGACTTTGTGTTTTGTAGGTGGAAACATGGACGTATATTTTATTTGTCGTACTTTTTTTTGTTCAGATTATTGCTTTATTTATTTCAAACATTTTATTAACCATTACGTACATTTTATTTAATAAGAGTAGGAAATCAAAAAAAGAGGTTTAAATAAATTTCTGTAACAATTTTTTTTTGAAGAAATAATGGGATATGAATTTTTGTTCAATGTGTTTTGATCGATACTGTAGTTGATTATTACAAAAAATGTTTAATTATTAAGACAAGAGAAAGGTTAAAGACACGTGTATAGAAAGGAGATATTATGAGGCAAAAAGAAGAAAAAAATTGTTACAATAAACTGAGAAAACAATATAAATTGTGGGTTCATACGCGTATGTACTGGGTATAATTTTGATTATTTACTTGTTATTTGCTGTCGCTCTACATACAGTGATGTGCAGAGTTCACTGAATTTGTAATCCTTAACATAGAAACGTTCTGAGTTGTTGACGTACGTACATATATTTTAAATCAGGTCAATAAATAATGCACAATGAGTTCATGATGAGGGAGCATGTTGCATCATAATCTTTATATTGTCAGATGACACTTGTTTATAAGATGAAGATTATGGATGTTAAACTTTTTGCTAAAACAAGAAACAATTGTTTAATTATGTACAAAATGTGAATTATTTTAATAACACAAGCTTTTATTAAACGGAACAAAGAAATGTGCTGACGTTATAGTCACTCATAGTAAATCTTATATGAGAACGCAATCTGTTCTCGCTTACTGTGAGTGACAAAAAATTTATTTTTATTTTTAAACGTAATCACAATGATAATAATTAAATTTAATTAGTTTTGCCAGATTTTAATAAGATTGCTAGACTAACGGGTTTATTTAATTCTCTAACAACGAATTTAAAGCTTTGTATCCTTGAGTTTTAATTCTATTGTAAAGATATTTACAATAATTTAGGATAAAACAGCTAAGTGCCGAGTGCATTATTTATTAACTATAACAGGGTCTTTCAACAGAGACTTTGACAGTTAATAACGGAAATTTTGTACATATGAACTTCCATATGAACTATATATGGAAGATGATAAGGAAGTTTGTAAAAAACATAAGATTGGTGCCCTTAAAGATGAGTGCACCACATGCCTACTTAATATTCTAAGTGTATGCCGGTGAGCACTTGAACTTTTTCTGGTCTCCCCTCCTTCAGCCTACTTAACTGCAGTTTGATTGCACATCAACCTTATTTCATAATTCCATTTTATTGTATAAAATTTATATCTTTTAAATGCTACAAGTCACTGGTAATTTTAATCAAGTTTTCAGTCCTCAAAATATTAAAATTTAATACAAATTAAAGCTTCTAGGTTGAATGGCAATGAACGTGACCTTCCCGCTTTTTATATACAAAAGGAGATTACAATACATCAGTCTATGTCGGTGATTATGAAATTGTATGACTTTTGTAACGATGAAGAAATATTCAAGTAAAAAAATATGAAATAGGCTTGAAGGCATGTAGTCGATTGACCTTATTTTATCCTGAACTGAAAACCATCAGATTCAATAAGTTAACGAAGCAATCTGAAGAATTTCAACTTCATTTTATTTTTTTATTTTCATTTGATTTTATTGTCCTGTTTTTCCCTTTCTTGTGCCAACAATTAAGCAATTAATTAAGACAAGACTTCTTAATGCACAACAACATGGAAAAACATGCTTTCCAGCACTTGCGTTTACAATTTTTTTTTTAATTTCTGTAAATAAAATCTTCTTATAATTTTCAAGTCTACGTCGTTGTTGTTTATTTTTGATTAATGATGTTTTTGATTAATGATGTTTATTTTTGATTAATTCATATGAACCCGAGAATTTACAAAACTTTGTTAAAACGAAGGCCTTAACGGCCAGTTGACATCAGAATTTCTTGAGATAATTTGATTGCTACAGTCGGCGCCTTCTAGCTGAAACCAATGTTGTGCAGATCTAAGATGCAACATATACCGTGTGAAAATACGGAAACACGAACTATTAAATTCAGGACGTAGACTTGTAATGATTGGTTTTCCACAAAATTTAATTCCAATTAAACAATTCATTAATTTTGAGATGTTAAGTCTTGCTTCATTGCAGAATTTTAGTATGTTTTCATTATGTATTAATCTAGACAAATCAAGAGAAATTAAAAATTCAGTTCAACATGGCACTTCTTGATTCTTCATAGCATCAATGGATTTACTATATATATGTGACCAATTAGACAAATATTTAACACTAAATAATGTCATTCAAATCACTGACGTTCTTGGTTTTTTCTGCCAATATAGCAGTTACCCTACAGCTAGTATAGTTTTTAAATAGCTGTTGCGCATATTTAAAAAAATTCCATAAAATTTCCGTCGTTGATGTTGGATGGCAACCAATAGCGCAGAAAAGTCGGTATATACGTAATCTGTGATAAGATAGCAGCCATTCCACAACTAGGGATTGCGCGCACTGCAACGACGATTGCCTAAAAATTCCTTGGGTAAAAATTACGTTAGTTGCTAGATATGGGGGTTTAAAAGATGGCAAAATAGCCAGACTTACGAAAGTTGATGCAACACCTATTTGGTATGAAATTAGATATAAAGTCAGTGTTTCTCTCTTGAAGGGCAAACAAATGATCTTACAAAGACTTAACATATGCACAAAGGGAAATGAAAGAAATAAATCCACTTACTGATATCAACTATGGACAGATGAACCACACGATTTGAATTAATTCTACCCAAATCCTGTTTTAGGGACTTTATAACGACTTTTGTTCCAATGAAGAGAAAGTAGAAAGACTACGGAACAACTTATTCGTCATTGTACCACATTTGAAAACTTGGGATGGTTTTTAGGCAGAAAATATTTTTTTCAAACAAAAATATTTTATAGATGGCCAATTATTTCATTAACGATCATAATACAGTCAGGATTACGACTTAGTTTCTCACACCGCTTATGTTGTGTGTGTTAAATTTTATACATGACTGGCGGGACCTAAAGTCGACACCGAACGAATATTTTTGAGAAACTTTTCATTTCAATTTTAATTTACTCTCAGAGTTTTTGCCAGAAATCTGCTGAGTCGCAGAAGGAATACTTTTTGTATTTTGTTTTGATGTCTGACCTGGGGCTCAAAACCTAGCTTTACGTCTAATAAGCCAACAGACTACCTACTAGATTACGGCAACTAATGATCATAATGCCAACTAAAATTTGTAGACCTCGGAAGCCAAGTCAACTTTAGTGAAGGCAGCCATAGATTACCAGTTGAGTGGCAGGCATTCAAACCTAATAAAAATTTATCATTTTGACAAAAATCAAAAGAATCAAAGCCATTTACAGTATAATAACATTTTAAAAACGCGTTTTTCTGGACGCGTTCTTCGATTTTAAAGCAGGTGTTTCTTATTTTGCATACTGCGGGATAACCTCAAACAGTTTTATTTTCTGCTAATCTGACAAGTAGTTTTTGAAATACACTCATACCTTTGCGTCGTTTCGTTTTTTCGAAGTTGCGTTGTTGCTGAATTAATACTAATTTAATTAATTGAAGTTTACTGTGCGTCGTTAGATGTCCGAAGTTGAGTTATGTTCGGTTCCAGTTTTTTTTTTTAAATTTTTGAAAATTTTTTTTTTTAAGATGGCAATTGCGCCGTAGTATCAAAACACGGGGTTCACTTTCTAACAGAAAATAATACAGTTTTGTTTTCAGGTTGTTTTTTTAAAATTTTGAAGTTCAGTTTCAATTAGTGTTTTATAAATTAATTGCATTTTTTATTTTAATGGATTTTTTTTGTATGTACTATGTAATAAAATTTTATATTATTTTTGTTTTTTAAATGTTTACTTTGTTAAATTTTCTTTTTAAAAAGTAGTATTTTCGTAACCCTGAAACCTGTCTTCTTTGCATGGTTTGCTATAGAAAATCATAACTTACTTAGCGTCGTTACAATTTGCGTCTACTTTTTTGGAATGTAACCACGACGCAAAGTGAGATATGGGTGTATTGTGTAAATTGTCTCCACCTGTTTGGTGTACGGAGAGTTATATATGTGGACTTGAATACCTTCACTGATAGTCAACTGCCAATGAGTGCAATAACATCTAGTGATACGGAATCAAGACCTGCAGCGTAATATAAGAATGCGATTACAATTTCCTATTGGTATTGTCAAGCAAGCATTACATGATCTAATGAGTCAAAGTATTGTATGACATAAAATTGAATAACCCAATGCCTTTTTGTGCATTAAAAACCTTCCTTCAAGCAAGGAAATCATGCGTATATTGAGACTGAAAAAAAGGCAACTGGAGTACACAACTGATTGGGACACTCCGCCTTACAGCAATATCTGAACTTGATAGACGCGGTATATTTTAATAAAGGTAAGGGTTGTGATGAAAACGGAACACTGGCACACTTTTTATGTCACTGCTTATATTTCTTAAGCTCAAAAGCTCTACATTATGGTAAAGACATTCCACCAGACATAACTCATCTCAAAATGTTGAAACTATCCCTGTACCAGCAATTGGATATGTATACCAAGTACAGAAAACTTACAGAAAGCACATAATCAAGATGAACTTAAATTAAAACTTTCCGAAATTTGTTGGCTATTTAGTGCGTTGGATTTCAAGACCAGAGCTCGTGAACTCAATCATCAGCTCTGACAAAAATATATGTATATTTCTTTCGGCGTCCTCCTCCCAGCAGTCGGCTACTTGACAGAAACTCACAACTGAAGATATTTGCCGTTTTGATTGGAATAGAATATATTATATGATGTGATATGATATATTCTAGACGAAAGAGGTTTTATACTTCAGAGCTTTGAATAAAATTCAAAACTTCGGGTCGAAATGTTACTACTTCTGTCGTAATTGCTGATAATGAGGTATTGTTCGAACATACATTGAAATTTTCGTTAAATAGGAATTAATGATAGTAATATGAATTGAAGTCGTCGTAGTCTAGTAGGTAAGTGGTTCAAACCCATGTTCAGTCAAACGAAAATATGTAAATATTTCTTCGACGGCTTCCTCTCAGCAGATTTCTGGCTAAAACTCTGAGATTAAATAAAATTGCACTGAAAAGTTTCTCAAAAATCTGTCGTTGTATAAAATTAACACACGTAACATAAGTGGTGTGAGAAGCTAAGTCGTAATCCTGACTGAAGTGTTGCAATGATCAATTATGTAGTCTACCAACTAGCTGCTGAGGAACTTAATAAAACTTTCACCATTTTTACTTCTACTAACACAAGTTTTTATAATTTTCTTGACATTTTTGATGCAGGAAACGATATAAATAACTTTCAGTTTTCTTGTGTCAGACAGTCTGAAAGCATTTCATGCTTCAGATTGGTTAAGTCAAACTCTGTTGTTTGTGATAATATTGATTCGAAAATTTTGAAATTTATAAGGAATCTGCTGCAAATAAATTTACCATAAGTTTTATTTATTTTTTTCTTTGTACTTTAATGTCCTCAGTGTACCGATTTTTAAATCTGCCTTTATTTAGTACTCTTCTGGATATGATTATATGTATAGCGATGAACATATTTATGGCTACTATTAAAAGACGAATACAAATATTAATGCGGAAAATGAAACAACAATGTTACTTATTATTACATAAGATTACAAACAAGGTTTGTAGTTTTTTCCTCATGAATTGATTTTATGCTAATTTTATTTCATTCAAAAGTATTCTTATTTGTCTTAAAATTTTCTTGCTTTTCTTTGGCCCATGGAATACAATACATGATACAACTAAAATTGTATGTGTTACCAAGAAGCTATTAGTAAAAAACAATAAAAAAAGAAATGGAATTAATAGGATTTATATACAGTCCTTTTTGATTTTTGGGCTTGTGGGTTATTTGGATTTACATTCTAATCTGCATTGCAGATATTGGTACTGACAAAACCATTTTTGAATTATGGAACTATGTGTGTTTGTACATATATACATATTTGTATTTTGCTTTTCAAAACGGTTGCCGTCTTTCTTGTAATGAGAAATCTATTCAAAAATTCATTAAAAATTGAATCACGTTTCTGCTTCAAAAGAAAATTTATTTCGTTTCTACATGCAGATAATATTGCAATTGAGAGGATTTAATCAAATATAAAATGCCGCATAACTACCGAAATAAGAAAAAATAATATTTTTGTTTTCATAACTTCGAGTTGTATTTGTAAATGTCACACTTTATTTTGGTGTACCGGTTTTTTGTGAAAATAAAACATGAATTTTTAATGGATAAGTAAAAAACAATTTTCCTACATTTTAGATTTTCTGGAGCAATAGAAATCGAATAGCTGCATAAACAATACATGTGTCATCGATGCTTTGCACAAGTGCATTGTCATGTTGCAAATTTACCTTGCGGTATCTTCTGACCATTCTGGTCTGGTCTTTTCGATCAATACATGGTTCAATGTGATCATTGTCAGTTGTCGGTAGCAATCTGTTTGGGTGTCGAACACCACACCTTTCTGGTTCCGACACACAGATATCATTTTCTTTTTGCCGAATCGATCTTGTTTTGCAGTTGATGGTCCTGGCTTAATCCATGATTTAAATCTGTTTACGATTCAGTTTTCATTGCCATTAACAAATTGGTGCAACACTGATTTTCTATCTTTTCTATCTTTCAGAAATAGTTTTCCGACTTCCCTGTCATTCAATTCAAATGATACTCACTTTCCATTTTGGGAAAAAAATTTCCCAAAACTTTTAAATGGTTAGATATTGTTGGTTGCGTGTGTGTGTAACATTTTTTCCATTTGCTTCTGACTCAAAGTGTCGTCTTCATCCAATATTATTTACAAGTCGTCGTCTTCAAACCCTTCTGGGGGTTTTCCACGTTCTCTTTTTACACTATGATCACCATATACCTCGAAAAGAACTCGAAGTGACGTTCCAGCACTTCTCTTCATTAGCCTTCCGCAAATCACCATTTTCTGGAACAAAATTCGCTATAATTAACACGATAAAAACATATGATGTTATTTGTTCACTGATTTGATGTTTACGGAATATGTTTGACAGATGTCATCTACAAACAATAAATCTTCCCTATGTAGTTATTTTTATTTAGACGCTCACTTCATAGCAGTCTACCTGATATACATATAATAAAAATAATCATTATTGTACGTTGTTAAAAAATTATGAAACTATGGTTTTAATTAATATTTTAATCAGTGAGTATAACATTTGCTGCCTGTTAGTTAATTAATTAGTAAATCCAATAAAAAGGTGTAAAAAACGAGAATGAAATATAACGTGGCCACCTTTTAAAAAGTTCGTTATATAGGCTAAACTTTCATAAATAAATTACAATAATAAAGGCAATACTTAAAAAACAGAAAAAATGATTGGTTTTTTTTTCAATTAACGCGTTAACTGACAAAAAAAAGCAGCTTTGATTAAATTTTTAATCGGCTCAATTAAATTTTTTAATTGTTTTTCGAACTTTGCAATAAACAATGATGTTAATATCAACAAATGAGAAAAAACACCCTTATTTATATATAAAATGTATAAGTTGGTGACTATAAACAATAGTTTATATATTTTTTGCATTAGTTTGCATTACTTTTTTAATGTGTGTATCCTAAAAATCAAAAACAAAATGAAAGCGGTTTTTAACAAAAGAAAAAGTACACTTGATTCAGATCAAAGCTTGACAAGTTCTTTAGTATTGTAAAAGAATTTGTTGCGTCACGACCTCACGCATCGGTATTTATTTATATTCGTACGTTAGTATACATATGTCTGTGTGTGTATTCATTGTTGTGCGTTGTTGTTGTTGTTAAAACGGTGCTTTTTTCGTTCTTTGCAGTGTAAAAATAGTGTGTTAAAAAAATTTGCAAATTAAAATATAATAAAGTGGAAAAGTTAAATTAAACCAAATTAAATAGTTTCGATTTGTTTAAAAGAGTGTAAGTATTATTTAATAAATAGTTTTATTCCATGAGTTGTTTTAATTTTATTGCTATGGAAATTAAGTGCGATTTTAGTGCACCCTTCGCAGCGATAAGGGCACAGCAGATAATTTTGATCTCTATTGGAGGAAATGTGACCCACTTCGTTTTAAACAAATCGCTGAAGCCAAAACAATGATAGAGATACTAAATTTGTGGCCAGAATATACAAAGCCGTCAGCTTACCAATTTGTAAGTAATATAAAAAAGTGGTTTCCATTTGAATTATTATTAATAAACTTTATTTATATTTTCAGATTAATATAGATTTTGTACTAAAATATCCTTCAGCAAAGTGCCTAAAGGATAGATGGACTCAACTCGAAGGTAGCATTTTATACATCTTAAAAAGCAAATCTGGTTGCTCTATCCTTCTCAAGGATCTGCAAAAAGTTGGATCAAATAATGAAGGTAAGTACTTATAGTAAACAATTTAACTAAACTAACCAAGTTTAAAAACATATGAAGCTAAATATTTTTCTAATATAATTAAGAGTAATAATATGTTTCTGTCTATTTTCAGGGTCAAAAACACTCACCATCCTTTGGCACGCGCACAAACTCTTCCCTCCTCAACATACTATTACCACCTCTCCAAATGGAGAAAAAATTAGAAAGAGATATTCTGTTCAAGAAAGCTTTGCTGTATTAGCAACATCAAATGAAGTGTTAGGGACCAAATTAAAACTTCTCCAGTTGCAAGGACGTAACATTCAACCTAGTATTCTTATTATTGGATATCTATATGATATTAAAACTATTTATGTTTATTTCGATAGACTAAAGTTTCCATTTTTAAAGTTTTTAGATGCTTCTGATTGTTTGTTCAAATTATTTTTTGTTTTTATTGTTGAATTCCCTGAAGAATCTGAAGGTTTTTATAATTTTGTTCAATCTGTATTATACGATTTGCCAACCTCAAAAAAATTTACAAAGGTTTCTTTATTAAAACATGAAACTTTAATGAATTAAATTTAATTCGAAAAGCTTCTTTGTTTTCAAAATTTGAATTATATTATTTTATAAACTTTATTTTTCAATCTATGGAAAGAAATTGTTTGTTTTACATGTAAATGAATTGATTGTACTCTATGTAATAACATAGTCAGTTATTGTACTAATTTAATTAAAAAATGTACAAAAAATATTTCTTATTACATAAGCTAATTATTATATTAATTTATTAAAAGTGTATAAGAAAAGTAATTTTATTTAATGAAAAAATAAAATTTTAGTTTCATATCAAAATATTCATATCTTTTTCAATTCAATTAAACTTTTAATTAATATTACAAAAATTTAATTAAAAAATAAAATACATTTTAATTAATGCATTAATTGTGTTGATTAAAAATTTAATTAAAATTATACAAATTTCAATTAAAATTTTAATTGAATCAATTAAATTATTAATAGCTTTTTTCATTAAAAATCAATAATTTTTTAATTGAAACAATTAAATAATTAATCAGAAATTTAAAAAAAATTTAATTAAAGTTTTGTTTGCTGGAATTAATATTTTATTTAAATTTATTTCAATTAATTCCGTTTAATTGCTGGAACGAATTTCTTTACAGGTGCAAAATTAAACAATTTTTTAATTGGTATTGCGAATTTTTTAATTAAAACCGATTTTTATTTTTTTCTGTGTAGTTACTCTTAGGGCCATTATTACAACTAGCCGTTAAAGTTGGGTTTAGTAAAGGTACCTTTAGCAGTTTTCACAACTTACGGTTAAAATAAAGTTAACTTTATCAAAAATATTGTATAAATTAAAAGTAACATGTTTTCCACACGCGCAGTTATTCGGTAAATGCTTATTTGCCAATAATAATTAGGAACAACAGAAAGGTTGTTTTTAAAGTACATAACAAATTACAACATCAATTCACCGTCGTTCTCAACAATTTGACATTTCGGAGACATCATTGAGACGAATTTTGCATAAAGACCTTGGTATGACGCCATACAAAGTCCAATTAGTTCAGAGTTTGGCAAAAAATAAATCATCTTTTCAGATGAAGCTCATTTTTATCTTGGCGGGTATGTAAAAAAGCAAAACTGTCGCATTTGGGGCACAGAAAACCCGCACGCATACATTGAAAAGCCGACGCACCCAAAACGAGTCACTGTTTGGTGCGGATTTTGGTCTAGAGGCATAATTGGGCCATTTTTCTTCGAAAATGAGCAAGGAGTGGCCGTTACAGTCAATGGCGATCGTTATTGGGCCATGTTGAACGAATTTTTGTTCACATAAATTGAAGAGGAGGATATTGGCAACATTTGGTTTCAACAGGACGGTGCTACGTGCCACACAGCCGAAGCTTGACTCGATTTTTTGCGCCCTGTTTTTGAAGATCGCATTATCAGCCGCAGAGTTGATGTTGTTTGGCCACCTCGGAACTGCGATTTGACACCGTTAGACTATTATTTGTGGGGTGCCGTCAAGGATAAGTGTTACGCCGACAAGCCAGAGACAATTGACGCTTTAAAGGACATTGGTGAAATGTCCTTTAACAAAATCGATAATGTGCTTAAAAATTGGACCGATCGTGTAGGCTACTGCATGGCCAGCCGAGGCAGCCATTTGAATGAAATTTTTTGATGAAATTTTATCCATTATTAACCGGAAAGATTGTACTTTCAAATAAAAAAGAAATTTGAGAAAATAGTCAGTAGTTTTTTTTTAAAGCATTTAAAAAAAAAAATAAGTTATTTGGCGGACTCTTTACATAAAAAATATGAGACGACTGTTATACTATTTAAATTGTAACTACGATAATTTCAGTCTCTTCACAAGATAATGCACCTTCAGAATGTCATCACTCATTTTATATATTTTATTTAAATTTTGCAATTAAGAGTAGCTAAACTTGAAAAAATTAGAAAAAAATAATATTTTCCAAGTTTACCCCATCAAAACTCAAAACATATAAGTTTGAACAAAACGTTTCTGTATGCCGTTTTAAAGACTAATCTCTCCCCTTTCTAAAAAAAACTATGGATTTTTAAAATAGGCTCAAACATATTTGGGTAATCAGTAATTTTGTGTGAAAAGATCGCACATTTATTCCAATTCATGCGATATTCGTAAGATTCAATTGACAAAGTAAAAATCTGGTCTTAGGCTACTAAAGCGAATGCAGGAAAGGTTTATAAATGATATTGATATTTGAAAATATTATAGCCTTTGGCTAAGTAATAATTGTTTTATTTGAATTTGTTAATTGAAAATCGCGTGCAGAAAGTATTTTTAGTGAATTTTAAAATTAATTCTATTATGATCAAGGAAATTCATGACAATGCCTCTAATTCAAAATAATCTACAACAAAATTGTTTACAAATAAAGCAGTTGAATTTTGATTCGTCTGACCAGATCACATGTTTCCAATCATCCACTGTCCAATTTCTGTGTTCTCTGGCGAACTTTATCCGTGCCCTTAAATTTTTAGCCGAAAGAGCAGGTTTTTTCTTTTTGTCTGCTGAGGTATAGCCAATATCTTTAAGTGCTCTACTTGCCGTCCATCGACTAACGGTTTTTCCGATTGCCAAAAAAGCTCCTTTTGGTGTTAAAAATGTGTCCCTTTTCATTTTTGTTACCATCAGACGAGCATCTGCATTAGTTAGTAGTTTTTTACGACCTCTGACTTGAGGCTTATATACAACAGAACAATGCAGACGTGCAAAATTGAGTACATGCGAGTTGTTTTTGCTTTGTTTGTTTTTTCTTAGGGCTTGATGATTTCTGTTTTAATTTTTATATTATTTTGTTAATCACTAAATGCTAAATAAATGACAAAAAAAACTTTTGAAGTTTTCTTTATTACTTTTAGTTTTAATCATTAAAATTTGTACAAATGTTGATACGACCAAGGAAGTTGTAAAAGCTAGATTGAGAAATTCTATTGCCGACATTAAAGAGATTGTTTTAAAATGTGAAACATTATTTTGAAAAAATAAAGAAACAAAAAATAAATAATTTATTTATAAATAAATTAAAATGATAATCTTTTTTTCATTACATACCAGTATGTTTACATCAGTTCAAAGAATGTAATTCCAAACTTATTTTTCTTTGACTTTATAAATTTCAGAAACTTACTCTCCCTTGACGTAGTTTCATAGATTCATCGAGCTATAATTTTTTCCTGATTCAAATGCCGTTTAAAATGAATACTGAAGATTTCATAAATCGAAAATCTTAGATAGACTGTCATTTTGCAGGACGAATTCACAATTTAAGCAACACAATACGGTCATAAATGCACCTAAAATTTGACTATAATATAGGAGATTGTATGAACGAATTGTTGGTGTCTTTATTTGACACTGCAACAAACAAAATTCCAAATTTATTATTAAGGTTTTGAACAAAACGAAATATGAAAAACACTATTTTTTTCGACAACTTGCCTTTTCTGGCAAAAACTTTGAAAAATGCTATTGCATTCAAATAACAATAAAACTATTAAACGAAATGGAAATTATGCAAAACTTTTAACTGATGCCTGGCGGTGCAGCTAAAATTATTAAAAGTTGGTTGATAAATTGTTAAAGATTAATTAATGTTGTTTTTATATTTTTTAACAACTTAAGTCGTGGTCTAGTAGGTAGTGTGTTGGCTTATTAGACGAAAAGGGTTCGAGTCCCAAGCCAGACATCAAAATAAAATACAAAAAGTATTTCTTCGGCGACTTCAGATTTCTGGCAAAAACTCAGAGAGTAAATAAAATTGCCATGAAAAGTTTCTCAAAAATCTGTCGTTCGGAGTAGACTTTAAACTGTAGGTCCCGCCTCTCATGTATAAAATTAACACATACACCATGAGTGGTGAGAGAAACTAGGTCGTAATCCTGACTGAAGGGTTGTAATGACCAATTATGCATGTAACAATTTAAATGGCAATTGCTATCAACATCAAATAAAATATTACGACATTTCGTCATTTAAGGTGGCATGAATTTGACTATGTTTAGAAACAGAAATGTAGATCCAGCAAGTTTTAGCAGTTTATGGTACACCACACCATTCTAGTCCCACAAGACACGGCATTTTCTTCCATCGATTATGGTTTTGAATTCAATTCATGTGGCACTCATTTTCCTGAATTTTAAATATTTCCCATAGCTTTTAAATGGTTAGAAATTGTTTGTGTGTGCGTAACATTTCTGGCATTTGTTTTTGACTCTTCATCCAATATTGTTTACAATTCAGTCGTCTTGAAACCTTTTTGGGGGTTTTAAAAATTCTTTATTTCTTACATCAAAATCACTATCTCTCAACGCCGAAACCATCTTCTGTATGTTGCTTCTGATAGAGCATCATCACCATATACCTCGACAAGTATTCGATGCGACTCTCCAGCACTTTTCTTCAAATCAAAACAAATTATTGGTGCTTACCGTAAATAAAATTTTAAAATTCGACATTGTAGTGTACGATTTAAAAGGAAAAAAAATGTAATTTCATTATTCTGACACTCGCTTTAGTTGTTTGAACCACGGTAAAACCTTTTCCTTATATGTTAGCAAGAATATAAACTTTTTGATCGCACAAAAGCTTAATACTTAATCTTATCAACATGTTGCTAGCATTAAGAAACATGTAGCCAATCAAATGTTTATAATGTAAAAGAGCAAACCAACATAAATATTTACTAGACCCTATAGGATTTTTCCGGAAATTAAATATGAAAAGATTTTCGTAATATTCATTGTTTTTTTCAGTATAATACGAATGTAAAATGTACTAACATTTAGCAGAAGAAATTTAATTAGTACAGTACATACATGTATGTTGGTTATAGTGGCAATCATGTTTTATAATTTTTTTGATTGTCAAGAGCTTAAACAAGCATTAAAGTTTACTTATACGTGTTTTCCCATTACACCCTTTTTCTGATTGCTAATAGAGGTTTCTTTACAACGAAAATTGAACAACTCGTTCATTTTGATTGAACCTCTGAACTTATTATACAAAAAGTGTAGCAAAAATAATTAATTATTAAAAAAAGAGAAAAGAAAAGTGAGTGGTGATAATTTTTTTTATATCTCGTCTGTTTATCCTGGAAATATTTAAAAGGAGGTATAGTATCCATCAAATAAAGTGGCATTAACATTATTTTAAGATAACCTAAAATTTTCTTGTGAAGTGTAGTGTACGAAATTTCAATTATTGGCCCGGACTTTTCTTGGAGTCTATTGGGTTATACTCGGGACGTCCTAACGAGGAGGTAAATACCCAGAAAAAAAGGAATATCTATAGGCATTGACGCATTTTCTTTTTTAAACAGGTCCCGGGAATTCTATTTTATTCTAATTTTTTCTTCAATTTAATTTGAACTCTACGAGCCGGAAAAAAACTGTAATTCGCTGAAGTAAAACCGTTAATGACAGTTATGTAACAGTTTTACCTCTCTACAACTTGCTTTATCTATAATTTTCATAAATATGCATAATATAGTTTTCTAAAATAATATTTCATATTAAATTATATCCATTGTTTCTAGAAAATCCATTTGTAAAATCTTTTACATATAATGAGTATTTTTCCAATCTATTTTTGTTAATTAAAATTATTTCTAGAAATTCCATTTGTAAACTTTCTTTTCTACAGAGTCAATTTTCAATCTAGAATATTAAATTTTATTAAATTTTATTAAATCTAAAATGCTACATTAATTCTATTATTTATATTTGTTACAATAACTGACATGCCTACTGTAGTGATAATTCCAACACAATCATTACTATAGTTTAGTCAATCTTTCGATTTCCATAATTCCGTTTTGTTTTTCATGTGTACATATAATATATACATAAAATAGAAAAAAAAGGAATAACAAACAAAATGCATTGTGATAATCACTTACAGTTGTAATGATCACGCAACACGTCTGGATCAAACCTTTTTCATATTAAATTTGATTTTATTAATTTTTGTTTGTATAATGTAATTTTTCCTTTAAAAACGTTTATAATTAGTATCATTAAGAACATTTATATCTATTCTATTGAAATATTGTAAGAATTTTAAGTGCAAGCATTATATACGGCATAATTATCTAGAGCAAATTAATCAAATTTTTTTATCAAAATTTCAGAAAATTCTACAACAGCAACAACCTTATGTACCTCGAAATCTTGAAGGCCTTCCAGAAATCGATTACAGATATGTGTGGTGAGTGCTAATTTTATGTTTCACCCTAATATTTAATATATTCATTAGTGATAATGATATCGAACATGTTTGATCAAACATAATCGATCGCTTAATTAAGTTGTTGTTATATATTTATAATCATTATCAATGATACAGTTGAAGAAAAGACAATTTAATTTATGCTTGAAATGCTTTCACTTAATTTGTCATTAGCTTAAATATTTTTTTTATAATTCTATTCATTCTTTTTCCTAATTTTATGTATAAATCCTAAGTTAATAATTATGTATGAATAATTGAAGTATACAGTGTTTCCGTAGTTCAGTATTAATTTAGGTGCATTAGATTATTTGTGGTCCTAATAAAATGACGTGACGGTTAGTGGCGGGTTTTGAGACAGGCGTATCAATAATACCAGATACCGCTTTTAAATTGATTATGTCAGTAAAATATGTGTTTTTGTATTTAAATTTATTTTGCTATCGTTACAAATGACTGTAATCGGGAATTTGTTTTTTTATAACATTACAGTCATTTCCAGTCCATTTAGAGTAAATTATACCTAAAAATAGGGAGTCTTTAATAAAAAAAAAACATATTTACATGAACAGGGTTTTGTTATTGGAAGGATCTTACCCACACGCCCGACTGTTTGCTACCGAATCAATGGCTCCGCAGTCCTTTCGTAACAATCTCTTACAACACTAATTCTTTTGATATAGTGTAATAATGCGTTTATTCGTCATGTCCCTTTGGATAGTTTAAATGGCGGTTACATGTGTACATTACAAATAGTTAATATGGCATGTGTTTATTACAACATCTTTAACACGACGAAAAAATATAATCTTGTATGTTTAAAGATTTGATTTATACGGAATATGTTTAACAGATGTCATCGCTAAAACAATATAAACAGTATTAAGGCTCGTACGCAATAAATGTTCCCTATGAAGTCATTTGTATCCAGACGCACACTTCATAGCAGTCTACCTGATACACATATAATAAAAATAATCATTATTGTACGTTATTAGAAAATTATTAGATTATGGTTTTAATTAATATTTTAATTAGTAAAGAACAAGAATGAAATATAGCGTGGCCGCCTGTTAAAAAAGTTCCTGCTGTTCAACGTTTAACATCATGTGAGAGAACACCCTTTAGAATATTAGCGGTTCTTTTTTATGTTTTGTTGTCTCTTGCATTATTTTAACATTCTTTTCAATACTAGTTAAAATTAAAGTATTTTTTGCATAGAAATCACTCTAGTTTCGACAATCAAAAAGTGAACATTAAACAGTGTGAACAAAGACAAAAGAAAAAGACAAACATAAATTGAAATTAAATGCAATCAAAACAAAAACAACAATTAAAACAAAACAATTTTGTAAATAAAATAACATATTGAATTTAATAAATTAGACAAATTAAAATTACAAAAACAACAAAACCAAAAACATTTTATTTCAAACAAAATTAAAGGAACAATTAAAATACGAACCAGCAACACATCAATCATTAAACATTTTTTGGTCACTTCGAACCGTATGCAGTGTAATTTACAAAAACAAAAACTTGCTAAAAAATTGAAAAAATATTAAGACACAAAAAATAAGCAACGGTTAAAAACAGTTAAATTTTTTGAGAAAAAATAGAATCCACAGGCAAAGTGGAAAAACAAAAAAGAACCAAACTTACAGCAAAAGACACAAGCAAGAAGAGACCCAAATTAGAGAGCAACAGCTTAAACAAAGACACAACAACGATAAGTAAGTACTAAAAATAATAAAAATAAGACAATAAAGAGAAACACAAAACTCTTTATTACAAGTATACGCTCTTATAAATTTTTGTCGCGGTTGAGTAAAAGAAGAAAGCGAAGTAGAAAAACGAAAAGGGTTACCACCCATACTTCTTTTGAAAAAATCACTGGGTAAACAAAATACCTTCACATTAACAATTAATCTTGAAATTAAGTATTATTTTTGATAATTCTTGCTGTGAAATCGCTAGCAGGGACTTTTTTGTTTAAATTTGACTCTTAATTTGATCGTTTTAAATTTTAATTCATCGGTAAACAATGGCACTTGATAAATTTGTAAATTGTACAAACGACCTTTTGGATTTTGAAATAGAGTATACACAAAATGCGGCCGAAAACAACATTCACTCTCTTGAAGTACTTCGGGTCGAACTGGATTCTTTATGGACACAAGTCAAAAGGACGTATGGAGAGTGTAGGGACACAAAAAAAGATTCCAAAGAAAAACCCATCGATAAAGATACGCTTCGTGATCGTTACAAAAAAGGTTTTTCTGCCTACAAAACGTGTTTAGGGTCAATTAATGCAGAAATTCAAGCCCTATCGAGTCCAAAGAAAGAAGAGCGGATTTCTGCTGTTGAAAATCAAGCACAGGAAAATCATGACATCTCATTTGTGCGGTTACCACCTTGCGATACGGACACATTTTATGGAGATTTTGTGACATGGCCTACTTTCCGCGATCTTTTTACAGCATTATACATAAATAATTCTAGACTTAGTAAAATTGAGAAACTTTTTCATCTGATACAAAAATCTGGAGGAGATGCTAGGAAAATAGTTTCAAATGCCCCATTGACAAATCAAGGCTTCGACATAGCCTGGAAAAACCTTGTAGCCCAATACGAAAATAATCGGATCCAAGTAAATGAACAATTAAAAATTTTATTTGACCTCCCGAACGTAGCTGAAGACTCAGGCTCATCGATTCAAAAACTTCAGCGAACAGTTAATGGATGCATTCAGGCGTTAAATGCTTTAGGCATAGAAACCACCACATGGGACCCATTCCTAGTATACATTTGCTCAACAAAGCTCCCTCGGACTCTTTTAAAGGAATTTGAAAATTCACTTAAGGAAATTACAAAAGTTCCGACTTGGGAAGAATTCAATACTTTCTTGACGCACAATTCTAAGACTCTAGAATCCATAGCGGCCATCACACAATCGAATTCAAAATTAGAACAATCCAGAAAGGATAATTTAAAGTTTAAGTCAAAACGAGTTCACACTTTTCACATAAACACAACCCAAAATGAAACTGGGTCGAAAAATATAAAACCTTTAAACACAAATAGGGCACAGAAAAATGACTCAAATTACAAATGCCAACATTGTAAGGAGTCTCACCAATTGTGGTCTTGCCCCAAGTTCTTAGAGAAGAACGTTAACGACAGAATTCACATTGTAAAGGTCACAAATTCATGTTACAATTGCCTCTCTATTGATCACAGTGTTAAGGACTGTAAAAGTAAATTCAGTTGTAGATTATGTAGACAAAGACATAACACTTTGTTACATAAGGGATCAGAATCCCATACTTTAGTTCCGAATTGTGACGCGACCCAATCTAGTAGGAGCATCGCAGCACAAAACACCAATATACAGTCCACATCAGCATCAAACTTCTCCATACCAAATATCACTTCCTTGACACTGCAAGAGAGCAAACATCTCGATCAATCTACCAATGAGAAAGAGACCTTGTTATTTACTGCAATTGTACTGATCGAAACTAGAGGCGAACAGTACCAGGCAAGAGCAATCATCGACCCTGGCTCACAATCAACTTTTATGTCAGAAAAGTTGAAAAATCGACTAAATTTGCCCACCAAACGAAATTTAGTTCATGTTACAGGCTTGAGTCAAACAGTTTCAGAGACTTCAACCAAAGCATGTTTATTCAATCTTTGCTCCAAGGTGGATTCACAATTTAAATTAGAAGTCTGGGCACCAGTCCTGAAGACTCTTCCATCTAATTTACCACCACAGACTTTAGATTTGCAACATTTCAATGAGACTGCTAAATTAGAACTTGCAGATCCTCAATTCAATCAAAGCAGACCCATCGACTTGCTTATAGGCCTAGACTTGGGCCACTCAATATATTGCATGGACACACCGATGCGGTCTATTGGATCCCTTTTGGCACAAAAAACAGTATTTGGCTGGATTGTGGGGGGACCAATTTCAACAACGACACAACCTAGTACAACAGTGTCATTACTCAACACTACGTCCCTTGACCGAATCCTCACACGCTTTTGGGAGGTGGAGGAAACCCCAAAACGGATTTTGAGGTCAGATGAGGACACATTTTGCGAGCACAACTTCATGTCGACAACACGAAGAAACGACACAGGAAGGTATATCGTTACCCTACCCTTTAAAAATAGCGAAGAAATAGGAACTTCGAGAAACATAGCTATGGCACAGTTCTTGAGAATGGAACGCATACTTAGCCAGAAACCCGAACTCAAAAAACAATACGACCAAGTAATTGTTGAGTACCTCGAGTTAGGACATATGAGGAAAATTTCTCCCCTGGAAATCAACACAAACCCAAATTATTACCTGTCACATCATGCAGTAATAAAACCCGAAAGGCTGACAACGAAACTTAGAGTAGTTTTCAACGCTTCGAGCCCGTCTTCAAACAAGAAGAGTTTGAATGACATATTGCATCCAGAACCCATACTTCAACAGGACTTGGTGCTTCTGATATTGAAGTGGAGATTCTTCCGTTTTGATACTCATTGATCCGAATCAAACCAAATATCAAAGGATATTATTTCGACAATCTGAAAAGGACCCAATTGAGGATTACGAACTCCTGACAGTGACTTTTGGAGTCAATTGCGCACCGTTTCTGGCCATTAGAACCCTTCTTCAACTAGCTGAAGATGTAAAATCAACTCACCCTCTCGCATCAAAAACTCTACAACAAAACATGTATGTGGATGATGTTTTAGCAGGTGGTCACACATTAATTGACGCCATCAAATCAAGAAAAGAACTTACAACAGTTCTAAAATCCGCTGGATTTGACCTGATGAAATGGACATCAAATGACCCACGAGTTATACAAGACTTACCAAATGAGACCCTATTACCTCTCGATTGGTTAAATCTGTCAGATAGCGCTGGAACAAAAACTCTTGGGATCAAATGGAACATTTCGTCAGACGCATTTACATTTACAGCACCAGATGTCAAATTAAAAGAAAACTACACGAAAAGAGAAGTTTTATCGACAATTGCCAAATTCTTTGACCCTTGTGGATGGATAGCTCCAATAATAGTTGAAGCAAAACTAATTATGCAACAGATTTGGTTGGATAAAGTCGACTGGGATGACATATTAAAACCCTTGACTTGTCTACAGTGGCAAAAATTCATAAAAAACTGCCCGACAATAAACATATTGAAAATTCCCCGTTGGATCCAATTTAGCCCGAATTGTAATGTGGAAATTCACGGTTTCAGTGACGCTTCAGAAAAAGCCTATTCTGCGACTCTTTATGTTCGAATACAAGCAGAAAACTCAGTATTCACATTTCTTCTGGCTTCAAAGACCCGTGTATCTCCCATTAAGCAAATATCTTTGCCCCGCTTAGAAATATGTGGATCCGTATTATTGGCAAATCTTGCATGTGGACTTATACCAAATCTTCAAATTCAAAATATCAAGGCATATTATTGGACCGACTCAACAATCGTGCTGTCCTGGTTAAAGAAACCCCCTTGCTCATGGAACACTTTCGTTGGAAATCGTGTTTCTGAAATCCTGGATAAGGTTGGAAATCAAAATTGGCAACATATCGACACAAAGGATAACCCAGCAGATGTAGCCAGCCGAGGATGTACTCCACAAGAACTGGAAAACCACAACTTATGGTGGTTTGGACCCTCCTGGTTAAAATTGCCTAAAAATCAATGGCCGATACCAACACAAACAGGTGATACAAATCTAGAAGCAAAAACTGTAAAAGCATTTACAACCACAACACGCAAAGACCCATTAAATCGATTTTCAGACCTATCACGAGCTTATCGAGTATTCGCTTATGTCATACGATTATGGAGAAATACTGGAAACAACCGAACCCATCTTCGCGTATCTTCAGCAGAAATCACCCGAGAAGAAATAGATTTAGTCAAACATCGACTCATCACATGGACGCAACAAAATCATTTTCCAGATGAGCAGAAACATTTGAAACTCAAGCAGAAAATATCCCCAACCAGCAGTCTTTTGACCTTAAATCCTTTCATGGATCACCATGGCATTATTAGAGCCAATGGGCGACTAGCGCAATCACCTGCATTAACGTACAATGAACGCTACCCAATATTGCTACCTCATAACTCGAAGCTATCACAGCTACTAGCGGAATTTACACATAAAATTACCCTTCATGGAGAAAACCAACTAATGGTTCGAGTCCTACG
Source organism: Sarcophaga carnaria (assembly GCA_958299815.1). NCBI lineage: Eukaryota > Metazoa > Arthropoda > Insecta > Diptera > Sarcophagidae > Sarcophaga > Sarcophaga carnaria. The sequence continues at coordinate 75,956,827 of OY283151.1, forward strand.
CACAGAATATTGGATATTCAGATTGAAACCCTTGGTCAAAAGCGTAATTTACAACTGTAAAACGTGTGTTTTGTACAAAAAACAGACGCAAAATCAAATCATGGCTTCATTACCACCAGAACGTACAACATTATCAAGACCCTTTGCTACAACTGGATTAGACTACGCAGGACCTTTTGACATCAAAAATTTTACAGGCCGAGCTTGTCTTATTACAAAAGGGTATATTTGCATATTTGTATGCTTCGCCACAAAAGCTGTACATCTTGAAGCAGCAAGTGATTTATCGACCCAATCGTTCTTAGCAGCATTTTCCCGCTTCATAGGAAGACGTGGATGTCCCGCACTCATTTACTCAGACAATGGAGGAAATTTCGTCGGAGCAGCAGAACTACTAAGAAAAGACCGTCTAGAATTCATAAAAACTCTTCAAAATCAAGTGATCCGTCATTTTAGTCATCAAAATCTTAATTGGAAGTTTATTCCCCCAGGAGCCCCACACATGGGCGGCCTTTGGGAAGCCGGTGTAAAATCATTCAAACCGCACCTCAAAAGGATGATACCGAACATGAAATTCACATTTGAAGAGCTATCTACAATTCTTGCTCGTATAGAATCGTGCCTAAATTCTAGACCTTTAAGTCCTGCTAGCGATGACCCAAACGACCTTAATCCATTGACCCCTGGACACTTCCTTATTGGTAGTGTATTATTGACCCCAGCTGAACCAGATGTAAGCAACGAAAATTTGAATCTCATCAACCGCTGGAAACGCCTAAGGGTCATCTACCACTCATTTTGCCAAAGATGGAAGTCCGAATACTTGATTGAACTTCGACGCAGATATAAATGGAAGATTCAGAGGGACAACGTTAAAGTCAACGATCGGGTAGTCATTAAAAACAACAACTTGCCACCCAATGAATGGCTAATGGGTCGAATCATCAAAACCCATCTTGGACCTGACCAAAACTGTAGAGTTGTAGACATCAAAACAAAAAATGGAGTAATCACCAGACCAATTACAAAAATTGTGGTTTTGTTTGCAAATCAATATAACCCCTAACCATTTACATACACTAATATTGTTCTAATTTTATACTTACAGGTATGGCATCCCAACAATCTCAACACTCCAAACATTGGCAATTTTCTTGCAGTATAAGTTAACGTACATCATGATGCCATATCTGTCAACAACTTCATGAGGCTTTGCAACTTACCGACCCACAACCCACAAATAGGACCTTTTCAAAATCTGTGGTAAACTTCACCAAGTCATGGGGGCCGGAATGTTCAACGTTTAACATCATGTGAGAGAACACCCTTCAGAATATTAGCGGTTCTTTTTTATGTTTTGTTGTCTCTTGCATTATTTTAACATTCTTTTCATTACTAGTTAAAATTAAAGTATTTTTTGCATAGAAATCACTCTAGTTTCGACAATCAAAAAGTGAACATTAAACAGTGTGAACAAAGACAAATTAAATACAATCAAAACAAAAACAACAATTAAAACAAAACAATTTTGTAAATAAAATAACATATTGAATTTAATAAATTAGACAAATTAAAATTACAAAAACAACAAAACCAAAAACATTTTATTTCAAACAAAATTAAAGGAACAATTAAAAAATGAACCAGCAACACATCAATCATTAAACACCTGCTATCGGCTAAAATTTCATGAATAAATTAGAACAATAAAGAGATTATTTCAATAGTTACTCTTAATAAACTTAAATAAACATTCAAATATTATTCACTATGTTGATTGTATAAATTAATAGCAACATGTTTTCCCTTCGCGGTAAATGCTTACTTGACATAATAATTAGGAACTGCAGAAAAGTAGCCTTTGAAGTACATACTAAATTACATTACAAAACTTAAAAAAATTATAATTATATCCACATACATACATATTGTTACGTTTTTATCTTTTTACAAAAGTTTAAAATCGTAAAAATGTAAAGTTGTTCGTTGATTGCAAACAAAATAAAAACAAATATGTGTTTAGTTTTAATTAAACCCTTTATTGTTCGCACTACTTTTGTGTGCCACCTTTTACAACTTGATGAATCCAACAATAATTTGCTTTATTCGTTATTCTTCTTTACACTTCTGTTCGCGTACACACTAACAAATGTTCGGCAGATTTCTAAAACAACGATCTTCAAACCAGGACTGTTTTCTTCACACAACACTGACTAAATTCTTACTATTCGTTGCCCGCTCTGTCTTGCATTTTTATATGCCCACGTAATCAGTCTGATGAAGGTTCTTGAAGTCGAATGTTCGGGTTTCGCCTTCTTTAAAACTCTATCGCGACTTCATTGTTGTTTGTGTATTTTGTTCACATTGCTTGTTCTTACGTCCTCGCTTACTTTTCTATCCTCTTTCCTTTCATACTGATGTTGTTGGTTTACTTGTAATAAGTTCGTTGTATTTGTTTGTGTAGCTTTTGCTCATTTTAATGTTAAACGATGCACACCGTTTCCATTTTCGTAACAATATATATTTTTATAGACCAACAGTTGATCAAGAACTTCAATGATTTTCTCTTATCAATATTGTTCATGAATATCATACTCAACCCATCCTAAAATACTGATGACATAATCTTGCGAGATAACTTAACGTCCTCATACCGACGCATAAATTCGGGTGTAACAGTTTCAAACACTGCTCGCAATCATAAATTCGTTCTTTTTGTTTGAAGGCACGGGCGGCACTCACTGTTTTCTCTTACTCAAGTATGCATACATTGTACGACTCAGCTATCTCAGTCAATGTCGCTCTGCAGTCTTTACCGTAAAAGGATTCCTCAAAAATTTTTTCAAATATTAAAATTTCTTTATCAAAATGAATGTCCTGTTCAGTCACAGTACCGCGCTTCATACATTTTACGATCGCCAAAAACATCCCACCGAGAGAATATGAATAAATTCGAGGTTACACTTTATACATGAGTGGTCGGACCTACGTTTAAAGTCGACTTCGAACGACAGATGTTTTGAGAAAATCATTTTCCGAATGTATGTCGAATTTAGAACGATGAAAACTCACATGAGAACCACGAGAACCATTGCATCCCGAAAAAATAAATAGTTGGAATAGATTTCGGGTTGGAGTTATCATCGGTTCAAATTTCTTAGGGAACGACATAGGCCATCTCTGCCAATAGCGAGCACTATAGGTACATGATTACCAACTTTTTTAAAACTGAATTGAATTATCTGGTCTCTGAAAACAAGCGTGTTCAACATGTCGATGCTACGTGCCACACAGCTCATGCTCACGATACAAATGTATCCATGGAAAGCATTTATTGTGAATGAGACTTAATTTCTTTTTTATGTTGGGGATGACATCTGTCAAACATATTCAGTATAAATCAAATCAGTTAGCAAAGAACATTAAATTTTTCTATCGTGATAAAGATGACGAATTTTATACCAGAAAATGATAATTCGTGGAAAGCATTATCGAATGAATGCTTGCCGGTGCATATGGTTTGATCGGTTCAGAGAAAAGTAGAACGTGAAAGATCACCACAGTTTCTTGTGGCACAAGAAACAATTTTTGATCGTTTTTTTGAAGTCGCCGTAGTCTAGTAGGTAGTGTGTTGGCTTATTAGACGCAAAAGCCTGGGTTCGAGCCCCAGGCCAGGCATCAAAGACAAAATACAAAAAGTATTTTTTCGGCGACTTCCTCTCAGTAGATTTCTGGCAAAAACTCTGAGAGTAAATAAAAATTGCCATGAAAAGTTTTTCAATAAATAAAAATCTGTCGTTCGGAGTCGACTTTAAACTGTAGGTCCCAACACTCATGTATAAAATTAACACACACAACATAAGTGGTGTGAGAAACTAGGACGTTGTACAATGGGTCAATTCGACCTCCGGGTACTGTACTTGTCTTAATTGACAAGTACACGTCCTCTAACCTAACCTAACCTAACCTAAAGGTCAAAATTGGAAAGATGCAAAAGTTTGGAAATGAGTGCCACATGAATTGAATTACAGCCACATAGACAACAGAAAAACAATTTGTGTGACCACAGAAAATCAGTGTTGCATTGAATTGTTATTGACGATGAAAAATTTTCAAAACCCTAAAAGTAAAAATTAAGGGGTTAGGCTGCAAAACTAGATCGATTCGGCAAAGAGACAAAGCTATTTGTGTGGTGGTACTAAGATCCAGTGAAACCATAAATACACTTCGCTGCCTACAACAAATATTTTTGAAACATGTATTGATCAAAAAATGACCGGAATGCATGGCAGGATAAATGTGCAACATTAAAATGCACCTGCACACAAAGCAAATTGGGTTCAGGATACAAGCATTAGACTTTATTTGAAATTTTTTTTTTATAAATATTCATTTTTTATTTTCATAAAAAACTTTAATTTCATATTTCTACTCCTGGCATAATAAGCCAGCAATCCTCAAGATATTGCCTTTTGAATATTTAAACCTTCTGTAACAGTGTAATTATGTTTCTTAGAAACGTTTTTATATTGCTAATGTACTTCTTTATATTTGTGTTTTTCTGTTTCAATGTTTCAATTCATTATTATTTCTCTTTTCTTATTATTATTATTATTATTATTATTATATTATTTATTTATTTACAAATTTAGCTTATAATTAAAATTATAAGATAAAGAATACTAAGAGCAATAGCATCTGAGGTCTATAAATAAAAAGTAAATGTAAAATTCATAATTGACTTCGAAAAAATATATTCCGTTTTAAAAATGAAAGAATTTAATAAAGAATTTCAAATAATGAAAGAACATAAACCAAAGGTCATAAATTCACATACATACATAACATACATAATTGGTCATTACAACTCTTCAGCCAGGATTACTACCTAGCTTCTCATACCAGTAATGTTATGTGTGTTAATTTTATATATGAGTAGCGGGACGTACACCGTTTATAGTCAACTCCCAACGACAAATTTTTGAGAAAATTTTTTCATCAGAAATCTGCTATGTGTTAATTTAATACACGAGTGGTGGGACCTACAGTTTAAAGTCGATTCCAAAAAAGAGATCTTTAAGAAACTTTTCAGGGCATTTTTATTCACTCTCTGAGTTTTTGTAAGAAATGTGTTGAGATACAGTCACCGAAGAAATATTTTGTCGTATTTCGTTTTGCTAGAGATGTCTGATATGGGGCTTGAATCGTGGCCTTACGTCTAATAAGCCAACACACTATCTAGTGAACTACGGTGGCTATACGTAAAGTACATGCACATATTAATATTCAGCTAAAAAATTGATAAAAAAATGAGATATTTTTCTGTTTCTTAAGCATACAATTTCACCCCATTCACTAGAGTTGCATACTTTATCACATTCGCCAAGAAGTCCCATAATCGACATGAAAGCACCAGCCTATATGAGAGGTATAATTCGTTTTCGGTCGGATTTAAGTGCTGTAAGTAAGTAGTTATGATAGAGTGCAGAACTTTTTTAAATTTTATTTTTTGAGGCCAACATTCAGGAGATGACCCCTTTTCATGCAGTGCATTGCATTGGAATAGAGGAAAGATAGTTTATAGTAGAAAGAAAAGAGGGGACAATGACTAGTGTATATACCTAATGACTATTAATAAATACCTTTGTCACTTTTTTCGAGGATTGCTTTTTCGTAATAATTCTCACTTTCTTTTTTCTATCGCGGATATTCACATGTCACCAGGGATTCTGGTGGGCCATGGCGCATGGCCTCGTTACCTGAAGTTTAGCACCTATAATTCGTGCATCGTATTAAGATAGCAAGTTTCTTGAAGTAGCTCCAATAAGCATTGAACTGAATTTTCATGCCCAGAATATCAGTAGGTTCTGACTATCCTATATTAACACTATAAAGACGCCGTAGTCTAGTCAAATAGTGTGTTGACTTATTATAGACGTGAGATCACTATTCAAACCCCAGGTCAGACATCTCGATCAAAACGAAATACGAGAAAAATATTTCTTCGGCGACTTCTTTTCAGCGGATTTCAGGCAAAAACTCTGAAAGTCTATAAAAATGGCTGTGAAAAGTTTCTCAAAAACTCTGTCTTTTAGAGTCGACGGAAAATGAATGAAAAAATTACTAACATCCGTATACCACGTACAATGATCTGGCTTCTGTTTCAGCGTTTTTCAGAAAAATAAAAATTCAATTATTTTGTGTATATTTGAAGTTTTTTTTGATATTTTTTTCAACATAAAAGAATAGTTGGAATAATTAAAAAATTATGCATATTTATGTGCATCTCGTTCTTTATTGCGACTTTAAGGAAAAAGAAAGTTATCAATAAATATTATAAGCAGGATTTTATATTTTATAGAAGCATTATTAAAGTCAGATCTATTTGGATGCGCCTTTTTGTGTGGGGTATTTTAAATACTGTTAATTGTGTTAAAAATCTTCGTTAATATAAATTCCATCACAAATGATATTCAAATTCATTCATTGCTTAGTTTAAAATTCCATTGTCAATATCTAAAGGTTCATGTGAAACCCAAATCAACCGTCAATTAATTCCTTTTACAAAAACTAACCCCACCTGTGAACGTATGGTCGATCATAATATTCAAATTAAATATCGCTTATGCCGCGTACATACAAACTTTAAGGTATATGTAGCTGGCCTGTGTTCAGATTAACTCGAAAATATTCAGGATTCCTGAAAATGAGTGAAAATTTGCTTAAAAATGTAAACTTTTTACTTTACCTAACCGCACAACAAATCCAAAATATGTACATATGTAATAATACAGCCAGCACACATACAGCAGTATGTTAATGAAGTGTTTGTTAAAATCTAATATCCGTGTATATTATATGCAAAAGTCAGTCTTGCTGGGCTGATGAACTGCATGAACAAAATTTTGGATAATTTTGCAAAATATTTACTTCCATTAACCCTAAACCCGTAAATATTTATGAACGTGATTTTTTTTTCGTTATCAGCTTAAAAATGGTATACAAAATATTGCTGGATGTTATTTCACATACTTCTTAAGTCTATAATCGTATGCGTGAGTTTAGTTAGTTATACTTTGATAATATTAGTAATATGTTTGTAAATATGTAAAGGTACACATTCGTGATATTAATGTCCTTTAACTTCCTGTATAAAAATTTATGCAAATTTGTACAAGCATATGTACCTACGTATATAACGCAATTACAGTGAACATTATAATTGAACTCATGTTCAAATTAATAAAAAAATTTTACAAAATATGTTACATAAAATTGTTGTAAACAGCATACATTGTATGTAATATATACATATGTATAATTACATACAGTGCGTGCAAGTAATTATGGACAATATTTATTCAATGAAGTAGTAATCAATATTGTAATTATTTTAGAGGTAATATTTATTAAATAAATCGTTAAAATATAAAAATATTCATCCAATTCTTCTCAAATAAAATTCTTAATTACATTACCGTTTACCATTAACATGTTTTTCTTTGTGGTGTTTTTTCATAACAAGTAAATTAAATTAAGCAGACACTAATTAAGGCTAGTGATAAGTAGGTAGATAGGTAGATAGTTATGTAAGGAAGAGGTCCCACTTAGACCATCATTTATTCCCATTGCGATATCACGATAGAAGTCCCATAGTCTAATAGGTAGTGTGTTGGCTTATTAGACATAAGGCCTCGGTTCAAACCCCAGGCCAGACATCAAAACGAAATATAAAAAAATATTTCTTCGGCGACTTCCTCTTAGCAGATTTCTGGTAAAAACTCTGATAGTAAATAAATTGCCGTGAAAATTTTCTCAAACATCTGTCGTTCGGAGTCGACTTGTCGACTGTGGTATATTTATGAAGAGTTCTGATATATAACTTTCTTATGGGCTGCCTGACCAGTGCAGCGTTTTTCAGGCAGATGTCATGGCAATTTTGAAAGTATCACAATGCTTGTTGGGTGCAATTAAGTCCCTAACGTTCGTTTTTGACAATTAATACCGAGGATTTCTTAAAAAATATTGCCAGACTGCTAAGCACGTATGGATAAAAAGAGAATCGAGCCACTTCTGCGCTTAAATAGCTTGGCCACCAATCAAAATAACAAATATTACACGCCATTATCTTTTGGTACCTACGCCTAAGGCCTCGGCGCTCCGACAAATGACAGCTGAAGAAGCTGTGGGTCTGAGGAGGACGACTTCACTGACTTTCTTGTCATGAAGAGGCGTATAATTTCGACATTTTATTGTTTGGCACCTTTGTCTGAATCCTCTAATATAAAGATTGTTGCAATAGTAAGATTTACCTTGAACTCAGATAGGTTTAATCTAGGGGGTTTTCTCTAGGGGTTAACGCCGGGTTGAATTGATTGTGATATCATACATAACATACATAATTGGTCATTACAACCCTTCAGTCAGGATTACGACCTAGTTTCTCATGCCACTTATGGTGTGTGAGTTAATTTTATACATGAGTGGCGGGACCTACAGTTTAAAGTCGACTCTGAACGACAGATTTTTGAGAAAGTTTTCGTGGCAATTTTATTTGCTCTCAGAGTTTTTGCCAGAAATCTGTTGAGAGGAAGTAACCGAAGAAAATTTTTTTTTCATATTTTCGTTTTGATGCCTGACCTGGGGTTTGAACCCTGGCCTTACGGCTAAGAAGCCAACACACTACCTACTAGACTACAGCGACTACTTGTTGAAAACATATTGTTTTATTTGATTTAATTTCGAATTTTTAGATTGTGTTAGAATACCAAATATATCAAAGTCTTTACGTTGTTAAGTTTTGTCAGACACTGCATGTGTATTTCGTGTTAAAGAAAAGTTTAATATAACAAACATATTTCTTTACAGTTTATAACATCTTCTAAATTATAAGGTTCGAAAGAAGCAAACTAAAGTTTATTTTAAAGTATATGTTTTACACAGTTGTACAGTAATGATTGTGACTTAGTACAAGATAAGCACAACAACTTTTCCTTTTCAGTTAAAAAAATGCATTTACAATGTATGTTTCAGCAGTACAATGATTTACAAAAGCATAGTTTAATATAGGGCCGGCGTTGCGATATTTTTAAAAGAGCTAACTTTATTTTATCAGTAAGTTGTAATAGTGAAAAAAGTAGAAGGTGACTAAAGTCAGCTGAACTCTAATGGCCTAGCGCGCTAATAGCCTAGCACATTACCCACTAGACTACCAGGGCACCCAGCATTTGAATATTTTCTTATGAAAAAGAAATTTTATCAGCATATATCTGCATGTTGAATGCACAATTGTTAATGTGAAAGTGTAAAATACTGGGTGTCAGTTTTCTAGAATTTGGTTGGCATCCATAATCTCTTTTTTGTTCTGTATGTATATAAATGTTCTGTTCTGTGTATACATATATAAATGATCTACCAGATGTTTTGGTGGACCGTCAGGTTCATATGTATGCTGATGATGTGCAGGTTTATTCCAGTACTCGTCAGGAGAATATTGATTTTTGTTTACACTCTATTAACCGTGATTTGGAGAGAATTAACACTTGTGCCTCGGCAAATGGACTGTGCATCAATCCCTCAAAGTCCAAATGTATTAAGCTTTCGAAAACCAATGGGTCGTTGGTCATACCTGAATTGAGTATCAGGGGGAATCGAATTGACTTTGTCAAGTCTCCAACCAATCTGGGCATTGTCTTTAATGACAGATTATCGTAGTCTAGCCATATAAGTGTTGTTGCTAGCACAACTTACAGCATGCTTCGAAATTTATGAGCTGTCTTAGATTCAACTCCTTTTGCCATTCGTATGCAACTTGCTAAAACATATTTAATTCCAGTGCTTTTATATGGGTGTGAAATCTTCGCAAACTGCGATAGTAATGGCAACCGGAAACTCAACTTGGCATACAAAAATATAGCAAGATACGTCTTTCTTAAATGTCGTCGGGATCATATTTCTCATTTAGCGTACCTGATATTTAGTGTGAAATTTTATATTCTTTTGAAAATTAATTGTCTCATTATATTCCATAAAATTGGTAACACGCAACAGCCGAAATATTTATTAAGCCGAATTAAGTTTGCTAGATCTTTCCGGTGGTGGAAATGTGTCTAGTCAAACCTTAGGGCAAGCAGAGGTCTCTGTCCTCGAGATAACACACCAGAATCCTTATAATAATTCTAGTGAATTTTACTTTCTTATTTTCATAGACTTTTGGCACTTGCCTAAGAAAAGAGCAAATAACAGTTTGCGAAAACAAATTAAGAACTTTTGAAGAAAATACTCAAAAATGTTAGACACTGTTTTTAATAATGGTGAAGAAGAGCTTTTAAACATTAATTAATCACATATATGTTGATAAATTTATTATTTGCTTTGGTTCAAATAAAAATATTTTTTCTTGCCTGTTGACAATGAATTGAATCTTTTTGCATGACTTATAAAACGAGCGAAAGCATTGAGAAAAATTAACATCGAAAGAATTTATTGTTTTCAGTAAACTTCAGCATACTTTTTTTAAAAAGTCTGTATGAGACACCGTTAAACGTTCATTTCAAAAGAAATGTTCGAATTATTAACCTTCGATTAGATTGGTTATTTAAAAAGAAAATGCAAAGATAGTTAAACTTAAATGTACATCCATATGTACATATATGTATGTAATGCGTCTCAATTTAATAAGGTCACTTCTATTTACGAAATATGTCGTAAAATATAAGTTTAATCGATTAGGTTCCTTTTGATGATTTATTTATCTTTCCATTTACTTTTCGGAAATACTATACTGTTACGTCTTTATCTTTTTAAAAACGTTTAGAATATGAGTTCATTGATTGCAAACAAAATAAAAACAAATATGTGTTTAGTTTAAATTAAACTCTTTATTGTTCGCACTACTTTTGTGTGCCTCCGTATACAACTTGACGAATACAACAATAATTGCTTGTTCCCTATTCTTATTTGCTTACAACGCATATCTTTTCAATGGCGATCTTCAAACCACGACTATTCTCTTCACACGCAACGCGTCTTCACACAAGACTGACTGAATTCTTACTACTCATTGCCTGCTTTGTCTTGCCTTTTTATATGCCCACGTAATCAGTCTGATGAAGATTATTGAACTCGAACGTTCGGGGTTTCGCCTTCTCGAGGACTTTATTGCTACTTCACTGATGTTTGTGTATTTGGTTTACATTGCTTGTTGTTGCGTTCTCGCTTAATTGTCTATCCCCTTTTCTTTCATACTGATGTTGTTGGTTTATGTGTAACAAGTTTGTTGTATTTATTTGAGTAGCTTTTGCTAATTTTAATGTTAAACGATGTACACCGTTTCCATTTTGTTAACAATACTTGTATACACTATGATTGTTGTTGTGTAATTTATGCTACATAATTCATATTCCAGTGCTTCATAATTATAAGGACATTTCATTTATTTTCGTTATAAAGAGGCGAAAATAAATATTCTAATAAAAATAAAAATATAAATAAAAAACTAAATACACTATTTTTTAAACTACTGATTAAATTTTTAGTAGTAGTAGTTATGGAAAATTAGATATTTGAATTGCTTCAATTCAGAAAAGCCGTTGTGGTCATTTGAGCGATGAAATATTCTGTATATGATAGCATCAATAGATAGATAGTTTTTAAAAATGTAAAAACATAACAATATTAAAAAATGTTTACCCAATTATCGTTTAAAAATTGCACTAGGAACGCAGTGTCCCTTTTAGGGGACTTTACATTGAAAGTCACTTTACATGCGTGGTAATACATTTGGTCATAATTTTTTACGTCAATTGAGTCATTATACTTATTCACAAATAATGACACACAAAAAATAATAATAATTTACATCATATTTAAAATATTCAATTGTTTTACTCAGTTCGGAATTCTCGTTTTTTTCACAAATTGATATTCCATATTTTGCAAAAGATACAATACCCAGATCGCATTTTTTTTTTTGCCACAATGTAATAAATCTTGCTTCGTTGGAAAGTCAGTAACAACATATATTTGTACTTGCTATTTAGAAATTCAAATATTTTGAATGTGGTACAGTAAAAAATTCGAGAGTCCCTTATAAGGGTCTCTGCCCATTAAAGGGTGAAATGGAAAGAAGAGAAGCGCTTGAAAATAATTAAAATATTTTATATGCCAAACTTAAAAAAATCAATATTGCGTTTTATAGGGATGTTGTATTAAACCAATTTTTTTTGTGAATGAAATCGAAATGCCCTTTTGGCGATTTTTTACAATTTAAACTTTCAACCGTTTCCACATCGAATATTTCGTGTATATTAACGTATTAAATTTTTTATGCAAATTATGTCTTAAATTTACGAATTTTTTCTTATTATTGAGGTTACCATTGGGGTAATTAAAATAAATATAAATTTTATAATAAATTTGACAGGGCTAACTCGTATTAATGCAGGCTTAATTGTTTGCAATACCCTAGGTGTCACTGTTTTTTGTTTAGATGTTCGAGGTAACATTCTCTGGTAACCCCAATCACGTAATAAAAAACTAAATTCCGGTTTTTGTTATTTATTCAGTCGAAAGACATGGATGTTTTTGTCATATATTTTATGTTTAAATATTTTCAGCACGTAGTAAACTTTTTATTATTTTGCCGCAACCGTAAAATTTTGCATGCAATTAATCATTATTATAACATTCCTCTTATAGGTGAGTTAAAACACGAAGCTCTTATTTGCATTATTAAAGTGGTTTCGTTAGTTTTAAATTAATTTTATTAAAAACTAAAATTTAAATTTTTAAAACAATGGAAAAATTTAACAATTTGAAGGAATATTCGGTGAGATTCCGGTACATAAATTCCAATTAAGAAAGAAATGTAAATATAAATAAAATTAAGGCGGTTAAGACTAATTTGTGGTTTTTATTAGTGGCATCTATCGATATCGATACAAATATGGTTTGACATCTGATAATGTGAAATTGTGTTGACATTTCTTTTAGAGATTTGCAATGAATAGTTTTTTCGCTACTCATAAGCACTCATTAAAAATGACTCAACAATATTGAAATTTAACTACTCTGATTCATTCGTACTCCTTAAAACGTTGATTTATAAGTACAGGTTGCAATGAATATGAGTACGACGTTGACATCAAACTCATACACACTCGAAATATGTTTGATTCATAAGACTACTCATTCAGGTTCATAACTTTAGAAAAATTCTTATAAAGTGTTCGATGACTCGAATCATTCATCAAACTTCATTCATCATCTTAATTATTGTTTATTTACAAATTCTTGTGATTCTTGTAAATGTTGAGTCATGGAGAGTTGAAATCAACAACATCATACATGTTGTTAAGTATGAATATCATTAGTACTTCAAACATTGAATATGAGTAGTATAAGTATGATATTAAAATAACTTAGAATGCGTACAACTATCAGAAATTATGAGTATGATTAGATTCTACTCATCTTTTTGAATACTCATTGCTGATTTCTGATTTCTATCCAGTAAACTTTGATAAGTCAAATTGCAGAACTTTTTAATTAATTAAAAAAAATATCTGAAGTTCATAGTACACTTCGTCCTCTTTATGTTTCAAATATTTAGAACTATATCAACAAGACTAAGAAATATGACTACCTAAGAAAATATTACTGCTGCAAAGCAAAATCTTAACAAGACGAATTCGTCGTTCTCAACGCTTAATCTATTGTCCTTTGATCACATAGAGAGTTTCACGAAAGGATTTTGGTATATGTACCCATAAAATACAGCCCGTATAAGAATTGAAGCCAAATGACCATTGTTTGGGTCGTATTTTTGTTAATTGGGCTCATTTGAATCTAACCAAAGTTGAGTTTTTTCGTCAAAAAATTCTTTTTAGTGAATTTTCTCATTTCTAGTCAAATGACGAAATTGCCGTATTTGAAACGACGTTAATCCTCGATCATTTAAAGAATTATTATTACGTTCATTAAAATTTTCTATTTGGTGTGTTTGAAACGCTGAAGCCGTCAGCGTGCTCTTGAGCCAATATTTATTGGAAAAGGTAGTAAAAAAGAAAATAAACAAATAAAGAGTATAACACGGTTAGATAACCAAAATTCTTGCATGGCATTGAAGACTGTGTAAGTGAGTTTGCATAGACTATTATAACCCGATGAGTAAAAACTTTAATCTTTAACTTTAAAACTTAAAAATAACAACTCGAGTACGTAAATGATAGAACACTTTTTTTGTATTAATGCCCAGCATTCATGAGCTCAAGATTCGAATATTTTAGGGCTAACACTACTGTACCCGATATAGCTCATCTCAGAGAAGTAGAGAGAAAGCAAATAGGTAGGTTATAAAAGATACAAAATTTCTATACCTTAATGGCTAGGTTTGACACTTTATTGACCTCCTTTTCTCTAACCTACCTACATTTTGTTGTGCATTTGGGTATTAATGAGAGCATTTTTCACTTTTGTGCTTTTCATCTAGAGATGCAAGCTGAATATGCATTTAAAAATCCGTATATCGAAACTTTCAAAAATAAAAAAGGAGCAACATAAACGTAGATCATCGTAGTCTATAAGGTAGTGATTTGGCTCATTAGACGAGAGACCGTGGGTCAAACTTCAGCTAATGCATCTCGAACAAAAAGAAATATGAAAAAAATATTACTTTTTATTATTACTGATTTCATCTCAGCAGTCTTCTGGCAAATACTCTGAGGGAAATTCTTACAACTTGCCGTTAACTAAAGCCTGTATTTTAATGGGCAGATAACTTGATTTTTATTATTATGAGTACACAATAAGATAAAAATGAGCGTTAAGCTAAAGATAAGATCATCCTACCCTTAACTTTTAAAGTTCACTTTATTTTTGAACTTGCCATAGTATACATATGTATTAGTTTCAATATGGCAAATTCAAATATAAACATGAAAAATAAAAGTTTGTATATTAAACTCCCAGGTCAGGCATATACAACTAAACGAAATAGAAAAAATATTTCTTCGGCGACATCCTCTCAGCAGATTTCTGGCAAAAACTCTGAGAGTAAATAAAATTGCCATGAAAAGTTTCTCAAAAACCTGTCGTTCGGAGTCGATTTTAAACTATACATCTCACCACTCATGTATAAAAATAAAGGCACACAACATAAGTGGCGTGAGAAACTAGGTGGTAATCCTGACTAAAGGGTTGTAATTACCAATTATGTATGTATGTATGTATGTATGTACGTATGTATGTATATTAATAGTTTTTCGAATTAAAATGTACATTGGCGTATTTATTATATTTATTTTAAAACAAAAAATGAAAAATCTACAACCTCAATACATAAGTTTTATATAAAAAAAGGAACAAACATAACAAGTAAGAGGGCACGTAGTTGCCACTGCGTTTTTAAACCACATGTTTAATTCAGCAGCGTTATCGACATTGCTCCGGCATTGCCATATTTTTGGAAAAGTTAATTTTATTTTATCTGTAGGTTGTAATAACGAAAAGAAATTAAAGGTGACTTTAAAGTTCACCTTAGCTAAAGTTACCTTTAACTAAACCCAACTTTAACTGCAAGTTATAATAATGGCCCTAAGAGTAATTAAAATTGAAAAGTTTCTCAAATATATCGTTCGGAGTTGACAATAAACTGTAGGCTTGCCGTCGCTCATGGATAAAATTAACCTACACAAGCTGATGTGAGAAGCTAGATTGTAATACTGAATAAAGGATTGCAATAACCAATCAAATAAGTAAATAATACACGTAGATCAGAAATAAATTGTTAAAACATAAAATTTGTACAATGTACAAAAAAGCATTATTTTTATTTTGCACGCTGCCTTCATCTTTTACGAAAATTATAAAATCGATAATAATTACTTACAACAATAACATCGCTTAGAGCCGGGCTATATACATGAGTGACAAATTCATATACATTGGCCTTTTCTGAAATCTACGCGAACGTTGTTTATTTTTGTGTGCGCGTTTAAATGGATCATGGATCAGATTTATGAAGGTTTATTCTACACCACTTTCTTTAGCGTGATATTGTTATTTTATGTCACGTGTGTGGTAGTAGAAATTTATATGAAGTTCAAAATAAATAAGAAGAAATTAAATAAATAAACCTTAAATTTTCATATAATTTGTCCAGTTCATATGTTTTATAAGTCTTTGTTTAACTGTATTTGTATGTGGAACTCGTTGAGTCGAAATTAAATTTGTTGGTTGCTTTTTTACATTGGCAGAAACGAAATCGAAATTTTGTTCTTTTCATATTTTCTTAAATATTTATCATATAGAGTAAGTAATAAAATTATTTCTTTCCTTGACATTCTTCTAAACAACATTTCAGACAGATTTTAAGTACATATGTTTTGTTGTCTTCTTTCAGTTTTTTGTACTTTTTAACGTTGCTTGAAAATTTATCGATACAAAATTCGATTTCTTCGGAAAATTTTTTTCTGTTCGTTCGTATTGATATTATATAAGTTACTGTTGTATTTGACTATTTTCTCGTCCTATTCAATTTCTTCTAAAATGTCCCTTTTATAGAGTCAAAGGTTTCAGACAGCTTAGTTAATCTTATTTGTGAAGGGCTGTCGTATTCGATTATCTTCTTTTGATGTAGTAGGCTGAAACAATATAGATTATAAGCAGTTTTTTATGACAATTTTTTTTAATATTTCTCAATTTTCTAACAAACGTTATCCTAAAGACAGTAGTTAAATAACTTGTGTGTAGTTCAAGTCGTCGTGACAGCCGTCATTGTCTAGTAGGTAGTGCGTTGGCTTATTAGACATAAGGTGAGATATCTCCAGACAAAATGAAATGCAAAATATTATTTCTTCCGAGACTTTCTCTTAGGAGCCCATGAAAAGTTTCACATAAATCTGTTGTTTGGAGTGAACTTTAAACTGTAGGTCCCAGCACTCATGTATAACGTAAGTGGTGTGCACAACGTAAGTGGTGTGCAAAACTAAGTCATAATCCTTGCTTAAGTGTTGTAAAGACCAATTATGTATGTAGTTCAAGCTTTCTTGTTAAAAATATAAATGTTAGGCTGTTTACGTTCCGTTGCATTTAAATAACAGTTGGTGTTACGAATTCTTCACTACAAAGTCTTAATCATAAAACTTCCACCAACGTTTCCACCAAGCAGAAGAGTAAGTTTTAAATCTCTGATTGCTTCTCTGCTGTTATTAATACTCTTTAGGCAGTCACTTTCAGAATTATGTAACTAGGTAAACAAGGCATAAAAGGAGATGAATGTTGTTGCTTTTACATCAAAATGATAATGTTTCGTAGAAGCTTTGTTAAAAGCTAATTTGGTTTCAATAAAAACGGTAAACATAAAAGACACATACTAAATAAATGTTTGTAATTTTTCCAATAGTTTAGGCTATCGATTATAGTAAAAAAAGCAACTGCCACCCATATAAATAAATATTTATCCCTCAAATGGATTGTAATTTTTCGATATAAATTGATGAATGAAACTAAAAGAAAAAAAAAAACACTAAATAAACTGGAAAATAAATTTATTGTGCAAATATATACGCTTTTGTCGTTGGTTTTTAGCAAAATTATGCCGAAAAATCATAAAAAAGTAGTGACCATAATTCTTTTTCCACAAATGAATACCTCATGTTTGACGTTACTAAGTGATTTGAAGGATATGCTGCTTCCACACTGTGTCAAGTATACCACACATAAATAAACACTTTATATACAAGTTTAGCAGACATTTAAAAATTATCGAGTGTTTGACAGTTTAACGGTCCACATATTTAAGGATTAAGTGATTTGCAATGATTGATTATAAAGTGTTTTATGTATTATTGAATTTTATCAAAGATTTTGTCTAAAGACTCTTCCAAGCAAAAGGTAAAACTTAAGTAACCATAAGAAAAAGAAATGGTCAATAAAGCTCAGAGGTATAATATCCTTCGTTTTGAAAAATTTTATCATTCAAATACAGTAAAAAACTCCTTAAAATGTAAACACATACATACATGTATGAAATATTTTCCTTGAGGTATAAATTTTGTAAATACCTAGGTTTTTTCTAGTTTTTGATCACATTCACTGAATGGATGTACGATGAGTAAAAAATCGTTCTAAAAAGCATTCTAAAAAACAATTGCAACCAAAGTGCGGAAGAGTTAAGAATTCGTAATGACTACAGGGTGCGACAGTCAAAATACACCCAGCTGATAACAGTGTAGGTTTTGAGTTTTATTGAGTAGAACTCAAAAATTTTTTTTATATTTCTCGAACCCTCCAAATTTCTTTTATTTGGCACAAACTGTATTTTTAATCTTTTCACACAAAATTATTGATTACCCAAATATTGTTTAGCCTATTTTCAAAATCCAGGTTTTTTGATAAGAGGAGAAATGACACTTTAAAACGGTATACATAAACATATGGTTCAAACTTAAATGTTATGAGATTTGATCAGGTAAACTTGGACAAAATTATTTTTTCTTATTTTTTCAAGTTTAGGCATTCTTAATTGCAAAATTTAATAAAAAAAGATATGAAATAGGTGTTGACACTCTGAAAGTGCATTATCTTGTGAAGAGATTGACACTTTATTTTATAAAATCGAACAAAAATTACAGTAGTTATTATTTAAAGAAGAAGGTCTAGTAGGTAGTGTGTTGGCTTATTAGACGAAAAGCCAGGGTTCGAGCCCCAGGCCAGACATCAAAATAAAATACAAAAAGTATTTTTTCAGCGTCTTCCTCTCAGCAGATTTCTGGCAAAAACTCTGAGAGTAAATAAAATTGCCATGAAAAGTTTCTCAAAAATCTGTCGTTCGGAGTCGACTTTAAACTGTAGGTCCCGCCACTCATGTATAAAATTAACACACACAACATAAGTGGTGTGAGAAACTAGGTCGTAATCCTGACTAAAGGGTTGTAAAGATCAATTATGTATGTATGTATGTGTATTATTTAAAGAGTATATGTATTTGATGTATGTCACCTTATCAAATGAACTTTCAGATAAAAATTTAAAAAATATTTGATGGATCTTGATTTTTTACCGCAAAATGTGTCCAGTTCACGTTTGGGTGACTACCAGAAGTCGGCTAATGTTTGCGTTTTTTGCAAATATTATTATTTCGCTTTGCGCAAATATTGACCAACTTCTGGTGATGTGGTGATGATTTTCCAATAAACAATCAAGATCCATTTAAAAAATTTGAAGTTTTTTGAACTGAAAGTTCATTTGAAAAATATAACACGACTGTTATACTCTTTAAATAATAATTACGGTAATTTTTGTTCGGTTTTACCAAACGAAGTAACAATCTCTTCACAAGAAAATCCACATTAAGAATGTCATCACTTATTTTATAGTTTTTAATTAAATTTTGCTACTATGAATGTACAATCTTGAAAAAATATGAAAAATATTCGCGTTTGCCAAGTTTACATTATCAAAACCCATGGAATGTGAAGTCGAATAATATATATATGTATACCGTTTTAAAGGTCCACGCCGCCCCTTTTTAAGAAAGTTTAAATTTGCGAGTTTGGTTCCGTAATGTTTGTGTAATCAATAAATTTGTGCGTAAAGTCCAAAAGAAAACAGTTTTTTTTAAATAAAAGAAGTTTGGAGGGTTCAAGAAATATAAAAAAATATTTTTGAGTTCTACTAAACAAAACTCACAACATTCACTTTACAATTAGGTGCGCGTTTTTTTATTTTGTTGCATAGTGTTATTACTTCGGACAGGTCAATGATACTAAGCGTACTATAGGCATGTCGGCACAACTTTAGTATTCTTCCACAAACTCCCGGTATAACTACAAGAGTGTTATAATTTGCAAAAAACGATTGCGTAGTAGCTAAATATCAAACAAAAATGAGCTGAAAAATTTGCTTAAGAGAGAATAGCAGCAATTATCAAGAGAAAGCAAAAAAACTGATAAATCAAGGCCAAATGGGTCAAATACAGTTATAACATTTAAATACATTGGACCTTTGAATTTTATATTTGCACTCTGTTCTTCTGCACCAACCTGTACTTTTGCAACGAAAAAATATCATCAAAAAGATTTCATATTTTTCTTATGTTTTAATTAATTAATTGAAGTCGCCGTAGTCTAGTAGGTAGTGTGTTGGCTTATTAGACGTAAAGCCAGGGTTCGAGCCCCAGGACAGACATCAAGACAAAATACAAAAAGTATTTCTTCGGGGATTCCTCTCAGCAGATTTCTGGCAAAAACTCTGAGAGTAAATAAAATTGCCATGAAAAAGTTTCTCAAAAATCTGTCGTTCAAAGACGACTTTAAACTGTAGGTCCCACCACTCATGCATAAAAATTAACGCACACAACATAAGTGTTGTCAGAAACTAGGACGTTGTACAATGGGTAATTCGACGTCCGGGTACTGTACTTGCCTTAATTGATAAGTACACGTCCTCTAACCTAACCTTACCTAACCTAATTAATTAATTAATTAATAATTTTGTTTTATTATAAACAAAAATAAATTAAGAAAATATATATAAAAAACATTACTTTAATTAAAATTCATAAAATTGTTTACATAAATTAACACATTTACACATTTCACAAAAGTTCATCCGCTTTATGACAACTTTTTTCCAAAATTGTTCGTCCCTCGATCACGCGATTAAACGATTCTGAATTTCTTTTTATGGGGATATGTTAACTAATTTCGTTTCGCTTAGAAATTGCATTTTTTGAATAGTAGCAAAAAAATTGGTTTCGCTCTTGTTTTTCTAATCTAGCCTGGTGTGAAGTTTCAAGTAAGGCAACGACCTGAATATCTGCCTAATTAATGCTACAATATAACTCTAGACTATGCCAATATCTGCTGCGAATCTATTTCCTTTCGGAATTTCTTCACAGTAATCTCATAATGACACCGGGGCCCAGCAGATTACAACTTTATTCGCCATACCGAGCTGCAGGAGATGATCGAATATGAAGTCAGTTCTGTTAATGAGATAAATAGAATTCTATCAGCTTCAATGACAAGTGGCTATTCGCTCTTTGATGCGGGATTTCGATACAAGAACTCCTCGCTTATATGCATGCACTGTCCTTCAAGCATTCTAGAAATTGCTTATATTCGGGGCATACTGTATACTAATTTTATTTCATGTATTTTCTTAAAAATGAATAAATTTTTGTTACGTGTTTAATTTGCTAACATGTAATTCATGAAGGATAAATAATTTTTATTTAGAGTTTATAACATTTACATATACGCATATTAATACTTAATATATACCCAATAATTTGTTGAAATTTACATGTCAGAAAAAAATAATTGATTTTATAATGCCGTATAATTATTAACTTTCTTTTAAAACAAATTTTGCTAACCCCGCCCTAGAAAGTCTTCAACGGTGGCTCTCATATATTTGTTATTCTGTTTTTTATGTTGTTTATCGAATTGTTCTGTCAATGTCAGTCGGACCTGCTGCTTTTGCTGTTATTTTTGCGACTGTTTCTGTTCAGTTGACATAATTATTGATGGGCTTTTTAATGAGCCATAACAAGGTAACATGAGTTCGTGCAAGGTAACAAACATTCACAACCCAGTTAATGTAAAATAAATACCCTTTGTAAAGAGAATGTGCACGCCATAAAAATAATTATTTTACATCATGTAAGAAATTAATTTATAATGGGCTCTAGTTACAGTATAATCTTCTACTGAAATGTACATACAAACGTGTACCTATACGATAACATAAGACCCAAAGATTTTAATTTGATTTTGTGTTTTAAAATTCAATTGATTCTCTGTCATTCTTAATATAAAAAAATAAAATCTTTAAAAGAGATGACGTCTTTTGTATTACTGAGGTTTTGTACTTTTCGACCTTAGATTTAGAAAAATAATTATGAAAATTAAAGTAATTATTTTTGTGGCCATAGTATTGAAAATGTTTTTTCATGAATGCCAGTTGGTGCAGTATTCTTTGGAAAGTTCCTTTTAGTGGTTAATATGTTATGCTAATGTTAATAAAATTATCGATTCGCTTAAAAAAATTATTATTGTAACAATATAAAAGTAAATTAGAACCAAATCAGCTTGGGCATTAACCCCTATTATACTGCCCACATTGCTTGATAATACCTTTTATGAAATACGACACCAGTCACCAGATCGTAACTGAGTCGATCATATTTGAAATGTTTCGAAAATAGTGGTGCAAAATACAAATAATACGTAGCGAATCTCTAAATATCCTATATTAACCGCAGATCGAGTCTTAAGAAAACTTCATAATTCTAACTTATGCATCACTTTTGATACATACTTGTAGTAACATAGAATTTTCGCAATTATTGATCAATTTTGTCGAAAAATTTAAATATTTTTATTTTTTTATTGTAATTCATTTTAATAAAATTATTTTATATTATTACATTTTATTATCACTTTTATAAAATTTACGCCAAAATTCTTGACGTGATGCATTGCAGTATGGTTTCTTACATAAAAATCAAACACTTCATATCAGCTTGGTTTTATGTTTTTCTAAATGGTAACATTTTGACATCTAGCACCGTTGCTTTGTGGCAATGTATAAGTTTCAAATTGCTTAGATGGGACAATTTATTATCACTCGCATCAGTACGCTCGCAATTGAAGGCGGACTGAAATCTGGTGGTACAAACCTTTGTTACATTTTTTTAGAAAAATTTGTTGTCAACGTCATTTGAGATAGAAAAGTTTCCCGTTAAATAGAACAACGATTATGTTAATAACGAAGCTATCTTTTTGATTCGTCTCTGGTTTCCGATACAAATTTTCCCAAATACGGCTGAAAGTAATTGCTACGCACGTAGCAAGTACTGGAATCTAAAACTACTATCGATATCGGTGGATCAAGAAATTTGTAACAACCATAATATGAAATTAGTTACTAATCTACAGCGACAAAATTATTGGGAATTTCAATAATTTCAGCCACTTTTTCGAAAAGGCGTAATAGGTGTAAATTTATTATAATTTCCGAGTAGCGCATTATCAAAGCGAATGATTCTGTTATCTCATACGTACGTAGTTGACCGAAATATTAGCATCTGTAATATCTATGAAATAAAACATAAGATGAGAAGCTTTTTACAGTTTGTCTGTCACATGAGATAAATATGAGAAGAGCAGAAAGACTCTACATCATTTCAAGAAACATCTGCTAGCAATCTACGCGAAAATTATTTTTTATATTTTAATATTTTCTGTTCCCAAGCTGCTAAAGTCATACGCTTCTCTGTTCCAAGTAGTACCATCTTTGGCGATAAACATCATATTGTAAATTTTGTTGCAGCCAATACATTTGTCAGTTCATAAGACGAGCTTCTGTTTTCTACTTATTTAGAGCCTTCAGCAGCAGGATACATATATAATCGGTCATTATAACCTTATACGTTATAAATTGGAAATGTCTGACCAGAGGTTTGAAACTTTTTCTGAGGTCTAATAAGCTAATACGCCACATAGACTTCGATCACTTCAGTCAATCACAAGAATATATCAAGAACAGAAAATTCAACCTTTTCACTTTCATCCAACACTTAACTCACAGTTCTTTTTCAAATACCATAAATAATGCATTATTTACGATAAAACTTCACAAAATCTTTGAAAACTTAAAAAAATTATATATAAAAAAGACTATAGTTGATGCTAAAAATACAACCACGTTAGAGCATTAATTGCAATTTGTAGTACCGTGAAAATGTAATAAAAT
Source organism: Sarcophaga carnaria (assembly GCA_958299815.1). Lineage (NCBI taxonomy): Eukaryota > Metazoa > Arthropoda > Insecta > Diptera > Sarcophagidae > Sarcophaga > Sarcophaga carnaria. The sequence continues at coordinate 75,980,590 of OY283151.1, forward strand.
GGTCGTTTATTTATTCCTCATGGCTTTTAGTATAAATTATTAAAACTAAGAGTTCCAAAATTTAAGTTCATTCATATTAAATATGTATTTGAGTAATTCTGTAATAAAAATAGTATTTACGAAATTATTCGTCTTGATGCTGCTAGTTTGCAAACATTTTGAAAAGTTGACGCTTTAATTTACTTGTTGGTACAAAAACAATTGCTATATTCTATACGAACTAGTGCGTATGAGTATTATACGATATGAACGCATAGTTTAAAAATATAACACTCATACGCATGTAGGCTCCTGTAAACTCTATTGATATTCATCATCAGAAATTTATATGCAATATTCAGGTTTAACGCAAAGCGTTCGAATTTGTTATGGGTTACAAACTATTTTTTTTATTATTGCAATAAAATTTTTTGTGAGGATACCACTTAAATTCACATTTAAGTACAAAACTGAAAACGGAATAAGTTTTTACAGAACAAAAACTTTAAGAATTTGTTTATGAAGAAATTGTAAAAACATTTTTACAAATTTTGTTTACCCTCTTAAGTGAAACTAAAAAACAAACTCTAGCAGAATAATTAATAAAAACTAAAAACAAATTTTAAAATAAATATACAAAAAATATATTTGCTTAAAACTCAATGAAATTAAAAAATAAGAACGGAAGTGTCTAAAAGTCTTGTAAAAGAAAATGCAAAATTGGAAACTAAATTACTACACAACAACCTTTGGAACAGCAATACAACATAGAAATATTATGGTGGTCTAAATAAAAATGTTCAAAAAATACATTGAAACATGCAAAAGGGAAAGAAAAAAAAATAAGAAAATAAAATACAAAAAAATATAAAACAAACGGGAAATTGTGCACAAAAATATAGGAAAAACTGTCCTAAATACTTCATAAAATCTAAAATTACATAACAGCAAGGAAGCTTGGAAATGGCTGTAGATCTCATAAAAATCAATTTTTTTTTGTGGAAAGAACTTTTTTTTTAATAAAATCAGGAAATAAATTTCATGGCATTTACTTCGTAATATCACAACAGGCCGCTATGCGTGCTCAAGTGAGCTTTTTGATATCATAGCTACCACTTCGACCTACTTTTGATCGGTTCAATTTTTTCTATCAAATTATTTTTAACAAATATAGCTTTTCGTAGTAATAAATATCGGCTTCCTGTTGTTCATGAGTTACAGGTTTGTCCGCATAAACCAACACCTTATACATAAAATGTAGCCCAAAGTCGTTAGATCGCATTAACGAGGGAGCCAGAGGAACATACACCATTTCTGAAATTTGCCAAATTAAGCAAACTCTAAGTCGTCAAATCTCTGATGTTTAGCTGATGATATTTGAAAAAAAACCAAATTAGTCAGCGTGGTTTATATAGGCTCTCGACTCACCATTTAAAAAATATAAACCTCATCAAATGGTCAATTTTAATGGTGTTTCGATTGTCTTCATTAAAAGTGCCTTTGAGTATATTTTACAGCTTATTTCTTTGGTATTCAATTCGTAGTTCTAATACTGTTTGTCTAGACTCATTAATAAAGGAGTGTAAACTAGCTGTGTGTGCATAGGGATGCAACATCGTTAAGAAAATCGTCGATGTTGGCAACATGGATGTTTTTAAAAAAACATCGGTGATAAAATAACGATACATCGATGTTTTTCGATGTTTTATTTTCATATAAATAAATACTAAAAAATATTATTTAAAAGAAAAACTCAAAACTTCCGTTTCGCTAATGGTGTCTATAGTAGAGGATGATTTTCGTCTCATATTTTTAAGGGTTAACAGTTTATGGTATTTCCAAATATTAGATTGTAAATCATTTTCGTCGTCATCAGATGTGTCATTATTGGAAGTTGTAGAAGAGTGAGAATCATTATATTCTCGAACATAACTATTAAGGTAGCTGACTACTTTTTCTTTGGCCTCTGAGCTTTTGAAATGCATTAATTTAAATCTGGGGTCGAGAGTAGTCGATAAGGAAAGAATTACAGAATGTTCGGTGTAGTCAAACCGTCTTTTTAGTTGTTTTTTATTTCCTCTTTAAATTTAAGAACAATATAATTTTTGGGCTTTATCTTTTCAATAACCTCACGACCACAGCTGATTAGTGGAATAACTTTGCTCACCAGAAAATTATTTTGTTATCTTTTCAAATTGATATATCAGTTCTATAATTTCTTTTATACAGTTTATTTTAATTCCTATAACCATTGGGGGAGCTGCTGGGATTGACAATAATATTGCTCCTACAATAGATACCAATTCTACAAATCTGTGAAGTATGTAAAAACAAGAAATCCATCTTGTGCGAACATCCAATACCAATTTTTTAATTTGGCCTTCTTTTAAACCCTTCTTCTTTTCTTTATGAATTTAACGATATCCCGTACTTTAGTTAACAACCCGTTCAAATCGTTTATCTTTTCCATAGATTTAGAAACAACTAAGTTAACCGCGTATACAGAAGATCGTTTACTTAAACGATTTCTATGTTCCTTGATTTTAACGCCGTCAATAACAACGAGTTTAATGTAAAGAACTCAAATAAACACAAACGACGATGTACCGTCCATAAAAACATCGATGTTAAACATCGAAATTTATGTGTAAAACATCGATGTTTCGATAACATCGATGTATCGTTTGCATCCCTATGTGTGCATCGTTTTATATTTTTCAGCCGACCGATTGTTTTCAAAAGTGGACCATTAAGTATAAGTACTGTATACCGAAAGTTTAATATTTTCTTAAAAGGATCACGACTAGAATAGATGTTACAGCATTTTCAGTTAAAGTGTGTTGTTTTAGAGAAAAGAATTTAATTAAATAATGATCGAAAAGTGAAGAATTGCAATAATCGAATCCACGATTTTTTAAAGTTTAGAAACAATTAAAAACGTAAAAATATGATCTTGCAACGGGCCGCAAAATGAGCATTGATTTCAATGAATCTGCCACACTTGGCTTTAGTTTATTTACCATTGGTGCTAAAATACGTTTCTTCATAATATCCTTCTAAATAATTGCGAAATACATTTTTTGACATATTCTTTGTGCACAAGCTGAAAATGATTAAAATTCTCCAATATACAGTAGCCATAAAAATCTGCACACTTTAAAGTGAAACAACTAAACACTTATAATCTTTTGGAATTCATATAAATTTTATTTATTTTACATTCATTAGTCTCTTAAAATAATATAAATCTTAAGTTAAAATAAGTTTCTGATAAAAACGATAAAAAAATTTTAAAAAAATGGCCGAAAAAGTCCGAATAAAAGTTTAAAAGTTAATTTAAAACTGACAACTGATTATTGAAATTTTTCGCATTTTTTAGTAATGGGAAATTATCAATGTTGCTATCGATAGTATCGATAGGAAACAAATATCGAAAATGTCAAAAGCCGTTTAAGCTGTCAGTAGCGATGGTATAAAATAATGTTTAAAAATTACATAAAAGTGACAGCCTAAAGATATACACAGTACATATAGTAGATCACAGCTTATTTCATTTAAACTAAATTTACAGAATTTTATTAATATTAAATATTAGTATTAAATAAGAGGCGACTTCGTCTCAATCAAAATAAAATTGATATGTATGATTGTATTCCTTCCTTTTTTACCGTTTAGGTATTTTTAATTTGTTAATTTTTCTAAATATAAATATGTGTATTTTATTTATTATTTTTTTTTAATAAAATCAAATTTTTCATTAGAAATTTTGTTAAATTTTTCTGTTACAATTTATATCCAAATCGATAATAATATCGATACTATCGAAGGTTAGTGATATAATCGGTCAACCCAGTCGATCAGCGCCTGGGCATAAATGAATAAGTAAATTAATGAAGACATTTTAATATTTTCGAAAAATTTTGAGAACAAAGTAATATGTATGTAAGCAGACTTTTTGTGCTTAGTGTATTCATAAAGCTTATAGTAAAACATAATTACTTATGGAATGGTATGACCACTTTAATCAGTTTTGTCAGATTCAAAAAGCCAAAAACCAATTTCTGTACAATTACTACCACTACTCACACGAAGTTTTTAAAAGGATTACATACATATGTATGTACAAATAATTTTTTTCTACAACAATTTTAAAATCTCATTTTATATTGGTTTCTCTAAACATTTTTCATTTCATGATGATAATGTACAAACACTAAACGACATAAAAAAGTTCGAAATAGAAAGTAAAGAGATTAAAAGCTATGACCAACATAATAAATTTTAAACAATTTTTGATATTAAAATTTCTTTTACTAAGGAGGTTTTTAATATTGTTACATTTCTGTCTTTTTAAAACCGTTTAACATATGAGTTCGTTGATTGCAAACAAAATAAAAATAAATTAGTGTTTAGTTTTAGATAAATTCTTTATTGTTCGTACAATTTTATGTGCCACTTCTTGATGTTGCAACAACAATAATTGCTTGCTCGCTATTCTTCTTTACTACAACGCAGATCTTTACAACGGCGATCCTCAAACCACGACTCTTTTCATCATACGCAACGCGTCTTCACAAAAGACTGACTGAATCCTTGATACTCGTTGCCTGCTTTGTCTTGCTTTTTTAAAAAGTTAAGAAAAGTGTTATGTCGACGAACCAGAGACAATTGAGCATTTAAGGACCAACAGTCGTGATGCCATTGGCGAGATACGACCTCATACACTCGAAAAGGTGTACAAAAATTGGTCCGATCGAATGAGGTAAAGTGAGGCTAACCGCGGAGCCATATGAATGAAATAATATTCCACTCTTAACCGGAACAATTGTACTTCACAACCAAAAATAAATTTGGCAAAATTTCAAACCGCATTTTTAAATTTAAACTTTTGAATGGCCCACCCTATATTTTTCATATAAAAGATATTTTCTCATATAAATGATATTAACCGATCTGTAATACTCGTCGTTGAGGGTGATGGCCTAGCAAACATCGTCCTTAAAGAAATGTGGTCCCATTACGCTAAAATTATAATCAAGCAGTGACTTTGTGGATTGATACTTAATTGACCATTAACAACCCGATTAACGGATTTCGACCTGCCTTAACACATCCTTCCAGGCGCCTCTGCACCTTGCTCGCCTACGCCAGTTGGTCATACCAAGCGATGACAGTGTTTCTAGATCTGGTCCTTCGAACATACGCCGGGCCAACGCAGTCGCTGGATGTTGTGGAGCTCATAAAGCTCACTGTCGGCCGTCGGATGCGGAAATTATCGGATGCGGAAATTCACACTGGACCGAAGATGTTACGTAGGACTTTTCTCTCGAATACTCTCAAGGCTGCTGCATTAGCGCTTAATAGTGTCCATGCCTCTGCGCGATAAAAAAGCGCGGAGAGGATGAGCGTCTTGTAGAATATCAGTTTTGCCGTACGAGAGAGGTCTTTATTACTCAAGGTCAATATTACTCAATTGCCTATTAAGACAGACCAGCACCTATCGGCAAGAGTGATCCTGCGCTTGATCTCCAGATTAACATCATTTTTTGGTGATAACGGCGGAGCCAAGATATGTAAATTCCTTGACTACTTGGAAGGTATAGTTATCTGCCGTAATCTGAGATCCAATAAGCCGCATAGGCCTACTTGTCGATAACATATACTTAATTTTGCTCTCATTTACTGCCAGACCCATCCTCATTGGCTCCTGTTCAATAACACTAAAAGCAGCAGTAACATCTCGCTTGGTACGCCCTATGATGTCAATGTCGTCAGAGTACGCAAGCAACTGGACGCTTTTCTAAAAAATAGTGCGCAAAACACTTTGAAAGACGAAGTTGAACTGGTAGTATGATAAGTGAAACCTTGACAGAGCTACAGGAATTGCTCAACGTCATTTTGCATAGGCTTATCAGATTCTCGGGGGTATCGAGCCGAACGCTGTCTTTCAAACGCTGTCTTATAGTCGACAAAAAAGATGGTGTGTGTCGACTTGATTTTCGTGGGTCTTTTCCAGGAAGAACTAGTCGATGGTGGACTTGCCAGGTCTGAGCAGCACTGATAAGATCCAATCAGTGTCTTGACGAATGGCTTCAGTCGTTCACACAATATGCCTGTAAGAACCTTATATGCGATAGGGAGAAGTTGTTGGCATGTAGTTGGCACATATCGTAGGGTCTCCCTTTTTCAGGACAGGACAGAGGACACTGAGGTTCCAATCGTTGGGCATACTTTACTCTAGTCATATTTTGTAAATAAGCTTGTGCATATGCCCTAACAACTCATTACTTCCGGTCTTAAAAAATTCAGAGGCCATCGGTACCTGCAGCTTTATTGTTTTTAAGACGCATCATCGCGACTTTGATCTCTTCATGGCTATGCGGCGGAATCTCCACGCCGTCATCATTGATTGGATTCTGTATATCAACTCAAAAGGCGGTATTGGTGTCGTCATCGCCTCGTAGCAGAGTAGAGAAGTGTTTCCTCTACAACCTTAGCACCCCCTGCGGATCTGTTACCAAGTTTTCATTCTCATCTCTGCAAGAAGACGCTCCTTCGGTTAGACGCTTAACCTTTTGATAGAATTTTCGAGCGTCATTCCTGCATCTATACATCTCGACTTCCTTCCGCTCTCGCCTTTCCTGCTCACTCGTCTGAAAAGATGTCTCTCATTCCTTCTCTTCTCTCTATGTGGATCGGTATCGTCCATAATGATAATAAAATAATAATAAACAAATTTAAACGAAATACTAAACAAATATGGTAACCGACTGAGGTTAGTTAGGAAAATAAAGAACATTTATTCGATTAACCTATTGAAGATGTTCATTTAAAAAACTTAGGTAATGAAGCCAGTAAAAAAGAGAACAAATTGAAATTCATAAAAAGTTTACCATAAAAAATTCGTCAAATAAATTGATTGGATAGCGGTGCAACTACGTGACGAATAAAACCAATACCCAGAAAAGTATGCACTGCCACAGTTCGTCTCCTAAACATCATAGTGGAAATCCTTAAGTTATACTGTACACTGATATCAATCATGATATTTCAGAGATGGAAAACGTTGATTAGATATCAGTTTAATATGCATCCGTTTTTTTGATTTATTACAAGAGGAAAAACGGTTCAGAATAAAATTTTATAGAGATGAGGTGACTACTAATACAATAACATTTGTACCACCATTCAAAAACAAAAGTAGTCGTATAACATTTCAGCATTAAATATTTTTATGAAACTCAGAAAATTTTTCATATAGTTTGACTATGTGGTCTAATTAAACCTTAAACCTAAAACACTCCTAAATGATGACATACATTATTACAATAAAAGCAGAAGACATTAGTAATAAATGCTGATTGCCCAAGACAAATATACAAACATAAATGTATCTCATTTAATTCTGTTCATTCGAAAAATCTCATTTGACGTACATTATGATCCGTATTGAAGTCCTATCAATTTTCGGGTTTGGGTTGACATGGGTTTTTAGGGATATTATTACAACTTGCCGTTAAAGTTGGGTTTAGTTATAGGTAACTTTAGCTAAAGTGAACTTTAAAGTCACCTTTAACTTCTTTTCGTTATTACAACCTACAGATAAAATAAAGTTAATTTTTTCAAAAATATGGCACTGCTCATTAAACAAGTGCTTTAAAAATGCAGTGGCAACGACGAGCCTTCTTAGTTGTTATTTTTATTCATTTTATTTATAAATTTTGTGTATTGGGACTGTAGATTTTTCATTTTTTGTTTTAAAATAAATATAATGAATACGCAAATATTCATTTTTATTTGAAAAACTATTAACATATTAACGTTTATTTTTCATGTTTATATTTGAAGTTGCCATATTGAAAATAATATATGTAATAAGGCAAGTTCAAAGATAATGTGAACTTTAAAAGTTAACGGTAGTATGATCTTCTCCTTAGCTAGCTTAACGCTCACATTTGTCTTATTGTATACTCATAATAATGAACATCAATTTATCTGCCCGCTAAAATCTTGCCTTTAGTTAACGGCGAGTTGTAATAATGATCCTTACGGAAACAACAGCAAATCTATGGTAGTGGTAGAGAGGCATGAATTTTAGTTTACATATGCAAATCCTTTATTTTCTGGAGGATAGTTTAAGGCTCAAAAGTATGTTTACGTTACTTGAACATCAAAGGTAAAAATATTTAAGGCGAGTGTGGATGATATAATCTTGATGGCTATCGTCAAATTTGAAGAAACTTTCTGTGACAACATTCATAGAAGCATTGAAATTTTAAATGATCGGTGCATGAAAGTGGATCTGAGTAGTATTCACAATAGAGCAAATTATAACAAGAAGAAAACTTTCTAAATGGAAGAATATTCGCCTCAAGGCTGAGATAATATTACAAAAAGGGGGTGTAAAATATCTAGGAATACCACTGGTCTAGTAGGTGGTGTGTTGGCTTAGAGGTCGCGGTTCAAACCGCACGTCAGACATCTCGATCAAAATTAAAAATATGAAAAAAATTGTTTCTCACGCCACATTCATATATTGTGTGTTAACATTATCCATGGTCTTGTACGACAGATTTTAGATAAATTGTTTCATAACAATTTTATTTACTTTCAGAGTTTTTGCCAGAAAATGACTGAGAGGACGCCGCCGAAGTAATGTTCTCTTGTACTTCGTTTGGTCAAGATGTGTGGGGTTTAAACCACGACCTCATGCCTAAAATGCCAACACACTACCTATTTACGGCGTCTTCAAAATAAAATATATATGCAGTGAAATCTCCCATAAACGGACAAGCGTTTTGAGCTAGTTTTGTGCGTTATAGTAGATGTCCGCTTAGCGGGTGTTATATTTCATTAGTTCAACATTTGCTATTGAACCTTTCAATATTTGAAATAACAACTACTGATGATGTTTTACTGTTTTTAAATTTACTTTTATTATGTACATAAATAATAAAATTATGCTGAATTATAATTTTCTCAATAGTTGAATGTGGCAAAAACTTTAAAAAATATACATACGTCGTTGAACATTACAATGTCATATTTGTAGTCAATGATGGTAGGAAGAAATGGGCATTCCCTAAATAGTTATGTACTCTAATATTTTGCACGCATACATATGCACTTATAATAAAATACATGAATACATTTAACTGAATTAGGTGTCAAATAAAAAATTTTAAAGAGAAAATCTGCGTAATACGCAATACATATGTATGTGGTTTACATTTTAATTTTTTTAGATTTTTTTCCGGCTATGGAAGGTATTTAAGAAAAATTAGTTGTTGTTATACAAAAATATTCTGACCAATAGAGAGCCCATTTGGCGGAGGAACCAAAATTGCCATTGAAGCAGGGGTTACCAAAAATTTTTTGGTTGTGTGTTAGTGTTACTCACTAGAAACAAGAGAGAAAATAAGTTGAAAGAATTTAGTCATAGTCATAGTTAAGTCATAGAAAACTGTTAGTAATATACGTTATTTTGATTTTCATTACATCAACATACATAAAGTTATACATCTTTGACTTAATAATTAGGAAATGTTTTTTGATTATTTAATCAAAATTTTCTAATTTTGGTTCATAAGTTTCCTCACCCACTAATAACCAACCTTTTATTTTTTTCCAAATTATTACTTTATGTCCATAAAAAAGTTATTCTCTTTTGTTATCATTTAAAGTATTTACTTGAATATCCATCAAAATGTCTTTTAATGACATATAAGACATTGAATTTAAATACAAGTATTTTTTAAAATAAAACATTTTTTGAGCGTAAACTTGAACCGACATGTGTGCTTGTTGCAGTCTGATCGACAACTAAATAAAAGAGATAAGCAATATGTATGAATTTTCTTTGCACAATTGTGCTATGAAATGGTAACCACTGTATTAAAGGCTTGTGATCAGGAAATTCGTCCGTTATCGACTATTTGTCATCGTATTATATTAATTCGTTGAATTTTTTATTTTTATTTTTTAAGATTACAGTCGCGGATATAGCTTGAAAACAACTTAAAGTCAAAATATCTATTTCAGTTTTAAAACCAATATCTCTTCCCAATGTAACAATCTTTACAAGTTTTCTGGAAAACTATTTCTTATCGAAATATTGTGATTTTGTACCACTTTGAAGAATATTTGATATAACAGAAACATCAAAATTGCGGTTGGTTTTTGTATTGAAACCAATTGTATTCACTACAGCTTTATTTCTGTTTGCTTTTAATTTGAAATTGTATCATTACAAATAAATAAACAAAAACAACAACAATGTAACAGTAAAGCAACTGTCATAACATTTTCCCCAAGTCGTCATACATTACAAATTCTCTTGTTTAAGTCAGCCATTGTCTTGGGTAAGCAAAACGGAAAGTCTCACATGTGCGCAAATATTTACATGCACACATACAAATTTATACCACACACAAAAAAAAAAAATAAAAAGCACAAATAATTCCTGTTTTCATCCTCGTTAACTACGTTACTATTTGCTTCTCTTCTTTGCAATAGCATGTGTGCGAAAGAACAGATACAATGTTAACAAATTTGTTTTAAAACAAATAAATAAAAAGCTGGCCATGCCAGAAACAAGAGCAACAACTTTTACAACAGCTATATTTTTGTGTAGAAAATTGTATAAGAGTTTTATGAAAAGAATACAAACAATAACAAAAAAAATTGAATAAACAACAACCGATACCAACATTCAATGGCAAACACAATAAAAAAGTTTTCAATTTTTTTTTAAAGGATATTGTCAGTGCTGTATCATATAAAAAATGGAAAATTTACAAGAAAAGAGAAAAGCTTTTCCATGTTAACAAATCTATATTCTCATATACATATGCATTGAAATGTACATTTAGTACATACTTATCTATATAAATGCCACGTTTACAGCACAATTGAGTACAGGAAAGTTTGGTTTTTTAACTTACTATGCCTGCAACCGAGAAATCAACTCGTAGAGATACGTATGTATCATCGAATATGGATCAGATCATTCAGTGTTTAAACCTCAAATTAAAAATGTTGCTGCCAGAATTGGGTGGACCTGCGAGAGGTAGACTCTAGAATTCATTTTGACCTATAAGCAGAAAGAGTGTGTGAGCTTGTAAGAACCAGTCAAACAAGGTATTGATGGCGCCTCAAGGCATCTATATTGGATAAAATGCCAATCGGATCCGGAATTTGACTTTGTGGGCTCACCATCGCCGTAGACCAGTAGCTTTAAACCCCGGCTCAGACATCTCGAACAAAACGCCGACTTTCTCTCAACAACATAATGTCAAAACCTCTGATTGTAAATGAAATTGCCATGAAAAGTATTTCAAATCTGTTATTAGGAGGTGACTGTAGGTCCCACAGTACAACATGAGTGTTATCAAAACTTCGGTTGTAGTCCTTATAGAATTTTATGGTGAAAGGACAAGACCTAAGCAATGAGATAAAAATGACAATAGAGTAAAATGATTTATCTGGTCAAGATATTGTAACCAAAAGACTCACTAGACGTGTCTACAATCTGTAAACTACGTGTAAACTATGACGAGCTAGCAATGAGGAGCATCGAACGTAAAAGAGATATACAGTCTTAATAATACGGTCGCCCTCTTGCTTCACGACGACAAACAGGGTGTCCACGGTTAATATCCGGTGAACAAAAATAGAAATTGGTAGGGAAACAACCCCATACTGTCTTAAATCATAACGGCATTGAAAAAAATGGAATGGACTAAAAGTCCTTATTTCGCTCAATAAAATAGGTTAAAGAGTGTGTTTACATTGCTGTTTAAATATCGTATGTTCTTTTAATTGGGATGATGAGAAGCTATAAGCTGTAAGAAAGACAAGGACAACTTTAGCAATACAACTCGATCGTAAAAGACAAACTTATGGCAATAATAATTGTAGTGGGACTCAGATGCTGTTGCAATGCCCGAACCATTATGTTCAGAAGAAAGCAAAAGACTATGCCATACTTAATCGCAAACAAATAAAACATTTGTAGATGGTTTCGGAAATAACTAGGTGTATCGGAATAGTGTTCTTCTAGAAATATATATTTTGCAAAGGCGAAATGTATATGGAATAGAGTAGACGAGAACAATACCGTTACATGTACATTTGGAAGGAATATAGAACAAACTACTTTAAGAAGGTGGTAAGCGAGCGAGTTTTTAACGAGTATATTTCAAAATACCTATTGGAATACCGGTCAGCTACACATAACTCAACATCACAAAGATGAGTCAATATTTTATATGGAAATTGGAGGAGGTTGTCAACAACAACAATGGACAAAAGTAAACAACAATAACGTAAACAACACGTTTACATTTATGGAGAAGACAAAGCACTGACTCCGATAGTAAAAATTCAGTCAGTCTTGTGTGAAGACGCGCTGTTTGATGAAAGCAATCATGTCTTGAATTTCTCCGTCATAAAGATGTATCGAACAAATTGACTAGTAATTGTTATTGTTTACGCAAAGGAGTGCAAAGAGGAATAAACAAAAAAAGCAATTGCTGTTGTTTACATCAAGTTGTGAACAGTGCTACACAGAATTGTTCGAACAATAAAGAAAGTAATTGAAATCGAACACAAACTTATTTTTATTTTTATTTGCAATCTACAAACTCATATTTCAAACGTTTTTAAAAGGTAAAAACGTAACAATATCTTTGCCAATTAGACACATTTATTCAAAATTTTATATGTCAGGGACTTTTTCTTTTAAGAAACTTAAGTCATTGTTGTATGTCGCAAAATTTAGTGAGTTAATATAGTGGACAACAAAAATGTATGTGCCCCAATATATTAACACTTTCATGAATTTTAAACAATATGTAAAATACACACAGTTATTAAAGTATACATACGGTTAAAAAATTTCAGAAATTTTTTAACTAATCCGTTTGCGTTGAAAATCTTTATAGTTTCCTTGATGTTAAGACGGTCTTTTGCATTGGTTAAAAAATTTCTGAAATTGAACTGAATTGTCGCCCTGCACAGGCCCACAAAGGTATGCATCCGATTTACAAATTTCACAAATTTCTGAACCAATGCAAAAGACCGTCTTAAAATCGAAGAAAGATGTCAGACAATTATAAATATTTTCAACAAAAACGGATTGGTTAAACAATTTCTGAAATTTGTTCTCCGTATGTATACTTTTGTGGCTGAGTGTATGTAAAAATACATAAATACACAGTTTTTCTAAATTTATTTGAGATGCTTTAGTATGGAGGAAGAAAAATAAAGAGCACAGTCCAAAAAATATTTAAGCATGGCTTCGGCACAGAGACTATTTAGAAGACCATTTTGAAGAACGCTTTAATAGTTACTAAACCTAAAATAAAATCAAATGGGTAGTTTTAAATATAATTTGTAATTGTCTTGTAATTAATAAACAAATAAATATGAATAAAATACTCTGTTTTATTTTTTATTTCTTCAATAAATTCCAAGCTGCCTTCGCCTGGTGGCTTACAGCATTATAGTTAATAAAATGAATATCAAAGACATGTAATTATTTTTACATCTTATTGCATGAAAGTTATGAAATGTCTCAAACAAATAGGAATAAAACTTCAATCCCTGCCGTAAAGTCTGAAAGTAACAACATCGATCTTATCAAATTTTCTGTGGAAAAGAGTTGTCAAAAAAACATTTTCATTTTAGTTCTGATTTTTTTTCCTTTATTGGATTTTAAAACAATTTTTTCTGATTAAGTATGTAATAAACATACATACATACATAATTGGTTATTACAACCCTATAGTCAGGATTACGACTTAGTTTCTCACACCACTTATGTTGCCTGCGTTAATTTTATACATGAGTGGTGGGACCTACAGTTTAAAGTCGACTCCGAAAGACAGATTTTTGAGAAAGTTTTCTTGGCAATTTTACTTGGTTTCAGAGTTTTCGCCAGAAATCTGCTGAGAGGAAGTCGTAGAAAAAATATTTTTTTTTTATTTTTCGGTTTGATGTCTGACCTGGTTTTGTTTGCGTCTAATAAGCCAACACACTACCTACTAGACTACGGCGACTTCAAATAATGTAATAAAAATAAACGTATGTTATAAAATAAACGTCAATGATCATCACGGCTCTGATGACAGGCCATTAGTCGTTTCATTCAATTTTCTAGAAATATGACTGTATCTCACCTGTATGCTTTCAATATTGGATTTGTCCCCAAGAATTTTTTCTACTTTATTTACATAAAACTGAGATTTCACAGAACTCCAGAGAAAAAAATCACACGGCATCAGAATTTACTTTGTTTTGGAAATCGTTGCTGCAATAAATTGATTGCAGCTCGCATGCTTTAGCAGGTGACGCCGTCTTGCTGAGGCCGCATGTTGTCCGTGTTGAGGTCACAAGAACTTCTTTATTATGTTGCTGTAATGAACGCCATTCACAGCTACGGAAATTTGGGCCTCATCTTCAAAAATGCAGGTCAACCGCTTGAACAAAATCCACACCAGATAGTTGAACATCGACTGTTCATTTGTTTCTCATAGATTCCGTGAGGTTTTCTGTGACCGAAATTCTACAATTTTGTGTATTCACTTAGCCATTCGGATGGTAATATGTTTCATCGGGGAATAGAACATTTTGCGAGCAGTCTTAGCACAAATTTTCAAATAAGTGGTCACAATTATGTTGTTTACATGTTGTTCCTTCGTAAGGCGCTTCATTTTTTAATGATGAGAATAAAGGTAAGAGCCAGCAGCTACAAATACAAGTTGCTACTTGCACAATATTAAAATGGCTACTTGCACTTAATTTAAAATGGCTCCTATTACTGAGACACCATTTATTTGAAGGTTCATATTATTCTTCTGCTTTAACGTACTTGCTTAATAAGGAAATCGTCCAGCCTTAGAAATAATGTGTATTTAAAAGTTTCTAAAAACTTACGAATACATTCAACTCAGTGCTTATGTTTAGCATAGACACCTGAGCTAAATTTTAAACTTAAGCCACGTCATTAGTTATGAAAACAAGTGTTTAATACCAAAAGAGAAGGGTAAAATAATAACTGTGATAATTTGAGGTTGAACAAAAATGATCAGCTAAATGTACAGTCACCATATGCATCATTGTATTATTCCGTCCTTGTTTGTATTCCTTAATGCGTACTATGACGACATGAAATATGTTGTGAAAACGAAAAGATTTAAGATGTAAAAGTTTATCAAAATTTGGTAAAAGAAATTAATTTTCCAAATTTTAAATAAAATTTCTAATTTTCGCCATAATTTAGCATTATGAGTTTAAGGAAATTAATCGAACAGTTTTTAAAATTTAAAAAAAATATATAATTAAATATAATTTATTTAACTTATCCGCTCTGTTTTACGCTCCGATAGCTATAGCTGTAGATTGGTTTCTTTGTTTCCGATATAGACGCCCAGTTCCGATCTACATCTGAGTAGCAAAAGGTCCTCATGGGCATCTATTCAATTGATTCGTTTGACCAAGGAACTCGATCTTGAATCTGACTGAAGCAATAGAAGTTTGGTATCCTGCCGTAAAAGTCGCCGTGGTCTAGTAGGTAGTGTGTTGGCTTATTAGATGTGAGGCCTCGGTTCAAACCCCAGGCCAGGCATCTCCAACTAAACGAAATATGACAAAATATTTCTTCGGCGACTTCCTTTCAGCAAGTTTCTGGGAAAAACTCTGAGAGTAAATAAAATTGCCATGAAAAGTTTCTCAAAAAATTTGTCGTTCGGAGTTGACTTTAAACTGTAGGTCCCACCACTAATGTATAAAAATTAACGCACACAACATAAGTGGTGTAAGAAAACAGGTCGTAATCCTAAATAAAGGGTTGTAATGACCAATTATGTATGTATGTATCCTGCCGTATAATTTCGAGTTTAGAAAGTAGCCGGCCATTATCTCAATTATATGCTGGTGATAAGATTTTTGTCTCTAGGTGATGCATTCCCTCATAACCTGCAGACTATACGTCAGAAAGGCTGCGTCTTAGCGATCCCGTATCTTAATCAGTTATATACAAAATATTATTTCTAAGACCCTAAGTAATTAAAAAAAATCGATCGTTCTTTTATTTTTGATCTTTTATACATTATTGGTAGAATTAATTTTTATATATACATACATACTTCTGACAAGAGTTACCAGTATCTTAGTCTACATCATTATTACATCTACATATCCGAACTGCAGAAGTGAAATAAACGGAAATTAGAGGAAATTATGGGACGTTACACAAAGGCTATACATGTTTTGATTGATTTGATTGATATAATTTTAGAAAAAGGCAAAAGTTTTCAACATGTAGTTAGGAAATTTCGAAGAAAATTCGGTAGAGAAAATACTCTAACAAATTGTACCATAAAGCTGGTAGTTTAGAAATTTCAAAAAAAGGATCCATACATGATAATAAAAACATAATTTATCAACTTAGTAGTCATTAAACGAAGAATATAGCAACTGAGAGCGGAAATGTTGGAAAAGATGCAAAAACATCAAAAAAAGTAATAAAAATAAAATCGCATTATTTCTAGTAGAGGAGGGGTAAATTGACCATCAAGATCATGCAATTTGACATCTTCAGATTTTTTTGTGGGACTTTTCGAAATCCAAAGTGTACAGCATTAACCCTACAGCAATTCAAAAGTTCAAACCAATATTATTAAGCAAATATCAACCATAGACAACAGTTTATTGAAAAACGTAATTGATAATTTTGGTAAAAAAATTAAGAGCCAGCCGAGCTAGTAGGGGGCGGGTCACTTGACTGATATAATTATTCATTTATAACCGCAACCTATTTGTAATAATAGGAGCCGTCGCAGTCTTCTAGTCAGATTTCTGGCTCTGAGAGTAAATAAATTCGCGATAAAAAGTTTCTCAAAAATCCGTTGTTCGGAGTCGACTTTAAACTTTAATTAAAAAATATAAAAAATATAAAAAACATTCTTAAAGTGCATTCTTTTGTGAAGAGATTGACACTTGTTTGATAAAATCGAACACATATTACCGTAGTTATTATATAGGGATAACATCAAATCAGTTTTTTATACTTATCGTTTTAAGTTTCTCGCTTTTTTTGGTCTTCAAAGAATAGTAATAATAATTTTTTGTGTAAATCTCAAGAAAGATTAAAGCATAATGTGTAATGATTTAGAAATCTGGCACTCACTCAAGTGCTTTAAAGCAGTAAAATGGGAAAAGAAAATTAACTAATTAAAAAAATAATTAATTAAAAAGGAACATGTCCAGAACACAGGTCCAGAACACTTACTTAATTATTTTTTGCATTACAAAGCTTTGGTCAGGATTGCAACCTAACTTCTCACACCTTCTATGTTGTGTGCGTTATCCGTGCGTTTATTCGTGAATGCCGAGATCTAATCTAATCTAAATTTTTTCAGAAACTTTTCATGGCAATTTTATTTACTCTCAGAGTTTTTGGCAGAAATCTGTTGAGAGTAAGTCGCCATAGAAATATTTTTCATATTTCGTTTTGATGTCTGACCTGGAGTTTGAACTGTGGCTCAAACACTATCTACTAGACTACGGCGACTTCATTAACTTATATTGTTTGTAAATGCTATTCAACTGAGGTATTTAAATATATGTATGTAACGTACAAATGCTGATTTTATTTTACATATCTTTCAACAATAACTTTAAATTTTTCCCGAAAAAACTTATCAAAACAATTAATTTTCTTACATAGAATAAACATGAGTAAACGCAATATTTAAAAAATCAAAAGCAAAAAAAAAAACAAATTAACAAAAGAAATAATTAAAATAGGAAAAAGAGGAAGTTTTATGTTTACAGCAACACCAACATCTACTAGAAATATAAACAACCAGCAAAAATCCATAGTTATAGGAGGAAATGAAGTTTAAGTCCGAAATTTTTCCTTTTTCTCTATTTTTTGTATCTAAATTTCTTTGTTGTTGTTTTGTAAGCACTCTTTGAAGTTTTCAGTATTGTACGTTTGTTTGAACAATGTTAGCCTGAAGCCAATCTGTTGGTGTTCTAACACTTGGGTTCATTCATATCATCATTGTTGTTACTACAGTTAACCCTTCTTTTATACAGTTCATGAATTCATTCTCCGGCAAAAAATAAACTGAGAGTAACTTCCTTAAGTTCTGAAAACAAATATTAAAGTTTTTAATTAAATTTTATTTCTATTGGCTTCTTCCTACCATTTCAGTACAAATATATGTACCAGTAGATCTTAACTATAGGTTATTTCAAGTTCAAGGTCCTTCTTTAAATAGCAATTAAACATTCTCAATGGTAATTGATAATTTTTATTAACCCATGTAAAGCCCCAGGAAAACTGAAAATTATTTTATTTATTAAAAATGAGGGGTACAAAAATCTAGGAAAACAAAAAATTTAAAAAAATTTAGAGCACATAAAAGGGGCACAGTCGTCACATATGAGGAAAAATTTTAGTAGCAATCTTTGTCAAAAACAGTGCTTTCTGGCATTTCTTTTTACAAATCCAACGGACTATGTTATGGCTGATCTAAGGAATTGGAAGCCTTTCGGAAACATGATCGGTGCTGCTTAGCTGTACATACATACATAATTGGTCCTTACAAGGCTTCAGTCAGGACTACGATATAGCTTCGCACACCACTTACATATGCTGTTAGTCGATTCCTAACGACCAATTTTTTGAGAAACTTTTCATGGCAATTTTATTTACTCTTAGAGTTTTTGGCAGAAATCTGCTGAGAGGAGGTCGCCGAAGAAATACATACATACATAATTGGTCATTACAACCCTTCAGTCAGGATTACGACCTAGTTTCTCACACCACTTATGTTGTGTGTGTTAATTTTATACATGAGTGGCGGGACCTACAGTTTAAAGTCGACTCCGAACGACAGATTTTTGAGAAACTTTTCATTGCAGTTTTATTTACTCTCAGAGTTTTTGCCAGAAATCTGCTGAGAGGAAGTCGCCGAAGAAATACTTTTTGTATTTTTATTTTGATGTCTGGCCTGGTGCTCGAACCCTGGCTTTTCGTCTAACAAGCCAACACACTACCTACTAGACCACGGCGACTTCATAAGAAGAAATATTTTTTCAAATTTCGTTTTGTTGGAGATGTCTGACCTGGGGTTTGAACCGTGGCCTTACGTCTAATAAGCCAACAAACATATGGCGACTTTAGCTGTAATCTGCAAGTCTACAATATTAATTGGCGAAGGACAAGCAGCAGCGCCTTTATTGATAATAAAAGTCTAGCTATTGTTGATCGAAAGAAAATCTGAAACATGCTGTTTCCTTTATTAAATACATGTCAAATGTCAATGACGTATTCCAAGGACACGCCACTGAAGGTAACAGAATCTTTCTGTGGTGTGAGAACAGATGTTTGGAAAGATATTCTCAACGAAACGTTACGTATACAGACCCAAAGTCTCTTCTCAAAAAATGGGTTTGAGGCAATTAAAACTTTTGTCTGCAAATTACAATAAAAGTGGATCTTTTGTACACTAATTCGAAATGATCAGAATGAATTATCAGGACAGGAGGTATTGAGGGGTCCTAGAAGGATGCAAATAATGAATAGAAGAGAGTATTTTAGTATTCTTAAGTCTTAATGGTTATTACTTCCAACAAGTCAATGAACCCAATCATACTGCTACTAATATGAAGATATGATTTGCCTACCAAAGTCTGCACAGGCTTAACACCCTTGTACAAAGTCCCGATACGACTCAAAGAGAGCATTTAGCAGATCATTTGGAAGGACGATTGCGTAGACGTTAAACATCAAGAAAAGTAAACTGAAAGCTTGCTAATAAGTGCATAGAGGAGACAGAAAACGCTTAACAAAACTGGTACATTCAATGCCAAGCGTTTTAAATGGAGTCCTTGACCTTAAGGGATGTCCTACAACATATAAGGGTTAACATTTTAATATATTCTCCTTTGAATTTTAAATTTATTCTGAGTTTATCTCGGAAGCACCTACACAATTACATAACATACATACATAATTGGTCATTACAACCCTTTAGTCAGGATTATGACCTAGTTTCTCACACCACTTATGTTGTGTGCGTTAATTTTTATACATGAGTGGCTACAGTTTAAAGTCGACTCCGAACGACAGATTTTTGAGAAACTTTTCATTTCAATTTTATCTACTCTCAGAGTTGTTGCCAGAAATCTGCTGAGAGGAAGACGCCGAAGAAATATTTTTTCATATTTCGTTAAGTTCGAGATGCCTGACCTGGGGTTTGATTCGAGGCCTCACGCCTAATAAGCCAACACACTACCTACTAGTCTATGCCGACTTTATTCTTATATAATAACTCATACCAAAACTTTCCATACTGCCACATAGCTTCTTTTTATGAAGCAATTGTCATAAAAAGACGTAATTGTCATCAGGACGTAATATACTTAAAAATCCTTAACTTAATAAGATAGATTGAAAAAATTATATTCTTATAGCAACAATTGTAGCTATCAACAGCCCATTATAATATAAAAACAAAAAGTTTACATATTCATATCGTATTATCAACACTTAAATGGTTTTCAAATAGTTTTTGGCAACGTTACAATTTTGTGTCTAGCGTCTGTAGAAAGTAAACGAAAAGAAGAATGGAATGCATCTTTAAATACAAAAAACGATTTACGGATTCAGTTGCTTTTTGTGCATTCTACAATGCTTTTTCTGCGATGAATTTTTGAATACATTATTGGTTACTTAAAAAAGAAATCTGTTGGCAAAACACTGCAATCTGATTATGGATGAAATAACAATTAAAAGAACTACGGATGCAATTATGGTAAATAAAGTAAAGTATGGCGTGTAATTTACATTAATTTGTATAAAATTCAGGTTTTTGTTAAAGACTGCTTATATTTGTTAATCGGGTTTAAGTTAGACTAGAAAAAAATATTTCCGGGCTTGTGAAACAGCACAGATAAAAAAAGAAAAATATGAAATTTTAATCTCCTGATATCAAAACATGAATAAATTCTTAGGAATAGATTATAATAATTTTTTATTGCAAAGCTGTATTTCTTAATAATAGGACACTAAATTGAATTGGAGGATACTAACTATAACAGTTCACGGTTTATATCGGCATATGTATGTTTAAACCATCATATCGGCGCTCGTCATAAAACGCAATCCTATAAAAAATCTATGTCTTGGACAAACTTCCTAAACTTCTTCAAGTCAACTCCTCTCAGTCTAGTATAGTATCCTTGTTAAAGTATTGAGATCTCGAACCAGCGTTTCGGTGTCCTCTCTGCATGCTCCACATTGTCTTCTATGTCCATGACGTTCAGATATACATACGAATATAAGGCGGAGTATCCAATACGTGCACTCATCTGTTTACTAAAGCCGTTTGCTGTTAAACTTAATAATCTATGCGAAGTTTTAACTTTACGTTCTCTAATTCCCGACTATAGTAGATTTTTATATCTGGATAATTATGCACTTTATTTCCGATCACTCCTTGGCGATTTTTTGTCCAAATTTTAGGCACTTACATACATAATTGGCCATTTCAACCCTTCAGTCAGGATTACGGCCACTCATGTTGTGTGTTAATTTTATACTTGAGTGGCGGGACCTAGAGTTTAAAGTCGACTACGAACGACTGATTCTTGAGAAACTTTTCATGGCAATTTTTATTTACTCAGAGTTTTTGCCAGAAATCTGCCGAGAGGAAGTCGCTGAAGAAATATTTTTTCATATTTCGCTTTGATGTCTGACATGAGGTTTGAAACGTGGCCTTACGTCTAAAAAGCCAACCCACTACCTACTACACTACGGTAACTTAAATTAATCGCTTCCTATCTTTAAATTTAAATAAAACAAAGAGTGTGCGAAATATCATCGAAATTTCTTATTCGTTCTGAGGACTAATTGACGCCATTATGTGTGGAGTATAACATCGTTCAAATGTGTGCCGCGGTCTTCAGGGTGGAGCGTTTCCTAAATCTCCAATTTTCAATGAACCTGACGCATAAATCATAACCCAAAGGCTTGGGTTATGTTGGCTTTGACGACTGGCGAGGTTTGCGGCTTATTTGCACATGCCTGCGACTTAAAAAATAACACAGGAAAAAGAATAGCTGCATCTGATTGCATGATATCTGTAGTTCGTTTACATCAACTCCACAATAAAAGATCACGGCCTCAAATCGCTTGTGCAACAAATCCAAAGTGGCATAACACGTCTACCCTAAAACTTTTCGTTGATGTGTAAATCATCCAATTCAGGCCAAATGAAGTTGGTAATCATCGACCTATAATACTCGCTGTTGATATGGGTGACCTGGTCAATGTCGGTCCCAAGGTAATATGGGCCGATGATGCCGCCAACCTAATCCTCGCAGCAAACACTAACTTTTTGGGTGTGCATTGGAAGCTCTTGGACATAATGCAGATTTTTTTTCGCCCAAATTCAACAATTTTGTTCACATACTCCTTCATCCAGAAATCGGTCTTACTGTTAAAAATGCAGACTCCATTCAGGGAACATACATACGTCCTTGTCAATAGTCGCTTACCTTCAGTTTCTGTATCCGCCGAATTTCCTGTGCGTGCGGACTCAAGTCACGACATAAAATTAAACAAGTTATTATCCACTTCATCGTTCGTTTGTTGAACCAGTGGATCGATTTGTACAAAGTCCAGCACAAAAGCCAAAATTTAGAAAAAACTTATTAAGGAGCTCGTCTCAATTAGAGAAGAAAAATTACAGAATCATAGTTTTTTGTTGTATTTATTTATTACAACGTAATTATTAATAAAATTCTAATTATTCGAGCCACATAGCCGCTGTTGCATAATAGATCAGTGTCTCTGATATGTATTGAACCCACGACCCTTACACGGTTAGACTACGGACTATGCACTTGTGTAAAATATTAAAATATATATTAAAATGTAGTGCAAATATATCATAAATATCTTTGACAAATATTGCTCCAGTTTGAATTGTCAAAATCAAAATAAAATATTCAACATTATATTACAAAACAATTTTTAAAAATTTTTACTAGAATTTTGTATCATTTAATATTTCTAAAGGTACAGTAACGTCTACAAAATATTTCACAAAAAACGTAAAATATTTCTTTGGCATAATGTGACCAAAAAATTATTTTGAGGGGCAAACAGAAAAATTTTCAATTTTGAGCAAATAAAATTATTTGCCGTCAAACAAAAATGTTTTAAGTGTGACCACTTAGTGTCAAATATTTTCATAATTTTTGGGCAAATATTTATTTGCTCTTACATATTTTTCGTAAGGTCAAACAGAGGCAAAAACAGCTGTTTAAGGCTGTGTTGTCTACTGGCAAAACTCAATCACCAAAATCGTAACAAAAATATATGAAATAAAATTTTAAGTAAATAAATAATTTGTTTTATGCAAACCTTTTTATTCGTTGTAGATGTATTCATTACATACACTGAGCGCCAAAAGTGAGTAAACACCACTGAAATAATTCATTTTTTAGGATAGCGAGAAAATTAAATGAGAATAGTCCAATAAATTTCCAAAAATAAAAACGTTACCTATTACTTATAAAATGTTAAAACAAAAACAAAAATTCATGATAAAGGAACATTTTTTATACTTAAGAACAAAAGTGTTGACTCACTTATGGCGCTCACTGTACGCATAAATATTTGCT
This sequence comes from Sarcophaga carnaria, assembly GCA_958299815.1. NCBI lineage: Eukaryota > Metazoa > Arthropoda > Insecta > Diptera > Sarcophagidae > Sarcophaga > Sarcophaga carnaria. The sequence continues at coordinate 76,004,275 of OY283151.1, forward strand.
CGACTGCATATACATACACACATTCAGAGTCTGAAATTTAAATACACATGAATGCTGTACTTTTTTACACCAAAGCTATTCAAAATAGAAAAAATGTATTGTGTGATGAGTAAAGGCAAATATTGAAAGATAGCAACAATTATTTAATTATATACATATATGTATATACATATGTATTATTTGAAGTCGTCGTAGTCTAGTATGTAGTGAGATGGCTTATTAGAAATGAGGCCAAGGTTCAAACTCCAGGTCAGACATTTCCAATAAAATGAAATATGAAAAATATTTCTTCGGCGACTTCCTCTCATAAATAAAATTGCCATGAAAAACTTTCTCAAAAATCTGTGGTTCGGAATTAACTTTAAGCTGTATGTTCCCGCCATTCATGGATGAAAATTAACACACACAACATGGGTGATGTGAGAAGCTAGGTAGTAATACTGACTGAAGGGTTGTAATGAATTTTTTCAGTAAAATGTTTTGTTTTTTTAATCTCGTTAAAGAAAAAGATCTTTCTCTGAAACGACCTAACTCTTCAGTATATAAAATAATGTGTTGTTCATAAAAACTTTTCTCATAAATCTCTATGAATTATATAAATTTTCAAATTAGATCTAAAATAAATCATTTAATTTACATACATACATATATTTGTTTTCCAATTTTTAGATTTAACATCTATTTTATCCTCTATTTTATTTTAAAAACACAATTTTTCTGCGCATTCATCTTCTTGTCTGCTCTGAACCCATTTTCGAACCCATGGTCAGTCGTCTTTCTTTTTTCTTCACAAAATATCACCGAAGGTCCGCAACACAAGACGAGAAAATATTCATCTTCCATTATGTATAAAACAACACATTTACATGTATGGTCAAATTATTGTTTTGTATCAAATATTTTTTAAGTGTGACCATATGGCATACATGTTTTCCCATATTTCTGTTTGCCGATTTTTGATGAAACAAAAATGGGAAAATAAATGTGCGTAGTGTGACCACAAAACAAAATTTTAGTTGTTTCAGTCAAATTTCGGGCAAGCAAGAGAAAACAAAATTGGTGCAAACATTTGCCATGTTTGACCGTACCTTAATTAAGAAATTTTAAAAATCTTTTAAACATTATTTGAAGTGGCGTTTCCAAAGGTCTCTAAAATCGTTGTTTGGTTATGATCAAAAATTAGTTACCTTATCAGTAAAAGACTTGTTGTTCATGTTGTAATATTATTTAAATACTCAAAACTTTTTTCTAATTTACGAGTCTACCATAAAATGAATCTATTAAGAAAATGGTCCACGCCATGTTCTGTGTTAATAATTTTTCGTTCCACTGTGAAATCGAAACCAATACGTTGTAATTGGTTGCCGCAAAACTAATAACCGCATTGATGTCAATTTTCAATCAATTTAAAGTGGTTGGTAAACAGCACAGATAATGAAGGGTATACTTGTAAATATATTGTGTATTGCACCTCATTTCCACCGTTAACAAACAACAATGTTAATTGCAGACAAATTTTGAATACAAATATTGTTCATTTACATACTAAAATCGATACAAATAAAGTTCGCATTTTGATGACCAAAATATTTGTCAATAATACGGAAGAAAACAAATTATAACGTAAACAAAGGAGGAAACGAGCTGGTTAACAGTTTTCCAATATGGATGTTCGCATTATTTTTAAGGCTGTATTCTCAAAATCACGTACAAACTATAATGACAAGCAGACATAAGCACAAATATACATGAGGTTCTAATTAAATGTTGTTTTTGTTGAACGTCCTGTTATGTTTGTAAAATATGTTGAAAGGATAATGATCATACTTTGCAACTTGTACACATATTGTAAAAATTTGAGACATTGCAGTTCATAGTGGTTCATTTGATTGAATAAAAGAATTTTTTCTGTACACAAAATTATTTTAAAGTCGCCGTGATCTAGCAGGTATGGTGCCAAACGAAATTTAAAAACAGTATTTCTTACGGCGTCTTCCTCACAACAAAAAGTCTGACAGTAAAATAAAAACGCCATTAAAAGTTTCTCAAGAGATATGCCATTCGGAATCGACTTAAAATTGTAGGTCCCACGACTCATGTATAACATTAACTCACGCTACATATTAGAGAAACTTGGTGGTAATCCTAACTAAAGGGTTATAATGACCAACTAAGTAAGTGAGTGAGTAAAAAACCGGTCACGTTAAAAATCAACACCATTATTGGTGTGGTGTCGCTTATGATAGGGTCACTGACTTCCATTGCAGAGAACAAGATGCGTAATTATCGCAGAAAGTCTACAAATAAAACATTTTAAAAGTTTTTCCTAAGCCAACCATGGATATTCAGGCAAGATTCTGTTCCAGCTCTTGAAGTCTAAATTGCTCAAACCTGGGTACGAAACAATTTTCCAGTATTCAACGTTGGTGAAGAATATGCCTCTGGCAGTTCTGATTTCAATCCGCTGGGCTATAAAGTGTGAACAACTTTTAAAAGATGAAAGATAGATAGATAGATCTTAAGGCAGTCTTGATTCATACTTTGAAGATACGTAATTGGAACACACTCTAATTGAAATACTAAAAAAAAATACTACTATTTTCTAATGTTTTTTGCATAAGCAGTGTATTCAAATTCATAAACGACATGCAGCTATTTTGCAGTGCAAACGTTGACAGTGTGAAAAACATATCTTATAAGAGTGTTTTATTTATGCACCTATTTATCTTACATACATACATTCTATTCTATTGGTCATTACAACCCTTCAGACAGGATTACGACGTAGTTTCTCACTCCATTCCTGTTGTGTGTGCTAATTTTATACATGAGCAGTATACAGTTTAAAGTCGGTTCCGAACGACAGATTTTTGAGAAACTTTTCATGGTAGTTTCATTTACTCTCAGAGTTTTTGCCAGAAATCTGCTAAGAGGAAGTCGCCGAAGAACTATTTTTTCATATTTTCGTTTTGATGTCTGACCTGGGGTATGAACCCTGGCCTTACGTCTAATAAGCCAACACACGACGGCTTCACCCATTTGTCTTACTAAGCACTCAAGCAATTCTTAGACGATGTTCTGATTAAAAATGTATTGTAATGTATTAAAGTTAACTGGTTCTCACAACCACAATGTTGAATGTGATTGATACTTAAAGTCAAATAAGGTGGTAGCCGTTTTGAAAACTCTGCGCGTATAATTATTTTTTGTTGAGTGGAATTGAACATGAAGCAGCTTTTATTTTTCGCTCAATAATTTTTTGTTCACGATATTTGTAGCATATTTTACTATCATTTCGTACAACACAATTACAAATTATGTCTTAGTTATTATGGAGAAACCTACACATTATGGTGGTTAATATAACGGATTAAAGTCTTTATTATACTATCCACTATACCCACAAGAATTGATTTTATTAAGTAGGATTCATGTATGGTATCAACCTGGTCTTTTGTGGTTTTTGGTTGGTGTATGTAATACTTGCATTTTCTTTTTCTCTATTAAAATGTCATATTAACAATACTAAGTGCAATTATTACAACTTTCCGTTAAACTTAGGTTTAGTTAAAGGTACCTTTAGCTAAAGGGAACTGTAAAGTTACCTTTAACTTATTATCATTATTACAACTTACAGATACAATTTTTAAAAAATATGGCAGTGCCGGAGCCATGTCGATAAAACTGCTCAATTCTACTTCTATTCAGTTCTTTTTAACGCAGTGGCAACCGCAGGCTTCGTTTTTTTTTATTGTATATGCTCATTTTGTTTAAATTTGAAGTTGCCATAATGAAAATAATATATAATATGGCAAGTTCAAACATAAAGTGACCTTTAAATGTTAAAGGTAGGATGATCCTCCCTTTAGCTTCACGATCACTTCTATCTTATTGGGTACTCATAACAACGAAAAACAATTTATCTGCCCGGTAAAATCCTCCCTTTAGTTAACGGCAAGTTGTAATAATGGCTCTAAATAGTGTAGCTCTAGAAGTATTTCAAATAAGCTGTTAAATAGCGGTAGATATGTTGATTAATTATATTTATTTCCCTAATGATTTAGGGCCATTATTAAAACTTGCTGTTAAAGTTGGGTTTAGTTGAAGGTCAATTTAGCTAAAGTGAACTTTAAAGTCACCTTCAACTTCTTTTCGTTAAAATGATAAAATAAAGTTAACTTCTTCAAAAATATAGCAGTGTCGGAGCAATGCCGATAACATTGAATAATTAAATAATTTTTTAACGCAGTGGCAACGACAAGTTTCTTTTTTGTTGTGCTTGCATATTTTGTTTGTATTTAAAGTTGCCATATTGCAAATGATATAAATATGAAAAGTTTACTTAACTTTAAAAGTTATATATAGGATGATATTCCCTTTAGCTTAACGCTCATTTCTACCTTGTTGTCCTCTTTATCTGCCCTTTAAAATCCTCCATTTAGTTAACGGCAAGTTGTAATAATGGCCCTAAATGGAAGATAATTTTTAACATAAAGGCGTGAAGACAAAGATGGAGATATTTCGAGTCAATGCTTAAATTAAATTACAACTTTTATAGAAATTTAAAAATTAGTTGTTCAAATTATTTTTAATGACTTATAAGAAAATTATTAAATTTACTTTGATGGTATTACGATCTTTTTTTATACGAAATTTATTTTAATGTGGGAAATTTTTAGAGATTATAATAGTTTTACCTCTTAACCAAGAACAAAACGTCTAACTATTCTTCGTATTCTCTCTATTGCGTTGCTTTATTCTTTTGTCGTAGTGATGGCCTTAAAATTTGCCACAACCATGGTTGGAAGAAAGTTGAATGTGTTTGAATAATATAATATAAGCTAATGGAACAATTTGCAAATGCTATTCAAAATAATTAATCCTTTAACCTCACACAATAAATTCGTTTCGTTTGAAAACTAAACTCTTCTGAATGTGTTGTAATTGTTGTAATTACAACTTTTTAAACTTTTTAATCGTTAGAAAAATTGATTTTAATTATAGTATTTAAATTTATTTTATTTATCTTTACAACTTGAAGGAAACACCAAATGTTCATACTTATAAAAATATATATCTTCAACAATATTGATTTGAATTAAAGTTTGAAATATCTTTCCTATTCTTAAGGCAATAAAAAGGCCCCAAACCGTACCGAACAAACGCATAATATTTAGCAGTGGACCACAATTTGCTCACTTTCCCTTAATCATTAAGGGCCATAATTACAACTTCTAGCTAAAGTTGGGTTTAGTTAAAGATAACTTTAGCTAAAGTCAACTTTAAAGTCACCTTTAACTTATTTTCGTTATTACAACCTAATGATAAAATAAAGTTAACTTTTTCAAAAATATGGGGGTCCCACTATTTGCAATGTCGATAACACTGCTCAATTAAACAAGTTTTTTTTAAGCAGTGGCAACGACGGGCTTCGTCTTTTTGTTTTATAAGCTCATTTTGTTTATATTTGAAGTTACCATATTGAAAACAACATATAATATGCCCAGTTCAAACATAAACTTAACTTTAAAAGTAACCGGCAGGATGGTCCTCCCTTTAGCTTAACGCTTACTTCTATCTTATTGGGTACTCCTAATAATGAAAAAGGTTCTTACAGGCGTATTGTGTGAACGACAGAACCCACTCGTCAAAACACTGATTGGACCTTATCAGTGCGGCTTCAGACCTTGCAAGTACACCATCGACCAGATCTTCACACTACGCCAAATCCTGGAAAAGACCCACGAGAAACAAGTCGACACACACCATCTTTTTGTCGACTATAAGGCTGCCTTTGATAGCCCCATAAGGGATCGTGTTTTTGCCGCAATGTCTGAGCTCGGTATACCTGCGAAGCTGATAAGGCTATGCAGAATGACGTTGAGCAATTCCTGCAGCTCCCTCAAGGTAGGAAAGGACCTCTCCGAACCTTTTGGTACCGTCCGAGGTTTCAGATAAGGCGACCCCTTATCATGCGACCTCTTCAACTTCGCAATGACACTATTTTTCAAAAAAGTGTCCAGTTGCTTGCGTTCGCTGACGACATTGACATCATAGGGCGTACCAAGCGAGATGTTACTGCTGCCTTTAGTGCTATTTAACGGAAGTCTAGTAAGATGGGTCTGGCAGTAAATGAGGGCAAAACAAAGTATATGTTATCGACAAGTAGAGACGCACGGCCTATTGATTCTCAGATTACGGCCGATAACTATACTTTTGATACGGTCAAGGAATTCATCTATCTTGGCTCCGCCGTTACCACCAGAAATGATGTCTGTCTGGAGATCAACAGGTGCTACTATGGTCTCAATAGGCAATTGAGTAGCAGAGACCTCTCTCGTGCGACAAAACTAACACTTTACAAGACACTCATCCTACCCGTGCTTCTTTATGGCGCAGAGGCATGTACCCTATTAAGTACAGATGCAGCGGCCTTGAGATTGTTCGAGAGAAAAGTTCTACGCAAGATCTTCGGTCCAGTGTGAGTTGGAGATGATTTCCGTATTCGATACAACAGTGAGCTGTATGAGCTGAATGAGCGTATTAATATCCAGTGGCTGAGCTGGCTCGGCCATGTCGTTCGAATGGAGGAGGATGCTCCGGCGAGACGGGTATTTGATGCGGGAATCTGCGGAAGTCGGCGAAAAGGACGACCTTGCATCCGTTGGAAGGACCAAATCGAGGCGCCTAGAAGGATGTGTTGCGGCAGGCCGAAATCCGTTAAACGGATTGTTACGGCCAATTAAGTAAGTAAGAATAATGAAAAACAATTTATCTGCCCGTTAAAAGATTCACTGTAGTTAACGGCAAGTTGTAATAATGGCCCTTAGTTAAGTTATTACATTTAATATCAAAATGAACGTTTAACTAAGCACTCACATGCTTACCTACACATTTTAGTAAAAAACTTTTGTGCTCAAATTTTAATATTTCGTTCTTTTCCATTCATTCGCGTTCATTCTCAAACACATTCGCCAACTTTACTAAAAACAAATCTTGCATGTCATTGCTTTGAAAAGTTTTGCATTCTTCTTTCAAAATATTTTCCATCTTTCACGTTTCTATGAAAGCAATACCGGCAATTGTATACGATATCTAATTCAACCACGTAACAATTTTTTTTTCATGGTGGAAAGTTAGATGGAGGTTTTGATGGATGAATGAATAAGCAAAAGATGGCACATCTGATTAACTTATGCGAATAATGTTCATACATTTAAACTATGAAATGAAAAAAAATTAATATAAAATAACAATTTAGTTTATTTCGAGGCGTTTCTCTCAGATTACAATTCAAATTGAACATACTGGATTTATTAAACAAAAGATTTAGATTGAAATGAGATGAAAAGCCGAAAAGAACTTTTTCCAATTTAAAATGTAACTTAAACAGACGCGTTAAATTTAATTTTGATGGTAAGGAAGTCGTCGTATTGTTTGTTGGCTTCTTATACGAAGGCTTCATTAGACGTGCGTTCACGGTTCAAATTTCATGTCAGACAACTCGAACACAACGAAATATGAAAAAATATTTCTCCGGTCTCTCGAAGAGTAATAATAAAATAGCCATGAAAAGTTTCTTAAAAATGTGTTCTCCGCCAGTCATGTACTGAAAAAAAGTATATCTAAGTATGTAGTTTTGTATACCGTGCCTCCAATGACACTAAGACAAGTTTTTATAATTAATTCATATCATTTAATTAGTATAGTATTCCCATAATATAAGCACTTCAAAAATGCTTGCATGAGAGTGTTTATAAGCGAAGAATTCTTGTATTGAAAGCTGGCATCTGAGAGCAAATAGCCTCATGTCATTTAAGCTGATAGAATTCTATTTGTCTCATTGACAGCGTTATCTTGATCATCTTTTACAAATCGGTGTGGTGCACAAAGTTGTAATTTGCTGGGCCCCTTCGGTATCACTGTGAAGAATTTGCTGAAGAAGATGGACCTGACTCGCCTGAAACCTGCCCAATTAGTAGAAGAAAAGCTTTACAAATTACGAAAGGCGCACATTGATTGATTGTAGGTTTCCTATTAGGAATACATTATCTGAGATTGGGTTGCTTCACTTGCTTCACACGAAAAAAGCAGCTACAGAATAGGAGGAATGCATATATCGAAACAGTTTCCTAAAAACCGAACATATTGTAAATATTTGTAACAGATCTTTACCATCTCTGTATTATAGCTTTTAAGCTTTTAAGTATCTCTATTCATTTACATTTCTATTCTATTACAATCTATTTACGAATGTCAAATAATATACACTTAATAATCAAATAACTTAATAAAGAATTAATAGAGTCGGTCAATCTGATTCCAAACACCGAAATAAGCAGTCGTCTCTCATTAATCAGATTAAACCTCTATATGGCGACCGTGACATAAAAAATTTATGGGTCAAGTTGCATTTAAGTTACATTATAGAACTTTGAAACTAAAGTTTGTTTAATTATATAAAAAGTAAAAATTAAAGTTTGAAAAAAAAGAAAAATTAACTTCATAGTTTTTAAAACTGTTTAAAGTTTACTTGAACAAAAATAAAAAAAAATTTAAATTAGATTTTTTTGAGCCACACACATAAAACTTAAAAATATAAAAAAAAATTTGTTTAAGCATGGTTAATTGGTTTTTAATATCAAAGAGCAAGAGAGTGAGCTTTGTTAAATTTAAGTTTATTTTGTCGCAACGACTCATTTGTTTCCTAAATAAAATGAAAAACAAAACTTGGAAACATTGGACCTCACAATATTAAAAACGAATTCGCAAAATAAAACGATATTCTAAATTAATGAAGAAAAAAAAACATTTAAATTAAAATACATGAATATGCAAAGTTCAAAAATAATTTAAAGAAAAATTCTAATTTTATCCAAAAACTAAAAAAAAAAACATAAAAAATAGCAAATATTGAATTAAAATCTAACCTGTAAAATGTGAAAAAGGTGCAAATCAATTGAAAAAAAAACATATGTACATACATTTTTACGAAAAAAAAAACTTAATTTACTAAAAACGATAAAAAAAAGTGAATTTTACATCTGCGAAAATAACGGGAAAATTTTCAAACCAAAAATGCAAAATTATGTGTATAATAAAATTTTGCACATAAAAATTACGAAAAAGCCAGTTTTGTGAAAAAATACCGTTTTCAAATTTTTAAAACGAAAAGTGAAACTGTAAAAATATAATCCAAAAATAAAAAGCTACTAAAAAAAACATCAAAAACTGTAAAAAAACCCTAATTGTATTATCAAAGAAAATAGAAAATTAAATCACCATTAAAAGCAGAGAATAAAGATGAAAAAAAAGGAGTTTAAAAATTTATCTACAAGAGAAAAAAACATTGCAAGAAATATAACAACAAATAACAACAAAATCAGTCAACGCAGGCAGCGAAATTGTAACGTTGGTGACAAAAATGTGACGCAGCAACACCAGCCCTAAAGCAAATCTGATGATCATTGAAAAGAGAATATGAAAAAAAAAACTTTAAGAGGAGATGATCATTACTCTTAATATGTCAAAAAAAAAAATAACGTTCTCTTAAAAATAAAGATGTAAAGTATGTAATACATAACGTTAAATTTTAATACATAATTTACAACTAAATAGAAACATAATAAAAATGAAATAAAAACAAAATTAAAAATGAAATTTTTAAAAAATTTAAATATAGTTATAATTATAATTAAATATAATTATATAACATAATATAATGGAAAATAATTGAAAGTGTTTAAAATAAATAAGTAAGTTTTATTATATACATATGTATATAATTGTTGATTAAAGAATAAATTAAAATCAGTAATAAAAATATTTTTATTAATTTTTTATATAATAATCCTAAGTAAAATACATACATTGTAATTAAATATATCTAATAGTAAATAATAATAAATTTAATCTACAATTAATTATGTATATTTATAAAAATCTTAAAATTGAAATCATACAAATATATTATTTTGTTTTTAGAAATTTATATTATATGGTTAATCTTTATATATATTTAGCCCTAAATAATAAATGTATAAAATCATATCTTTAAAATTATTGTTATACAACATTATATACAATAATATTTACTTATTATATTATTACTTCTAAAAATTATTTTCAAAAATAAAAAAAAAAAAAACTAAGAACAAAGAAAAAAAATCAAAAAAAATAATATATATAAATTTTATATGTATTATTTAACTGCACTTATTGAGAAAGAATACAAAACCTTCATAAAAAGATTTTCAAAAAGGAAATATTGAAAATTCAAATACATTTTTAATTTGAATTTTTTTGCTCTTCTTATAAATGACAGACAATCAAAATATTTTAAAAGATTTAATTAAAAAATTTGATAACGTAACAAAACGAATTTTACAAAACCGGCCACTTTCTACTAAAAAAGAAAAAAGAAATGAATATATTAAACTACTTGTCGAAAACTACAACACAATTATATCATACACAAGTTTAAATATTGAACAACTATCCGAAACAACAAAAACAAATACTTTTAAAAGAATCATACATTACAGGCAACTTTTAGTCAAGTGCTTTGATAGTTTGGAATCAAGAATTAAAGTTCCCCATGATATCTTTTTATTCGAACTCATTAGCTATGAAGGTCTGTCAGAGGCTGATACAAAGATCAATTTAGAAACTGAGGAAGAAAATACGGAAATAAAAGAAGGAACTACAGGAAGGAAATTTTTTGAGACAGAAATGGCTACCATAGATCAGAAGAAATCATTTATTAGTTTATGCTCGGGTATAATTAGGGAAAATTATGATGGGAACCCTCTAGCGTTGGAGTCATTTTTAGATAAAATTAACTTAATCCAAGACTTAACTGAGGAAAATCTAAATTCTACTTTCATTTCATTTGTAAAATCAAAATTGGAAGGGAAAGCTCGTGAGGCTTTACCTGAAAATGTAAATACAATTGAATCGATAAAAACTGCCTAAAAAAATAAAATAAAACCGGATAATTCTAAAGTTGTTCCGGGGAAAATTGCAGCGTTACAAATAAGAAATAATAATTATGCAGAATTTTCGAAGCAAGCAGAAAAGCTTGCTGATGCTCTCGAAAGGTCTTTAGTAGTTGAGGGAATTACAAAGGCTAAGGCACACGAGATGGCTGTCGAACCAACGGTCAGTGTATGTCGACTAAATGCGAAATCAAGTTTGGTAAAGTCTATCCTTGCTTCCACAACTTTTTCTGACCCGAAAGACGTAGTAGCGAAGTTAGTTGTAGAACAGACAAACGAGTCAAATGAAAAACAAATTCTGGCATTTCAGTCTCGTAATCATGGTGAAGGTAATTTTTCCAGTGGGAATAATCATCGATATAATAACAGAAATTTCAATCGTGGAAATAGTTATAGGCGTGGGTGGTAACTATAATTGAAGAGGCTTTAACAACCGTAATAATAATAATCATATTAGAAATGATAATTACAATACGTACAATCGTGGACGTAATCGTGGTGGTAATAATAGTAACAACTATAACCGGGCGAATACAACTAATCATAATGCAAGAGCATACACTTTAAACGCAGATGCCCCTCAACAAGAGTCGTTGGGGGATACACAAACAATTCACATTCAGTAACTAACAATAAAAATATTTCAACTAAAGCTATTTATAGCCTAAATTTAAACTACTCGGACTTTATCAACTTAAAATGCACGGAAACAAACAAATTATGTAGCTTTTTAGTCGATTCTCAAGCAGATATTTCTCTTTTAAAAATTTCATGTATTCAACCAAATATTGGCTTAAATCGAAATGAGAAAGTGAACATTACAGGCGTTACAACTAATTCTATATTAGCTATAGGTACAATTCGTACGAATCTTATTGTAGATAATTGTCTAATCCCTCAAATTTTACATTGATAATACAAGTAGAAGATGACTTTAACATACCTTCGGACGGAATACTTGGCAAAGACTTTTTAAAGATAAACATGTGCAATATTAGTTATGAAAGCATGTCAATTTCATTTTGGTTTCACAACAATAGGCTAATTATTCCCATAGAACATGGTACAAGCGTCAATAGTTGCGTAATTCCACCAAGGTGTGAAGTTTTTCAAATATTTAATTTAAGCAATGTAGAAGAACCACTTTTCGTAGATGCGCAAGAAGTATGTGACGGAGTTTTTATTGGTAAATGTATAATAGATACGAAACAGACCATAGTGAAAATAGTTAATGTAACCGATAATGTTAAACACATTACAAATTTTAATATTAAAACGGAAAAGCTTTCAAATTATGATGTATACTCGATTAAGGCCCTAAATTCAGACAACGAACGTATTGAAAGACTTAAAAGCGAGTTGAAAAGCCACATGTCCAAGGAAGTGGAAGATAAATTATTGGCACTATGTGAGGAATATGCCGAAATTTTTGCATTAGAAGACGACAAAATGACAGTTAATAATTTTTATGAGCAGAAACTCAGGTTGAATGATGCTACACCGGTCTACATCAAAAATTATCGTTTACCATATTCACAAAAACAAGAAATTGATAGGCAAGTAAAAAATTTACTACAAAACGACTTAATCGAACCTAGTTGCTCGAATTACAATAGTCCTTTGATTTTGGTTTCGAAAAAGAGTGTAAATGGGCAAAAATCCTACAGGATGTGTGTAGACTATAGAGCGGTAAATAAGAAGTTGATCGCCGACAAATTTCCTCTCCCGCGGATCGATGACATCCTAGATAATCTTGGACATGCAAAACATTTTTCAACACTTGATTTATATTCTGGTTTTCACCAAATACCTATTCACAAAGATTCGAGAGACATTACTTCTTTTAGCACGAATTTAGGTTCTTTTCGATGTAAAGTTTTACCGTTTGGCTTAAACATAGCACCAAACTCATTTACAAGGATGATGTCAATTGCGTTTTCAGGTCTGTCACCGGACCAAGCATTCTTATATGTTGACGACATAATCGTCATTGGTTGTAGTACTCAACATCATTTAAAGAATTTAAAAACTGTTTTCGATATTTTAAGAAGATGTAATCTAAAAATCAATCCCTACAATTGTAATTTTTTTCGATCAGAGGTGACTTTCCTAGGTCATAAATGCACTTCAAAAGGTATTTTGCCGGACGATTCCAAAATTAAAACAATTCAAAATTACCCTATTCCTACCAATAAAGACGAGGTTAAGAGATTTGTAGCATTCGCGAATTATTATCGCAGATTTATTAAGGATTTTGCTTCGTTAGCAGCACCACTAAACCAGCTAACACGCAAAAATGTACCTTTTAGTTGGGACGACAAATGCAACAAAGCTTTCGAAAGTCTCAGGTTAAGTTTAATGTCACGAAAACTTTGACAGTACCCAGATTTTTCTAAACAGTTTTTGTAACCGTGGATGCTTCCAAAATTGGTTGTGGAGCCGTTTTGAGCCAAAATTTCAATGGTGAAGACCTGCCCATTTATTTTGCGTTTAAATCGTTTAATAAAGCAGAACAAAAGAAACCAACTATTGAGCAGGAGCTTTTAGCTATATATTTTGCATTAACACAATTCAGACCATACGTTTATGGAACACCATTTACCGTCAGGTCAGACCATAGACCTTTGATCTATTTGTTTAATATGAAGGACCCATCATCAAAATTGACGAAAATAAGGTTAGAATTATCAGAATACAACTTTACAATTGAACATATAAAAGGAAAAAACAATGTTGCGGCGGATGCACTCTCGCGAATTTCAGTTGACGAATTGAAAAACGCTAACAAGGAGGTATTTGCCATAAAAACTCGAGCAATGACTAGACAATTGAAACCGGAAAATGAAAATATAATCGCTAGCGTAGGAAAATTACCCATATATGACAAATTCACTCATGAGTTTAATCTTAAAATACCAAAGATCAGATCTGAAATTTTGTATACAAATAATAAATTAGTACAATTGCGCATAAATATTTATAAAAAATTAAAAATTTTAACTTTTCTGAATATTCCAATTGATAGCGAAACATTGAATTTAGACGATATGCTTTCGAAGCTCCAAAGGGAAGCTGTCAATCAGAATATTCAAAAATAGAATGGCCAAAAGATGATATATTTTTTAAAATTTGCAGTATTCAAAGATTGAAAGACCATGGCATAATAATGTTAAAGAAGCTGGAAATTATATTAACTGATCCAATTGAACAAATATTTGAAAAATCGAGAAAGGAGGAACTTATGACTATTTATCACAATGATCCACTCTTAGGAGGGCATTGTGGACAAAAAAATTATATGCAAAGCTCAGGACAAAATACTTTTGTAAAAATATGTCGAAAGACATAGCCACTTTCGTAAAAAGTTGTGAGAAATGTACACTTAACAAAGTAAAATCTAAAAATAGAGAAAACCTGGTTTTAACATCAACGCTAAATCAGGCTTTTGAAATCGTTGTATTGGACACAATAGGTCCATTCACTGAATCTTGTTATGGGAATAAATATGCGTTAACTCTTATGTGTGCCTTAACAAATTATTTGGTTACTATAGCGATTCCAGATAAAAGCGCAAATACTGTGGCTCGTGCAATATTTGAACAATTTATTTTGATATATGGATCTATGAATACTATTAAATCAGATCTGGGAACAGAATTCAAAAACCAAGTATTAGAAGATCTATGTAAACTTTTAAATACAAAAATAAATTTTTCAACCGCGTATCATCACGAACCACTAGGCACAGTAGAACGTAATCACAGAGTATTTAATGAATACTTAAGATCATTTGCAAATGAAGTTATGTCCGATTGGGATACATATTTAAAATATTTTACGTTTTTCCATAATACCACTACAAACACAGTCTTTGATAATAAATTCTCCCCATATGAACTAGTTTTTGGAAAGTCTCCATCGATGCCTAAATATTCTATAAAAAAAGTGATTGATCCTATATACAATGTTGAAAATTATAGTAAGGAAGTTAAATATAGGCTACAAAAGACTCATATTTTAGCAAAGGAGTTAACCAAAAAACATAAATTACGAAATAAAAACTATTACGATAATTTTCAAATTCAGAATCAGCCCTATGATAAATTTAAAAGTATTTATGAAGGCCCATTTGTATTAAAAAGATTGGATGGTTGTAATGTAACAGTGTATAATAAAATAAGTAAAAAAGAAAAAACTGTTCACAAAAACAGACTAAGAAAAGCGTAAAATAATTAAAAATTAACATTTTACTTTTTATTAAAGATGTAGGAAGAGAAGCGTTTCTCAACTTCAGTATATTAAAACTGATTATATTAAAATGTATTAAAGATTATTTTCAGTCATAAAATTATTATTATTATTAAATGCAAAAAAAAAGGATTTGTATTCTTTTACAGTAAAGTGCTTATATATATACATAAATGTACAGATTATAAATCTTATAACATGAATATTTTTATTATATTAAAATATATAAAACTTATATTTTAAGATACGTAAGCCTTTGGGAAATTAACAAGTTTGGTACCCCTTGTTAATTTCTTCCTTTTTCAATAAAAAGGGAGGTGTAACAGATCTTTACCATCTCTGTATTATAGCTTTTAAGCTTTTAAGTATCTCTATTCATTTATATTTCTATTCTATTACAATATATTTACGAATGTCAAATAATATACACTTAATAATCAAATAACTTAATAAAGAATTAATAGAGTCGGTCAATCTGATTCCAAACACCGAAATGAGCAGTCGTCTCTCATTAATCAGATTAAACCTCTATATATTTTTATTGTTACAGCAAGCTTTCCAGTATATATATTTCGTCTTTTACGAACACTTTGCACAGTACTATGGGCTATTTTTAAAGATTTAGCTCATTCTCCACACGACTGTCCATTTTCCGTCATAACTACTATACGATATTCTATTTCCACGCTTATTTTTTTATTTTGTAGTTACAAATAAATTACCAATGTTTATTTTAATAAAAAAATTGCTAATAATATTTTGGAAACTGCACTTAAACTTTTTAAAAACAAAAAAAGTTGATATTAAACCATACTCGATAAAAAAAATAACGGTAAATTATAAATTGTCGCTTGTAAAGTGACATAAACCAATATGAGCAAAAGTGTTCGAGTTGTCATATGTTGCGATCATGCTCGATAACCAGAGTTTTAATTGTTATTTTTATACATTTTTTGCACTATAATATAATCCAACAGTAATGAATAAACATGCAAATTTTCGTTAAAATATCTTAGCTAGAAAAAATTGTATTGACGTTTTACTAGAAAATTTACCAACATGAAAACACTTTTGCACGCCACTGTATATATATGTATTTACAGTGATGGATATATTATAAAAGCGTTAGTAATGATAACAAAATTTATTTTTCAGTTCTTAAATCTTAAACTGAAATAGATTCCAATAAAGTTGTTAACATTAATAGACAATTTAAAATGTTGTAAAGAAAAAAACTGAAAAAATGTTTTATTGGATTGACCATACAATTATAACTTTTACCAGTTTTATTTTTATCGCAATTTTCTGTTTTTTTTTTTTTTTGTTCTTACTACCAATTTTTCGGTGGGTAGCCTGTACCTTTTAACCTTTTTTAAATAACATTTTCATAGCCAGTTTGGTAAACTCTGTACTAAGTGCCGACAGAGAGATTGAGGTATAATTCACCTAACCCATCGAAAGTTTTAGAATTTTTCCTTCCAACCTCTTTTCAACATCAGTTCACAAGTTTCGTAGGAGATTTAAATCAGAGGATTGAACTGGTCACTTTAAAACATTTACGTTTTCTTTCTCTTAGCAGTCGTGTAGTGTGCTTAGGGTTATGTCGTGCATAAAAATGCTACATTCTCCCCGTTTGGTAGCATTATATTTGGGCAATTCACAAAAGCCCTTGTATCGTTGTATTCATTGTATTGTTGGACGAATATACAACAGTGTATGCTTGTTGTTTATAATTGTCATATAAAAATCCGATACACTTATACACATTTTCTTCATATGTTTTTGGAAATTGTATTGGTTTCGTGCTATAAGTTTATGTAAATGTCAGTAATTAAGAAAAATAATAAAAATACAAAATATATTCTATGCAAATTGAGTCAACAATTAACATATCAAAATTATAATTGTTCGCACAAATAATTAATTAATTTACTTTTTTCCTTAATATTTTTTATTTAGTTGCTTAAAAATCAAATTATGAATTAACGTTGTTTGACGTTTCGAATACGAAGTATACAATACAACATAACATTGAGCGTTCACAAACAAAAATTGTATTCAATACAACATACACCACAGCACACAATGTACGCGCCATCATACTTAGTTGTTTTGACGGTACATCCGAGTTAAGATGTAAGTTAACTGTATGTTAGCTAGACGCCATACTTCCATTTGATTTTTAAATGCAAACTTTGGACTAATAGCCCCATTTAATTTTTTTCCGAAAACTATTGCTTCTTCATGAATTTTTTTTTTTTGCAAAAAAATCTGTTTTAATTTTTTTTTTCAAGACTGAATAAAACAATTTTTTTTTTAATTTTTAAACATGTTTTATAAACTAATATAACTTTTTTTAATATCTAATTTAGAGAGATTGGCAACTATTTCTGAGAATATTTCTATGGCTTTTGGGTATAAAGTTTTTTTTAATTATTCTGCAAATTGTATTAAACACTACACAGTAAATGTAGTTGGTCATAATTTCAAAGGGAATATAATAAAATACAATTTTGTGAGTTTTTTGAAAAGTTTATCATGATTCTGTGGCTAATTATATAGTTTAAATGAACTTTATGGAAAAAAATTATAATTAAAAATTTTAATGAGAATTCTTGGCATTAAACATATCAAAAGCAGTAAAAAGTATACAAAAAAGTACTCTTAACTGATGCCGTATAAGTTCTGGAAGAAGATCTATAATCAGACTTTTTATATTGCTTCTATAAAACATCTCAGTCTCACATAGTTTGTTACAGTTATTTTCGCGTTGTTTCATTTAAGATTGTATTGTCGTAGTTCAAGGAGTATCGCACGACTAAAGATGTCTTCGACCGGCCACGGTTTCTGGCTGGTAGAATGCCTAATTTACCTCCCTTTAATCAATTTTGTGTGCCTTTTTATGTGTTCCTCGTTGATAGAGTTTCAAAGACTCATTGTGAATATCCAATTTATGATCAGATTATCTGTTGACAATTTTCCACCTACAGAATATCAACTGCATTTATTGGATATTATTGCTGAACTCAGCTGCATTTGTTATAACACAACTCATGATTAACATCAATTCATCAGCTATAGCTTCAATATTATGAAAATTATAAACAGGGGCTGCACAATGGATGATAGATGATGACTATGATACGTGACGAACGTTTGGCGTGAATATCGGAGACTAATTATCAATATATATATATTATATACATATATATTATACATATATATGTCGTTGTAGTCTAATAGATAGTGTGTTAGTTATTAGACGTAAGGCCCGCGTACAAACCCCAGGTCAGACATCGAAAATATGAAAAAAATATTCTTCGGCGACTTACTCTCAGCAGATTTCTGGCAAAAACTCTGAGAGTGAATAAAATTGCCATTAAAATGTTTCTCAAAAAATCGTTCGTCCCGAATGGACCTTAAACATGTATAAAATAACAACATGAGTGGTGTGAGAAGCTAAGCCCTAATCCTGACTGAGGGGTTGTAATAACCAATTATGTATATATATATATGGCCAATTTCGTGTCAAGTAACCCAATTTTTAAATTTTTTTTCAAAATGGGCCTTTTTTTCCTCAAAAGAAAGCTTCTAAAATGTCCTTTAAGGCCTTTATAATCGCTTAATGGGATGCGAGTGGGATATCTGTCAAAAAAATTATTTTTTAACTCAAGAATAAGATTTTTCAATATTTGGCATAAAAACGTACTACCTAAATGATCTTAAAAAGTATTTATTTGCATTCAAGGAACATTCGGAAATTAGTTTTTTATAAACAGTGTTAAAATTTGGACGTGCGTTATTTACTAATTACTTACATAATTAATCTTCACAATGGCTTCCGCTTCCAAAAAGAAAATGTTGACTTCCTTTTGTCGTAATCCCTTAAACAAAAAGAAGCACAGATCATCAGATATGCGAAATATTTCCGACAACTTATTGAAAAAATTCCCAACGCTTTCAAAACGTTTGCTAATTTGTGGATCGTGCAGAAAAATGATGAGAAAGTTGGACACATTACCGGTTATTCCAGATGAGAACAAAATCAATTCTGAAAATGATGACAGTTCTGCAGGAGATGATGGTTGTTCTAACTTTTCAGTAGAACCTATAAGACCTAATAATGAGTGCCAAAATCAACATCACAAGGATGCAGTAGAAGTTTTTGAACAAATAAAAAAGAAGTACAAAACGTCACAGAGTAGATCTGAAAGAATTTAACTTCTTACTCTTGCCCCACGTCATGGAGTTGTTTAAAAATAATGACCGAGTTTGGAACGTCTCAACGAAAAGCAAGAATTGCTAAAAACTTGGTTGCTGAGCACGGGATTCATACACTTCCAAACGAGAAGAAGGGAAAAACTTTAGCGTACGAAACTGAAGCTCTAGTAACTCAATTTTATCATAAAATATTGAAATAATATTGAAAAATCTTATTCTTGAGTTAAAAAATAATTTTTTTGATAAATATCCCACTCCCATTAAGCGATTATAGAGACCTTAAAGGAAATTGTATAGGCATTCTTTTGAGAATAAAAGGGCCCTTTTAGAAAAAAAATTAAAAAAAAAAATTTTTTTTAAAATATAAAAATATTTTTTTTTTAAATTAAAAAAATTATTTTTGGAAAGATTGAAGAAATAGCTAATATCTAATATCCTTTGGAAAATTTTTGCTAGGGCCAATAGGTGAAAAGTTACACACATTTAAAAAAAACCCTGTATGACCAAAATGTCCAACTTTGACCCCCTCTAACTCCGGCAGTTCTTGACTGATAAAGCTGAAAATTTGTGTCTGGCCTACTATCCAATAGTACTAACCTTGGTGTAAATCGGAAGACATCGATTTTAAAAATTGGGTCACTTGACATGAAATTGCCCATATATATATATTTATATATATAATATATATAATTATCTGGACAGTAGTTGTGTCAATTTTCTTTACCATTGAGTATTTAACGTAGGGATGTACTGGAACCTTATATAATTTACAGTGTCTTTTTTATTTTTCTGCAAGGTGTCTTTAGGTTTGTTACTTTTGCCGTTATTGATCGGGGTCTAAGCTTTTATATTAATTTTTCCTTGTAATATATACCACACATTGTACATAGTACATATACATTTCGTTATTTTTAACTTTGTCATCAACAAAGCTTATTTCCCCCTAAAAGAAGTTATTACATGAAAAAAGTATTTAGTTTTTGTTATGCACTGTAACAATTTTATACTTTTTTTTAACGTACAAATTACTGTCTGACATATGGTTATGTTGCATATTGAACATGTGGTCTTTAGTACTTCAAAAATATTTACATTGAAGAAGATTATAAACAATTACAAAAGATGAAGTATTGCTTACAAACAAATTTAAACATTTGAGTAGATCGGAAATTGCTTAACAAAGAAGTACGGAAATGTTAAAATACATGACTAGCTTACTTTTAAAGAAATCATATGAAATGTATAGTATTGCATATTTTTGTTATAATATTATATTACCACAGTCCGTATTGCTGGATAATACAATAGTACTTTTACGTATTTGTATAGGGTGGGTCATTTTATAGTTTAAATATAAAAATGCAATAAAACAAAAACGGTTTAAGATTTTGACAAATTTATTTTTTTGCTGTGAAGTGCAATTGTGCCCGTTGGAAATGGAATATTATTTCATATGGCTTTCGCGGCTGGCCTAATAGTACCTCTCTCGATCGGAAAAATTTTCGTTCAATTTTCGAGCGTACAGGGTCGTATCCTGGCAAAGGCATTACGAATGTTGGCCTTTAAATGCTCAATTGTCTCTGGTTTGTCGGTATAACACTTTTCTGTAACAGAAAATAGTCCAACGGTGTCAAATCCCAGCTTCTTGGCGTCCAATTGATATCACCATTTCGGCTAATTAAACGCCCATCAAACATTTGACGCAATATATTGTGGAATAAGATGTGTGACAAGCACCATCCTATTAAAACCAAACATCGCTCACATTCGTATTGATGCATTGACCTCTAAAAGACCACGTGTGGGTTTTCTGAGCCCAAAAACGGCAATTTTGCCTATGAACGTACCGTATAAGATGAAAATGAGCCTTATCCGAAAGAATAAATTTTTTGGCAACATCGACATCATCGTGCAGTCCCTCGTTGGCCCAATAAATCCCAACTCAAGTGTAAATATGGTCATGACGTTCAGTGAAGATAATAAACTAAATTTTCTGACAGAATAAAAGGACATAAGTATCACGTTGGACGGTTGTGGCTTCTAAAACATGCAGTGGACAGTAAAAATTTGGGTACCCACAAATATTTTATCAATTTCATAAATTTTAAGCAATAATATGTAAAAATAATTGACGTTTTTTATATTTATATTAATTAATTAATTTATTTGTGTTTCATTATAAAAATTTGTAATACTTTTCACAAACGAAAAGAAAAATGAAGAAAAGTTTCTGGTGACTCCGTATTTTTGCAACGCAAAAGTGTAAGTACCCACTAGATGAACTCAGAGTAAATTTAAAATTCAAACGTCCGCCCATTATATTAAAATATTGTATATAAGAATTCCATTCCATTGAATATGCCAGTCCTTTCTTGTGTATTGTGTAAAGTGGAAGCATTGAGTAATGGTAGTGGAGTATCGTAAGCAAATGGTTTATTATAGTGCCGTCAACCTACATGTGGTAACTCGTAATCGTATTCCCGCAACTTTGTTGCCATGTCTAACTTCAGGATCCTATTTTATTAATGTCCATCCTGAGTCAATCTCATACTTTTGTGCTCGGAGGGCGGTCTGACTTACGAATAGTATTGAAGTCGCCGTAGTCTAGTAGTAGTGTACTGACTTATTTAGACGTAAGGCCACTGTCCAAACCGCCACTCATGTATAAATTAACGCACACAACATAAGCGGTGTGAGAAGCTAGGTGGTAATCCTGACTGAAGGGTTGTAATGACCAATTATGTATATATGTATGTTTCCGGATATATGAAATAATGGATAGATTATTCCCCAAGTTTCGCCTGGAGACCTTCGAATGTCGAATGCCACAATAAACAATATTGGAAAACTGCCTTACACCGCTCGTAGTGGTAAAGGTTTCACTTAATAAATCTGCATCCTGAATCCTAAAAGTAATATTCTCGTAAATTTTACTTATCAGCCCGATTCCAGAACTTTCCAAACGAAGTCTCCTCTTTCGGAGTCTAATGACTTTCAGAGATCTATAAAATCAATAGAGTAGTATTATTTAGGGACTACTCCCTAATTGTTCGTAACTTATTAACATAATTACACAAAATTCGTTCTGCAAATATTCGGTTCATATATGTATGTCTGTTTAGGCCATTCGCTAATTCCATTCCATGTTATTGGAATAAATTTTTTGTAGTAAATCGTATTAGACTTTATATACATATCATCCAGGATTACTTCTCACACCAATTATGTTGTATGTATTAATTTTATAAAGGAACGGCTAGACCTACAGTTTAAAGCCGATTCCGAGCCACAGGTTTTTTGAGAAGCTTTTTCATGGCAATTTTTTGCCATAATGAGCCAACACAGTACCTACTAGACTATGGGGACTTGCAATCGAATCCGTATTAATAAGGGTCTTTTGTTTCTGTGCAAGGAAGCAAGATTCAACAATCCTGACTGCCATGACCCACACATGTCAGACCTAATTTGTTTGCTAAGAAGTGGTTATTGCCTATTACAGCGCTACGCCGATTCCTCAAATTTCATTAAAACTCGAATAACTGTTAAGACTAGCAGATATATCATTTTGAATTTGCCTTTGGGAGGTAATACTGACTCACCAATTTCAATATTTTAAAGCCAATGTCGTATTTAACCATTATACACACATAATTGGTCATTACAACACTTCAGTCAGGATTACGACCTAGTTTCTCACACCACTTATGTTGTGTGTGTTAATTTTATACACGAGTGGTGGGATCTACAGTCTAAAGTCGACTCCGAACGACATATTTTTGAGAAACTTTTCATGGCAATTTTTATTTACTCTCAGAGTTTTTGCCAGAAATCTGTTGAGAGGAAGTCGCCTAAGAAATATTTTTTGTATTTTGTTTTGATGTCTGGCCTGGGGCTCGAAACCTGGCTTTACGTCTGATAAGCCAACACATTACGTACTAGCCTATGGCGACTTCTATACGACACTATACTATATTCAAATACATACATTATACTATATTCAAATATGCACTTTTATTGAGCCAATATTCGGTTTGTTGAGTACAATATTTTAAGTGTTCAGATATAATAATATACGCAGTTCAGGTGCTTATTCAATATGTATTTGACAGCTGGTAAACAAAACAGCTGGTTGTTTCAACAACATTGTTTTTTTATTTTTTTTTTGTTTTTTTTTTTTTTTTGGTTTGTCGTTATTGACATTGAGTTGTCAAATATAAACAAAAATTATTCGGTTAATTGTAATATGCTTACTGAACATATATATGACAGTGCTGCATTTGAAGTTTTACTCAATATTATAACAATTTGCGTATGTATTGCGCAATAATTAATTGAAACTTTATATGAAATATTGAGCTCAATAATGGCGTAAGGTGCATATCTGAACACCGTATTACACTCCTTTCGTTTCGACAGAATTTGCGACTGACAGTGACCCGTTTTTTTGCTTGTAACGATTTTTTACACGCACGCCTGTTGTTTACAAGGTGCTGTTAATTATTGCTACTATTAAAAAAAAAACTTTGACGTAATAATATTACGAGAGTTGACAGGAACAGTTATTTCTGATAATATTTTAACTTTCAGCAGAAGCATTTCGTAAATAAATTAACCAGAATAAAACAAACAACCGACAAACTGTTAAACATTAAGCAACCACTAATACCATGCCCTGCCACTATGCCATGCTCTGTATAAAAAACGCCAACCATTATTTAAACCAAAACCTGATTAAAAACTTTTTGTTACATATCCCTCATGAAGTAACAGCATTTAAAGTTCCTTAATTATTCCCTCACCACAATTTGTTACACACTCTTAACTATATATCAGTTTGTACTCATATTTACTCTTTGCTCAGATACTCTGAAGTCATTTGCATACGCAAAAATGCGTGGAACTTTGCACCTGTACTCGTATATTTAAGTGATTTTATTATTTACCTTGATTTTTTGACGAAGATACACTTTTGTTTGAGTTTTTTTTGCATCGTCTGCAAAATAATTTTCTCACACTTTGCCTTCGAAACGCGTTAGAATTTGCCTTAAAAAGTTTTTGCCAAATTAGTAGTTACATGCAGAATCAGTATACGTGTTTAGCAAACTACGAAAGTATACATAAAATAAATGGATTAGAAGAGGAAATGCGAGGAGTTTTCACTTCGGTTCTAAGTTTTTACTTTGGTTCTTAGTAACGGAAAAAAAATAAAAACAA
This sequence comes from Sarcophaga carnaria, assembly GCA_958299815.1. Lineage (NCBI taxonomy): Eukaryota > Metazoa > Arthropoda > Insecta > Diptera > Sarcophagidae > Sarcophaga > Sarcophaga carnaria. The sequence goes on from OY283151.1 coordinate 76,028,955, forward strand.
AAATAGAGTGTAGAAAAAGAAACTGTAAGGCTTATTTTGTTTATAAAAGTTTTTGATATTTACGAAAGAGTTCAGGCTGAATTTGAAAGCAATTGCCTAAAGACGATAATAATGTTTTATTTATCCATCAGATTGTTATTGTCATCTACAACATAAGACAAAAGTTGTATTATTTTTACCAATTTGCATAATGTGATCCCTGACGGTACCTTTCAAATTGCTAAAGGCACAAAATCAGGTAGGCGGAGAAAATGTCTGAACTCTTTCCCTGTGCTGTGAATCTCATGTGATGCAGAGCAATTTGGTTTCATACGCTTGTGTATTCTTTTTCAAGGTTTGTATTTTAATAGACATTAGAAAAATAATCAATTTAAGAAGCTAAACGTGTGGAGATGACATTATTTAATGTCGTGCCAAGTCCCCACATGCATAGCTCTTCTAATTTAGAAGTTTTATGAAAATAAAAAATTCGTTTTTTTAATAACGAATAAATAAATGGTAGTCTAGTGGGTAATGTGCTAGACTATCAGAGTGAGAGTCGTGGGTTCGATTCCCACCAGAGACTCTGGTCCGTGACAATACACAGAGCATATGATCAAAGTTACTCAGCTCGTATATAATTAAAATATAATTTGTAATTGTATTGTAATAAATAAATAAATAAATATTTGTTTTAAAAAATAATCTAATTTACATGTTTTTAATTATATAAATCGAACGAAAACAAAGTTTAAAATTTTTTGTATTCAGTAATAATAAAACAATATTTTGTTCTAAGTAAAGTAAAAGCAGTTAAATTGTTTGACTTGTTGTGAAATAAAGTATTTATTAAGAAATAAAAATAAATTAGAAAATAAAATATAAGAATTGTTTAATTTAATACAACTTGTCTAGTCAGAAGTGACTTTTATAAAATCCACCACTGGGTACAGAAGATATTTTTAAATGTGTACGAAGTTTCAGTTCAGTTTGCTAACACCGTGTGTAAGCTGGTGTGCTTTCTTATGGTGGTGCAATGGTGCACAGTATATAAGAGATTTGCTAAAATTAATACATACATAACATACATACATAATTGTTCATTACAACACTTCAGTCAGGATTACGACCTAGTTTCTCACACCACTTATGTTGTGTGTGTTAATTTTTTATACATCAGTGGTGGGACCTACAATTTAAAGTCGACTCCGAACGACAGATTTTTGAGAAACAGAAATCTGCTGAGAGGAAGTCGCCGAAGAAATACTTTTTGTATTTTGTTTTGATGTCTGGACTGGGACTCCAACCCTGGCTTTACGTCTAATAAGCCAACACACTACCTACTAGACTACGGCGACTTCTTTAAATAAATAATTACGGAAATTCTATCACAACTGTTTCAGTTCGACGTTGAGATAATCGAATCATCATGAGCTTCTAACTATTTTCATTGATTGATCCATTTATTTATTATACAACTTGTAATCGCTTTAATTAATTCATTTCCAAAAAGCTTATGACATTAGAACATTTAATTAAGCATATGTGTAATTATTTTTAATTTCTCGAAATACAACACTTTCTTCAAAGGTGCTTCCACTTACCACTTTAATCTTTTTATATTTGTTTTATCGAATCAATCCTTAAAATCAATATTTTATCTACCAAAAGGTGTTTGTATTGTGAACTCAACATGTTGATTATAGTATGAAACAATCATTCAATGAAGCAGTAATAAATTTAGATTAAATGACAACAAAATCTAACATCAAACTACATCCTTTATTTTGAAGATCTCTGTGTGACTTAAACTGTTATTGTTTTTGTTCGTTTGTGTCGTATTCAATTGATGATGATATCCAAATAATCACAATCTACCTGATAATAGAAGCAATAAAAACAAATCAATAAGTGTAAACGAACAAACGACAATGACATCAATTCCCTAGAAAAGCGAGCATGTCGTCAAATTCACATACACATAGCCAAAGAAGTATACATACGGATAACAAATTTCACAAATTTTTTTAACTAATCCGTTTTCGTTGAAAATCTTTATAATTGTCTGACAACTTTCCTCGATTTTAAGACGGTCTTGGTTAAAAAATTTCTGAAATTTGTTAACTTTTGTGGGCATGATGCACATATTAACAAATATGTATAAATTAACAAATTTCAGAAATTTTTTAACCAATCCGTTTTTTTGAAAATATTTATAATTGTCTGACATCTTTCTTCGATTTTAAGACGGTCTTTTGCTTTGGTTCAGAAGTTTGTGAAATTTGTAAATCCGTTGCATACCTTTGTGGGCCTGTGCAGGGCCACAATTCAGTTCAATTTCAGAAATTTTTTAACCAATGCAAAAGACCGCCTTAACATCAAGGAAACTATAAAGATTTTCAACGAAAACGGATTGGTTAAAAAATTTAGGCAATTTTTTAACCGTACGTATAATTTAGTAACTGTGTGTAGGGTAAACAGCTTCATATCTTTTATATTATTTAAGGAATACAATCTAATGTGAATATGTATACCTTTAAAAGTCTTTTTTGAATTTCTATTCTTATACTTTGTGAGACATGTGTTCATTTAAGTATTGACGATAAGGTTTTACATTTAATCTTCACAAGTTTTAAACAGCAAAAGAAATTACAAGCAACATTGAAGAAAAGGAAAAAGAAACAACGGTGCGCTTAACATAATTTCGTTTCGTTAAGGGATTTAGCAATTGATCCAATGCTACTTACTGTTTGACTTATGGTTCTACTTGCTGTCACTTATAATTTGGTATAAGAATGAATGAGTTATTGACAGTAAAACAGTTTAAAACAAAATTTCTTACGTGCCTTAAAAATCTAAATTCGTTCTACTCAGTAATTTTAAATAGTTGTTATTATTTCATAAATTGGATAATAATTCTGCCATAATTAACATAATAATTCGATAATAAAGTTTAATACATAAATACGGTGGTGACCTTATAATTAGAAACGATGTTTCTGCAACAGAGTTCTCTGGAGTGACGAATCCAAGTTTAATTTGTCCCAATCTGATGGAAAAACGTATGTAAGACGTCCTCCAAACAAAGCCTTTTATTCCAGGTACACAGTGAAAACTGTAAAACAAATTAGCAAACATACATGTTGCTAAGTCGTTTCTAATTATAAGGCCACCACTGTACATACATAATTGGTCATTACAATCCAACTTCATTTAGGATTACGACTTAGCTTCTCACACCACATCAGAGATCAGCAATGAATCGTTTTTTCGCTACTCATAAGTACTCATGAAATTTTGAGTATGACTCAGTATTGTTGACTCAGTATTGAAATTCTACTACTCTGATTCATTCGTATTCACTACACAATTGATTTATAAGTACAGGTTGCAATGAGTATGAGTACAACGTTGACTTCAAACTCACAACATTCGAAATATGTTTGTATGTATGTATGTATGTATGTCTCATTCAGATTCATAAATTTAAAAAATATCTATAGTACTCATAAATGATTAGAGTGATTCGAATCGTTCATCAAAATTTACAGTCTTAGTAGTTGTTGCACTTACAAAAAAAAGAAGAAAGAAAAAGACAAAGACAACCAGCAAACCAAACACCCAACCTTCTAGTGAGTATTGTAGTGTTTGTAAGCGAATCATATTCATTTTGTGATTCTTGTAAATGTTGAGTCATGGAGAGTCGAAATCAACAACAACACACGTATTGTTAAGTATGAGTACAATTAGTACTTCAAACTTTGAATATGAATAGTATGATTATGATATTTGAATAAGTATGAATGCTACCATTTTTTGAATACTCATTGCTGATCTCTGATCCACAGTACACAAGAAACATTATCAAAGAGCATAAAAATTAAACCAAACATTTCAATTTGTTGAACATCAGAGAAGAAGATGGAATTCTTTACTTTGTACTCATGACGAAACTCTTAAAAGCAATACCATCATATAAATATCCATATGAACACAAACAGACAGACGCAAGAAATAATAAACAAAGGAAGTATTTAACACAGCCATTCCCCATATTGAGCACTGGCATGGATAGTTATTGTTTGTTGAATATAAAAGTAACCGAATACCACTGGCACTAGTCCACCAGAATGAATTATATTCTCCTTAATTTAAACGTCGGCAAGAAATGTTCACCGAAATTATTTTCATGGAAGTTTATTTAAATTTTATAAATTCACGGAGCCACAGTCAAGAGATTGTAAAATTGAATGGGGCTTCGAATAAGAATAGAAATATTAAATGGATTTACTGGTCATATTTGTAAACGGCATTCTGTTTTTAAGGCCATAAAGGACTCCAATTGTGTTTTCCGGACATTATTTTCAGAGAAGAGTTGTTATAATTTCCTATGCAGACAACATGAATATCTTTCGAATCAAATGCATTACTGCATTGTACGTGAATAAAAATTTAAGAAATTTTGAATGCGCTCCCTATTATTTTTTCCTCTACTGTTTAAAAGTTTTAATTTTTTGAATTCAAATTGTTTCACATTTTCTTTTAAAGATAGACTCAAACTTATACCGCACATACATATGTATACAACAATTACAAAAATATAAAATTTTTGATCATTTTTAATAATTAAACTTGCGAACATTTTGCTTGCCATCATCCATAAAAAATTAAAAACAATTAACCCCGAAATCATCATAAAAAATTATATTCCTAGACTTTTTATAAATTTTAAGTATTTTTATGAATACATTTTTATTGGCCTTAATAAAACACGTACACATAGCATGTTATCGATGGAACAGCTGCTCCTAATTGGAAATCTGGCATAAGACTGGCATAAGATATTTTCAGATTTTTAAACATATTTTAACTTTTTTTTAAGTGATTAATATTCCTCAAATGACGAGAAAAATTAATTAAGATTGGAGTTAAAAATTATATTTTGTGAAGATTTAAAATGTATTTGAGCTTATAAATGGTCACTTCTTAAAAAGGTACAGAAGAAATTTCAGATTCGATTGCTTATCAAAAATAAAATAAAAAAAACACACAAAAACCATCTGAGAACATAACAACACATACTCATATACGTATAAGACGACAGTGCTTCTGCGATCACGTTGTCCATATTCGTCTTGAACTGATAATATTTATAACACAGCAAAACGATCACTGGGGGAACCCAATAGACTTAGAATTAGAAAAAAAATAAAAAAATTTAAATAACACCCAATCATACAACATTCATTCTAAATTAAAATTTTAATTTGATGCCAAAGTGAATTTCTATTCTTATCTCACGTAGTATAAGAAGAAATTATTTGTCAGCTTTAGGATGGAGTATGATTCATATTAAGAGAAAATAAACACATATTTGTTTTTACTTGGTTTGCATTTAACGAACTCATATTTATACGTTTTTAAAAAGGAAAAAACGTAACAATATTGTTACGAAAATGGAAACGGTGTACATTAACATCAAAATGAGCAAACGCTACACAAACAAATAAAACGAACTTGTTACAAGTAAACCAACAACATCAGTATGAAAGAAAAGGGGATAGCCAAGTAATGCGAGAACGCAACAACAAGCAATCTGAACGAAATACACAAAACAACAATGAAGTCGCGATAGAGCTCTAGAGAAGGCGATACTCCGAACGTTCGAATTCAAGAACCTTCATCAGACTGATTACGTGGGCATATAAAAAGGCAAGATAAAGCAGGCAACGAGTAGTAAGAATTCAGTCAGTCTTTTGTGAAGATGCGTTGCGTGTGAAGAAAGCAGTCGTGGTTTGAAGATCGTCGGTGTAAAGATATACCGAACATTTGTTAGTGTGTACGCGAACAGAAGTGTAAAGAAGAATAACGAATAAAACAAATTATTGTTGTATTCATCAAGTTGTAAACGGTGGCAACCAAAAGTAGTGCAAACAATAAAGAGTGTAATTGAATTTAAACATATATTTGTTTTTATATTGTTTGCAATCAACGAACTCATATTTTAAATTATAACTACGGAAATTTTTGTCCGATTTCATCAAACAAAGTGTCAATCTCTTCACAAGGTAATGTACTTTCAGAATGACATCACTTATTTTATATTTTTAATTAAATTTTGCAGTTAAGAATGGCTAAACTTGAAAAAATAAGAAAAATAATATTTTCTAAGTTTACCCCATCAAAACTCAAAACGTATAAGTTTGAACAAACATATTTGGGTAATCAATTATTTTGTGTGAAAAGATGAAAACCGATTTTGTCAAATAAAACAAGTTTGGAGGGTTCGAGAAAAATAAATAAAGTATTTTTGAGTTCTACTTAACCTAGTGAATAACTTATACTATGTACTTACTCGAGTGTATTTTCACTGTCGTACCGTGTAATCAGAGCAGATAAGCAGTAGAATAATAATAATAATAATCGTGTGTCATAATAATATTCACTACCCACAGATTCTCTATAAATGCAGTCTCTTGTTAAATTTCTGTGAAGAAATCAATAAAGGCATTAAGATTGAGAAGAGTAAAATATTAAAAGTGAACACATTTCTATTGACATTATGTTTCACGTCATGCGAATTTTGTAAATTTTTGTCTTGATTTTCCTTATCAAATTGCAATCGCTGATGAGCAGACATTTAAAGCAGGAACTCTTTCACTTCATAGGCCTTCAATCTAGGCTTAAGCAAAAACGATAATCGACGAGTGCAACTAAAGTGAATGAAAATGTTAAAGCTCTGTAGGAAATTTTACACAAAAGCAAAAATATTACATTATCATCGTTAAAAGCATTTAATTCTCAAATTCAATTTCGTTTGTTTTTTTTTTTTGCATTTTATTTTAGAACAATGATTTGATGATCATACACTCTGATCAATGCTTCTAAATAAAATTTTGCATTTAAAAGAAATCGGACATTTTCAAAATCTGAATCATCTGAAGGTAAATAATACCTAAACTCGACAACAATTCCAATTTTGCAATGAGAACATAGTTTTTGATAAACCATTGCAACCAAATAAACAAATCAAATGCAACCAACCTAAGCTATCTTAAGTAAAATACATCACTAGTGCAGATAAAGACGGAACGTTGTGTCAGTAATTCTAACAGTCAATGAGTATGTGTTATACAGGCATTCTTACAGAGGATACGTTACAGTGAGAGTGCATTTCTTTTTTACTTACATTTCCGCCGTATTTTCTTATCAATTTAGCATTTTCAATAGTGGCTGCTATTAAAATGGGTTTAAAAACACAACAAAATTTCAATTCGTTACCAGTTGACTTTAACACTTTAATAGAAGTGTTCCTGAAAGGAATTGTGAAAATATTCGCTTTGAAATGAAACTGAAATTTTACGAACTAACATTTCTGTCAATGTGTATGTGGAATTATGCACAGGCTGCAATCAAAGTAAGTACACTACACTACATAAGTCAGTATTTCAATCATAAACAATCGAATGCTTCTAATAAATAAAAATTCTTTGTAAAAGCAGGTGATTTATGATGATATTTCGGATGTAATTGATTCGTGTGACTACACAAGATTTGATAATCAATTAATAAAATTACAAATAGGAAACGATTTACTTCAACAAAAAATGGTAATCATTCAAAAGGACCAAGACCGACAGCAGGATATTCTTAGTGACTTGGAACGAAAGATTAAAAGTCTGCCACAACAAATCGAGGAAATGCAGGAGAAACTTATGCAGAATAACAGACAAAACGTTGAAGATTTAAAAGATTTTATAAGAAAAGAAATTTAAATGAAAGCTACATTGTTTCCTCCAGTAGATGATAATTACTGATATGAGAGAAACATTAAAGAAACATGATCAAATGTTGGATAAGATCATGAAATATCAAAACGATTCCCAAACGCTTTTAAATGAAATCAAGTTAGAGACGAACACTCAAGCATTAAAAAATATAATTTCGGATATATTAGCCAATACCCAAAACTGACCACTTAAAATTTTATCGTGATAATCACCAATATTTCCATAAAATAAGAATTGTTTTTCAAATTGCATCAGAAAGATTTTTTATAATTTTTGTTCTGTATTTTTTAGATGCCACCAAAATTTGCCTTAGGGACGACAAATAAACCCTAACTTGGTAAGTGCTAATAAATTTTGATCTTTTAATACTATTAAGATTGACTACAGTAGTGATAGGTTTATCAAAGTTTCTCGAGGCTTTTTTATTTCGTTGCATAATATTACGGAAATCGTAATTGAAAATAATTTTTTTTTTATTTTTTGCTTATCGAATAATAAAACAAAATCTATATGAAACTTTTTTTGGTTTTGAAAAGACTAAAAAAATAATAAAAAGTGAATGCTAGTGGAAATCGTACAATAAGGATGAAGCAAATATTGTTGCTAAAAGTCTGAATTCATCATTAGTTTTTATTTGTTGTTGTAATACAGCTTTAAAATTCTTCTTCCCTTCATCTCTCGATAGGACTTTAGTTCGCTAAAATCGAGTTGCTAGTTTTTGAAATGTAATGGAATTTGTTTTTAATAGCATCGTGTACGAAAAATTTTTTGAGGCAGTATATCACGCTATTGGTACTCTTATGAACATTGCATTAAATTAAAAACACTCATCATTGTACTGAACAGTTGGATTTCTTATTGGCTGTTATCAGTTTCAGAATTAATTTTTGGTTGATTGGTAATCGCTTTCAATCTTTTTTTCTTTTTACAATAAACACAAGAAATTAAATTTTAATTTGTTTTAAAAGCAGCACACCAGAAGTGGGGATGTAAACTTTTTAATTTGTATTTAAATTTACACATTATTATACAAACGTACATACGTTGAAATACTTTGCGTTTTACTCATATCAATTGCGGCTAACCAAACAGCTTTTGGAGGAATCAAACAAATCGTTAGTCGAAGGATGCAATAATATTGCAAAATACAAAAAAGACAATCGATTTGGAAACAAAGAAATACTGTAGCGCTCAACATGAAACTCTGTATCTACTTCCGATGAAAATTTAATATTTCGAAAATAATTTTTGTAACTTAAACACCCAAAGTATTTTCGAATCTTATGCTATATTCAGACATGTACTTTCGATGAAAGTGCACACTTTCGAATCTTATGCTATGTTCAGACATGCACTTTTATTGAGTCAATATTCGGTTTATTAATTACAATATTTTAAGTGTTTAGACGTAACAATATACGCAGTTAAGCTGCTTATTTAAAATTCATTTGGCAGCTGGTAAATAAAACAGCTGGTTGTTTCAACAACATTGTTTTGTTTTTTTGTTTTTTTTGTTTGTCGTTGTTGATATTTGACAACGCAAATATCAATAGAAAGTGTTAGGAAAATTGTAATGTGCTCACTGAACGTACTTATGACAGTGCTGTATTTCAAGTTTTAATCAATATTATAACAATTTATGACTTTTTTGAGCAATAATTAATTGACATTTTATATGAAATATTGAGATCAATAATGCAGTTTATTGCGATTTACTAAATATAAGTGCATGTCTGAACATTGTATTAATATATATGTAAACGAGTGAATTAATAGCCCAAGCCTGGTGCGAAAATTTTATTAACATTGTAGTGTAGTGCCCCTTGGTCTACATATCTATTATCGGAAACAAAAGCACGGCCTATAGCCGCTTCAGTTCTGGCATGATGTTGTTTTATTATCCCAAGTTAATATTGAATCGTAGAATGCCATGGTAAATATAATGTCATGTGGCTATCACATTGTAAGCCCTCTGTTAGAAAGGGTATGTAGGATAAAATTATTTTAAAATAAAGGAACTATTAAAGGAACTATTAAAGGATCTCTAATCTTTACATTGTATAACCACAGAAAAATTGTTAAAAACGACAGCTCAATTCTAGGATTTTAATACAACGTAACATGTGTGGAATTAATTGACTATTCGAGAGGGACAAATTTGCAACATTTGTGATTTAAAGAAAAAATTGAGGATAGAATGGCTAAAAGGTTCCCCGAATTAGTTCAAAATTCGTTGACCTTCAATGTGTATAAACAATTTAATGGTGTCGACTATTCCCAAATAAATATTTGATTAAAACAAAAAACTGATATACAATCGTAATGCTTCGAATTATTATATTTTTGCCAAATATAAGGAAATAGGGTGTACAATTTCCACTGATTGAGGTGGCTGCCCATCCAAGAAAATTCGATGGGCACACTTAGGCCGCATTGGGACTATTGTGTTACTACAATTATCTGCTATCCCCTAGTCTCGAAACCACTCGGAGCTAATGATGAAGCGATTTAAGCTGCCAATGTCAACCCCTGACAGTTTCTCCAGGTCATTCATGTGGTAAGCACCCAAGTTACATCTTTCTCCTTTGACTAAGAGCCGGGTATGTATCCAGCAGGTGAGAGACAGTCTCCTCTTCTTACTCATCTCTGCAGCTTCTGCAGAATTCGTTAGCAAGGTGTCCAAGACGAATGCGCCCCGCATGCGTCCCCATAATGCAATACCCCGTAATGACACCGATAACCACACTGAGCGTGCCTCTTTGTAGTTTAAGTAGACTCAATGTGTGCCCCTCATCCAGCATTGGCCAGATTTTATGAGCCATTTTACCTGTGGCCGCCCACCTGTCGTCGACGGAATCGACGTACGCATTATCAATTATGAGCCTGCAGGTCCTTATAGGGTTGCTCAGATTCGAGATCTCATCGGAGAGATCGATGGTCTTGCCCTGCTTGGCAAGTTCATTAGCTCTGCAGTTACCCAGAATACCACTGCGCACCGGTACCCATACGATCTCGTCGAGATATCTGCAACAGCTGTACACCGTCTTGGAGTTCATCACGTTGGAACTTAGAGCGCCTGGCTATCAGAAAGTATGATGACGTTTCGCTTGCAGACCCTTCCGTCCCCAATAATTCTCGCCGCAGCCTGTATTGCCACCACCTTCGCTTGAAAGACGCTGCAGTGGTCTCGCAGTCTTATGGATTGGGCTATTCCAACCGACTCCGAAAAAATTCCACCGCCAACAGCTCCGTTCAGCTTCGAACCGCCGGTGTAGATTTGTACTGAGTCCCTTAGCGGGTGGGTCACACCACCCTTCCAGACCGTGTTGTCCGGGGCTGACATCCTGAATCTCCTCGTGAAGTCGTACTTCGGTATCATGTAGTCACTGTTCCCGACAGCTCCAACTTCCCTCAGGATCTTTGCGTGGCCGATATCCGAATCAAGAAGCTGTAATAAAATTAATTGAATTTTAAACTAGTAACTCAAATGTTACCAGTGTCCATATAGAATGGAATTAAGAGCACTGTCGTTATAAAATAGCATGAACTTTCCAATAAAACACTTCTAGATTTCTAATTCCATTCATAATAACCAAAAATAACATGAAATTTGCAAGCCTTGTATTAAAATTCAGAACGTTACTGACTTCTGTATTAAATACGAAAAAGCTTTATATGAAATCAAGACATAGCTGTTCAAATTTTTTCAGTTAATTTATAGAAAAAATTCATTGAAATCAGAAATGAAAGATAAAACAGTTTTTTTACATTAAAGAACTGCCCTCCTTCATATCAATTCTTCAATTATTTGCAGCACCAGTAAATCATATCCCACTAGTTGTATAGATTTCGATGCCACCATTTGCGCAGATAATAAGTGTCCCATCATCAACTATCTCTATGGACCCAAACCATTTGTGGTGGTTTGTAATAACAATGTAGACGATGGTGGTTGGACGGTTATTCAACGACGCATCAATGGCACAGTGGACTTCCACCGCAATTGGTCGGAATACAAACAAGGTTTCGGAAATATTGATGCTGAATTCTTTATAGGACTCGACAAATTGCACGCGTTAATCTCCACTCTACAGCCTGTGGAATTATTGATTCAGTTGCAGGATTTCGAAAATGTGACGAAATATGCCAAGTATGGCGATTTCCAAGTAGGAAATGAAACTGAAAATTAATTAAGGTCGGCTCATATAGAGGCGATGTGGGTTATAGTTTCACTACCAAAGATCGTGACAATGATGTTAACACTGATAGAAATTGTGTCAAAGATTTTACCGGAGGTTGGTGGTATAGAAACTGTTATCAGAGGTTGTTTAATAAATTATTCATTTTTATATTTGCAAATTAATATTTTGTTTTTATTGTTTTTAGCATATAAATGAACATCCAACAAAATTTTATGATCCTTCATTACGCAATTATGGCATTAATTGGAATAAATTTCATGGTTACAAATATTCACTGAAGTCTGTTCAAATGTTAATAAGACCAATACGACTATAAACGAATAAAAATTAAAAAAGCTGCTCAACATTAAAGCGAAGTGTAAATAAAAATTTACAACAAATAAAATGCTGTCCTATAAGCATCGATGTTAGAAGGGATCTTCATGACAAATTCATTAAATTTCTCGTCAGTTGATTTTAATGTGTTATTAGGTGTGGATTTCAATATTTTAAAAATGAAATAAAATTTCATGTTCATGTTTGGTCCCTTCTGTGTGGTCAGAGTGCTAATAGCATTATTCTCTTAACAATGCAATCCCTTAACGACTGACGTTTTCATTAATTCCATTCATGTGACTTTAGTTTAAACATGCTGTGGAAAACGCGGCCCTAATAGTGTTTTCACACCAAAAGTTAAAACATGATTTTAGCATTAAAACCATAATCAGTTGATTTTGCGTTCACACTGCAACTTTTCTTAAATCTGGTTGTACCATTCATAATTTTATGACTGTGAAACAGCTGTTATTGTTTAAGAAAAAATAAAAAATATGAAAAATTAAGAAATAATATTATTAATATTATTATTTATTGTTATTGCAGCAGTCATTACTTAAAATTTTACATTTTTACACAGCCGGCTTTCTGTATCTCTACATTTGTTTTTATTTTGTTTTTATCAGCTATTTTCAACATTTCTACATATGTTGGTAGCTCTGATTCAGTACATTGAAAACAAGGTTGTATTTCATAAAACCTAATTAAAACCTATCCAAAAAAAGGTTTTAAGATATAATAATAATAATTTTGTATGGTAAAACCCGGTTTTATTTATGGTTTTAACATTAAACCCTACTTTTGCGATAAAACCACTCAGTGTGAAAACACTATTAAACTAAAAAAGAATGTTAACCTAGAGTTATTAACCAAGCGTACGAATGATGATTCCATGGACTTCCGCATGTAAATGTAAAGGGCGAGAGGTTTATGGAAATCTATTTAAATAATACTCGATGTTACCCATATTTTCTTTTATGTTTTTGTTTCATTATTTAATCAAATCCAATCGGTTACGTTCTAAAATCTAAATCTTTATTTGATAACACTGCGCTAGACATTTTATGACACTATCTTTTTATTACAAACATCTTCGTCTTCACAGTCTTTAATACATTCTGTTGCTGATTGACAACACTACCTATCGCTTCATTAAGACTTCATTAATTTTCGATGTGACATGTTCCAGATGTTACCGGCGGTTATTACAATTATTTTTGTTCCTATCTTTCGTCGTGTCTTAAGAGATTCCTTAATTTGATCTTCCTTTATGTTATTTTCCTTTCTTTTGTGATCTGGTTCTTCCGATTTCTACTTCTGAGGCAAACATTTTGTGTTTAATGAAGTGGAATTATATTTTAGAAAACGTAAGCAAGATGGCAGTCGAACTGATATCTCCAAGTGATTTTGAAGATTTTTACAAGCACAAATAATTTTCTTAACTACCCCGTGGACTAAGAGGCAAAATGACATCCTATCTACAGCAGTCAAGGTAATTGAAATCTTCAATACAAGGATTATAATATTCAGAAATATTAAATTAAACTATGAACGTTGTTTTACAGTCGATGAAAGAACATAACAAGTGTTGCATGAAAAGAAAATGTTGAATGATATCACATTGCATTTGAAGCATCATACACTCGATCACTGAAAATCACAATGAAATGGATAAACTGAAGTTCAATTGTGGTAGTTAGCAACACATCAGTAGAGAAGGTAGGGAAGAGGGTTAGGATTATTAGATGCCTTTAATGCATGCTTTAAAGGCAACAATTATGAGTTTCTTTTTAAAGTGGTTTTAGATTTGACTTCACGAAATTCAGCGATTGTTGACTAATAAATATGCCTGAAAGTTCCTACGGTAGCCTGCGCTACTAAACAGAAGGCGGAGTCTGATTCTCAATTTCAGAACTTGAAAGGATCAGACAATGGTCAGTAACGTAATACTCCATTAACAAAAAATAAAGGGCCTGAGCTTATGGAACTCCATTTCTCAGCCTATTTGTTCTCTCAGCACAGTGGTTTAGAGGTTCGTTCTGAATATTCCAAATTCCAAAGCCAAACAAAAACTTTCATTCATCCATGACATCCAACTTTATGGTAATGAGTCTGATTTGATGACTTGTTTGAAGAAGAGGAAGTTACTTTCTCAAAAGACTAAAAAAAATGTAATTAAAATTTGACAAATCAAACCAATCAACAATTAATGTAACAATCAGTTCAAGCCTTTTTATTGGGTCCTCAAACAGGGACTGCTTAAATTTGACAGTTGATTTATATACATAGATCTGGAGCAGTTGACAACTGAACCTCACTTTCATCGAAGACACACTTTCAGCGATGAATGCGTCTACTGATGGATGAATGGATACGTGAACAAACAAAATTATCGAATTTGGGACCAGACCAACATATATAAGACTTAGGACGTCGCTACGTCCACACAGCTCGTGTCACTTTCGGCAATCTGTATGGCTGTATGTATGTATGTATGTATGAACTGTCTCCAGAAATCATGCCGTTTGACCACGTAATTTTGAAAACCATGTGCTCTGTGACGGAGGTCCAAGTGGCACAGCTTCTAACAATAGAAGCAAAATTTTGGAAACGCCAAAAGTAAGAGTGAGGAAGACGCCTAAAAACTCAACTGGAGCATCCACTGTGCGTTGGGCTACAAGTAGTTCCCAAAGTACCTGGATAAGAGATGCCAGTATGAAAATTGCCAATTACAAGGCCAAAAAGAGGAAAAAATATCATGTCACCCCAATCGAAATCAAGCGAAGAATATATCCGAAAACCCAGTGATATCCAAGAATAGAGAAAACTGTGAGTAAAAGGTACGTGAGTAAGAGCTCTAGCCGCAGTTATATCGACGGAATACCTTACTGTCAATTAGACACTCTCAGAACAAACTTAGTTAGAACAGGTTATTATCTGCGAAGTGTCGAAATGATGGATCAATGGATCATGTATTCACTTAACTTTAGGTCACATTGTACTTGAGTACAAAGTCGACAAAATTCTTTCAATTAATGGGAGGAGAGCTAACGGCGTGCTCAGGACATATATAGCTGTTTTCTTCCTTTCAACAAGTTTGGGGCAGGTAATTATGACTATTGAATGCTCATATAGACGCCTTTATGGCGTGTCCTGATGTGCAAGTATGAAGGAAGATTTGATGAGACTTCGGTCTATGGCATTGCCAAGCAAAGGAAATACGGACGAAGCTATAAAATAAGGATGTCGTCTTAGCAAGTTAGAATGAAAATGATTCTATACTCAGCAACTGTGTCAAACCAGAAAAGTGTCGTAAAGGCATTGGATCTCAAAATTTAAAATATTTATAACATAAAGAACAGTGAAAGAATATCAGTCGCCATAGTCTAGTAGGTAGTGTGTTGGCTTATAAGCCGCAAGGCCCCGGTTCAAACCCCAGATCAAACATCAAAACGAAAATATGAAAAAAATATTCCTTCGGCCACTGCCTCTACGCAGACTTCTGGCAAAAACTCTGAGTGTAAATAAATTGCCATGAAATGTTTCTCAAAAAAATCTGTCGTTCGGAGTCGACTTTAAACTGTAGGCCCCGCAACTCATGTAAAAAATTTACACACACAACATAATTAGTTTGAGAAACTAGGTCCATAATTGTAATTGTCGTAATGACCAATTATGTATGCATGTATGAAAGGATATCATCACCACTGTTCCGAGCATGCTGTCTGTATCAAATAAACCAGAAGCTTTTGCATCAGCCAAAACTTAAATAAATTATTTAACCGTAGATCGAGCTTTGTATCAAAAATGATACATTTGAATTTTTGAGACGATACAACTTTAATTCGGAAAAAGTTAGATGTCTGATATTTTTTGAATTCGTTAGTATTGTGATTGTCGTTATTTTAAACTTAATAAAAGAAAATTTTGAGCAGGACTTATAAAATTCAAAAACTTCATAATTCTATCTTATGTATCATTTTTGATACATACGACTTTCCTAGGGATACTTTGGTTTTGTACATGTAATTTTTTTAAGTTTTCAAAAGATTTTGTGAAGTTTTATCGGGAATTATACATTATTTGATAAGGAATTGAAAGTAAGTGTTGGATGAATTTTCTATTCTTGATATTGATTGAAGTCGTCGTAGTCCAGTATGTACTATGTTAGCTTATTATACGTCAGACCAAGTTTTAAACCTTAGGTCAGAACCGTATTAGTAGTTTGGGGAAAAAAATATTACCAATTTTCACTCAGATTGCTAGCAGCTGTCACATGAAATGTTGTAGAGTCTTTCTTACTGCTCTTCTCATATTTATCTTCCGTGACAGACAAACATCAGAAAGAAGTGTTTCGTCCCATGTTTTATTTCATAGATATTACATATGATAATATTTCGGTCAACTATGTACGTATGAGATAACAGAATCGTTCGCCTTGATAATGTGCTACTAGGAAGGGATGAAAAATTTACACCTATTACGCCTTTTCGTAAACTGAGCTGAAAGTCCTTCAAATTTTAATAGTTCCAATACTTTTGTCGCTGTAGATTAGTAACTAACTGCATTTTATGGTCGTTGTAAATTTCGTGGTTCACTGTAATCGAATTGGCAGTTTTAGATTCCAGCATATGCTACGTCCGTAGCAATTACTTACAGTCGTATTTGGGTAAACCTGTATCCGAGAAACCAGAGAGGAATCAAAGAGGCAGCATTGTTATTGACATAATCGATGTTTTATTGTAACAGGAAACTTTTTTACTTTACATGACAGTGACAACAAATTTTTCTAACGAAATATAACAATGTTTTGTACCATGAGGTTTCAGCCAGCATTCGGTTGAGAGCGGTACTAATGTCCCATTTAAACAATTGGAAAGTTATAAAGCGCCACAAAGCAGAGGTGCTAGATGGCAAATTATTACCATTTAGAAAAAATAAAAGCAAGCTGGCATGAAGTGTTTGATTTTTAAGTAAAACACCATGTGGCAATGTACATCACGTCAAAAATTTTGCCGTAAAACAAAAGTGATAATAAAATATAATAATATAAAATAGTTTTATTTAAATGAAATAAACTAAAGAAAAATATTTAAATTTTTCAATAAATTCTATCAATAATCGTTACAATTGTATGTACTACAAATATGTATCAAAAGTGATATATAAGCTAGAATTATGAAGTTTTTTTAAGGATCGATCTACGGTTAAACGGTACTACAGCGAAGTATTACAGTACGCATTTTAGGGCAACTGCCCTTTGGCGGCTACCTATTGCAATAAATCATTAATTGAGAAATTTGTAAATTTTGTAGTAATTTTCTACATATTCTACTAAAAAATTTATAGAAAACAGTTGTATAAACAGTGCCAAATCGAGTAGAAAATACACGACGATAATTTTATTAAGTTCGAATGATTCATTGACACATATGTATATTCCTGCCAAAATTTTTTAGATTTTAAAATTTTACAAAGTCTTTAAACCAATTTCTTAAATTGTCATGTAAAGTATCTTTTAAGGTTTTGTAATAAAAAAATCTATTCTGAGTTTAATGCCTCACTTAATTTGAAAATGAACTTAACCGAACGAAAAACCACTCATTTTATATAAAACAGTTTTAAATTTATTAACAGGAACTCTACTGAGAAACTAATTGTGGTTTACCAACTTCAAAACAGTGTTAATCTTTAGATTATAAATATTTCGAAAAGGAAAAAACAGCTTAGTTTTGAGTGTATGGGATGACTCTCACTTATGCAGTGTATTGTGTTAGAACAAAGATAATGAGCCGTGAGCAGTAATATTTACTCATTGGAAGAGATATGTATTTCAGTAGGAGATACCCACAGGAAATATTCTTTGTAATGCATTGTATGTTAGACAAAAGTTAACATTTTACATTTCTAGTAAATGGCACACAGCCTTAATTCCTACATAATATTGTGTGTTTTATTTAATTCTAATTTTGAAACTTAAAACTGAATAACTTTTTAATGAAATGTAACAGACGTACAAATATATATTAACCAATCACTAGTAAATCTTAAATTAATGAACATAAAAAGGCTAAATTTACGTAAACTTCATTATTTGTGTATATCGGGTCTTTCGTTAAGTTTCCTGTTTTTAAATTCCAAGTAACTGGTTGGTACGCCCTCTATCCATCAGAGGCCAGGTGAGTCTAGCGGTAGAGCAGGACTCTTCGTTGATCCAGGATAGGTTCCCCGTCTCGGAAAAATTTCCGCGCGATGGCCTGCTTGATCGAGGGGCGTGGCATACCCAAGTCGACTGAAGAGGATTTCGGGAGGAGTGCAACGCCTGCAGTTTCCCGGAATGTTACTGTGCCGGAGGCCCCAGACCAGTGATTATCTGTTGTACCATTTTAACTGTATATTAAAACTTCCAACGTGTATGATGTTGTGTCGCAGAAGTGGCATTAATTGTGACAACTCCTAGACATATCTTAAAGGTAATAAATTATAACGCTTGTGACACATAAACTCTGCAGATGTTTTGTCAAAATTGCAAAAGTTGTACTTCTGTATTTTGTTCTTCTTTTTCCTTGTTTTCTTTTAGATTTGCCGCGTTCACTTTATTTTTATGCGTATTGTATTTGACTGTGATTGTTATTACACTTACTATTTTAGGATTAAATTTGAGTTTAAGCGGCCATATAAGCAAATTTGTTTATAAAAAATTTGTAAAAAGTACTTACATACATATACCAGATAACAATTTTCGATTGTGGCGATTCTATACGACCTTTGATGTGGTCAACCATTCTGTAGGTCTACGGATAAATACAATATTTGAGACGTTAGTGATTTTGAAGTCGTCAAAAGTCTACCCAGAGACTGAAATCCAGTTAACACTTCATTAAATTTGTAACACTAAGTACAGCGGCAGACTGAGTAGAGGCATTTATTGATTAAAATTTAAATAAACTCGGAAAATATAGGGCGGGAAATATAAAAGTTTATATTTAAAAATACAATAAAACAAAAACGGTTTGACAAATTTATTTTTTTGTTGTGAAGTATAATTGGAATATAATTTCATTCATATGGCTGCCGTGGCTGACATTACAGTATCTCATTCGATCGGACCAATTTTCTTGCACTTTTTCGAGTCTCTGGGGTCGTATTTCGCTTCAAATGGGCTTCAAATTGTCTTCAGTTTGTCGGAATAATACTTTTTTAATGGAACCAACAAAAAATAGTTCAAAGGTGTCAAATCGCAGCTTCTTAGCGGCAGTTTGACATCACCAGTCCTGCTAATTAAACAGTCATCAAACGTTGGACGCAATAAATCGATTGTGGCATGAAATGTGTGACAAGTTGCATCATCCTGTTAAAACCAAACATCGTTCACAGCAATAGCATGAAGAGCGGGTACAAAGAAATCGGTTATGATGGTGTAATATGTGTCTCTATTTACCGTAATGGTTGCACTGTCTTCATTTTCAAAGAAATATTGGCCAATGATGCCTCCGCTCCACAAGCCGCACCAAAGAACAATCGTAATGGGTGCATTGGCTTCTGTAAGACCACGTGTGGGTTTCAATATAAAATTAACTTCATCCGAAAATATAATTTTTTTTTGGCAATATCGATATCATCGTGTAGTTTGTCGTAAGTCCAATAAATCCCAACGTTGCCCAAGCGTAAATCGATTCATTGCGTTCAATGGAGATAATACACTGAATTTTCTGACAGAATAGAATGACATAAGTATCATGTTGCACAGTTGTGGCGTCTGAAACATACAGTGGACAAGTTTGTTTTCGCAAAGGTAGGATACGTAAAAAGTTTTAATAGAACAGGACATAACATACATGCGTTACATTATGGAACAATACAAAACTTTTGTCAAGATTACTACTCTGATCAAACCAATAGAAATATTATTGGTATGGAATTAAGATAACAGTTCAAAAAACTGCATGTTGCCATCTTATATACCTTACAAGATATTAATCGTGGACGGTTACTGTTCGTCGAATCGACGAAGCTCATTTACTCTTTATCATATAACACTTTTATGTTCGACCAAAGCCTGCAGTCAGTAGACGAAAAAGAAAATTTTTTTGTTCGTCGATTCAACGAAGAGTAACCTACTGTACAAAAATGACCATCCAGGTTTAAAAAAGTGGGTGGCCAGGGTACGTTTACGTTAATGTACAAAAATGAAGAGTAACCGTCCAGGGTTAAAAAGACCTGATTCGTTACCAGAACACATTTATTCCCTTTAGCATTCTACCAAAAACTGCAACGGTAATTATTGGTCACATAATTGTCATTATTTTGTTGGCTATAATAGAACGAGTATTTCTCTATCCATAACTAAATATACACCTAAGGGTGTACATATTAATATATTTATTTTGTTGTAAAATACTTCGAAATCCTCTATTCTCTTAGGGTTAGCGAGGGACATTAAAATATAGCATCGCAAAGATGCATCGATTTTATATCGATTTACCGCAAAATAAATTGAGGCTTTTTAGGCTTGGTATATCAAATAATGGTACCTGTCTTAAAAGAATATGTAGCAACCAAAATATTTCCTTCTCTCTTACCACACAATTTCGTCGCGAGGTATTTCCTAAAATTAGGAAGTTTACTGAGACCTTCTAGCAGACAGTTGATTTGCTAACTCTCAACATTTCATGACGAAACACGCGTTAGTCTTCTCTTCCATTAACCTAACCACAGTCTCAATAGCTCTGGTCCTCTCTATCGTATGCAATGGACTTTAATTTAACATAGCCGACAGCGCGTTTATAGAATAGGTTCTCATTGCAGCGGTTCAACTATCGCAAGCCCTTCTCTGTATCTTTTAAACTCCATCTGAGTTGTTTTTAAAAAAAGTATTTACAAAAGGTTCTACTACATTTATCAGCCGGTTATGTGTGACATGTTGTATTTGTATACGAATTTGTATTAAATTTTCGAATAAAAAACATCTCAATATCTTATCAATGTTGACCACACAAAAAAAAATAAAATAAAACCATCATATTGTTCAGTGTATCTATAAGCTACATCGAGTGTTTTTAAAACTTTTAACCAATTCACACGACTTTGTATCGTGTATGTTGTATTGAATACACATTTTGTTTGTGAACGCTGAATGCTGTGCTGTATTGTGTATTTCGTATTCCAAAAGTCAAAATGTCAAAAAACGATAAGAAGAGACCAGTATTCATAATTTGATTTTCAAGAAACAAAATGAAAAATATTACGGAAAAAAGTAAATTAATTAATTATCTGTAGGAACAATTATAATTTTGAAATGTTAATTGTGGACTCAAGTAAACATAGAAAATATTTTGTATTTTTATTCTTCCTCTTGATTACTGGCATTTACATAAACTGATAGCATGAAACCAATACAACACAAAACAAAAACATATGAAAAAAATGTGTATAAGTATATCGGATTTTTATATGAAAATTATCAACAACAAGCATACACTGTTGTATATTCATCCAACAATACAATGAATACAACGATACAAGGGCTTGTGTGAATTGACCAATTGCAATATATCGTCCACCACTATATAGGGTGTCATTTTTAGGGTAATAAAGCTAAAAATAAAAATATATATACAATACTCATGGATAGACTATTATTAAAGGAAAGTTAATATTTATCGACAATATAAATATTCTGTAATTACTAAAGTAATGACAAGTAACAGATGGTCCCTGCCATATGTGTTAAAATAATTTTTACTTTAGCAATAAAAGTTTACAGCTTCCTTACAAAAAAAAAATATAATTTTTTTTCAATGTATATCGCACTATATAAGAAACTTTCTGCTTAAAATGTCCTCATATTTTTGTTAGTGAAAACCGAAAAATTTTATTATTTTTATATTTACTAACACAAATGTGTGTTAACACACACATATCTTATTCATACAGTATACTAGCCAAATTCCGGTGTGCTTCAATCAACTCGTTATAATTTTTTTTTGCCTTTTCTTCCTTTAATGAAATTCGGAATGCCAAGAGCATTTGCCACACCTCTTTTTTATTATTTCTTTGTTTTGTTTCTATTTCTTTATACCAATTTGTTCAGTTAAGCAGGTGTTAGCATAATAGGTTTGCTATCTGTGGTGGTCTGTAAACTACGCTTCCTTCTTGTGATAGTAAGGAAATTTTGCTAATTGAGTTTCACTCTTTCCCCGTTGCTCGTTTTTATATTATTCCCCTATTTGCTTGATGAATTGCTAGTGAGAAAATTTAAGTCTCTTAATTTGTAAAATTCGAGTCGAGCGTCGTTCAAACCTTGATAGTTTATTACGATCATCTTGTTGTTAAATCAAATATCATTTATTCAATCAGATATCCCAAATTACCATGGATGACCATAGACAATGCTTTTGGCTGTCTAGCCTCTAGAACAGTTGGCAACGGACCCTAATTTTCTGGATGAATGGGTACGAGATCAAACAAAATTGCCAAATTTGGAACTATAACAATGCATATGAGATCCCATTCCAACAAAATCACTCCGTACTTATTTCTCTGAGAACACGCCAGCCATCACTGCAACGACTAGCACTATAGATCGACGATTGTCATGTATTTTTGCCACACTTAGATATTCTGAACAAGCGATTTGAGTGCAAAGTCATCTCGCGTGATAGTGTCACGAACTGTTTACCGAGATTGTGAAATTTGTGGGGTTTTTAAACAGCAGGTGTATGTGAATAAGCAAAAAACGACAGTGGTCCTAAAAGCCAACATATGGTAACCCACATCATCGTTCAAATTCAACCTGATTTATTCGCCAAAGTCATGGAAATTAAGATATTTCATACGCTCTCCACCCAGACAAGTCGTGGTGAATATAAGAACGATGCTATATTCTACACAGAATGGCATCATAGGTCTTTACATTTAAATTTAAAAATAGGAAGTGCTTAATGAAGTCTCGATGTATGCAGTTACTACGCACAACGGTTAACATGTAAAATACAAATGTACACTATCACAGCACCTATTTTATCTGATTTCCACCTAAAATTCAAGTCTACTTGAAGAGAGTTATACTATGTTCAGGCATGAATTTTAATCGAATCAATATTCGTTTAATTGACAAAATTATTTTAAGTGTTCTGGCATACGCAAATCAGCTTATTGAATAATCATTTGACAGCTGGAAAACGACAGCATTTTTTTTTTTTTTTTATAACAATTCATAAATTTAACACTAAGCCTACCGTGAACAAATACTCATTTAAGATTTTTTTATCAGAATTTCTTGAATATAACATTATAACACCGCTTTTTGCCTTTACGACTTATATTAAAAAATACATCGAATATATTTTTGAAGATTGAAGATTTACTCCTGTTTCCGGGGGTTGCAGGGTAAATTAAACAAAATATTTTAATTTAAGTCGAAAGAGAAAAATAACAAATGTATTAGAAAAATACACAATAAATTAACCAAATAATTAATTAGACGTACCTTCGGGTTTGGGGGTTGATCGAGAATAACGAATCAATCCTTTTTTTATTTTCTTCTCTCTTCATTTTATAATCCACATAAGCGTATTTACACAATTAATTTATATCTAGAGTGACCAGCGTAAACAACTCCTATCTTGTATTTTTTTTTGTTTTACTGAGGAATGTATGTAATCTGCCCTAACTACTGCGGGAAGTTATTTGCCCTCAGCACAGGTTCTGTATCTTGATTTACATATTTTGTGATATAAAACCACTATTTTGGACATTTTTGGCATTGCCTGGTATGATTCGGTATATTGAGGTATATTGTTTGTTTTCTGACAGATGGCTCTACTCCAAGCGAGTATTACAGTAGAAATTTCTAGTGCTTATCCCCAAAATTTCGAAACATTCACAATAATTTAAATCATTAGAAATTTTAAATAATATATAGCAAAAAGAGAATTGAATAGCAATAGAAATACACGAAGTATCGGTAGATTTAGTGTTAATATAAATAAATTTACCTTCCACCTCACTCGCCATATTTATTTGAAGATGTTGTTATTTGCATTTTCAATAATATGTAAATTATAAATTGTATAAATAATAAATTGTTCGCATAAGTTGTAAAGTTCTCACTGAACGTACTTATGACAGTGCTGCATTTTAAGTTTTACTCAATATTATAACAATTTTCGTATTTATTGCACAATTATTAATTGAAACTTTATATGAAATATTGAGCTCAATAATGGCGTTTATTTTTATATTTATGCAATAAAGGTGTATATCAGAATACCGTATTAGATAGTTTTAATTCTGATTGTTTTCTTCATATACGATAATATTTGCTTTACTCCCAGCATCTCCTGTGCCTTTTTCAACAAACGATTATAATTGTACAGAAAAAGAGAATTTTTAGGTTTAATACGCACGTTCAACATAAAATTGTATTATCTACTTTAAATACAAACAAATTGCAGTAGATTTTAAACAAACCAACAAACATTCATTCAATTTTATATGTATGTATGTATATAGTATACAAAAGATGTATCATAAAAGTGTTAAATGTTGTTATGGTATACAGAAAATGTAATATGTAATAAATATGTTGAGCGTAAATAATATAAAATAATATGTTGATATTGCCATATTATTTTCAAATTTGCAAAAACTAACTAAAGTTCAACATTCGCTGTTATAAATACATCTGAAAATAAATGTTACCATACAAAAATAATGTAAAAAAAAGCTCATCAGTGATAACCATGAAAATATGAAATGGAAAAATAAAAAAAAGTGTTACGTTGGCAACGTTCCATATTTTTTTAAACAGATCGTTATACAAATTATAAAATAATAAAAAAGCATTTCCTTTTTGCACACTTGAATGGAGTAAAATAATTATATAATATGTACGTAATAGTATTTGGCGATTTAGTGCACACCGCGAAAGTAAAAAAAAATACCATAATATTCGGAGATTTTACTAAATTTGGAATTTCTTTGAAAGCCTGTACCTTACCAATAAAGAAATAAATAGTCATGTGAAAATTAATAAGGACCCCAATATGACACTTTGAATTGATTAGAAATTAAGTAAAATGTAAAAATAACTAATAAGTAAATGCATTTTTCCTCAGCTTATATGTACAGTATGTGGAAAAAATAAGTTTCTAAAGGAACAATTAATATAAAAACGCATGTTACATTAGTGTTTGTGTTTTTTATTCATATTTTTTTTATTCAAATTATAGAATTCATTTCACTTAACATAAAATATAAAAAATATTAACAAACAAAATATTTTAATATTGTCCGACGAAATTATTTAGGGAAAATGGATAACAATGTAGAAAAAATAAGTTTCCATTTTATTTAGTAACCGCAGTGACCACCGCCACGAAGTGACATTTTAGCAAGTCGATCTGGCATAGTGTCTATTAACTTTAGACATTCTTCTGAACTAATTTTTTTCCAGTTCGAAATGATACTGTCCTTTAGTTGGCTCAAGTTTTGTGGTGCTTCCTCGGCAATATGAATTTTTAGCATAGTCCAAGCATTCTCGATTGGAGAGAGGTCTGGGCTTTGAGGTGGCCACTTTAAGATAGTTATATTTTTCTCCGAAAGGTATTCCACAACTTTTTTGGCAGTATGAATAGGGGCATTGTCTTGTTGGAATACAAAATGTTCACCTATTAAGCGATTTCTCTCCGATATAGCGTATTCTTCTAAAATTTTTAAGTAAACCGATGCGTTTACTTTTCCTTCTGGTACTACTATTTCACCACTGCCATTAGCGGAGAGACAGCCCCAAATCATTAAGCCTCTTTCCACTGCTTTTACAGTGGGTAAAGTGCATTTATAAGATAAAGCATCACCTGCCTTTCGACAAACGTGAACCATACCATGGGAATATTTTAGTCTTATCATTGATTCATCAGACCATAAAATTTTATACCAAAATTCTCGCGGTTTTAAACATGCTCTTCGTAAAATTGCATTCTTTTCTTCATATTGATTTTACTAACGTAAGGAATTTTTCGAGCCACTCGACCGTGTTTGCCACTAGCTCTGAGCCTGTTACGGATTGTGAATGTGGATGGTGCTTCTTTGCCTTCGTTAAGCAACTGAGAACGAATCTTTGGTACCGAATTAGGGGATTTGCTTCTGAAATTTCGAGGATTCTTCTGTCAACTCTATCACTTGTTATTTTAGGGCGTCCTGGTCTCTTTTTAGCGCAAAGTCTGTGTTCATTCTCGTAAGCAACAATGACTTTACGGACTGCTGTATGAGACTTGCTAAATTTTTGCCCAATATAACGTAAGTTATGGCCATCTTTATACAGATTAACAATTACTTTGCGTTCTTCAGTTGTCAATTGTTTGAATTTACCCATTATTTTGCCAAATTTTAATATTTCCTGCCAATGTTTAGAAAACCATAAAAAATTATCCGAAAAATGAAGTTTTTCACACATTTGGAAAAAATATTACCTTAATAGTTGTTAAATGTAAACAATTACAACTAGATTTAGCGAAAATTTTAAATAACCCACAATTAATAAGCAACTGCTAGTTAAAATTATCTTCTGGAAACTTATTATTTCAATGTCACATGTCTTTATAAAATAGAATTTACTCTACCGTTATTTTATTTAAAATTCTAAATTTTTTCACAAATGATCAATGGAATAAATACGTTGTAAAAATGCAATAACAATTTCCCATATAACAGTTTTCCAGTACTAAAAGCTTCCAACATTTTAAATATGCTATTGGAAACTTATTTTTTCCACATACTGTATGTGCCTTATAAAAATAAATTTTATTGCGATTTTATAAAAGTTTTGTTTTTGTTTAAAAATTAAAATAGAAATATGCCCTGTTAAAAAATAAAGACACCAGATTTTTCTTTAAAAATATTAAAAAAAAGACTAATAATATGCATTATCACTTTAATTTAAGTTGTAATTTCTTTTAGAGTGCTTAATATTTTGTAGAGATTTCGGTTTATTCATAGCTGATAGACATAGCATATGGTCAACAAGATGTTGGCATACTGAATCCAGTATATCATACTGTGGTGGGAGACTTACCTCTGATTGTTGTTTTTTGCGCTATTACACAGTCAAATGCATTGACATTGTTATCCTTAAGCCATTTCGTTCTGCACTTTACTGTGTACTTAGGGTCATTATACTGCCGGAATACGCGTAGAAATGAAATATTTTTATTACCATCTAAAGTTGCATGAAGGATTACAGCTTAATTCCTTCTTCCTTGTCTTCTACAAGATTTTGTGACATAAGACCATACTATGAAAATAATCTCTGAACAGCACTAGTAAGAGTATTGAAAGTCAAGGATTTGGAAAATTTTCAAACAGTTAAAACGATTAGGTTTGGAAAGTCCTTATCAACTAAATAGAATCCCGTAAACCGGACGTAACAGATATAGCCATGCTACCAACAACTATTGATTTGTAGCCGCATAATCTCACAAACGATGCTAAATAGTTCCTCTTCTGGGTGCCCTGGTAATCTAGTGGGTTCGTGAGTTCGATTCCCACCAGAGACTATGGGTCTGTGACACTACACCAAGCATATGGTCGAAGTTACTCAGCTCGTGTATAATTTGTAATTGTATTGTAATTAATTAATAAATAAATAATAATTTATCTTCTTCCTCGTTTAGAAAGCTTTTCGATATTTTGTTAACAAACAGCCAAATACATTTAGACATACGTTCGCTAATGCAATGGCCTGTGGTAATACTAACGAACGGAGCCATTTAATGTGTACCAAAGTTTAGTAATATTCCGTAGCTGGTTATAATAACCACCGCTGTTTCCATTCAAACTTGGGTCTACTTCGGAGAGAAGTTACTTATAGTTGAACAAGCAAATTTTTCTGTCATATCATTTTCGCCTTAAGGAATCAAATATAATGTTTGTTTTTTAAAACCTCAAACCATTTAAAGAAAATCCAACTAGCCTCCATCTATCTCCATGAGTATTCTATTGTTACCTGGCGAAATGATCTATGAAATTAGTTCATAGCAGGAGGTATTAATTCTGTAGCACCTTTCATAATAAATAATAAATTAATAAAATAAATATATATATAAAACTATAAACTATAAATTTTTATATAAACTTTTGCCTAAAATACACAAAATTGCTAAAATATATTGCCGTACTAAGACTTTTGCTTTTGTCCACTGTATAAATAATATTTCTAATTATATACGATGTAATTATATAATAATAATTCTAATATCTAATTATATACGATGTATTTTAAAAGGCTTGAAACTTCAAAGATGTGTTCATGCTAGTGAAAAACAATATAACAAAATTTTACATAGGCAGTGATATAAGATACTTTCAAAGTAGTGAAATTTTATATTGTCGTATAAAAACAGCGTTTACGCATATTGAATATTTATAAAAATGATTGCAGATTAAGTAGATGTGAAATGTGCGTATCACTCTGCACTTTTTAAAAAGTATACATATATAACAAACTTATTAAGGTAATTTAATGGCATACTCTGAATGAAGAGTTTCTCAGAAATCTGTAGTTCGGAGTCGACTTTAAACTGTAGGTCCCGCCATTCATGTATAAAATTAACGCACACAACATAAGTGGTGTGAGAAGCTAGGCCGTAATCCTGACTGAAGGGTTGTAATGACCAAAAAAAGGTGTATCTATTAATATAATTAAAAAAACACAGAACATCTATGTACATATATATTTGCAAGAAATGTATACTCAAACAATTAAAACAATGAATTAGGGTTACCCCTTTGCAGCAGCGATAACGATGAGGGCTCTTCGATTCGATGCTGGTGACTCCAACTGAGGGGAGTATACTAGGTAATAGATAAATATCTTACATTAGGAAGTTGTTGTTGTTGTTGTGGGTTTGTTGGATAAGGTTGATAACACGGTAACACGGTAAAGCCGCCATAGAGCATAAAGAACTATTTAAACTAACAGAAGCTTCTGGAGCACAAAATAATTTAAAACGAACGATTTTATTAAGAAGACCATGTGTTACACTAACAGTTAATTTCCCTTTTGGTTATTATGCCGTTAGTGTACGAACATCACAATTTTTCTTGCAAAACCCGAACTATTTCTTTGCATGTGCTCTTAACTAGGTAAGGGTACATGATATCTAACCTCCTGTAGGGTTAGTTGTTAAGCCGTGAGATATTTCAAAATCTAATTAAAATGATTTATTAAATATAGGATAATTTAGAAAAATTTCTATAAAAATTAATTTTAACTTTATGAACCCAAAACAAAATATGAAATAAACTCAAGATAACGTTCCCAAAAATGGTTAATGCCTAGATAAAGTTTGTGTGAGTATTCTAATTAGATAGAACGAAAGAAAAATGTAATTTACCGCTAACCTTAACTGCATAATACGTACTAGATCAGTCAGTGGCAACTTCACTAATTAGGCCGCCAATCAGTGCCAATTAGTACGATGACCTGGCTTAAAATTATTCATAAATTAATTAAGAATATTTTAAATACAATTAATTGCACTTTTGAAGCATTTTTTTAATGTGAAACAAATTTTAACAATTTCTTCAACATTATAGACATCCACAACTCTAATATAAACAAAGCAACATTGTTGATAAAGAAAGCAACATTATAAACATTCTTAACTACAATATAAAGAAAACAACATTGTTGATAAACTCTGACAAAATATTATATGTAGGAGATCAATGTTTATATACATAAAATCTACATGTCTCTCGAGATGTTTATTGTATATGTATCTACACTTAGATTATTTACGCCTGGTATTGTAGCAACATATGTTTAAGCTATGTTCATGATTGAATATACATTAGGTTGTTAAACACTTTTAACAAGAAATGCAAAATTTTCCATTTTTAACTTTAATAAGAATAGTCTACCACAGTGGAGAGCATAAAGTTGAACTTTACTAATTGTGTGCTAAAATTTACATTTTAAAAATTTTTATAATTTTTTTTATAAGAATTATTGGTTTAATTTTATAATTGCATGGACCCTTTTAAGTTTTTAAAATTATATTTATTAGTTTTTAATAATATATGACATTACTGAACTCAAGTAATCACTTAAGAAAATACATGAAAGGCAATACTAGCCACTAAGTGAGTACTAGTCGAATCGACTGACATGTGGGGTTAAGAACTTATTCTTATTGTACATTTATAAGCCTTTAAAGACTTAAATTTTTTTCTTCCATTTCTATATCAAAGGTAGGACGAACGAGGAATATTTCAACCTTAGTCTTAAATAATTTAAAACCCCTTTGTGTAACAATTCTACAAATTTATTTAAAGAAAAAATAATCTCAATTTAAACAAGACATAACGTTTGTAAAATATTTTACTCTATGTGTAGACCCACATGTTGTGTATGACTAGATTAAAAAAAAACCATACCAAACACTATACCACTGGTGTAAAAATATTAAAGGTTTAAAAGTGCTTAAGGTTTTAAATTAAAGGGATATAGAACAAAAAAAAAAAATACAAACAAAAAGAGAAAGTAATTAAGGCTTAACAAAAATAACAAACGGAAAAAGGGACGAGAAGAAAAACCGACATCCTTTTAAGAACCCAATTCTATTTTTGTTACATTAGATTATTTGAAATAACGGGCACTACAACGAGCTAACTACCATTTCTAAATACCATATGTTGTTAGAAAAACACCGAAAATAAAATAAAACAAGTGTATAAGCACATACATACATATATATTTCTACAACAACAGGAGATGGAAGCATGCAGGTAAAGCATCACCAACATTATGTGGATTAGTAGCTAACAATGTATGTTCTAGGATATATTTTAGTTAAATAATGTCTTAAAATACTTTGTTGTTTTTTTCTTATTTACTCACTACTATCATTGCAATATGTGAGTCAAATTTTTTACATAACTTGTTTCTACTGAAGTGGCATGAAAGGCTAACTTACACGATAAGGGCTTACGTACGTAAACAGGGAAGACAGAAAATATTGCAGAATTCCATACGCATTTTTAAAATGGGAAAGCAAATTTTACGACAGATTTCTTTGCGTTTAGAATTTTATCAAAGCACCAAAAATAAAATAAAATCAATGGTTTACTTTTTCGGAATAGCATAATCTCTACTTTTTCAAATTTTGACAACTTCTAGGAAAAGTGTTGAAAAAACTGTACCGTTCTTTAGAACTTCTTCCAGTATACTATGCGATGTATTTGATCGACCATTAAAAACCGAATACTTTGAAAGCCTCAAAACAATAAAGTCGCAAGATATTCATACATTTATATATAATTGGTCATTACACTCCTTCAGTCAGGATTGCGACCTAGCTTCTCACAACACTCATGTTGTATGTTAATTTTCTATACATGAGTGGCGGGGAAAGTCGCCATGGTCTAGTAGGTAGTGTGTTGGCTTATTAGACGAAAAGCCAGGGTTCGAGCCCCAGGCCAGACATCAAAATAAAATACTAAATGTATTTCTTCGGCGACTTCCTCTCAGCAGATTTCTGGCAAAAACTCTGAGAGTAAATAAAATTGCCATGAAAAGTTTCTCAAAAATCTGTCGTTCGGCGTTGACTTTAAACTGTAGGTCCCGCCACTCATGTATAAAATTAACACACACAACATAAGTGGTGTGAGAAACTAGGTCGTAATCCTGACTGAAGGGTTGTAATGACCAATTATATATGTTATGTATGAGTGGCGGAACCTACAGTTTAAAGTCGATTCCGAGCGAAAGACTTTTTTTTGAGCAAAATAGAAATTTTATTTCCTCTCAGAGTATTTGCCAGAAATCTGGTAAGAGGAAGTCACCGAAGAAATTTTTTTCATATTTCGAGTTAATGGAGATGCCTGGCCTGGGGTTTAAGCAGAGGCCTCATATCTAAGAAGCCAACACACTACCTACTAGACTACGGCGACTTCTAGTCGCAAGATATAGATGCTCTGATACTGATCAGCATACGCTGTATTGTGAGAAATTTTCAATAAAAAAATAATGACTGTGCATTCGAATAAAATAATAATAAATACAAAATAAAACTATGTGAAAAAATAAAAAAAGAAATGTAAATAAACTCTTTCTGCTTTTTTTTATTTTATTTTATTTGCCTATGGAAATATTCCTTGAATGTTACAAAATATCAATTTAAAAAAACTATGAATTTAAATATATAATTACATTATTTTTTATATCATTATTCGATGAAGAAAAATCTATTAACCTATATAATTTTTTAAATTCTTTACACATTCTCCTTATTAGATCAGCACCAGCGTAGTTGGATCTAAAAAATTGTATTGATAATGGGAAAAATGACGTGACGGACGTTGAGGAACATTAAACGTGATATTATGGATTAAAAAACTGGAGCCTATATCACCAGTAATTACATTGAATATGAACGAGATATTTAACATAGTTCTGCGGCTTTTAAGTATCGGAAGTTTAATTAATGCTAGTATGGCAGAATAAGAAGTTAAACTTGATTATGATGGGATTAAAATTCAGTCCTCGGAGACAAACATAAAAAATTGCTTTTGTACAGATTCGATGACGTCGAAATATTTTTTATATAGAGGATCCCATATTATGGAACCATACTCGAGAATAGGCCTTACAAGAGATGTGTAAAGCGATTTAGTAACTTAAGGATCGTTAAATTCTTTAGGCCACCGTTTTATAAAACCAAGTACGCTTCTAGCTTTATTTTATTTATATTATTAAAAATTAAAATTGTTAAACAATTTTATAAAAATGTTAAACAATTTTTACGAACATTTTTTGTTGGAGCACACAGTACACGACAGCCAAATAACTTAAGTAGTGTCTAGCATGATATGCATTATTTTAAATACGTAATGCGATATATTCCGTATTCGTATGTAAGTAAAGTCGAAATCAATTATTTTTTACAATATTTATGTTTGATGCATAATTTGTTTACAAAATAAAGTTGAAGAATTGCATAAAATCCTCTCATTAAATAAACAACATTTGCAATATCTGCAGCCTTTTGTGCTGTTGAACGGGAGTATATTAAGATGAACCTGGCAGTAAATGAAGGCAAAATGTTAATGTTATCGACAAATAGATACATGAGGCATATTGGATCTCAGATTACGGCCGATAACTACACTTTCGATAAAGTCAAATAATTTATTTAAATTGACTCCGCCGCTACCACCAAAAATGGTGTCAGTCCGGAGATCAAGCGCAGGATCACTCTTTCCAACAGGTACTATTATGCTCTCAATAGGCAATTGAGTAGCAGAGACCTCTCTCGTACGATAAAACTAATACTCTACAAGACGTCCATCCTCCCTATGGCGCAGAGGCATGGACACTATTAAACACTGATGCAGCAGCCTTAAGAGTATACGAGAGCTTAGTCCTACGAAAGATCTTCGGTCCAGTATGAGTTGGCGATGATTTCCGCATCCGATACAACAGTGAGCTGTATGAGCTCTTCAACGAATGGACGTTGTCTAGCCTATTAACATCCAGCGGCTGCGCTGGCTCGGCAATGTCCTTCGAATGGAGGAGGATGGTCCGGCAGGACGGGTATTTAATCGGCGAAGAGGATAGCCTTGTTTGCGTTGGAAGGAACAAATCGTGGAAGTCCATCGATTGATGTGACCAATTGGTGAAGGCGCGCAAGAAGCAGATGCGCCTGGAAGGATGGCTTAAGGTAAGCCGAAATCCGTTAATCGGGTTGTTAATGGAAAATTAAATGTAAATAATAAATAAAACAATAAATTACTTAATATATGATGAGAGTCCTTTGAAAATACTTTTCTGTTTTACTTAATTTTTTTTTGTATTTTGAATTTTTTATTTCTTTTATTGAGTTTTTTTCTACTAAACTATTAAGTAAGCAAAGAAAAAACTTTGTAAACAAATGATCTGCATAGTATATTCAAACAATTTTGAATGTCAAAAATCGTAACTCTTTCATGCGTTTCGTTATCTTAACACATAAAAATATGAAAAAAATTCTGTAATATTTTCTCTCTGTCTTTATGTATGTAAATTTTTTTTATTTTTTTTTTTTATTTTTTTTATATTATATAATCCTTGTAGTCCTACGGTTTTCAATTATAAGAATGCTCTGTGAATGCGCGTCGAAATTATATAGCGTTTGTAGAACACAGTACTCAGAGGCATACACATGTGTTGAACAGGGTTTAAATGAGGGCCACTATTTTCGTCAAGCTTATACAAAAATTGCGCTGATGCACAAACCTAATAGCCTCAGAAGCTAATGACTTTGGAAACCTAAAGATATTTAATCACAAGATGCAAATGCTCTAAAACTGATTAGCGTTCGCTATATGTATGTATTGTATGAACTTGTCATTCAAAAAAATTAAAAAATTAATTTTATTATCGGAAAAGAAATATAATTTTAAGAAAGAGTTTAGGGCATATCATCAAACCGAAATAATCCAAATAACTAAATAGTGGGTGGGTGTTATATTACTTTTACTTCTTTCTAAAAATGCGTCTTTAAGTTTCCTACATATGTGGAATCGGGAACAGAAGCACGGACGAGAAGTATAACACTACTAATCGCAGTACCCCATCCAAATTAGAACGATTAACGAATTACCTAACAATCAAACATATTTGGGACAAGCCGGGCAGTTGAAAACCTGACGCCAAACCACGAAGTCACTTGGTGCGGCAAAAAGTGACGGCTCACATTAAGAGAACGATCAACAAATTGTTATTTATTATCAAAAATTATAAAACATCATTAATGTCAAATATTATTACTAAATAAAAATATTTAAAATCAAATAAACGTGGTCTCCTTAAAAACCTACATTTATAGGCGTAGGTATTTGATTATCCTAACCAGTTAACATATTTTTAAGTGGGGGCTGAGAGCATATGGTCTGAGTGCTTTGCTTATTTTAGGTATATTCTGTTTAAATATTCTTTTTAACTACAAAATTTGATAGCTTAGTACAAATAATATTAAAAAAAGTATTTAGAAATCACCATTTAGAAATTACTGGTCAACAGAAACAGATATGGTGGTACCTTATATATAAGGTATTATGCCAAGGCCTCAAGTTCTTATAAAATAAAATTTTCACTTTATTTTAGGAAATTATTTTATTAATTAATTGATATTAGTATGGAAAATACAATAGCAAATTTTTATTCTTAATTTCAACTAGTGACACAATTTATATAAATTTTACCTTTTGACGATCATTGGGACATATATATGTATATGTCCCAAAAATGAAAATGAATTAAATTAATTTTAAAATATGTTTTTTTGGGCATATAATGAATCACCCCAAATAGACAAAATGATATGTGGTCTTCAAAGGCATAGTTAAACTATAGTATTTGATTTAAATAATATACATAATAATATATATATATAATAATATATAAATAATAATGTATACCATGTATGTTACGTATTCAACACATACAATTATCTTAATGCTCATAACAGACAAAACAAGGGTTTGCAACTATTATATTATGAACGAAATTGCAGTTATAAAAAGTTATATTAATTTCCTGATGCTGTTGGCTGATGTATTCTCATTTTTCAGGGTAAGAGTAAGGTATTAACTGTGAAAATTACCGCTCAGTATCAACTTATTCCGCATATTTAGAAGTCATGTAAAGTATGATCAACTATCAGCTTATTAAATACTACGGTTTTCGCACTACACGTTCTATTCATAATATAGTGGAGTTCTATCCTACGATCAGCTGAGGTAAAGGTTAACTGCATTCTCTTACATCAAGTTTTATTAGTAATCTGTACGTTTTGTCATGTCATCATCACATGAGATTAGGCTAAATTCAAGATCACCACCAAGGTTCTGTCCCATTCTGAATTATATTCTAATTATATATACCTTTTTGCATTCAAATTCCTTTGGTAGTAAACCTACCTGGCCATTTAGAAGTTAGTGGAAAAAAGCTTATCATGACTCACTCACATTCTTCCCACAAAAAATGTCTGACCTGATGAATATAAAAATATTCGGGGTTGTTTACCGACTCTAAACACAGCAATAATAACTGTGAATGCTGTAAATAACGCTTCGTACAGCTTACGATGTCAATGTCGTCAGCGTACGCGAACAACTGGATACTTTTGTGGACAATAGTGCCAACGCCAAGTAATTCCGCCTTCTTCAGAATACTCTCGATAATGAATTTAAAGAGAACCCATAATAAGCGATCGTATTCCCTTAAACCTCTCATGGCATCAAAAAATTCGAAAAGGTTCATTGCCACCCTTACGGAGCATCAGGAGTTGCTCGATATCATTCTGCATAGCCTTAGCAGCTTCGCGGGAATACCGAGCTCAGATATTGGGGCAAAAACATGATCACTAATAGGACACGATAAAAAGATGGTGTGTGTTGATTTTTTTCACGGATCTTCTCCAGGATTTTACCAAATGTAAAGATTTTGACTCTTGTGGACTTACAAGCTTTGAACACGCACTGATAAGGTTCAATCAGTGTTTTGACGAGTGGCTTCAGTCGTTCATACAATACGCTTGTAAATACCTTATATGCTAGAGGGAGGAGTCTTATACCCCTGGAGTTGGCGCACACAATTGGGTCTCTCTTTTTGGAAAGGACGGAGGTCTCAGAGGTTCGTTTGGCATACTTTCCTCTAGCCCTATTTTGTAAATTAGCTGGTTCATTACCTCCGGATTTAAACATTTCAGTTGCAGACCATATTCGCGCATATTCGCGAGTTTGACAGTCAATAATTTCTTTGTATTATTTTAATTTTATTTAAATTTATTTTGAATTTAAAATAAACAAAACCAAAAAATTTAATAAATTTATCATCTCTTTTAATACAAAAACCGCTTGTTCTGTTTAAATAATTTTGTATTGTAAAGTAGCCCTCGGATTGTAACTGATATACTAATTAGAAAAAGTTACCTTTAATTATGTTTTGAAGATTTTTATGTTTTTGGTCATGCTGTCTTTATAACCCAAAAAGAAATGTAATTTTTTAAAAAGGGTGCTTTTAGTGATACATTTTACGATTTTTTTCTTCTTGCTTCTGGTTTTTCTTGTATTTAGAGACTTAGGTAAGAGAAAAATATATTTAAAAAATTCAAAATGAAACACAAAAATATTTGAAGAAAAGATACGAATTAAAAGAAAAGACTCTAGAATTTACTGTAAAAAAAATGTAATTTTTACTCCTTCGCTTAAGTTAATTGCTTGAAAAGGAAGTGTGGTAGAGCGGAACAAAAAAGGTTTTTTTGATCGGAAGGCAGAAAAAGATGTACCAGGTGTACCGGTATAAAATAAGTCTTTTTTTAATTAATTAATTAATTAACACTAATTTCTATTCATTTTATTCAAAGAATTTGACATTGCTGGCTAGACATTTTTTCTATATTTCAGGCAATCAAAATGTTCGTCTCTTAAAGCAAACTAAACAATGTTTCAGCGTTCTCGCTGGAATTAAAGTTCTGTTCAGCTAATGCGTGTCGCATTGACGTTTACAAATAGCTACCAGTCTGATGATTATGGTTATGTTTTGTGTACATTTGCATTGTCATTTTGCCGCGTCTTGTGGCCCATTCTAGTAGATTTTGTTTAGTTTTTTTGCACGGCTTGTTTCATCATTTGTTGTCGGTAAAGATCTGTATTAACGGTTTCACCGGTTCTAAGGAGCACGTAGTATACCATACATTCCTGACTCCACCAGACTAGACCGGGATCCTGGTCCATGAAAATATTTGATTTAATTTTTTTAAAAGCATAAATTTACTTAAAAAGAAAGTATACACTTTGATATTACATAAAATAAAAATTAATTTCAAATTAAAATATAAACTTTAAATTTTGTGTCTCGTTTAGATATTTCGTTAGTGTACATATTTTTTTCATCTTTCGTCTATTCGTTAATACAGAACTTTAAAATTTTTTTTACCAGAGCCAGTAACAATTCGATGCAAATCTGATTTTCTGTAGTGTGTCTGAAGCAAATTTTCACAAATGTGTAGTAAATAGTACTGCGCTTTATTGTACTTCAAAAATAGAAAGCTTTTCGTCAATTTTCCAAACATGAAATTGATTTTTCATGGACTAACTTTGAAACGTTACGCACGTACCTGATAGCTAGCTAGATCAGGAGATGTGGAAGGGAATCTCGTTCTGCGCGTCCGATTTTGTACAACAAAACCACAAAAATAAAAAAATTTACGTGCGATTCAAATGCCTCATTTTTGCTCAACAATAAAAAAAAACAATACACATGACTCGTCCTTGCACATTTTTAAAGTAGCTCTGTTGTTGTGCTACGTCCCTGAACCCACCCTTCCATGGTTTTCGAATTAGAGAAAATTTTTAAGGAAAACCTCTAAAAGAACTAAACCTTACCTACGCCTATAAAGTTTTACATTACAATGGAATAATTTATGTTTTCATCATATTAGGAATTAACATTTGGTTATATTGACATAATAGTTAAAAAAACATTGTTATAAGGTTATAAAATATCTTATTTCTATGGATAGATTGAAATTATAAAAAAATACTAATTAGTATGACATTACTATCACTACATGTTATCATTACAAATGATCAGTGATAACTAAATTCTTTATTACAAAAGAGAAATTGAAAATAAAGAAAAACAAACTCAAGTATAACAGAATTCAATGAGAGGATCATATTGAATTGTTCTTTTATTACTATAGGAGATAATACGTAACATATATATCAGTGGTGGTACAAAAGTAATAGTACTTCATTTGGTACTTTTTCATAATTATTACTTTGCACGGGATCTTAAGCTTTTTGATATGCCATCACTGGTATATTTGTAGACACAAATACTTAAGGAATAAATGAACGTGTATTAAACAAAAATAATAATGGTTTTTAAGTTACAGTAGGGTCTCGATACCAACGATGCGGAAGGCCTTCAATATGGGTTTATAGGTTTTTAACATTAATATTATTTATTAATATTATTTATTATATAAGTAATTTACTTTTATAAGAAATAAATGGTTAGATATACATATGAATAGATTATATATAGGAAAAATTAGTACTAAGTAGAAAATTTTGACATGGTAGATGTAATTATAAGCATATGTTGTTAGAATATTAAATTAATTAATATAACATATGTATTTACATACACTGCGGTTCATCAGGATAGAACCAACATATTTTAAAGTAAAAAAACTGTATAAATTGCAAATACAGATTGAATAAAAAAATTTTGTTTTGCAGAAAGATTGTTGATACTGTAAATGATAATTTAAGCACAAAAAATTTTATAAAAATGAATTAGAACGGTACTTTTTCACTTTCTTTGTAGTCAAGTATAAAATTTTTCATTTATTTTTTGGTTCAACAGAATAGAACCACGTGCATTTTTAACGTAAATCAGTAGGCTGTTGTAATAAAGCTTTATAAAAACCAAATATAATTAAAATCACAGTTTGTGGCTGCAGTTATCTAAATCCATATGTGAAGAAAGAGTCCTTTAAATTCGTCGGAAATGGTAAAGATTGATGTTTACCATCCTGAAAATTATTCTTATCGCGAAATCGATAGACAAATAGGACGAAGTCATAATGTGGTAATGAATTACATAAAACATCATGAAACATGTAATAAAAATTACAAAGGAGGTACTTAGACAGCTCTAATACCACAGGACAAGCAAAAAATTCTTCGAATTGCCTCAAATTCAGTCCATTCTAC
Organism: Sarcophaga carnaria; assembly: GCA_958299815.1. Taxonomy (NCBI): domain Eukaryota; kingdom Metazoa; phylum Arthropoda; class Insecta; order Diptera; family Sarcophagidae; genus Sarcophaga; species Sarcophaga carnaria. The sequence continues at coordinate 76,069,015 of OY283151.1, forward strand.
CTCTAAAATTAAGCATTTAGCAGGAGTTAAAGCAAGTAAATCAACAGTTTGTCGCGCTATTTTAAACAGTGAACATTTACAAGTCCGAAAACTAAAGAAAAACCGCCATTAAATGCAATCCGTCAACAACAGCGCCCTCAGTTTACCAAAGATCATATGGCATGTGATGTTCAATTACATTGGGAGCGTTATGCTGCGATGGCGGCTCAGAAATTTTTCGGACTTACGCATATCGTGAAAATAAAAGTTACAGCCATCCAAATTAAATTTTTTTATCAGAAAAAAATTACTTTTCGCCAATCGTTATCGCTTAATTGTCTTTGAACATTCCATGCCATATGAACTTTGGCAAACTAAGGGCGCTGTTGTTGACGGATTGCATTTAATGGAGGTTTTTCTTTAGTTTTCGGACTTGTAGATGTTCACTGCTTAAAATAGCGTGACGAACAGTAGATGTTCTTGCTTTAACTCCTGCTAAATGCTTAATTTTAGAGGTAGAATGGGCTGAATTTGAGGCAATTCGAAGAATTTTTTGCTTATCCTGTGGTGTTAGAGCTGTCTGAGTACCTCTTTTGTAATTTTTATTACATGTTTCATGATGTTTTATGTAATTCATTACCATATTATGACTTCGTCCTATTTGTCTATCGATTTCGCGATAAGAATAATTTTCAGGATGGTAAACATCAATTTTTACCATTTCCGACGAATTTAAAGGACTCTTTCTTCACATATTGATTTAGATAACTGCAGTCACAAACTGTGATTTTAATTATATTTAGTTTTTATAAAGTTTTATTACAACAGCCTACTGATTTACGTTAAAAATGCACGTGGTTCTATTCTGTTGAACCAAAAAATAAATGAAAAATTTTATACTTGACTATAAAGGAAGTGAAAAAGTACCGTTATAATTCATTTTTATAAAATTTTTTGTGCTTAAATTATCATTTACAGTATCAACTATCTTTCTGCAAAACCAAATTTTTTATTCAATCTGTATTTGCAATTTATACAGTTTTTTTACTTTAAAATATGTTGGTTCTATCCTGATGAACCGCAGTGTATATAAATGAATTCATGGTATTTAAAAATGTTTAAGTTTTAAAGATTAGAATAATTAATTTTTCGATTTAGCATTTAGTGAATATTATTAATAATGTTCTCGTGAAAGTATGGTTATTTTCGATTTTTATATAATTCTTAGCAAAAAGATACATATTTTTATGTTAAAAATTCTAGACGTTTATGTTTGAGTAGATTCGATTGAATATAGATTAATTAGATATATGTAAGTTGTCTCGGCTGGCCTTTCAAAGATTCTCCATTAAAGAGTTCGATGCGATCTTGATCTTTGGTGTTTTCACTTATTTTTATTTGAAGATTTTTTCCAAAAATATGTATGCTCCAAATTGGCAAATGGCTGATTCACTGGAGGTACTGGTGGTATATAAAATTAACTATGTATATGAAAATGCAATATTTTATTAATATGATAAAAAAATACCTTCAAATAAATTTACCTTTTTCCCAAGAAACAAACTAAATTAAACTGACTCACTAAGATGTTTAATATTTCTTTAGCAAATAATTGCTGTTTTATATATATCAAAAACTTTTCCACTAAATAAATTTATAACTTTCTTTTCTTTTTATAATAAAAACCAGCACTTTACTTCCACTTCAAGATGTTGAGGGTTTAACAGACGAAGTTAAAAAGACCTTATGAATATATATAGCTTTCGATCAAACCTCGATTGCGATTAAAATAAGTAATGAATATAATCTATCACAAGATTATATCTGTGATAATACGTTCTCTTTAATGGTATAATACTGTTTTTTTCTTTATGTTGAGAGTATATTGGTGTTCCCTCTTTAAAAAGTTAAAAAAGTGGGAGAATGTAAAAATAGAATAGAAAAAATATATATTGAATTCTGTAGAAAATACAGTTGTAAGACCTTGAAACAGTAAGTATAAGAGAATGTATGCCAACTACCATTATTTTAGGTTTTATCACTAATAATGATAAACAATTTGGGTAAGATCTGAGTATTTCTTAAAATGATGCATTACAAATGATTTTTCGGTTTTTCGCCCGTGTGTCATTCAATTCATGTGACATCCATTATCCAGACGTTTAGATCGTTTCACATAGCTCTTAATAGATCAAAAATTGTGTTACCAGGGACCGTAACTGTTATAACTTTTATCGTAAAAGTCAGAAAATAAAAGTTATTTTTTGACTTTTATTTTTTCGATCAGATATAAAAGTTATGTTTTGACTTTTATTTTTTCGAGCAGAAATAAAAGTTATTTTCGACTTTTTTTTTTAAGAGCAGTAATAAAAGTTATTTTTTGACTTTTATTTTTAAGAGCAGAAATAAAAGTTATTTTTCAACTTTTATTTTTTCGAGCAAAAATAACAGTTATTTTTGTTTTAATTCATGATGAATTCATAATATTTATTAAAAAATTCTTTAAAAAAATTAAAGTAATTTATGTTAAAAAATTATTAGAATTAAGTTTTGGGTATATTAAACATTAATCTTTGTGTAATAGGGTTTTAAAAAACCGAAATAACTTTTATTTCTGCTCGAAAAAATAAAAGTCAAAAAATAACTTTTATTTCTGCTCTTAAAAATAAAAGTCAAAAATTAACTTTTATTTCTACTCGAAAAAATAAAAGTCAAAAAATAACTTTTATTTCTGCTCGCAAAAATAAAAGTCCAAAATAACTGTTATTTTTGCTAGAAAAATAAAAATCAAAAAATAACTATTATTTTTTTTTCTAAAAAATAAAAATCATGTTTTTAAAAAGCATCGCATTTTATAAAAATTTGGTCCAAGACAATCAAAATGGTATACTTGGTTTTGTTCTCCGACATTTCCTTGCGGTTGCTTTTTTAATCAAAAATTCAAAAATAACAGTTATTTTCGGTCCCTGTGTGTAACATTTAACATTTCTGCTATTTGTTTCTTACTCAAACTATCATCCTCATCCAAGTTGACGACTTCAAATTTTTTTTTGTAGTTCCACGTTTCACATCAAAATCACAGGGTCAGAAAGAATTCAGTCAGTCTTGTGTGAAGACGCGTTACGTGTGAAGAGAATAATTGTGGTTTCAAGATCTCAGTTATAAAAGTCTATTGAACAATTGTTATTGTTTACGCAAAAGAGTGAAAAGAAGAATAACTGAAATACAAATTTATTTTTATTTGCAATCTAAACGTTTTTAAAAAGGTAAAAACTTAATACTATTAAAAGGTTTCACGCTGAAAGGAATAAACACTGAACCATATCAATGTGTTTGTTGTCTGTCCTCCAGTCCGTCTGCTCATCATTGTGTGTACTACTTTAGGTTAACTGGAACATCGCGTTACCCTCGCGCATTCATTCGAAAGTCTTAATATTTATTGTAATACGACCATTCGTATTCGTACAGACATCCCAAACTTTTCCTTCCGACAAACCGTATAAAGTCTTCCAGGTACTCTACTTCTTAAAAAGTACCTGTATTGAAGCAGTGTCAAAACATTCCTACTGCTGTTCCAATTCTTCTTCCTTCTCTACTAAACAACTACATCAGTCGTAATTTAGAATCCCATATGTAAAGTCACCGTCGTCTAGTAGGTAGTATATTGGCTTACTAGACGTGAGGTCACAGCTCATATGTATGTACGTATGTATAAGTACAGGCCAACATCTAATCATATAAAATCCGGTAATCATACTCACAAGAGGCCTGATTGAATTACTATAAAGAACTCGTAATTCCCTCTCGTTCTAGAGCAGTATGAAACATCAGGCATGTACTGCAACTGCGTTTCAGTCTCGCCACAAATAACCCTAAACCAGAGAGTGCAGTCGCGATAGCCTGTCGGAATCCTTGAAAAAATGTCTTAGATTCGTCAATAATACATCTTTTATCATGATCACGGAATAATATGGTACCTAAATGTAGTGACAAAAGGTTGTTGTTTCTCTACTTTTTCCTTCTGGCTACTCCTACATCAATCATAATGTGGGCAACTTATAGGTTGTGATGTAGGCTCAAATATAAAGTTCCAGAAGTTGCCTGATTATTTCTTTCTTAAAAGAAAATGGAGTCTTCATTTATGCAACTCACATTCCATTTCTTTAATTCCAAGTTTGTAGGTCAATATAAACTTGTGGAGGAAAAGAAAAGAATCCAGCATTTACCAAAGGATTCTGGAGGGCACTGTTCTCAGACATTTTTATTGCTACTGTTTTGAATTCCCTTGGCCACCAATTAAAATTGGTGAATAATGGCAAAACGTAAGGTAAAAAGTTGTTTTTTATCCACTGTGCGTTGTCGAACTTGCAAATAAAAAAAAAAAACTGGCGGTGAAGTATTTTAACGTGTATTTCTGATACCGTTAGAGTAAGATTTCTGTTGCTCCATCAGCAACAACAGTCAGTTCTCTTCATTCATCATTCTATTCGACAGGGCAACTCTTCCAGATGCAATTGAACTGTTACAACAGCAACAACAATCAGTTCTTAAACTCTTTAGTAAGAAAATTTAGGTTGGTGCCAAAATAAAATTAAAATCCCTCCAAACATAAAGAATAACTTTAGAGGCTAATGGCCAGGCTACAGTGCAGAAAAAAATGTTAAATTTGAGTGCGAATCATATATAGTATAAGATCATTGTTATAATTATTTTATTCGATATTTAAATTCCATTTTTGTTGTTTTTGTATTAAATTGTTCTCATCAAAAAATTTTAACAAAATGAATCAGCTGACATAAAATGTTTAAATGTATACTGCCTTTTATTTTCATTATCGATAAACAGGCAATGTCAACACAAAACTGTTACAGAATTCCGCTTGTTATCGATTTGATGTAGATTTTACATACGAGTACATAATTGGTCATTACAACCCTTCAGTCAATATTACGACCTAGTTTCTCACACCACTTATGTTGTGTACGTTAATTTCTATACATAAGTAGCGGAGATTTTTTGACAAAAATTTGATGAGAGGAAGTCGCCGAAGAAATACTTATTGTCTTTTGTTTTGATGTATGGCCTGGGGCTCGAACCCTGGCTTTACGTCTAATTAGCCAACACACTACCTACTCGACTACGGTGACTCCAAGAGTGAATATTATTTACAATGAGATACAAAGTCGATAAACATTCTACACCTGGGATATCTCTCACTATACTCAATATCACCAAATATCTCGGCACTGTATTGTATAGTAAACCTAACTAGAACTTGAATACATAATCCAGATCCGCTAAGGTGGCTACACTGCTCTGTATTGATCGATTCATGTCCACTTTCTATAAAGAAGTTCACTAATGCATATGGGATGGGGCCGCATAATCAGTTAATTTGTTTAGAAACTTCCGACTTCAAATGAAGTCTATGCGCCTCTCGCTTTATTACCTTTCCAGCTTATTTTGTCAGCCTTCTAATTTGCGTATTTGCATAGCATAACGGGAAAATTCATAAGTTATTGTGCGTATCGGTGTTAGTGTAGGCGCAGTAGTAGTAGGTAGTGTGTTGGCTTATTAGACGTGAGGACACACTTCAAACCACAGGTCAGACATTTGCAACAGAACGAAATATGAAAAAATATTTCTTCCGCGACTTCCTCTCAGCAAAATTTCTGGTAAAAACTCTGAGAGTAAATAAAATTGCCATGAAAAGCTTCTCAAAAATCTGACGTTCTGAGTGGAATAGACAACAAGAGTTGCCGCCACTCATCTATAAAATTAACACACACAACATAAGTGGTATGAGAAGCTTGGTCTTAATTCTAACTAAAGGGTTGCAATCACCAGCTATGTATGTATGTATGTAAGGTTCCGAGAGTATATTTTTTGTTTCTGAATCTAAATAATTCCTCTAACTCAAGGGATTTGATACTTTCGATGAAATCGCCTTACAAGCGAATCAATTGCGATGACCACGAAAACATTTATTTTTTAGCGGGGATAAAACTATTTTATAAACTTCAGAGCTTTCAAAGACGATTAAGTTTACAAATTTAAGGAATATTCTGAATGAAAAAAAAGAATGCGTCTCAGGGGTTATGAAATTACTGACTCAACCTTAAAATTTGAAGTTCAAAAGCACCATTCCTTAAGCCAAATAACATGACCTACATGAGTAAGGAATGTCTCACGTGTACTGTTTGTAAAAGCAAACATATTTGGAGGTTATTCGAAATAGAAAAAATTACATCTTTGTTGAAAAATTCATCAAAAAATTTTTTTTTATATTTTGCCTTTCAATTCAGTTTTTTTGACCAAAATGTAATTTTTTAATTTTCGTTTTTTGTAAATTTTTTAATACAGCATGATAGACAACACTTCAAGTTATCAGAAAATAAACTTTGTTTTTCTAAACCGGTATTTACCGTTAGTCTACAGAGGGACAAACATAGAACTTTTTACTATTGTTGAATAATCAAGTGCAAGTAGTTTAATTTAAGTAGTTGGTCAAATAGTGTTATTGAATAAAATTAAAAAGTTAAAAAAAATATTTTTAATGAATAATAAAGTTTATGGTATGTATTAACTAATTGTAAAATAAAAAGTTAAAAAAATAAATAGACATAGAAATAACGTGTGTTGTTTACATGCATATTCGCGCATTCAATTATTATTTTGTTTTTCCATAAATTTAAACTTTTAAAAAAATATCCAACTTTGACAAGTGAAAAAACATAATTCGAAAATAGCATGTGATTTTGTACAATATATTCTAACGTTTTTTTTTGCAATAACTTGCAATAAATTAAGATATTTGCTTTTTACTAGACTACCTTGGCTTCAGAAATGAAGAGTTCTTCAAAATATGGCAAAAAACAAATGCTAAAAGAGAGAAAAAGGTGGAACTGCAAATCTTCCTGAGGATTATTTAAAACATTTAAAAGAAAAAATAAAGATATATTGCGTAAAATTAGATGCAAAGTGGTCAGAATGCTTCAGAAACACTAATGTATTTATGTTAAAACATGAAATGGCTAAATTCTGAAGTATTTTTTAAAAAAGTTTTAACTGAAGTACCAAGCACCTCTAAAGCAGTTCGGCCATGAATGTCTTTTAATGAAATGTCGAATCGTAGCAAGAGAAGAGAAGCAGCAATTATGTCTTCATCCAAAGAAATTACGACAGGTTTATTAATAAATGCAGCGCGTATGTCTGCTCGTAAAAAGGTAGAAAAAGACTTAGCTGTTGTTCTAAAGGAAGCAGTGCAAAGTCCCACACGACCATCGAAAATACGAAAACTGTGCGGGAAAAATTCAAAGGAGCCTGTTGCTCTCTCTAGCGAGGAAGCACTTGCTTTTCTTATCGAAAGCTATTTCTCAAAAATCAGTACTGCGCTATCCGTATGGAGAATAAACAAAGAAACTGTTATATATTTCTTCCTTACTATAAGATCTTAGAAGTAAAAAACATGTGCCGACCTAAGAATATATTTGTTAGCGAAACGGTAGCAAAAGTACCATTACAAATGCTACTAGAATACACCGCAAAAAGAATTGTAGAAATGCAGAAATATGTAATTTCAGCTGCAATGAATATTGATAAAAAAATTCAATTTCTGCAGAGTTAATTCTGAGCCATGGATTCGATGGAAGTACTGGTAAAGCTCAGTTTAAACAACGATTTCTCGAACCAAGCTCCTCCCATATTAGTGATTCAAGTCTTTTTACAACAACAGTAATACCATTAAGACTTTTGGATACATCACAAAGACCATTATGGTGTAACATAACATCCCAATCCACTCGGTTTTGAAATTACAATTTTTAAAGGAAACAAGAGATGCAATACTAAAGAAAACTAGTATTTAGAAATATTTGAAATATGTCGTTTTTAATTAATATGTGTAGAGAGAAAACACAATTTTTAATTAAATTTCACAGAATTGACAAAATATGATATTAATAATTAATACTAATTCAAAAATTAACAAAAAACTATTGTATTCTCGCCGTAAATAATTTTGGCCAAAAATATCGATTTTAAACCAATGTGCTTTGGATTGTTACACAACAGTGTTATTAAATTGCATTTATCATTCCATTTAAAATAAAAAAGAAAAACTTCCAAATATTCTAGAATTATAAAAAAAATATTTAGAATTACAATACAAACGACTTAAGCAACAAACCTGAAATAGACAAGCAAATCAAGAGTTTTTGTTTTGGGTTTCTCTTGACAGCACGGAAAACATAAAATCCTGCTACATACGTAATAAATGCGAATAACATAAAAAAAGTCAAATAACCAAAACCGGCAGTATGAATCATGCCAAAAGTATTTCCCAATATTTCTGCTCGTATGCCTGTAAGCCTCTAATGCTGATGCTTATTTCAGCTGTCTATTGTTCACACTTTTTTTTAACTACTATTGGAGTAGTTGGTACATGACACAGAGACATAAGCTTGCATGTTTTGCTTCATTTTCGTTAGGCATTGTTTTAATTATGCGTCAATTATAAAATCATATTCAGCAGCCAAACCAAAAACCAGCATTTAAAAAAAATCTGATTTTATTTATAAACCTCTAAACAACATAAGCACCAAAACACCAGCGCAGTATTACAAATTTCCACACTTCCTAAGATTTTTTTCAAATTGACAAAAAAAAAAAAAAATAAAAAAAGTTATTGTTAAAAGAGAGCAATACACCTCAACAGAGGTATTAACCTTCAAAATGTATAGTGGATATACAACTTTGTAATTAATTCAAGGTTTGGTCTCAGGCTTAAGAGAAAACAAAATAAAATAATCAATCCCGTTTGAGCGGAGTGTGGGAACGCTGGCAACCATGATAACAGATGCCCTTAGGAGTACATTATCCAAGGCATTATTTACTAACCTTAATGGGACACGGCAATGAGGCTAAGTGCCATAAGAGAATAAAAGTACGGAACCTGTGGCCATGCCAAAGTCTTGGGTTGGCTTGAAAATACGTATCAACTACACGTACCTCAGCCTGCTTTCGATCTTGGCTTTACAACGAAGATGCCTGATAGATTCTATTATGATATGGTAACGTTTTATACCTCTCAGGAAGCGTCATTTAGGTTTTCACTGATGTACCAAGACAACGCAACAAACTCGGATGTGGAATCTTTTCAGAGCAACAACAATATTAGATCGTCACTTGCATACCAGATTATTATAATACTTTTCAGGTTGAAATACTGACTATTAAAATTGACTTCCTGAGAATTCGCTGTCAAATTGTCTCATATGATGAGATACCTATATTTACCGACAGTAAAGCGGCCATTAGATTCCTAAAGAAGGTAAACACTACATCTAAGATTGTCTAAGAATTTCGGGGGTCTCTGAAAGAGGTAACGTGACAATCGAGGGTTAACTTCATTTGGGTTCTTTAATACGAGGACAGCGACAAGAAGGCCGAAGCTCTTGCTAAAGTTGGAAAAGAAAATTCAAATTAACACCTTGAAGAGATTGCCGCTCCTTTATAGAGAGGCAAACAAATGGTCTCACAAAACATCTATTCATTGACAAAGGATGATATACTGATTTATACTATTTATACTGACATATGTATATATACATATATATATATATATATATAGAAACACAAACAAAAATTCCATTCATCGGCAATTTAAGACGGGATAATGAACCCACAGATAGGTTAGCCACCAGACAAATCATAGATATGTATGTGTAGCACAGATTTTGGATTAGATTTAATCAAGGGAACCTCATTGCGGTAATAATAGGACACTTGCCTCTGGGTTTTCAGGCCAGGAGACTGGAAATACCTCATAATGACTTCCGTAGAAGCTACAACGACGAGGAAGAAGGGGAGACCACAGAACATTTTCTCTGCCATTGTCCGGTGCTTGGACATCTGAGAAGTTCTTCATAGAACTCTCGGGATGGTTTAGGGATGCCAACAAAGAACTATAATTAAATGATGGAAAAGGTGAAATCGGGACCTAATAGGACCCAAGTAAGATGTAAGATTGAGGCGGCGGCCTGTATAACCAAACCTAACCATATCAAAGGTCAATAAATTGGCGAAAATTAACATTTAAGAATATTTTTGGTATTTGATAACTTAGAAAGTGGCATAGAACAAGATTCTAAATATCTAAAGTAGTAGCATAAATTCAAATCAGTTAGTATGAATTGATTTGCAGCGTATTCGGTCGGGCTACTGCCAAATAAGAAATTATGCATACAAATTCTGTCTGATGACGACAATACTTTGTGTGGGATTTAAGTCTAAATATGCATAGTTTGTAATGTTGATTGAAATTAAAATTGTTGTACTCAATTCTGCACCACGATCTGCAATAAGTGCTCATTAATTTCTTTTGATAATTTTTAATTAATACGCAACGAACACACAATCGCTAGCAAAGTGAATATTTCCGATGGGGTATAGGAAAAAATATTATCTTAAAACAATTGTAACTATTAATTCCGATATAATGTATTGTTGAAAAAATATTGTCTTAGTTATGTGAATCTTAAACTTTTGCTTGAGCCAAACGTCTCTGGCCTGCCAACCTTGGCTTGAGTAGATTATGCGCCAGCTTATCCCACCTACCACGTTGCTGCAATGGAAAAACTTTTTTCATCATACTTTTTAGAAATGAATAGATTTAGTCGCCATTCAATAGCAATTAGCAGATTTTTGTCCCGCCCTTCATATACACTCTCACTAGTGTTACTTCATATAATTTCATTTCCCGTTTTCCCGGGATTTTTAGAAGGGAAATCCGGGATGTATTTTATATAATAAAACAAATATACCGGGAAAAGAATTAAGATTTCTAATGGAAATTGGCTTAAAAGAATATTACTTGGTATTGGCGAAGAATATAGTAGCCAGAATTACGGATAGACCCAATTTTATGAAGAACGACAAATTGGTTGAAGTTTTTTTTCACTTAGCCCTAGTAGATGTATTTTATAAAAAAAAAAAAAAAACAAAAAAAAATAATGTCTTGATTTAGATGTTACAACTCGATGGAATTCACTTGATGAATGAAATGAAGATTTAATTCAATGTTATGATTGAAAAGTTGTTGGCGATGGAGGCCCTAAGTAAGCAAAGTACAATTCTAATAATATTTATTATGCATCAAAATACGCTTCTTCTATAAGATTAAAGAAAATCTTTAAGGGCGAAAATAAAAAAAATTAAGAAAATCTTTTTAACAATTATGGGAAAATTTTAATTCATATTCAAGCTTCAGGTAATGATGAGACAGGCAACTATAATAGCCATAAAAACTAAATAAACTTTTAAGGATACTTTAAATTAAGAAAATTTAACTTGCAAAACAGACTCAAAGAGCGCTTCCATTACAAAAGAAATCTTATTATACGAAGCTATACATTGACCTCTTGGCAACTTTCGCTACTTCTGTCGTAACCAAACTATCGGATGAAATCGAAAATATTTAAAATTATTTTTGTTTTTTTACTGAATAAGCATTCAGATCTTTTAAAAAAAAGATAAACATATTATGTAGACGTTGCATGCGATCATTTTTGATGTCCAGTTAAGATTAAGCAGCACTTAACCGTAGTATCAAAAATGATACATTTTAATTTATGAGACTATATAGTATAACTTTAATTCAGAAAAAGTTAGATGCCTGATATTTTTTTAATTCGTTAGTATTGTTATCGCCATTATTTTAAACCAAATAAAAAAGAAACAGGGCTTAAAAAATTTTAAATCTTCATAATTCTGGAATTTTTGATACATACAACTTTGCTAGGGATTCTTTGGTGCTGTGTATGTAATTGTCTAAAGTTTGCAAAGATTTTGTGAAGTTTTATCATAAATAATACATTATTTATAGTATTTGGGAAGGAATTGAAAGTCAAGAGCTCGATGAAACATATGGACATATTATTGAGATTGATTGAAGTAGACGTAGTAATGTATGTAGCGTGTTAACTTATTAGATGTCAGACCGAGGTTCAAACCTCAGATCAGATATTTCCGGATTACAATGAAATGTTGTAATGTGCGCTTATGTATATATGTACGTAATATTTCTGCTGCTGAAGACTCTGAAGAAGAAGAAAATAGAAGGTCGTCCTATGAACTGATGAAAGTATTGGCAACAACAAACATGACAATGGGATGTTTACCGCCAAAGATGGCATTACATGGAACAGAGAAACGTATGCCTTTAGTAGTTTGGGAACAGAAAATATTGTCAATTTAGCAGATTGGAAGCAGATATTTCTTGGAATGTTGTAGAGTCTTTCTTACTACTCTTCTCATATTTATCTCACGGTTCAGACAAACATTAGAAAAAAGTGTTACGCCTTATGTTTTATAACATATAGTACACAACAGATGATGATATTTCGGTCCACTACGTACGTATGAGATAACAGAATCATTCGACTTGATAATATGCTACTCGGAAGTGATGATAAATTTACACCTTTTCCGAAAGGCTGAAAGGCTATCAGCTTTTAATAAATCCAATAATTTTGTCGCTGTAGATGAGTAACTAATTCAATTTTATAGTCGTTATAAATTTCGTGATCCACCGTATCGAATTGGCAATTTTAGATTCAAGTACATGCTACGTCCGTAGCATCTACTTACAACCGTATTTAGGGAAACCTGTATCCGGGAAACTAGAGAGGAATCAAAGAGAGAAAATTGTTATTAACATGATCGATGTTCTATTGTAACGGGAAACTTTTTTACATCACATGACGTTGACAATAAATTTTTCTAGCGAAATATGACAATGGTTTTTACCATCATGAGCCAGCCCTCAATTGAGAGCGTTACTGGTGCGTGTTACAATAACCAGCCCCATAGAAACAATTGAAAGTTTATAAATCGCCGAAAAGCAGAGCTCCGAGATGTCAAAAAATTACCATTTAGAAAAAAATAAAACCAAGCTGACATGAAATTTTTTTACATAAAAAATCCTACTGCAATGTACATCATGTCAAAAATTTTGGCGAAAATTAATGATGAAATATAATGATATAAAACATTTTTATTAAAATGAATTAAAATGAACAAAAATATATAAATTTTTTAACAAAATCTATCAATAATCGTGACAATTCTGTGTTACTAAAGGGTTCGCCAAATAACTTTTTTTTTGAAAATGCTTTAAAAAAAACTACTGAATATTTTCTCAAATTTCTTTTTTTATTTGAAAGTACAATCCTTCCGATTAATAATGGAAAATAATTTCATTCAAATGGCTGCCTCGGCTGGCCATGCAGTAGCCTACACCAGAAGATGCCGATTTTGGCAAAAAAATCATCTTTTCAAATGGAGCTCATTTTAATCTTGGCGGGTATGTAAACAAGCAAAATTGTTGCATTTGGAGCACAGAAAACCCGCACGCATACATTAAAAAGCCGACGCACCCAAAACGAGTCACTGTTTGGTGCGGATTTTGGTCGAGAGGCATAATTGGGCCATTTTTCTTCGAAAATGAGCAAGGAGTGGCCGTTACAGTCAATGGCGATCGTTATCGGGCCATGTTGAACGAATTTTTGTTCACAAAAATTGAAGAGGAGGATATTGGCAAAATTTGGTTTCAACAGGATGGCGCTACGTGCCACACACCCGAAGCTACACTCGACGTTTTGCGCCCTGTTTTTGAAAATCGCATTATCACCCGCAGAGCTGATGTCGTTTGGCTACCTCGGAGCTGCGATTTGACACCGTTAGACTATTATTTGTGGGGTACCGTCAAAGATAAGTGTTACGTAGACAAGCCAGAGACAATTGACGCTTTAAAGTAGTTTTTTTAAAGCATTTTCAAAAAAAAAAGTTATTTGGCTGACCCTTTACAAGTATGTATCAAAAGTGATACATAAGGTCGAATTATGAAGTTTTTTAAGCATCGATCTACGGTTAATCAACGCTTTACATAAATTCTGAGATTTTCTGTTGTAAAAGTACATATTCCGTCTGAACCAATTCTTAAATTAAAATTAAAATTGTATTTAAAAAAAGTATTTTTTTATAATTTTTTTAGTTTATTTTATATACGAATCGTATCTATGTACGAATACAAATGCATATACATGCATATATATTCTAATTTATGAATATTAAAAATATGTTATATTTTTGCTAAAGGTTCTGTAAAATTTAATTAAGCAAAACATGTATGTATGTGTGTGCTACATTTTTACGAATAACAGAATACAAGATAAAATATGTTATAAGGGCAACAACTATTCTCATATACAATAAAAATTGAAACATTAGGGTATTATTCTACAGCAAACAAAATTATAAATTAAATCAGTATAAAGAATTATTATGCACGAAAAATGTTGTATATTTGTAGACGATTTATAATATCGAGCGCATATCTATCTAATCCCCATTGGGTTTTAAGAAACAAAAACAAACTAAAATAACAAAACTTTATACAAAGGTCAAATCCATTTGACGGTAAACGGGTCTAAATTAAAATACGTTTTAATTCGAATTTAAATATGGGCCCTTAGGAATTTTAATTCAAAAGCATTCTCTTCAATTTTCTATTGTGGCAGTGAAGTGTATTTCATAAGTTTTACTACAAGTTTGAGTACATACCTAATGTGCTCAGAATTTTATGAATTTAAATAATATATGTACTTATAATTTTGTTTATATTTCTAAAATGCTAATGGAAAATTTAATTTTTGATTGTAGTTTTTCTATTAAAATCTTTTCAGTTCAATTTGTTTCTATTCATTATTTTTCAAAAATTTTTGTTTTCATTTTAATTAGAATTTATTTTGTTTTAATAAAATATTGTCAATAATTTTCTTGTTTAAAATAAATTTATAAGTCAATTCGAATTTATACTATACTATACTATACTTTTGAAATTAATAACGGCATAATAAGAAGTAAAGAACAATATTTAGTTAGTAAAGCATTTGAAAAGAGTTTGTTACATCCAACTTTTTTATCCAATTTAAAGCCAAACCAAAACGGCAGAGAAAACTTAAAAAATTCTTATTTTATGTAAAATTAGGCGTACAAAAATATAGGAAAAATAAAAAAAGTTAAAAACTTTTCTTACTCACATCACTTGTGAGTTAAATTTTGAAAGTAATTCTTGCGTTTTTTACAACTTCATACGCATCTGCCATGCGGAATTCACAACATATATGATTTGCAAGCTTTTCGGGAAGGTGTTCATCACTCTCTAGCGGTACTCCTATAATATTTAATGAAGGACCAGAAGCAGTGCCTTCTTTTGATAATTACATACATACATACATACATACATAATTGGTCATTAAAACCCCTTAGTTAGGATTACGGACCTAGTTTCTCACGCCACTTATGTTGTGTGCGTTAATTTTTACACATGAATGGTAGGACCTACAGTTTAAAGTCGGCTCCGAACGACAGATTTTTGAGAAACTTTTCATGGCCTCATGTCTAATAACCCAACACACTACCTGCTAGACCACGGCGTCTTCAAACTCCTATTGATAATTGCTTTAGGTAAAGTCTATCTATTGTATTATCTACATTTTCACTGAAAATGTGGAGTGGCCACAGATGTTTGAAAGGATATACTCAAAAAAAAAAAAAAAACAAATGAATTTGAGGCAATTGTTCTGTTGTACAAATGCAGAGAAAAGCGATTTGAATCCAGTATAAGACTATCTAGGAACAACCTGGGGTCAGTAACCGCTCTTTGAACAGGGCACTGCTCAGAATGGGAATCTAATCGAACCAAACATGCAGATTCTTTGATGTAATAATAAATCATTAGAACGTATTGTTCGAACCTGCGAGGCTTAATGCTTCTAAAAAGGAAACACCTGGTTTTATATCATGTGCTATGCATTGAATTGTCATTGTTGACACCGAGTAGCATCCGATAATTTCTCAGGGCAATAGGTTTGGTGGGAACTTAATTGAGTATTTTCAGTATTGTAAGTTAAACCAGAAAGCCATGAAAAGGGAAGCAGAAAAAAGAAAAAAGATTATTACAACCACGTTGTGTATGTTAATTATAAACCTAAGTGGCGGAACCTGCAGTTTAAAGACGACAGATTTTCAAGAAACTATTCATGGCAATTTTATTTACTCTTAGCGTTTCTGTCAGAAAACTGCTCAGAAATATTTGTTTTCTCTTTCAGAGACTCTTTCAGAAACATTTGACATTCTTGTACCATTTTAGATGGGGTGTACACGTTCTCTAGGGATGTAATGGCCGCTTTGCTGTCGCTTATATAAAATATGCTTATATCGCAATACGATATACTCTGACACAGAATTCGAACGGCGGCAATTTTATAGTCATTATTTCACTCTAAAAAGTACTAAAATAATATGGTAGTGCAAGGAACGATCTAATGTTCAGTCGTTCCGACAAGCTTCCACATTCGGCTTTGTTGTGTGGTCTGGATTTATCAATGAAAATCTGTATGATATTTCCTAGGAGATGTAAAACGTTTCCATAAAAGCATATATCCGGTGCGACAAGCAGACGTAGTTGCTAATACCGACATAATGTATCGCAAGTTTATTGTTGTAACTGTCTATTCTTTACTGAAGGTGTCATATACCACCCAAAATATTCCACACTAGCAGTGGCCACCTTCTCGCTACATTAAATGCACACACATATATTCGTATATATATATATACATATATATATACCACGCTTCATATTACATAAGAAAAAATAGGTTAAATGTCTTTAATTAATCGAACTGACAATACACCGGCATCTGCATTGCAAAACCAGTATCTACAGCTGCTTCAGGTATCGTGCAGTCAATATGAATATTAGGACCAAACACACCAAAGATTTTGGTATGACCATGGCTTCCGTATTTGCATTATCTTTTTTTGGCGCACAGTCTCATTGTCGCATTCGCTGCCACTTGTCTCGCCAACATTTCTGGTTGTAGACAGTTAAGGATGGTAAACAATGCTTCGGATGCTGTAGTCCTAAGGGAACCATGACCATCACCATTCCTATAATCCGCTCAAGAAGCGTTTAAAATTTCACCAAACCGCGAACCCACAGAATAGACATGGTTTGATTGTATATTTGTACAGCCGGACATAGCTTTAAGATTAATACCCCAGTTGAGGCCTATGACTCCCGTGCAGCAATAAAGTGCAGTAGCCTCCTTAGTTATTCTGGATTGTGTGTTCAAGTTTCAGTTAAGATTGTTATTCAATATACTTGGCACTATTGGATAGCGTAAGAGCAATCCCGCTAATACTAGGCTTAGGAAATTTAAGACTTTGTATTTCCTTGTGAATAGTACTGTTTTGTTTGGATTTACTCTCAATTCACATCCGTTGCACCATTTCGACAGAAATCTCAGCGCAGAATCCAAATTTTCTGAAAGCAATTTTTGATATTTGCCTGTAGATACTACAACCATGTCATTTGCATAGACGATCGTCGTAAAGCATATTCTTGCTATGGCTTTCACTAGAATGTCAAGATTGAGGTACTTGTGGTGTCCCTCGAACCAGCACTTTAGAAACATTAGAGACGCTTAAAGCAGATTCATTACGCCTTTATCTTTGCGGTGTTTCTTAACGGTGACAGCATGATCAATATCCAATTGTCTAGTAACCGACTACTTTTTAACGTTATTGATAGAACCCACTATATCATGGGAAGTAGCCACATTTATGTATGTACGTAAATGTCCATTACAACCCTTCAGTCAGGACTACAGCCTGACCAGTAGTTTGAACCGTCTTACGTCTAATAAGCCACTACACTACCTACTAGACTACGGCGACATTTACATCATTTATATCTAAATTTCCAAAAAATTGCCCTTAAAATTTGCAACATTTCGAATCGAAATGAATCTAGATTGTGGTCTATTAGTTGCGATGTAGTGTGTTTTTCATATTTTTTTATTTTTTATGGTTTCAAAAACGAATCTAAAATATTAAAATAATACTCAGGCAATAAAATTTTAGATTAAGTTTTTAAAAATACCAAATAAAACATTATTTTATTATTGATAATAAATCTGATAGTAATTCGTAACATTTTAATTGAAATATAGTATGTATGTGTGCGTGTATATTGTGAAATATGATATTTATTTTGGATTAATGAACAATCGCCGTAGTCTAGTAGGTAGTGCGTTGGCTTATTAGACGCAAAAGCCTGGGTTCGAGCCCCAGGCCAGGCATCAAAGACAAAATACAAAAAGTATTTTTTCGGCGACTTCCTCTCAGTAGATTTCTGGCAAAAACTCTGAGAGTAAATACAAATTGCCATGAAAAGTTTCTCAATAAATAAAAATCTGTCGTTCGGAGTCGACTTTAAACTGTAGGTCCCACCACTCATGTATAAAATTAACACACACAACATAAGTGGTGTGAGAAACTAGAACGTTGTACAATGGGTCAATTCGACCTCCGGGTACTGTAGTTGTCTTCATTGACAAGTACAGATCCTCTAACCTAACCTAACCTAACCTAACAACTAAATTTTGTTAAGCAGATAAAAGAAATACGACATACATATACAGTATCGGACAGAACTAAAGCAGCAGAGTTGTGTTTGCTAGTATGCAGTTCAATAAAATTTTAGAACTCTGATGGATTTAAGTTTTTGTTAATAATTTATTAAGGCTATACTTTCTGTTCATTAAAAGTAAAAAAACCTAACAACATTCTTCATTTAAAACAAAAATATTCATAAAAAAATACCAATACTCGCTTCTCTTCTGTGAGAAAACGAATACTATGTTCATATATGCACTTTTATTGAGTCAGCATTCGGTTTATTGAGTTGAATATTTTAAGTGTTCAAGCACAATAATATACGAAGTTCAGCTTCAATATTCAATTCAATATTCATTTGACAGCTGGTTGTTTCAACAATATTGTATTTTTTTTGTCGTTGTTGGCATTTGAGTTGTCGAATATCAACAAAAAGTGTTCAGTTAATTGTAATATGCTCACTAAACATACCTATGAAAGTCCTACATTTTAAGTTCTACTCAATATTATAACAATTTTAATATTTATTGAGCAATAATTTATTAAAACTTTATATGAAATATTGAGCTCAATAATCTCGTTTATTGCGATTTACGCAATAAAGGTGCATATCTGAACACCGTATAAAGCACACATTTAATTAAATTCATAAAAATTTTAAAATAAATAAAAAAAAGTTTTATATATTTAGTTTTCATTTTTCAAAACTACAGCACATCTGTGTGGCATTGACTGAATTAAAGTAGACAAAACCTCCTTACAGATGCCTTTCCATGCGATTTCTATCTGAAGTTAAAAGTTGTCCTTATTTTTGACGATGTATAATATCCCATAGATTTTATAATTGATTGTGCCGACTACTTGGGAACGTTATTATCGATAATCGCTTGCAGAAGAGATAACAAACTTTTGGCCGCCTAAAATCTGCGTGGAAATCAACCTCTCTATCTCTACGACAAAAATTGCAATCTTTAATGCGAATGTGAAGTCCATCCTTTTGTGCAGAGGCGAAAAGCGGAATGCAGTCACCCTGACATGTGAAAAATACAATCGTTCGTAAACCAGTGTCTTCGTAAGATTGTACGTGTATTCTGGCCGAAAATTATGTCTAGTGATACGCTTTGGAATAGAACAGGGATCGGTTACTTATGCAAAAGGCAGCTCAACGACATCACTGGAAGTGCTAAAGAAACTGCAAGGGGAAGCCCAGCGCATACATGGAGAAGACAAATTGAGGCAGACAGTAAACAGAAAATATAAAATTGTGCAATACGTTCGAACCAAATGTTTTTAAAACCTTCTGAAGTGATGGGTTAATAAACACCTATTGCTGGTGCTTGTCAATGGCGGAGGATTTTCAATTTTCGGAGCCATGTTGTAGTATAGAAACAGCGATAATAAAATGCGAGGCTTCATTTGTATGTGAATTTATTACAATTTCCATACATTTTGTAATGCTCAATAAGCCTGGTTATATATTTTTTTAACGGTCTGTGATATTTTCTTTAAATAACTTTAAACAATGATTTACTTATTATGTTTTGTGAAGTGTTTAGGGATAAACATCTACAATATTTATAGCCAGGTAGTTGCCTAGTTGAGGTAGTTAAAAGAGTTGAGATAGTCCTTCGTTTATGCTACATTTTTTGTCCAGTAAGTACATGTGTAATATGTTGCATTTCAAATCTCGGTATAATTCACTGATCAGCTCGAAAGTTTTTCTGTCAAAATCAACCAATGAGCAGTATAACTATGGCGATTCAGTCCTTTACTCACCGACTATACGAAGGCTGTTGGTGTTGTTGATAGACCACGTTTCTTGAAACAAGACACTGTAAATGAAGTCGCGATACAATTCTCGAGAAGGCGAAACCACAAACGTTCGACTTCAAGAACATTCAACGGACTGTTTATGTGGGCATATCAAAATGCAAGACAAAGCAGGCAACGGGTAGTAAGAATTCAGTCAGTCTTGTGTGAAGACACATTGCCTTTGAAGAAAACGGTCGTGGTTTGAAGATCGTTGTTGTAAAGATCTACCGAACAGTTGTTAGTGTTTACGCGAACAGAAGTTTAAAAAAAGAATAGCGAACTAAACATGTTTTGTACAGTGTCAGACAAAAGTAGTGAGAACAATAAAGATTTGAAACTAAATATTGAAACTAAACGTCAATTTATTTCTATTTTGTTTGCAAGCAACGAACTCTTATTTTGAACGTTCTAAAAAAGGTAAAAACGTAACAATATTGTATGTTATCTATAATTTGTTTAAATATTCCGTTCGATGAGATTGGTCTGGGATATTTTACACCAAAGCAAACGCTGACTGGTGATGAATAATGGGTCATTAAGGCAACGCGAAATGAAAACCTTTATTTGCCAAAATGCAATGAGTCAGGTGAAACAGTTTACGATCTATACATTAAAAAGTTTTTATATGTCTAATTTTCAACACCACGCACGATTTCACTTTAATGCAGACGAGAATTCATTTCAACCAATTGGTTTTCACGAATCATTCCGTTGTTTCGCTTAATTAGTGTGATTTTTCACAACATTGAATTTAGATTACATTTTATTACATTATAAAAATAATTTATTTACCTAAAACACCTTAATTAAATGCGCCAGTAGTATAAGGCAATTTAATTATGTTAGTTGAGGGAAATTTTTTTTGAGAAAAGTAATGTATATCCTTATAAGGGTACTACATAAATTTCACGGAAGGGAAATTTCATTATAATACCTAAACATTATGGACAAATGTTTAGAAAATGATACGAACAAAATTAATTAAGTTGCATTTCAAAATTTAGTAAAAATTGTTTAAAATAAGAGGTAAAAAAATTTGTGCAAGTTGTATGCATTTTCCGAATCATCTAATTGTGTTTTATTTGGTAGAAACTACTTTTTGTTTTTGAACATTTCACAAAACACTTTTGACTACTCAAACATTTTTGAGCCACTTTTCAAAATCCAAATTTTTTGGAAAGGAGAGAGATGGATGTTAAAAACAATATACTGTGACGAAAATAGAAAGGGTGTTATCGTTTAACATTAAAATAATAAACAAGCTACAAAAAACAATGGACTTGTTTACATGATCAACGAATAAACAAAAATATAGAAACAACGTCAGTATAAAAAAGGGGTTAAACAAGTAAACAAGAACAACAAAGGTAAGATGGTTAATGAACTCACTTGTAGAGACATCAGACAGATTTGGCTCGACATTAATATGTAGAACAGAATTTTGATAGGTTTCACCATTTAAGGAACCTAATAAACTCCGAGTACCTTATAACTTGGACAGTAGCCGCAACGACGAAGAAGAAAAAGGCAACACAGAACAGTTTGACGCTTTGGAACAGGGTATACCAAACATTTTTTGGTTGAGTATTAGTGATTAAGAGAGAGAGAAAATAAGTTGAGAGCTTACAGTCATAAAAAAATGTTAGTACTATATCTTATTTTGATTTTCATTTCATCAACATACATAATGTTATACATCTTTGACTTAATAATTAGGTAATGTTTTTTTATTTTAATTTTAGTCTAATTTTGGTTCATAATTTTCCTCTCCTACTAATAACCAACCTTTTAATTTTTGCAAAATATTGCTTTATGTCTATAAAAAAGTTGTTTTCTTTCCATATCATCTAAAATATTTACTTGACTAATAAAACAATCAAAATGTGTTTTAAGAACATATAAGACTTTGAATTTAAAAAAAGGAATTTTTAACATAAAATATTTTTTGAGTGTAAACATAAAAAAATATATTATAGCATCCGCTGACATGTGTGCTTGTCGCAGTCTGATCGATAACTAAATAAAAGAGCATAAGCAATGTATGTGAATTCTCTCTGCACAATTGTGCTATGAAATGGTGATGATTGAGAAATGTCAACCAAGCGCTATAATTATATGACGGAATAGGTTATTTCGGAGATGCAAAGGAACTTTATAAGCTGCACCCACTTCAAGTGTAACCACCCTAACTACAACCAAAGAATGGCACATAACAACAGTGGAGGACATGTGCGTCTTTTTAAATTTAAGTTTCTGAATACTGTATGTCCAAACAGTTTTAACAAATATTAAACCAAAAGGCCACATTAAATACTAAAATTCGGTTTAAAAATCTAAAATAGCCAGATTAACAATACATTACTAAAGTGTTCACAACATATTAAATTTATTTTATTTTTATTTTTGTTTTTTTTTCTTTTTTAATTAAATTGCTGTTACCAGTTTAATGTACTATCAAGTAAGAATTCATGAAGTCACTGTATAAACAATAACTTATTTTCTAAACAATTTTTTAAACAGTTCACTTTGTAAAATCCAATTTAATGAACTTAAATCTAATGCTGTCTGTTGAATGTACGTTTCAAATTTTCTTTGACAGGCAAACTTCCTAACAAAGTTTAGCCCTTCTGCAGAGCTCTCATTAATGTACATATGTTTGTCACTCAAGTTGATTCTTGAAACTCTCAAAAAAAAAACTTTTAACAATTTGAGAAACTATTTCTGTGTTGGATCATAAAAAAAATTGTGAAAAAATTAACAAACACAACTACATAATTCATGAATATTTATGAATAGTCTGTTTTGAATTGAGAATGGTCCGCTAAATATTGTACATGGAAGATATGTTTTTGACAGGCACGTGAGCAACTAAATCTCACATACATAACTCAGTACATTATTTAAGTTCGTAGATCCATTTCCATTTCCACAAACTTTCGCGTAGGTAGTTTGAGAAATCAGTAGATGTATATGCAAACTCATTTCAATTTTTTATTATCAACAATAGATGTCAAGATGAATGAAAAAGTTGTCGGTTATTTTTACCTTAATAAATAGATGCATATAGTTAAGTATCAATTGATTACCGATTTTAATATGCATGAGTAACACTATATAAATTTACCCCATTTAAGTTTCAATAAAATAATAAGTTTCAATACATCAATATGTAAATAGGTACATGAACAATACGTTTCACAAAGTTTTACTAGGTCCATTGAAGAAAAAAAGGAATTCTGTACTTAGGTTAGGTTAGGTTAGCGTGGTAGCTTTAATTTGCCAAAAACAGCTCCCTTGAGCACGCATAGCGGCCCGTTGTACTGACCAAGTTCCTGCGATCCAAGGAGGGGAAGTTGGTCAGCGCAAGGGCTGCACAATTCTGAACTTACGCTTATCAAAAATTTTCGCACAAGTTGAGAAAAAATGGATTTCGTTCTTATATGTAAGAAATAATAAAGTCTCCGCAGTCTAGTAGGTAGTGTGTTGGCTTATTAGAATTGAGGCCACGTTACAAACCCCAGATCAGACATCTCCAACAAAACGAAATATGAAAAAATATGTCCTATGCTGCTTCCTCTCTGCAGATTTCTGACAAAAACTCTGAGAGTAAATAAAATTGCCATGAAAAGTTTCTCAAAAATCTGTCGTTCGGAGTCGACTTTAAACTGTAGGTCCCGCCACTCATGTATAAAAAAACATAAGTGGTGCGAGAAACTAGGTCGTAATCCTGACTAAAGGGTTGTAATAAATAATTATGTATGTATTATGTGTAACCACGACGCAAAGTGAGGCATGGGTGTACAATGAAAAAGTTTTGTATTAACATTTTGTTGGAACGAAAAATATTAATACAACCAAATTCCCAACATTTTAAATCCAGTTGTTTTTATTTTCTTGGGAAATGTAAGTCTTATCGAGCAGCAAACTATTCCTATTTCCATGTTATATTCTGAAAATGTTCTCAAATCTTCTGTAATACAATTTAAAAAATATAAGAAAATTATGTTTTCATTTTCTTTCTACGAAAACAATTCTAATAAAATTGTTTTTTAATAAATATGTAAATAATTATATATGTATATATTGCAGTCTATTACATTAAAGTATAGAAAATGTCCTTTTTTAAGTATGAAATTTCATTTATTTCTTAAAACTATAAAAAATATTTGGCCAATTCACACGATTTTGTATCGTGTATGTTCTATTGAATACACTTGGTTGTTCGTGAACGCTCAATGCTATGCTGTATTGTGTATGTCGTATTCTTCTTCATAATTTTTGGCATTCAAACAATTTGATAGCACGAAACCAACACAACTTATTAAAAACATATGAAAACATATACACATTTTTTTCATTCACACAATTGGCACGAAACAAATACAATTTTTAAAAACATAAAAAAAGTGTATAAGTGTATCGGATTTTTACATGAAAATTATCAACAACAAGCATACACTGTTGTATAGCCGTCCAACAATACAACGAATACAACGATACCACGGCTTGTATGAATTGACCAATTAAATTTCATATTTTAAAAATACTGTATAAATTTCTACGCGACAAAATGAAATGTGCAGTCCAGTCAAGAAATATTTAGTTACTCGAACTATACTAATAGTAATTTTGGTCTAAAAACAATGGAATTTTGCTTTAGTTTGTGTTTTCAATACATTTATCCAAATATATAAAAATTATTTTATATAGAAACAAATACATATTATTAAGTTATCTTTCAGAAAATGCAACTCTTAAGGCGTTGTCATTATTATTCTCCAAACTATGGAACTTTAAATATTGGTATATCAAACAAAAATACGTGGTGTATGAATAAATAGTGATTAGAGTAGTATATGTCTTTGCATAGGTTTGCTTTTATCAACTTCAACGGAATAAAACTGTAACCTTATTTGGCTCTCTTGCTTAATCTGTAGAATATCTGAACAAACGTTTGTTAATAATGCTATTTTATGTAAGAGTTATAATTAGATAGGAAATATTGAAGCTGCACGTGTTGATTGGGTGAGAGAAATATAAGATGATAAATTTAAGTCGTTATTTTTTTTTATGAAATGAATGTACGTATCGGATTTTAAAACCGATGCCATACTTCAGCTTCAAATTATACGAGTTCGTGTTAAGAGCGGATTCACACGGTGGGTACTTACAAAAACTAATTTATTTAATTCAGATCAAGTTTTTCATACTCTAAGGTTACCAATGACCACAATATAGAAAAACCACCAGTGTCTTTTTAAAGTACGGTACAACTTAAAAGTGGAATTTTTAAATGAAATTCGTCTCTTACTTGCTCTATTACAGTAGATATTTTGAAAATGGAATATTAAACCAAGATCTGTTCAGTTAAATTTGAATTTCATTGTACAACAAAATATGGATTTCAATCAAGCAGATAGCAAATCACAGAGATAGACATTACCTTAATATAAAAATAAAATTAATCACTAATTTATTTAATTTTTAATTCCCTTGAGTTATCTTAGGAAACAAATTTGTGGTTTATATTTCCAGTAATAATTGAATTGTTCAGTTGAATCACATGAACACATACATACACACATTTAATCAAAAAATTTGTATTATTTTTACCAATAATTAAATCTTGCCATAGATTGGAACAAAAATATTTAGTTGTGTGGTTTGCTTTGCTTACCAATTAAAATATTTTTAATTAAAATAGCAGCAATACTCTGGCCACAAGAAATACTAATTAAATTATAATTCCTAAAATAAATTATTATTGTAAAAATAACACAAAATTATAGGTCATTAAGAATCGTTTGGTATAAATAAGTAATTTAAACTGAAATTTTAAAAGTAGTTTGAATTTCGTATATCAAATTAAATGCATACATTTACGAAATGTATTAAGTGAAAATCATATGGCTGGATTGTGAGTTTGATGCAACAACTAACTAATATAGTAACTAACTGCGACGTCAAAAGCTAATTTACCAGATGTACCGGTATAAAGTGAGCGTGAAAATACAAATATCTCCATAACGAACACTTATTGTAAACGAGCCATAGTTTTTTTCTTCTATCAAACATAGTTAGTATACATCAAATCGGTGAACAAACAACACCATTTATTTTCATCGTGTAAAGATGGTGTGTTTAGTTTCAGAGTATGATTTATGATTTGCGGAAACCAATAATTTTTGCCTTACATTTGAAGAAAAGTACTGTTCAAACCCCAGGTCAGACATCTACAAAACGAAATACGAAAACAGATTTCTTCGTCGTTTTCCTCTCAGCAGATTTCTGGCAAAAACTCTGAGAGAAAATTAAATTTCCATTTAAAGTTTCTCAAAAATCTGTCGTTCGAAGTCCACTTTAAACTGTAGGTCCAACCATTTATGAATAAAATTAACACACAACATGGGTAGTGTGAGAAACTAGCTAGCAATCCAATTACACGGTGCGACAGTCCAAATACACTCAGCTAATGACATAGTGTAGGCTGTGTTGTTGAATAGAACTCAAAAATATTTTTTTTTATTTCTCGAACCCTCCAAACTTGGTTTATTTGAGAAATTTTGTATTCTTGATCTTTTCACACAAAATTATTGACAACCCAAATATTTTTTAACCTATTTTCAAAATCGGAAGTTTTTTGAAAAGGTAACAGATGGGCCTTTAAAATGGTATACATAAACATATGGTTCAAACTTACATGTTATGAATTTTGATCGGGTAAACTTGGAAAATATTTTTTTTTCTCACTTTTTCAAGTTTAGCTATTCTTAATTGCAAAATTTAATTAAAAAATGTAAATTTAGTGATGATATTCTGAAAGTGGGTTGTCTTGTAAAGATATTGACACCTCTTTGATCAAATCGAACAAAAATTACTGTAGTTATTATTTAAATAGTATAACAGTCGTGTTATATTTTTAATATACATATACCATCTTTCTGTCGCCGTAGTCTAGTAGGTAAGTGTGTTGGCTTATTCGACGCAAAAGCCTGGGTTCGAGCCCCAGGCCAGGCATCAAAGACAAAATACAAAAAGTATTTTTTCGGCGACTTCCTCTCAGTAGATTTCTGGCAAAAGCTCTGAGAGTAAATAAAAATTGCCATGAAAAGTTTCTCAATAAATAAAAATCTGTCGTTCGGAGTCGACTTTAAACTGTAGGTCCCACCTAGGGTTGCCAGATTCCGATTCGCAAAAAGCTGGACATTGGGTTTGAAAAAGCTGGACAAAACAAAAAAGCTTAAATTTTTAAATTTTCCTGTTCAGTCCGTCACATACATTATTGCTTTATGTCTATAAAAAAGTTGTTTTCTTTCCATATCATCTAAAATATTTACTTGACTAATAAAACAATCAAAATGTGTTTTAAGAACATATAAGACTTTGAATTTAAAAAAAGGAATTTTTAACATAAAATATTTTTTGAGTGTAAACATAAAAAAATATATTATAGCATCCGCTGACATGTGTGCTTGTCGCAGTCTGATCGATAACTAAATAAAAGAGCATAAGCAATGTATGTGAATTCTCTCTGCACAATTGTGCTATGAAATGGTGATGATTGAGAAATGTCAACCAAGCGCTATAATTATATGACGGAATAGGTTATTTCGGAGATGCAAAGGAACTTTATAAGCTGCACCCACTTCAAGTGTAACCACCCTAACTACAACCAAAGAATGGCACATAACAACAGTGGAGGACATGTGCGTCTTTTTAAATTTAAGTTTCTGAATACTGTATGTCCAAACAGTTTTAACAAATATTAAACCAAAAGGCCACATTAAATACTAAAATTCGGTTTAAAAATCTAAAATAGCCAGATTAACAATACATTACTAAAGTGTTCACAACATATTAAATTTATTTTATTTTTATTTTTGTTTTTTTTTCTTTTTTAATTAAATTGCTGTTACCAGTTTAATGTACTATCAAGTAAGAATTCATGAAGTCACTGTATAAACAATAACTTATTTTCTAAACAATTTTTTAAACAGTTCACTTTGTAAAATCCAATTTAATGAACTTAAATCTAATGCTGTCTGTTGAATGTACGTTTCAAATTTTCTTTGACAGGCAAACTTCCTAACAAAGTTTAGCCCTTCTGCAGAGCTCTCATTAATGTACATATGTTTGTCACTCAAGTTGATTCTTGAAACTCTCAAAAAAAAAACTTTTAACAATTTGAGAAACTATTTCTGTGTTGGATCATAAAAAAAATTGTGAAAAAATTAACAAACACAACTACATAATTCATGAATATTTATGAATAGTCTGTTTTGAATTGAGAATGGTCCGCTAAATATTGTACATGGAAGATATGTTTTTGACAGGCACGTGAGCAACTAAATCTCACATACATAACTCAGTACATTATTTAAGTTCGTAGATCCATTTCCATTTCCACAAACTTTCGCGTAGGTAGTTTGAGAAATCAGTAGATGTATATGCAAACTCATTTCAATTTTTTATTATCAACAATAGATGTCAAGATGAATGAAAAAGTTGTCGGTTATTTTTACCTTAATAAATAGATGCATATAGTTAAGTATCAATTGATTACCGATTTTAATATGCATGAGTAACACTATATAAATTTACCCCATTTAAGTTTCAATAAAATAATAAGTTTCAATACATCAATATGTAAATAGGTACATGAACAATACGTTTCACAAAGTTTTACTAGGTCCATTGAAGAAAAAAAGGAATTCTGTACTTAGGTTAGGTTAGGTTAGCGTGGTAGCTTTAATTTGCCAAAAACAGCTCCCTTGAGCACGCATAGCGGCCCGTTGTACTGACCAAGTTCCTGCGATCCAAGGAGGGGAAGTTGGTCAGCGCAAGGGCTGCACAATTCTGAACTTACGCTTATCAAAAATTTTCGCACAAGTTGAGAAAAAATGGATTTCGTTCTTATATGTAAGAAATAATAAAGTCTCCGCAGTCTAGTAGGTAGTGTGTTGGCTTATTAGAATTGAGGCCACGTTACAAACCCCAGATCAGACATCTCCAACAAAACGAAATATGAAAAAATATGTCCTATGCTGCTTCCTCTCTGCAGATTTCTGACAAAAACTCTGAGAGTAAATAAAATTGCCATGAAAAGTTTCTCAAAAATCTGTCGTTCGGAGTCGACTTTAAACTGTAGGTCCCGCCACTCATGTATAAAAAAACATAAGTGGTGCGAGAAACTAGGTCGTAATCCTGACTAAAGGGTTGTAATAAATAATTATGTATGTATTATGTGTAACCACGACGCAAAGTGAGGCATGGGTGTACAATGAAAAAGTTTTGTATTAACATTTTGTTGGAACGAAAAATATTAATACAACCAAATTCCCAACATTTTAAATCCAGTTGTTTTTATTTTCTTGGGAAATGTAAGTCTTATCGAGCAGCAAACTATTCCTATTTCCATGTTATATTCTGAAAATGTTCTCAAATCTTCTGTAATACAATTTAAAAAATATAAGAAAATTATGTTTTCATTTTCTTTCTACGAAAACAATTCTAATAAAATTGTTTTTTAATAAATATGTAAATAATTATATATGTATATATTGCAGTCTATTACATTAAAGTATAGAAAATGTCCTTTTTTAAGTATGAAATTTCATTTATTTCTTAAAACTATAAAAAATATTTGGCCAATTCACACGATTTTGTATCGTGTATGTTCTATTGAATACACTTGGTTGTTCGTGAACGCTCAATGCTATGCTGTATTGTGTATGTCGTATTCTTCTTCATAATTTTTGGCATTCAAACAATTTGATAGCACGAAACCAACACAACTTATTAAAAACATATGAAAACATATACACATTTTTTTCATTCACACAATTGGCACGAAACAAATACAATTTTTAAAAACATAAAAAAAGTGTATAAGTGTATCGGATTTTTACATGAAAATTATCAACAACAAGCATACACTGTTGTATAGCCGTCCAACAATACAACGAATACAACGATACCACGGCTTGTATGAATTGACCAATTAAATTTCATATTTTAAAAATACTGTATAAATTTCTACGCGACAAAATGAAATGTGCAGTCCAGTCAAGAAATATTTAGTTACTCGAACTATACTAATAGTAATTTTGGTCTAAAAACAATGGAATTTTGCTTTAGTTTGTGTTTTCAATACATTTATCCAAATATATAAAAATTATTTTATATAGAAACAAATACATATTATTAAGTTATCTTTCAGAAAATGCAACTCTTAAGGCGTTGTCATTATTATTCTCCAAACTATGGAACTTTAAATATTGGTATATCAAACAAAAATACGTGGTGTATGAATAAATAGTGATTAGAGTAGTATATGTCTTTGCATAGGTTTGCTTTTATCAACTTCAACGGAATAAAACTGTAACCTTATTTGGCTCTCTTGCTTAATCTGTAGAATATCTGAACAAACGTTTGTTAATAATGCTATTTTATGTAAGAGTTATAATTAGATAGGAAATATTGAAGCTGCACGTGTTGATTGGGTGAGAGAAATATAAGATGATAAATTTAAGTCGTTATTTTTTTTTATGAAATGAATGTACGTATCGGATTTTAAAACCGATGCCATACTTCAGCTTCAAATTATACGAGTTCGTGTTAAGAGCGGATTCACACGGTGGGTACTTACAAAAACTAATTTATTTAATTCAGATCAAGTTTTTCATACTCTAAGGTTACCAATGACCACAATATAGAAAAACCACCAGTGTCTTTTTAAAGTACGGTACAACTTAAAAGTGGAATTTTTAAATGAAATTCGTCTCTTACTTGCTCTATTACAGTAGATATTTTGAAAATGGAATATTAAACCAAGATCTGTTCAGTTAAATTTGAATTTCATTGTACAACAAAATATGGATTTCAATCAAGCAGATAGCAAATCACAGAGATAGACATTACCTTAATATAAAAATAAAATTAATCACTAATTTATTTAATTTTTAATTCCCTTGAGTTATCTTAGGAAACAAATTTGTGGTTTATATTTCCAGTAATAATTGAATTGTTCAGTTGAATCACATGAACACATACATACACACATTTAATCAAAAAATTTGTATTATTTTTACCAATAATTAAATCTTGCCATAGATTGGAACAAAAATATTTAGTTGTGTGGTTTGCTTTGCTTACCAATTAAAATATTTTTAATTAAAATAGCAGCAATACTCTGGCCACAAGAAATACTAATTAAATTATAATTCCTAAAATAAATTATTATTGTAAAAATAACACAAAATTATAGGTCATTAAGAATCGTTTGGTATAAATAAGTAATTTAAACTGAAATTTTAAAAGTAGTTTGAATTTCGTATATCAAATTAAATGCATACATTTACGAAATGTATTAAGTGAAAATCATATGGCTGGATTGTGAGTTTGATGCAACAACTAACTAATATAGTAACTAACTGCGACGTCAAAAGCTAATTTACCAGATGTACCGGTATAAAGTGAGCGTGAAAATACAAATATCTCCATAACGAACACTTATTGTAAACGAGCCATAGTTTTTTTCTTCTATCAAACATAGTTAGTATACATCAAATCGGTGAACAAACAACACCATTTATTTTCATCGTGTAAAGATGGTGTGTTTAGTTTCAGAGTATGATTTATGATTTGCGGAAACCAATAATTTTTGCCTTACATTTGAAGAAAAGTACTGTTCAAACCCCAGGTCAGACATCTACAAAACGAAATACGAAAACAGATTTCTTCGTCGTTTTCCTCTCAGCAGATTTCTGGCAAAAACTCTGAGAGAAAATTAAATTTCCATTTAAAGTTTCTCAAAAATCTGTCGTTCGAAGTCCACTTTAAACTGTAGGTCCAACCATTTATGAATAAAATTAACACACAACATGGGTAGTGTGAGAAACTAGCTAGCAATCCAATTACACGGTGCGACAGTCCAAATACACTCAGCTAATGACATAGTGTAGGCTGTGTTGTTGAATAGAACTCAAAAATATTTTTTTTTATTTCTCGAACCCTCCAAACTTGGTTTATTTGAGAAATTTTGTATTCTTGATCTTTTCACACAAAATTATTGACAACCCAAATATTTTTTAACCTATTTTCAAAATCGGAAGTTTTTTGAAAAGGTAACAGATGGGCCTTTAAAATGGTATACATAAACATATGGTTCAAACTTACATGTTATGAATTTTGATCGGGTAAACTTGGAAAATATTTTTTTTTCTCACTTTTTCAAGTTTAGCTATTCTTAATTGCAAAATTTAATTAAAAAATGTAAATTTAGTGATGATATTCTGAAAGTGGGTTGTCTTGTAAAGATATTGACACCTCTTTGATCAAATCGAACAAAAATTACTGTAGTTATTATTTAAATAGTATAACAGTCGTGTTATATTTTTAATATACATATACCATCTTTCTGTCGCCGTAGTCTAGTAGGTAAGTGTGTTGGCTTATTCGACGCAAAAGCCTGGGTTCGAGCCCCAGGCCAGGCATCAAAGACAAAATACAAAAAGTATTTTTTCGGCGACTTCCTCTCAGTAGATTTCTGGCAAAAGCTCTGAGAGTAAATAAAAATTGCCATGAAAAGTTTCTCAATAAATAAAAATCTGTCGTTCGGAGTCGACTTTAAACTGTAGGTCCCACCTAGGGTTGCCAGATTCCGATTCGCAAAAAGCTGGACATTGGGTTTGAAAAAGCTGGACAAAACAAAAAAGCTTAAATTTTTAAATTTTCCTGTTCAGTCCGTCACATACACATTTGCGTATGCACATGTATGTATGTAAAAATTAAAATTAAATACTAAAACAAAACAATAAAAAATAACAATTCAGTCTAGTTTGATTTTGTTTATACTAGTTTGTACTTTGGTAAAAAAAAATTGTAATAAGCTAATGATTTGACTAAGATAACATGAAAATTATTGTCCAAGTTATTGCAGTGTACTAAAAAATTTCTATTTTGCTGGACAAATTAAATTTTAGCTTGAAACTGGACAAGCATCAAAAAAGCTGGACAATCCAGCCAAGTCCAGCCAGGCTGGCAACCCTAGTCCCACCACTCATGTATAAAATTAACACACACAACATAAGTGGTGTGAGAAACTAGGACGTTGTCTCAATTGACAAGTACACGTCCTCTAACCTAACCTAACCTATGCCATCTTATCAAATGACCTTTCAGTTCAAAAATTGTCAAAAGTTTTGATGGATCTTGATTGTTTATTGCAAAATGCGTTAATTTCACGTTTGCACGCTCTTTTGTTAGTCTGTCCAAAATAAAGATTCCGAATTTTTCTGTAGTCGCAATCACAGTACGAACGCTTTTTCGTTTAGCGCTGGAACTTATAGGAACATACCCCCGCGTTATGCGTCCGAATAATTTGGCTTTTGTCTACATATCATTATTAATGTTTACATATATTTTTCTGATATCATTAAAAACATACTTACCAATACAACATGAAAAAAAAATCACTTTCATTAAATAATGACTTATTTTGTAACAAAATTTAATAGAATAGAAAAATAAAGAAGAAATCAATTTTAAAAGAGATAAAAGATAAGTTTATCTTTCCCGTTCAAATCTCAAAAATTATATAAAAAACTAGAGAAATGAGATATCATAATTATTTATTTTAATTTAATACTATGTTAATACATATACAGTATCGGACAGAACTAAAGCAGCAGAGTTGTGTTTGCTAGTATGCAGTTCAATAAAATTTTAGAACTCTGATGGATTTAAGTTTTTGTTAATAATTTATTAAGGCTATACTTTCTGTTCATTAAAAGTAAAAAAACCTAACAACATTCTTCATTTAAAACAAAAATATTCATAAAAAATACCAATACTCGCTTCTCTTCTGTGAGAAAACGAATACTATGTGCATATATGCACTTTTATTGAGTCAATATTCGGTTTATCGAGTACAATATTTTAAGTGTTCAGGCATAAAAATATACGAAGTTCAGCTGCTTATTCAATATTAATTTGCAGCTGGTAAACAAAAGAGCTGGTTATTTCAACAACATTGTTTTTATTTTGGTCGCCATTTTTTGTTTGTCGTTTTGACATTTGAGTTGTCAAATATCGACAAAAAGTGTTCGGTTAATTGTAATATGCTCACTAAATACACTTATGACAGTGCTAAATTTTAGGTTTTACTCAATATTATAACAATTTGCGTATTTTTTGCGCAATAATTAATTGAAACTTTATATGAAATATTGAGCTCAATAATGGCGCTTATTTCGATTTAGGCAATTAACGTACATATCTGAAAACCGTATAAGACATACACATACAAATATAAGCACAAAACTTGCTCAGCAATACTTAATAGAAAAAAACAAATAAAAAGAAAAGAAAACAAATTTTGTGTTTACACTTTAGAATTTTCGATTTTTTTTTGTGTTTTACACTTTAGAATTTTCGATTTTTTTTTTTAAATTTTTAAGAAGATCTTTGGCCGACGAAAATCCTCTACCAAACCCTCCACGTGGGTGTCGGCTGGTAATGGTGGTTGCCCGATGGGGTGTCCACCAGCCAAGGGGGGAGTCCATACTCATTTGATCGTAGGTCGAGTGAATTATGGCTCTCACCATAGGATAGAGGTATGGGCTGGACTAAGGTGTTATACGACCCGTGCCGATAGTCAGCCTGGCTGGGGGCCCATCAAAAATATCCCAGTCGTTAACGGAGTATCCTGGATACCGGGCGACCTCCAGGATTAACTAGCCTTACCTGGGCACAGCGGATCCCTGCTCAGGTGGACCTTCCCCTTATCCGCAAGTCGTGGGACCAAAAATGAATAATGAAATGGAAAATAAATCAATAAAGGAAAATCAGAAAACCGCCTCCACTAGTGAGGACGAGAACGGAACTCGTAAAAATCCGCGTACGGGTGTTAAGCCGACGCCCGTCTCCACAGAAGAGGGAAAAGACTTGGTTGATGCTAAGGCAGACCAAGAACCTAGTACCTCAAAAAACAGTAGAACACAACAAGCCAAAAGCGTCGGCCTTTCCAGAAGCAAGGTTGCTCCAAAAGCCGGACCTTCGTCCAGCAAGAGTGGCCTTGGTAATGTAAAGGTTGACACGGCTCAGAAAATGAAAGAATCGAAGCAGAGGTACAGGGAGCGATTGAGCGCAAAGCGGGTTCTAGACAGGATCTCCAAGATCCCAATAGATAACCGCACTCAGCGCGAAGTGCAATCACTGGCCTGGGCCAAGGAAAAGCTCGAAGAACTAGATAAGACGTCGACCATGGAGGTGGCTGTCAAAAGACAGCGATCTTCTGATGGAGACGCTCCAGGCGCTAAAAAATCACGCAGCTCGCATCGCACCAACACCTTATACAGTGAGGTGCTTAAAGACAGCATAGAAATGGCGGTTGTAGATCGCTCAGATCCAGACGGCAGTATTACACCGTCGAACTGGAGACTTGTAGCAGACGCCCTTGCGGACGTCTTTCTAGAAGTAATGGAGGAGAATCCGGGACCAGTTCCAGTCTACCAAATGTGTGGCTGGCACCAAGGACACGTGAAGTTAGTAACGTGTGCCGATAAGAGAGCCCTGGATCTCTTCTCCATCGCTATAATGAGGGTAGGTGAAATCTTGAAGGGCGCCAAACTAGAAGTAGTGCCCAAGGATGCCATACCTAGCAGACCCCGAACACGCTCTTGGATACCTTTAACTCCAAAGGAGCCAGAAAAAGTACTAAGGATAATAAAAATGTGCAATCCAAAGTTACCAACACACAATTGGAAAATTGCAAAGTTGGAGGAGCGCCATGGATCTCGCTGTGCGACTATCATAATCAATCAGGAATCCCTGGAGCACCTGGCAAAATCCAATGGTGTGGTGGCCTTTGGATTTGAACATATTATCCTAAAAGTATATAAAAAGGATAATCGCCCCATGGAGTCGGGTGACAACGCCCCTCAGGGGGACAAGCCACAAGACGAACACATGGGCGCATCAGTTAATGAAGAAAAGGAGGAGGATAACCTTACAGCATCCTCAACGCAGATTCATAACCGGTCCAGAGTTAGCTCTCTCTCTTCCACTTGGTCGGATATAGCATCTGCCTTTGATATGCTGTTAAGGGAATCTGACCTCCTGGACGAGGCTGATCAAGAGGATTATGGCCTAGACATTACGATGGTGGAGAGGAGAGAGGATGAAACAGATCCAATCCAAATAAATCTCCATCACTCTAAGGCAGCATCGGCTGCACGACTTCTCCGGCTGGCGAACAGAGGAGAAGACATAGCCCTGATCCAAGAACCATGGTCCATAGCCAATAAGGTTTGTGGATTAGGGCACAAAAATTATAGGCTGGTCCATGCCAAATGCGTAGGTAGGCCCAGATCCTGTATACTCATTAAGAACAACTTAATGGCATATTTGCTTCCTAATTTCAGCAATGAAGACCTAACCACACTAACGGCGGAGATCAATGGTAAGCAACATTGGATCTCCTCCAGTTACATGCCGCATGACCTAAGCAGTCACCCACCACCAGATCTAGTGAAGAGACTGGTTACAGAGGCAAAGCGCGCAAATGTTGGCCTGCTGATTGGCTGTGATGCCAACTCTAATCACACTATATGGGGCAGCACGAACGTCAACGAACGGGGTGAGTCTCTTTTTGATTTTATTATATCTAATAACCTATTAGTTTATAACACGGGTAATAAGCCCACATTTATAACGAAAAACAGAAGGGAGGTTTTGGACATAACCCTTACCTCCGGCAATATTTATGATAGTGTCAGAGATTGGAGAGTCTCGGAGGAGCACTCCTTTTCTGATCATAGGTTTATTGAATTTTCCCTTGGTAGGGGGAACAATACTGTAAGGGCGATTAGAAATCCTAGAAACACGAATTGGGATCTTTATGATCGCCTTGTCAGGCTGGGCTTGGACCCACTCACGAGCTGTAGAATAGACAGTATTTCTGGACTTGAGGCTACAGTAGCTGAATTCACAAAGGTCATAGTAGGGGCTTTTGAAAAAGCATGTCCGAAAAGGGTCAACAGGGGTGGAAGAAAACCACCCTGGTGGGACCGGGATCTGGACATGCTCAGAAAGGAGTCACGGCGACTTTTCAATGTGGCGAGAAAGTCCGGCAATGCGGATCAGTGGAGGGACTATAAAGTGTCCCTTGGAAATTACAAGAGAGTTCTAAGACGGGCTAAGAGGGACTCGTGGAGAAATTTCTGTGGCAACATGGAAACTATCAACCAAACTTCTAGGCTAAGGAGAATTCTCTCGACAACATCCTTTATACCTAGTGTACTGCAAAGGGAGGATGGCTCATGGACCAACTCTGAGAAGGAAACTTTGGATCTTCTTGTGGACACCCACTTTCCACCGGGACATGGTTCGGATGCGCGAACAACCGTCTCGGGGAGTGAATCACAGTGGGACTACTGCTCGATCATGTCTGCGGACGCGATAAAATGGGCGATAGATGGATTTAGACCGTTTAAATCTCCGGGACCGGACGGAATATATCCGGCCCTCTTGCAACGTCTGGAAATGAAACACATCGGAATGCTTGGGTCGATGTTTGTCGCCAGTATTCGGATGGGCCATATACCGTCGGAGTGGTGTAAAGTGGGGGTAGTCTTCATACCGAAGGCTGGAAGAAACTCTCATACTACACCCAAGGACTTCAGACCCATAAGTCTATCCTCCTTCTTATTGAAGACTATGGAGAGACTCGTGGATGTGAATCTGCGTCAGACCTTGGATGGAAATCTCCTTTCCGGGGGACAATACGCATACATTAAGGGGAGGTCTGTTGAGACTGCCCTACATAGCCTGGTGTGCAGGATAGAGAAATCGCTGGCACAGAAGGAATACACTCTGGCTACTTTCCTTGACATCGAAGGAGCCTTCAATAATGTGGAACTTTGGGCTATAACCAGGGCGCTGGATAGTCTGGGTGTACGATCCACTATAGTGAACTGGATAACTAAGTTACTTTGTGGGAGAACAATCTACCCCACACTTGGGAGCTCACAGACAACCAGGGCTATAGGGAGGGGAACTCCACAGGGCGGAGTACTCTCTCCTCTTTTGTGGAATCTGGTGATGAATGAGCTACTAGTGATACTAGAACAAAATGGATGTGAGGCAATTGCCTATGCGGATGACATTGTTCTTGTGATCTCCGGAAGATTTGTCGACACTATCAGAGATAGGATGCAACTGGCTCTGAGGAGGGTCTGCGTGTGGGCATCTGAGCGTGGTTTGGGTGTTAACCCGGTGAAAACGGAAGTAGTACTCTTCACGAGAAGGTACAAGCCACCGACATTTCGTCCATTGAAACTTAACGGGACGGAACTGAAACTCAAACAGGAGGCACACTTTCTAGGACTTATTCTGGATAGGAAGCTGTCTTGGAAATCAAATATCATCAACAGAACTAAAAAGGCTTCCATTGCCCTGTATGCTTGTAACAGAGTGTTGGGGAGAAAATGGGGCCTAGGACCTAGGATGACACACTGGATCTACACAGCGGTGGTCAGACCTATCTTGACCTATGGATGCCTAGTTTGGTGGGAATCCCTTGAAATTAAAACTAATTCGAAACTAATACAGCGACTGCAGAGATCTGCCTGTATTATCATTAGTGGTGCCTTGCGCACTACACCTACGTCGGCACTGGAGATAATTTTGGGCCTCTTTCCGCTTGACCTTTTCTGTAGGGGAGTGGCTGCTAAACTAAGTAAACGTCTCTGGGCGACTGGACAGTGGCATGACTCGGGCATAGGCCACGCAAGAATCCTGAGGGAAGTTGGAGCTGTCGGGGGCAGTGACTACATGACACCGAGGTACGACTTCACGAAGAGATTCAGGACATCGGTTCCGGATAACGGGGCCTGGAAGGGTGGTGTGACCCACCTGTTTAGAGACTCCGTACAAATCTACACCGATAGCTCTAAGCTGAACGGAGCGGTTGGCAGTGGAATTTTTTCGGAATCGGTTGGAATAGCTCAGTCTATAAGACTACCAGACCACTGCAGTGTCTTTCAGGCGGAGGTGGTGGCCATACAGGCTGCGGCGAGTATTATTGGGGATGGAAGGGTCTCCAAGCGGAACGTTACCATACTTTCTGATAGCCAGGCGGCTATCAGGGCTTTGAGCTCTAACGTGATGAACTCCAAGACGGTGTACGGCTGTCGCAGATATCTCGACGAGATAGCGGAACGATACGACATCCATATCGTATGGGTACCGGGACACAGTGGTATTCCGGGCAACTGTAGAGCTGATGAACTTGCCAGGCGGGGCACGACCATCGAGCTCACCGCTGAGTTCTCGAATCTGGGCATACCAATGAGGACCTGCAAGCTCATAATTGATAATGCGATCGTCGATTCCGTCAACGACAGGTGGGCGGCCTCGGACACGGGTAGAACGGCTCGTAAAATCTGGCCAAGGCTGGATGAGGGGCGCACAATGAGTCTACTTAAACTCCAAAGAGGCGCGCTCAGTGTAGTTGTCGGTGTCATTACGGGGCATTGCATTATGGGTACGCATGCGAGGCGCATTGGACTTGGACACCTTGTCAACGACTTCTGTAGAAGCTGCAGAGATGAGGAAGAAGAGGAGACTGTCTCTCACCTGCTGGGTACATGCCCGGCTCTATGCCAAAGGAGAAGGAAGTACTTGGGTACTTACTACAGGATGATCTGGAGGAACTGTCAGAGATTGACATTGGCAGCCTAAATCGCTTCATCAGGAGCTCCGAATGGTTTCGAGACTAGGGGACAACGGATGACTGTGGTAGCACAATGGGCCCAATGCGGCCTAAGTGTGTCCATCAACAAGAAAATTTTTTCTTGGATGGGCAGCCACCTCTACCTACCTACCTACCTAAGAAGATCTTTAAATCACAAACAAAATTTTTGTAAAAATAGGTTTTTTTGTTTTTGACATACACAGATGTAGTTTGTAAATCGATGCGAATAAATCGCTTAAGCCATTTCCTAAATTGAAATGTTAGATTTTTTACTTTTCTTTTTCATTTCGGTCGTTTCCTATTCTACACTGCCCGTCATAACTATAACCGCACTACATTATCCGTTTTGCTCAACGTAAAAAGAAATTTTTCATGAAAGGGTTTACGGTATATTATAGTATTATAACGGTAGTTTTATTCAAACAAAAAAATTTTCAGTTACTCTTTGAATTGGCAAATCCACAACAATTAATGTATTTCTTAGTGTTGCGTAACTATAACCGCATCGCGTTTAAATTAAAAATAAATTATAACTGCGTCGAAATTGTAAGTTTTTTGTTGGCAAGTTAACGTTTTATTTCAATTAAAATAAAATGCCAAGGGGAACATATCTTACAGACGTCGAAAAAGGAAAAATTTTGGCCTTTTTGGAAAATGGGCTGAGTTTTCGAGAGATCGGTAGAAAACTAGGTCGATCGGACAGGGTGGTAAGAAATTTTGCCAAAA
Source organism: Sarcophaga carnaria (assembly GCA_958299815.1). Lineage (NCBI taxonomy): Eukaryota > Metazoa > Arthropoda > Insecta > Diptera > Sarcophagidae > Sarcophaga > Sarcophaga carnaria. Next base: position 76,109,813 of record OY283151.1, read on the forward strand.
ACCAGAGTCAGTATGGCAAAAATAAAACCGGAGGACCAAAAAGAAAGTTATCCGAAAGAGATCGACGCAGAGTTGTTAGAGCCGCAAGCAATTCTATGAAAAGCCTTTCGCAGATTTCTGCCGCTTGTGGCGTAAAAGTGTCAAATTCCACAATAAGTAGAGTGCTAAAGGAATCCGGAACAATAACTAGACAATCGCTAATGACTATGCCAAGGTTACTCACGCGCCACAAGACAGCCCGGATGGAATTCGCAAAGAAAAATTTGCAAACAAACTGGAGTCAGGTAAGTAAATATTTTTATTTTTTTTTTGTCTTATAATTGATTCTCTTCTCTTTTAGGTGATTTTTTCAGACGAGAAAAAATTTAATCTTGACGGTCCAGATGGTTTCAGTGGATATTGGAGGGATCTGCGAAAGGAACCACGATATTTCTCTAAACGAAATTTCGGTGGCGGTTACTTAATGGTATGGGGAGCCTTTCGCAGCGATGCAATGCTTGATTTGGCCTTTCCGAGCACTCGAATGAATTCCGGAGAATACATAGGCATTCTTAATGAAAAACTGATGCCTTTCTTGGAAGCCCAGGCTGAAAAACTTTCATTTTTCAGCAAGACAACGCGTCAGTACACAAAAGTCGTCAGACGATTGAATGGCTTAAATCAAAAAATATAGAAGTGATTGACTGGCCCGCCTGTTCTCCGGATCAAAACCCAATAGAAAATATTTGGGGAATATTGACCCGCCGCGTTTATGCCCAAAATAGGCAATACAAAGATGTTTTCGAGCTAAAGGAAGCAATCATTGATGAATGGCGAGCAATTAGTGAAGATATGAGGACAAAACTTGTCCGAAGTATGCCAGATCGGATTTTTGAGCTGATTCATAATAAAGGAGGTCCCACCCATTATTAAATATATATTTTTTTTGTTTAATTTATAATTTTGTTAAATTTGTTAAAGTGCGGTTATAGTTATGAAACAGCTGTTTTTGTTAAAATTAATTATATTTAACTAAAGTGAATAAATAATTTATTTTTATTATATAATGTAAGTTTTCGTCTATTTTCTCTTATACTAAAAAACTAAATTCCTTACAAGATGTACAGGCTGAAATATTAACATTAATAGGGGTGCGGCTATAGTTATGACGGGCAGTGTATAGAGTGCGAGATAGAAAAATAACTAAAAGCAAATTGTACAGATGCAACAGTTTATTACTGTGGCAACCTTGATTTATAGCTTTTGGAAGTGGTACCGAAATCGAGTTGTTTTTTTTTTCATTGTGTTTATATCAATTTCAAAAATGTATCATAACTGAAAACGTGGGCCAAAATATGAAAAAGTTTTAAAAAAGTAAAAAAACTAACAAGTTTGCAGCTAACAAATATACAACGTTTGCAGACAAAGTTAATTGGTTTTAGGAAAAACAAAAAGACAAAAAAAAGGGTTCAGAGAAACAAATCCAAATAAATAAAATTGCGATTAAAAGTTTCTCAAAAAATCTAGAATTGACTTTAGACTGTAAGTCCCTATACTCATCTAAAAAATTAACAAACAAAGCGTCAGTGTTGTGAGAAGCTAGGCCGTAATCCTGAATGAATGTCCAATCAGTGAAGTTAGTTTAATTAGTCTAGCTATGCTATAACACTTAACTTAATTTATTGGTCATTACAACTCTTTAATCAGGATTACGACCTAGTTTTCATAACACTAAGTGACAGTGATGCCATGTCCAATGCCGTTATTAACTTCCTACGAAACCAATTTAAAATCCACAGTTAACATTAACTACTTCGGGATGCAGGAAATTAGAAGCAATTGCTGACTGCCTCAGAGTTCATCCTGCTCGCAAATATCTTTGTCTATTATTCATAAGTCAGTAGCATTTTGTACAGATGCTGTTCAAAGCTTTTCAAACACGTTAAAGTGGTGACTAATGCAGTAATAGTATAAGAAACATTACATTTTGGAGTCATCTATGAAATTAAATTTTGTGTAGAATATGTAAACATTATTTGATTATGAATAATGACGATATTTGAACAAGAGTTTAAAACGGTTACAACATATCCGCTCTCTACGATCGTCTTGTTTGTAAATTAAAGTTGAGAATTAATATTGTTACAAAAATGGAAACGGTGTACATCGAAAAAAAAGCAAAAGCTACACAAACAAATACAACGAACTTGGTACAAGTAAACCCACAACATGAGTATGAAAGAAAAGGGGATAGACAAGTATAGGAGAACGCAACAACAAGTAATGTGAAAAAAATATACAAACAACAATGAAGTCGCGATGGAGTTCTCCAGAGCCGAACATTCGACTTCAAGAACATTCATCAGACTGATTACGTGGGCATATAAAAAGACAAGACAAAGCAGGCAACGAGTAGAAGAATTCAATTAGTCTTATGTGAAGACGCGTTGCGTGTGAAGAAAACAGTCGTGGTTTGAAGATCTCCGTTGAAAAGATCTACGTTGTAAGCAAAGAATGATAGCGAACAAGCAATTATTGTTGTATTCGTCAAGATGTAAATAGTTGCACACAAAAGTAGTGAGAACAATAAAGAATTTAATTGAAACTAAATATCAATTTCTTTTTATTTTGTTTGCAATCAACGCACACATATTGTTACTTTTTTTACTTTTGTAAAAACGTTTGTAAAAACGTAACAATATGAACAAGAAATTTTAAGAATTTATATTGCGTTTGTTGGAAACTTAAATACATACAATCATTGAAAAAGCAAGAGAACGCTTTGATTTGTGATCACGGTAATCTAGAAAGTAGTGCGTCAACTTATTAAACAATTGCTTTGTATTCAAAACTCAACTCTGATATATTGAATAAAAAATGGAACTATAAAGGAATATTATTCCTTATGACAATCCCCAGTCAACAGCCTTCTGGCATACGGCTTTGTCCCTGTAGGTCCTGTCAGGAATACACACCAAACTATAGCATACAAAGCTAAAGGGCTATACTAGTTAGGACTACACTGTAGTTGGTTGGTTACAGATAAAAGTTTGCACATTGTACTCCAAAATCAACAAACATTAAAATTTTATTAAATTTTAAGGGAACAAATTAATTTATCAGCTGGAAACTGCTGAAGTTATGATTTACCGAATATGACACCAAGTTTTGTCTTTTGGATGAATAAATTCTAATTTTTAGACAATTCTCTTTAATATTTCTTTATTGAAGTAATCACGTTAATTTTCTTTTTTTAATGATTTGATTTAGTTTCTGTAAAAAAATATCTATGAAATGAAAAGTTTTCATCTGAATAACGAGGAAATAAACACAAAAATACAAAAACCTAAAAATCAAATGAAAACAAGAATACAAAACAAAAATAATGAAATTTATAACTTTGACAACAACATCTGCAGAGTTACCCTAAAATACCTCGTCACAAAATTATTATAAATTTCCTTCAAATTATTTCCGGTTGTTGGGACATTTGCTGTTTGCTCATGTAGATGATAGTGTCAAAATGACAACGATATTGTATGTAAACTGTTATCAAACTCAAATTGCGGAACAACAGTTATCACAAGCAGCCATTACTTTTGCATCATAAAAGAAATGGTCACGCAATTTAATTTTAAAGATTTAGAAACATAATGAATTAAAATTTCAAATGTGAAAAAATCTTCTAAAATCTAAATGCAGTGCAAAAATGAAAGCAATTTTCAATGTAAAATTTTAATTTAGTTTTTTATTTAAATTTAAATAAAATAAAGTGTTTGTGATACTGAAAGACTTTTAATGGCATTGTGTATGAAATATAACAATGTGCAAGATCCGCTACGAATTCTCTGAATGGATCACATTCTAAATATTAAACTCAGGCGCATAAATTCAGCTGAACTTTGAATTTGAATTATGTTGACTTTGAGTACCACTATGGTTTGTTGCCTTTTCACACAAGTAAAAGAATTTGGTTAAACAATTCACATCAACTCTATGTGAGGTGACAATGACTTCTAACATGCAGAATATTCAGTACATTGTTTAAAACACATGTTGCTGGTGTTCATCTAAGAAGGCTTTCTTCAATTCCAAAGTCGCGCGTAAGTTTACAGGTAAAGTGACTAAACTCATAAATCCCCGATTGTGAATTTGCCAGATTTTCAATCATAGCGTCAAAATTATCCGCGTTTTCAATTGTAGCAGAAAATCGTAACTTTAAGTGTCATAAAGGCTTACATAGGGATATTCAGAGTCACTCTTTCCTTAGGCAGGTGTTATGCATTTCCAATAAGAGCTCCGGTCACTTTTTTCTTAAATGCATGCGTTGGAACCACAGATAAGCAATAAAACGTTTTTCGACACTCATAAGCACACATCAAATTTTGAATATAAGTGAGTCAACTGTCAACTGCTCTGATTCATTCGTATTCACTACAACGTTGATTTATAAGTACCGGTTGCAATGAGTATTGCACAACGTTGCAATCAAACTCATACTATTCCAAATATGTTTGATTCATAAGCCTACTCATTTATATTCATAACTTTAGAAAAATACTTATAATACTTCTAAATGATTCGAGTGATTCGAATCATTAGTCAAAATTTACAGTCTTAGTTTTTAGGCATTTACAACAAAGACAAAAGACACATAAGCAAAAAAGACAGAGCAGCAAGCAGAGCAAACACACAACCTTCTAGTTAGTATTTTAGTGTTCGTAGGCGATTCATACTTATTTTGTGATTCGTCTATATGTTGAGTTGTGCAGAATCGAAATCAACATCATACGTGTTGTTAAGAATGAATATGATGAGTACCTCAAACTTCGACTGTGAGTAGAGGTTCCAATATATTGTTACGCAAATCGAAACGACCTAATATCGATTAACAATAAAAACGATAAACAAAAGCTACCAGCTACACTAACGCATAAATCGAACTTATTATAAGTAAACCAGCTACAACAAGTATGAGAGAAAAAGCGATAGACAAAATAAGCAAAGTACACAAAGAACAATGCAGTAGCGACAGAGTTCTCGAGAAGGCGAGAACACGAACCTTCGACTTCAAGAATGTTCGTTAGACTGGTTGTGTCGGACTATAAAAGGGCAAGACAAAGCAGGCAGGAGTCAGTAAGAATTCAGTCAGCCTTGTGTGAAGTTGCGTGTGAACAAAACAACAACAATAGTTGTGGTATAAGAATAACGAATAAACAGATAATTGTTGTAGTTATTGTTATATGCGTGAAACAAGTTCGAACAGCGGCACATAAGATAAGGCGGACAATAAAGAGTTTAACTGAAATTAAACACATATTTTACTTTGTTTGCAATTAACGAACTCATATCTAAACATTTTTAAAAAGCTAAAAACGTAACAATATTAAAAGAAGTAAGGATTGCAGTCGTTATTCTCAAAGAAACCAGCAAATGCAACTAAAATCCACATCAAACAATAACTTTTTCGGAATGCATTGGACGTTCTTAAATCTAATGTGGATTAGTATCGTCACAAATTCGACAATTTTGCTTGTAGCTTCAGCAAGATGGCCGTTATGAACTTTCAAAGTTCAGAAGTCCATGATAGAAGACCCTATACTAACGGGTATTTTAAAAATCCCTTATTCCGTCATTATTTCAATTAATAAATTCATAATAACTTTTTCAGATACACAGAGGAAACATTAGGAATTAAATGATTAATAACACACATATAGTTGAATAAAATTACTTTAATTCGAGATAGACAAGTAAGAGAATGCAACAACAAGCAATGTGTACAAAATACACAATAAACGATGAAGACGCGATTGAGTTCTCGAGAGAGCGAAACCACGAGCATTCGACTTCAAGAACCTTCATCAGACTGTTTACGTGCACATATAAAAAGGGAAGACAAAGCAGGCAACGATCAGTAAGAATTCAGTCTGTCTTGTTTGAAGCCACGTTGCGTGTGAAGAAAACAGCCGTGGTTTGAAGATCGCCATTGTAAAGATCTACCTCACAGTTGTTAGTGCATACGCGAAGAGAAGTGTAAAGAAGAATAGCGTACTCAACAAGTTGCTGTTGTATCATCAAGTTGTGAGCAGTGGCACATAAAATAGTGCGAACAATAAAGAATTTATCTAAAACTAAACACAAATTTATTTTTATTTTATTTGCAATCTACGAACTTATATTTTAAAAGTTTTTAAAAAAGTAAAAACGTAACAATATTTATTTTGGTGACATATTATAATACACCTATGTCAAGAATGAGATTATTTATTGTATATATGTATGTATTCAAACTTATTATGTGTATGTTATTGCGATTAATGCATTCACATTGTGCATACGTAAATATGTAAATATAAGCAACAGATTAAATTTACCACTAAAACTCTGTAATTATCAACAAATGTACAGTGATAGCTCTGAGAAATGATTTGAACTTTCAGATTGCTAGAGTAAATGCTGACATGTATCGTAACATGATTTACAGGACCAACAGAATTTTTCTGCAGTTTCAAGCACTAAGTGTGTTTTGTCAGTGCCAGTACGTGTGTATGAGCTTATTTAACTCTTGCTCTTAATTGCAGCATGTTTACGCGCATGTAGCATTTAATACAATATTAACAGAAATGTTTCTGAATGGTATTAAAATACAATTTAATCTGAAATAAATAGTGTTTCTAATGAAAACTTAATTACTTTAGAAAACGAAATTACATTCAATACGACAGGAAAATATAATTGTATGTAGTTTAAGCTCTAAATACAATTGTTCTAAAGGGTTTATGTTGCTTTTACCATTTAATCAAATAAGGTAAACAGTAAATTTATTGAAGACAAGGGATAATAATCAATATAAAATAGTTGTATTGTCTGAAATTGTTTACTACAGAAAAGTGTTAAAACGAGGGTAAAAACGATGACTGTATGGGTACAATGGCCCTAAACTAAAATGAAAACCAAAAAGAAAACAATTTACACGTTTCACTGAATAACATACAATTGATCATTACAACCCTTCAGTCAGGATTACGATCATAGCTGCCAGATTTGACGATTTTGAGCTCCAAAAATATCATATTGGCGATTTGACTATTTATGCCCTTATTTGGACGATTTTTAGAAATTTAAAATTTGCACCATGTTCCTAACTTTAGTATAATATTAAAAGCCACTTTAAGCTTTGTATTTACTTTGAAATTGTTACTATTGGAAATTTATGTTAGTAAAAACAAGGAGTAAAGTATTATATTTTTAAGTTACTTTCGAATACCTGTAATGATTTTTCTGTATAATATGCCTTTTTAACCCCTCCAAATCCAAAAAATTTCAACTACTAAATAACCTCGTAGTTGAGAATAATTTCTCACTTGTCGTTGCAGACAATTCAAGTATAGCTTCTAATATTACCATCGGAACACCGTTATTTTTTTCGTACGACCAACATTAAAGGGATGGATGGCATTGTGTTTGGAACAATGAAAATATGTTATGTGAAGAAGGAAAGAGAGAACAGTGTTTATGGACATTAGGCTTGTATATTTTTATACCATAAGTAACAGGAAAGACCTCCGCAGAAATTAAGTTCCACATACGAATAGTCCGACTAATAAACGTATTTTTTCTGCAATGCAATGTGCGATCCACTGGCCAATCGACCACATATTGATGTGCTGTCCGAGAAATACGAGCGTTACGTAGGAATATATGATTTTCGGGAACAAGTCCCCTTATTTCGTTCGAGCAAAATCCTTTTGTAGTAGCGATAGAACAGTGAAACAGATACCACATTGCACCGATGCTCCAATGAATCAATGGAGTTGGATACACTACCGTCATTAAAGAGCTCCTTGGGCTCTCCTGTACACGATCGAGAAAAATAATTAATAAAAGAAGATGATCTTTTATTTTCTAACAAATTTTTTTAAATGTTTTATTTTTGAACTCAGATATGTACATACATTGACTTTTATATGTTTTACTACAATAGAAATAATTTTGATTTTTAAAAACTTTTAATTTATTTATTTATTTTTTTCTGACGATTTTTTGACGATTTCCATAAACGTCTTTGACGATTTTTTTTCAAATATTTGACGATTTGGTGCCTCATTAGTTTCTCACACCACTAATGTTGTGTGTGTTAATTTTATACATGAGTGGCGGGACCTACAGTTTAAAGTCGACTCCGAACGACAGATTTTCACTTTTCATGTCAAGTTTTATTTACTCCCAGAGTTTTTGCCAAAAATCTGGTGAGGGGAAGTCGCCAAAGAAATACTTTTTGTATTTTGTTTTGAAGTCTTGCTTGGGGCTCGAACCCTGGCTTTACGTCTAATAAGCCAACACACTACCTGCTAGACTACGGCGACTTCTTTCACTGAATAAACTTATCATATTTTAACGACATATTCTCTACAAAGGTCAATATTAGAAAAAAGTATTAGCTCCTAACTACAGACGTCAAATTATATGAATATTAATAAAGACCACAGGTAATTTTTACCGGTTAACAATATTTATAAAATTTTTTTTTGAAGTAATAGTAAAATTAATTTAATTAATATCTGTTATAATGTCTAGCATATCCAGTTCTCGAAAAAGTTGTACAATTCTGACTGATCTTCACTATAAAATCGACAATTCTGCCTATTTACGTATCCATTAAGCCAAAAATGAGCTTCGTCGCTGAACACAATTTTTCGATAAAGAAGTGGGTCTTCGGCCAACTTTCCAAGAGCCCATTCACCAAAAATTCTGCGTTGCGGTAGGTCGTTCGGCTTCAATTCTTGCACCAGCTGTATTTAGAAAGGCTTCACACCTAAATCCTTCCGCAAAATTTTCCACGTCGTTGAGTACCAGAGGCCCAATTGCTGCGAACGGCGACGAATCGATCATTGATGGTCATAATTAACGCTGGCCGATACAGCTGCGATATTTTCTTCAGTCCGCACTCTACGTAAGTGTGTTGGTGGTTTAATGTCTAACAATGTAAATTTTAGTCCGAATAGCCGCTTCAGTGGGTCGATTAAACTGACCATAAAATGGAAGAAGCGCTCGCTGAACTTTCTTAACAGAGCACGCATTTTGATAATAAAATTCAATGATTTGCAAGCGTTGTTCGTTTGTGAGACGATTCATGGTTAAATTATAGACCAAACTGAAGATGTTTGACAGTGAAACAAAACAAGAAACCTGCGTGAGCTGTTTAAACCAGTGTTGCCAAAAAGATAATAGCTAAAAAATCACCCGTTATAAAAAAAAATCGACTGTATCCAGTTTAATTTTAACACAAATTGAATATATATTTACACCAACACAGATTACTGGGTAATTTTTACTTGTTATGAATTTCAGGTAGTGATAAATTAAATAAATTGCACTGCATACAAAGCTGCCAGATAAATGAAGCATCAAGTCGTCAAATATACGAGTAAAGATCGTCAAAGGCGTTTATTGAATTCGTAAAAAATCGTCAAAAAAATAAATAAATAAATTAAAATTACTTAAAAACCAAAATTATTTCTATTGTAGTAAAACATGTAAAGTCAATGTATGTACATATCTGAGGTCAAAAATAACCTATTGAACAAAATATTTATTGTAAATTAAAAGTTTGCATTCCTCGTTTTCATTTATTATTTTTTTTCCGAAAAATGTAGAAATTTTATATCATTTTAAGAAAAATTTGTGTAAGGTTTAAACAATCTATCCCAGATTTGTTTATTGACACATAAGCGCACAATATTGCATCATCTACATACGTATATCTATGGACGGTGTAAATATTAGGGAGTCAGAAGCTTTTGATGTTCTGAGCATGAAAATTCAGTGTAATGTCGGCTGGAACCGACATATTTTTGAGTTCCTTGGCTTATTAAGACGGTGCAAGAAATATTTCACTTTATATATCCGATCGAGAATATAATACAACTCTCATGTATGGATCGGTGACACAAAGTCTATTTTGAGACATCTTGACCGCGTACATGAGAGGATGAAATTGCTCTTTAATGAATCTATTGATTCATTGGAGCATCGTTGCAATGTGGCTTGTGTTTCACTGTTCTATCGCTACTACAACTGATTTTGGTCGAGCGAAATAAGGGGACTTGTTCTCGAGAATCATATATTCCTATCTAAACTCGTTTTTCTCGGCCAGCACATCCGTATGTGATCGATGGGCCAGTGGATCACACACTGCATTACAGACAAAATTCGTTTTTTGGTCGGACTATTTGCCTCCTGCAGAGGCATTTTCTGTTACTTTTTTTTATAGATATATTTGTTACTTATTCTTTCTTTCTTTCCTCCTTCCCATAACATATTTTCATAGTTCCAAACACAATGCCATCCGTCCCTGATTGTTGGTCGTACGAAAAACAAAACGGCACTTGCCCTTGTTTTTCCAATGGTAATACTAGAATTTTTAAGATTGTCTGGTAAATCAAAAATTATGAGCAACTACGAGGTTATTTAGAAGTTTTAATTTTTTGGGTTTTAAGGGATTAAAATAGAATTATTCCTTGTTATTACTAACATAAATTTCCAATAGTAACAATTGCAAAGCGAGTACAAAGCTTAAACTTTAATGTACTAAAGTAAAGAATATGATGCAAATTTTTAAATTCTAAAAATCGTCAAAATGACGATAAATCGTAAAATCTGGCAGCTAATGTTATATTAAACCAAGTAAATATACATAAACGTATAAATACATAATTAAAGGGAGTTCACCGATATTAAAAAATTATAACACTTGCCAGTAAAAAATGCCGACTCTTTGTGTTAAGGGTTAATTAAAGTACTTTCACAATTTGTTTAAACTTTTTGTGTGTTTTTAATTTGAATTATGTAAGCAATTACCATAATTATTAAAATTATTAAAGTTCAAATTCGGAAATCGAAATAAATTAAATAAAACATCCAAACAAATATGATCAATTGTCTTCCTGAAAAATATTTTAAGCAAAGACCATCTGAAATCATGAATCATGCCTATACAATACTTACACTTTTAAAAAGTTACTCCATTCACTTTTGTAAATCTTATGGTAGAATTAGCCAACGTTTATGAAACGTAATGGAACGTACGTTCTTTTTAGCATATGAAAACGTATGACGCTGGTTTTATTTCCAACCTGTTATAGTAATACTCACTAGTCTATATATATTAACCAACTCGATTTGAACTGCTTTCCTTTGTTACATTCGCAGGACTTTCGGGTAAAATTTTCGCATACATATAGCATGCTGGTCCTTTCAAGAAATGTTCTCTATATGAATCTTCCATGTCAAATTTGTATCTAGTGATGTTCCCAAATATTATTTATTTATTTATTTACAAATTACAATACAATTACAAATTATATTTAATTATATACGAGCTGAGTAACTTTGACGATATGCTTGGTGTAGCGTGACAGACCAGGGTCTCTGGTGGGATTCGAACCCACGACCCTCACGCTAATAGTGTAGCACACTACCCACTAGATTACCAGGGCACTCTCCCAAATATTTTAACATTATTTTCCGTGACTTTTATTAAAGTATGGAATTCAATGAAGTCGCCGTAGTCTAGTAGGTAGTGTGTTGGGTTATTAGATTTAAAGCCCGGGTTCGTATCCCAGGTCAGACATCAAAACGAAATATGAATAAAAAATATTTCTTCGGTGACTTCCTCTCAGCAGATTTCTGGCAAAAACTCAGAGTAAATAAGCCTGCCATGAAAAAGTTTCTCAAAAATCTGTCGTTCGGAGTCGACATTAAACTGTAGGTCCCGCCATTCATGTACAAAAAAATTAACGCACATAACATGAGTGGCTTGAGAAGCTATGTCGTAATCCTGACTGAAGGGTTGTAATGGCCAATTAAGTATGTATGTATGTATGGCATTCAAGTTCCTCAGTGCAATACTGAAGTCACCGTAACCTAGTGAGTAGTGCGTTGGCCTTTGAACGCGAGCCCGCGGTTAAATCACAGCTTAGACACTTTGAACACAACGAAATATGAAAGAAAGATTTCTGACAAAAACACTGAGAGTAAATAAAATTGCCATGACAAGCTTCTCGAAAATCTGTCATTCGGAGACTGTAGGTCACGCAAGTCACACACAACACGAATGGTGTTTGTCTAAAAAAAATTGTTTAAAAGTTGTAGTGGCCAATTAAGTAAGTATTTCTGGAATTCAAAGTACTTTTTAGTGCCAAACGTCGATGGCAATTCAATGCAATACTTTGCTGAGTATTAGCAAAGAAACTAAAGTATATGCTTTGGTATTAGAGATATGCTTGAAGAAAATATCAATAAAATGACAGACCAGTGTATTACGTCATACACGGAGTACTTCTACATTGGCGATAAAGACATATTTCGTCGTGGAAATTTGTCATAATTTTTTTAACGTATGAATTTTAATGCAATTGAACAAACGTTTATTTCTTAGTTAACAGGTTTATTTAACTTTTATATCCGAAAAGTATGAAGCGTTATTTATTTGAGATTCCCACCAATGCCCACTATGTATAGAGTATAGTCTAGACGACATATACCGTCATATATATGTACATATATTGTGACGAAAATGGAATCGGTGTACATCGTTTAACATTAAAATGATCAAACGCTACACAAACAAATACAGAGAACTTGTTACAAGTAAACCAACAACATCAGTATAAAAGAAAAGGGGATAGACAAGTAAAGCCGAAAGTCCATACCATGCGTTTTGCATTACATGCGTATACCGAAAAAGTAGAATCAGTGTATTTGATTGTGACAAGTTACAGAAGAAAAAGCATAGATTGCATAGACGCATAGAAAGTAGGATTACTTTCTACTTTTCTATGCGACTAATGCAGGGTTGGAAAATGTCAGCAGTTTTTTAAACTTGGCATGCCAAATTATATACTATTGTGAATGGTTTCTACAAATATGTTTAAATAGTGCATTACTATTTTTGCATTTTTCTTTATTTGTATTATAAAAATATTAATAAAAACATATTTCATAATAAAGTTTATTACTAATTTAAGAGGAAAATACATTAAAATACATTTTTTAAAAAATTTCTTTCATGAACAAAATATGTATATGATGATTGTTTATACATATGTATGTATATGATTGTTTTTATGTACTGAGTGTCATCTATTTTGAATTTATTAATTTGTAAACAAGAAAAATGGAGGATAAATTAACTGAAAACACTCGTCTTGTGTTCTTTTGAGGATTTTCGTAGGCCTTAACAGCACAATACAATATAATTTTTGTGTAAAACTATTAATAATAAAATCAACTAATAACAATTTTTAATTTTTCCTTCCTAGAAATTAAAAAATTTTGGCAACTTTCAGCAGGAAAATTTTTTTATGAGCAGTACGTCTTATTTTGATCTTATTATATTTAGCTTCTTAATTAACTCTTGCTCAAGAAACTATACTCATTGTGACCGAAATTCACCCACACTTCGATTAATATTTAAATATTTAAGAATCTTTAAACTTTTCATTGAAGAAATTAAAAAATATTCCAAATTTTGCCCTTTTTAACACAAAACAAATGTTTGTTTACATTTAATTTTTTTTACTTTATCTGCCAGTTTTTACTCTGTATATCTGTTGCCTCGCAAAACTTATAACATTTTTTTCTCCCTCTAAATTGGCCTGTACTTTTATGTTATGAGCGTTTTTCAAATGTAAACTCATAAATTTAAATAAACTCATAAATTTGTAATTAATGTCATAAATTCTTTTAAAATTACAATTTGATTTTCTATTTTTTCCAAAAATGTTCTTGTTCGCTTGTTTGTTGTTTACCACAACAGCTGATCAAAACAAAAAACCAGTCGCATAAACGCATTGTGTGTAACTTGCAATAAAATCGGCATAGAAAGCATGATTCGCAAAGCGCATGAAAAGGATGGTATGGACTTTCGGCTTAAGCGAGAACGCAACAACAAGCAATGTGAACATAGTACACAAACAACAATGAAGTCGCGATAGAGTTCTCGAGAAGGCGAAACCACCAATATACGACTTGGTGCAAGACAAAGCAGGCAACGAGTAGTAAGAATTCAGTCAGTATGTGTGAAGACGGGTTGCGTGTCGTCGTTGTTAAAATCTACCGAACATTTGTTAGTGTGTACGCGAATAGAAGTGTAAAGAAGAATAACGAATAAAGCAAATTATTGTTGGATTCATCAAGTTGTAAACGGTGGCACACAAAAGTAGTGCGAACAATAAAAAGATTAATTGAAACTAACCACCAATTTATTTTTATTTCGTTTGCAATCAACGAACTCATATTTGAAATGTTTTTAAAAAGGTAAAAACGTAACAATATATTTATTTTTTCTGGGACTAATGTATTATTCTCTATTTTACAAAAAGGTTTCTTAAAAATTAATAATGCTTGATAAATTCGTATCTTTCCAAGAAATTTAAACAAACTCTCTAAACAAATCGTCCATGCATATTTTTGTTCATATAAACATAAGCATACAAAATTAGATTGTATCGTGTTGAGATTGAATTCACGATATTACAATTGTCTCTGCTGTCGAAATTTTCCAATCAATCATTTCCGATGTCATTTTTTGTTTTGTAGTTTAAAATCGAATCACAATGTTCTATTGATGGTCTTGTAAGCAAACATTCAAACAAACATTCTACACGAAAAGAAATAAAATTCAACCAAAAATATTCGATTTTAAACATGGACATCGACAACCGTTAACTACTTATGTACGCATATGTGTTTGCCATGTCATGGTCTGTAATGGTGTTCACAATACACATCTGTAGCTGGTAAATTTGTTGTTAAAGACTCAACCATTCACCAACCTCGACATCGTCTGTCAGAATTTCACTGAAACCAAATCATACAGTTAAATCGCATAGAACACATACTGAAATGAAAGCAAAATTGTAATTACAATTGTAACTGTAACTGGAATTGTAATTACATGGATAAAATTGATTGTGATTTCCTCTCAATCTATCGTTTACCCTGCTATACTAAATATACCAATTGGAATCGATGTTACTAGAAATAAAGTAAATCGTGAATTGCACACAAATATATAATTGTTGTAATCGATATAAATTTTATTTTAAACAAATTCAAAATTAACGATAAAGAAAAATGTTAAATTATAATTGGAAATAAGAACATTTGTTCGTTGAATATTCAATGTCATTTAATCGTATCCTACAATATCATTTAATTATATCATGGGTGATTGAGCTTATGAAAAATTTAAATTAAATCAAAATTTCAAAGAAACTACACAGTAAATTTTAGCAAAAAATTCTACCTTCTCTATACCTCGACCCAGCAAGCAATTAAATCAGTGTGTATGAATGAGCCCATTTTCATCTCATTAACTTAATTATCGATTATTATTGGTAAGAAAATTATCGAAGAGAGAGAAAATGCTCATGCAATTAATGAGAAACAAATGCATCCATTAGTGGTGTGGGGTTTGGTCAGGTATCATGATTAGGTCTTATTGTCTTGAAGATGAGGCCGCAATAACTGTGACTATGATTATAATAAAATAGTTAGGTTAGAGGACGTGTACTTGACAAGTACAGTACCAGGGGGTCAAGTTGACCCATTGTACAAAAACGTCCTTTAAGTTAGAGGATAATAGAGGGGATGGGAAAAAAGGAGAGGAAGTAGGAAAGAGGAGAATAATGAAGCGGAGGAATTATACAGACCAACTAACACCAACACTAACAAACAACATCACTGACAAACACACAAGAGAGAGTGCAACTACACTAATGACGCCCTTGCATATCACATCCAGCTCAATCTACTAATGAATCTGTGGAGAGCTTTGATGTCGGCTCTCGACATCAATTCAAACCCTCAAAGAAGCTCCTGCCAAGGGTCTTCAAACTCAACCTACTAAGGGCTGACATTTTGTTTAACAAAACGACGTCATCTGCCACCCTGCGTATGCAACAATCGATTTTTTTTTTGTTTTTCTTATTACATATTAAATCTTTAAATCTTAAATGCATTTGTGCTCAGTTATCACCAAGCATGAAGTCGATAGGATGTATTACGTTTAAAGTGTGAAAACGAGAGCTACTGTGTTCCTTTTTTTATACAAATATGCCCACAGTAGTTCAATACGTTACGAGCCAGAGATAAATACTTTACCAGTGTTTATCACAATATTTTCCCATTTCTGTTTTAGCTGATGGCACGTTAATGTCTTTATGCACATTCGAGGTTTTGATGTACCATATGTAAAATCTTTTGTGTCGTGTGTGAATTTTTTCAACATGTGAAACAGAGGCAGTTTAATTTGTATTAAATTTGCCCCGACGTGAAATTTCCAAGTCTATCAATATGGATACCACAATATTTGATATGGGAGTGCGAAGGCACGACTTTATCATTTATTCGATCTGTGGGGCACGTTTCGCACATTTTTGTTCATTCGCTTTAAATCTTCAGAGTTTCAATCATTTCCCGAGCTGGAATATATGTACACATAACCACAGAAGTATACATACGGATAACAAATTTGGGAAATTTTTTTAACTAATCCGTTTTCGTTGAAAATCTTTGTAATTGTCTGACAACTTTCCTCGATTTTAAGACGGTCTGCATGTACATCAGGCCCACAAAAGTTAACAAATTTCAGAAATTTTTTAACCAATCCGTTTTTTTGAAAATATTTATAATTGTCTGACATCTTTCTTCGATTTTAAGACGGTCTTTTGCTTTGGTTCGGAAATTTGTGAAATTTGTAAATCGGATGCCTGTGCAGGGCCACAATTTAGTTCAATTTCAGAAATTTTTTAACCAATGCAAAAGACCGTCTTAACATCAAGGAAACTATTAAGATTTTCAACGAAAACGGATTAGTTAAAAAATTTCGGTAATTTTTTAACCGTACGTATAATTTAGTAACTGTGTGTATGTTCCTAAAGATACTGAGATGATTCATGAGGATTTTCAATCGTAAAAAGGAAAGTAGTGTCATCAGCAAAGGTATGAGTGTTTGTGTTACAGATCAACGGCATGTCGATAGTATCTGGCCACTAAGATCACAATTTAGCGTTTTTTTTCTTTTTGTAAAATTTTGTAACATTTCCTCGAGATGTACCGGATCATTAGTGAGACGCAGTAACATCTCTGTGCAAAAATGATAAAAAAATTTATGAAATGATATCATAATAGCCGTGGCGCCTTATAGCTGATTGCTTTATTCCTTATAAAGGTCGTAGTCTAGTAGCTTATTAGACGTGAGGTCACGGTTCAAACCCCAGGTCAGAGATCTCCAACAAAACGAAATATGAAATAATATTTCTTCGGCGATTTCATCTCAGGAGATTTCTGGCAAAAAATCAAAAATTTGTAGTTCGGAGACGACCTAAACTCGCCACTCATGTATAAAATTAACGCACACAACATAACGCACATACCAGTTGTAATATCCAATATGTATGTTTATTCCTTATATCGGGTGGGCCATCTATCGGTTTGAATTTGAACCATCGGTTATTTCGAATCTAGCATTGCTTATTTAATTATATTCTGTCAGTTCAAAATTCAAAAATTCACTACATTACCTCCACTGAGCGTAATGAATCTCTTTACGCTTGAGCAACGTTGGGATTTATTGGAAATTTATTTCTAAAACAAAGACAATTTGTCGGAAATTGCACGAAAATATCGTATAAAATTTGGTCACAGAGTAGGACCGAAAAAGTTCGTGAAACTGCTAAAGTTCGTGAAACTGGTTTCATTATTGATGGGCTAGGAAGTGCGCGTGCTCGTACAGTGTGTACACCTGAAAATAACGAAGCTGTGGCTGAGGGTGTGTGTGAGAATCCATCAACATCAAGTCGTCATCGTTCGCAAGAATTGAACATTTCTCGCACCAGTTTACGTCCAATTTTGTGAAAAGATCTCGGTATCACGCATTACAAAGTTCAATTGGTTCAAGAGTTAAAGCCGCATGGTCGCCGTGGTCTAGTAGGTACTGTGTTGGCTTATTAGACGAAGAGCCAGGGTTCGAGCCCATGGCCAGACATCAAAATAAAATACAACAAAATACAGCAGATTTCTGGCAAAAACTCCGAGAGTAAATAAAATTGCCATGAAAAGTTTCTCAAAAACCTTTCGTTCGGAGTCGACTTTAAACTGTAGATCCCGCCACTCATGTATAAAATTAACACACCCAACATAAGTGGTGTGAGAAACTAGGGCGTAATACTGACTGAAGGTTGGTTGTAATGACCAATTATGTATATATATATGTATGTGTTAAAGCCGCATGACCATCCGTTTCGCTAGATGGGCCAACGAGAAACTGCACGATGATGTCGATTTTGTCATCTTTGATAATTTTTTTTTGTGACGAAGCTGACTTTAGTTGGCCGCCAAGAAGCTGCGCTTTGACACCGTTGAACTATTTTCTGTAGAATGCCGTTAAAGAAAAGTATTTTGCCGACAAACCAGAGACAATTGAACATTTGAAGATAAACACTCGTATTGCCACTGCCGAGATGCGACCCCATACACTCGAAAAAGGGGGGCCAGCCGTGGCAGCCTACCAATAAAAAAATTATAACTATATCAAATTGAACATGTTTTTATTTTAAAACGAATACAAAAATTTTTATTGATGTTCTTCAATTAGAAGTTGTCAATGAAATTAGTGAACAGAAGCTTATTAACTACTGCTAACTGCATTAAATTTCAAATTTCGGAAAAAAGAACAAATACTGACTGATGTCGCAATTTTAAGAGGAATTTTTTTTTGCTGTTTCAGTAAAACACACTCACTTCCTACAGTTGTGGCAATGGTAAGAGCAACAATATTATTTCATTATACAATATGTATACAAGGAACAGAGTAGTTGAAGAACATACAGAAGATACAATTGTTTTTCTTCCTGTGGAATTTGCTAAGGGTTTTTGCAACCCAAGTAAGTACATAGTATTGGTTACAAAACAAAACATAAAAACTAAACATTAAGAAAATTTAAATATCCTGATATATCAAGTGAAAGAGAACTCCTTACAAAATTCTCCTCTTCCTCTTCAAAATTCCTTCTCTTCAAAAAGTCATCTGACAAAATATTGCTAAATATGTTCACCTGCTTCGTTGCTATAGCAAAATTCGGAGCACTTAAATGATAGAAATGAAAAGGCTGTCTGAGCATTTGTTGGTAAAACGATACGATTCTTCCATTCAATTTCAATGTTTTGAATGCTTTAGAAACTAAGTTCTCAGTGTCATATTTCATTCTGGAGATGATAGGCAATTGTCTAAGAAAATTTAGGACTAAGAATAAAGCAAATAACACCAAGAGGGGAGGCCAGCCTCTTTGCAAGATTATATCTTAAAAGAAATTATGACGAGAGGAAACTTCTTGGAAATTGAATACGCAGATGGCATCACAGCTGTTATCGTGACTAGCCTTAATGAAAGCTAAGGCGAGTCACTTTGAGAACAAAAAAACTCGTTAGATGGTGGCAGTCTAGTTTTAGCCATACATTAAAGAGATTTAATTGTTGAGACAATACTAAGAGTTCGGAAAAATATCTAATATTGTGTATGAGATTTATATTTGTATACCACAATAATACGCAGCTAACAAAATATCGTAGAGTAATTCAACATCCTAATGGCAAATATCAGGGGATCAAAATCTGCGAAATTAAGACTCATGATGAAAAGGCAAATACTTTGTGGCATCCAATATTTATATCGGAGTAATGCATTTTAAATAAGTTCAGTGGATGTGTGCAACGTTTTTGTTTGTGATAGGCGATACAATACCATAAGCCTGTGAGAGCAAGAGGACATGGATACTTATTAAATCAAATTAACGAACATTTCAGTAACTAGTTATAGCAGTCATAAGCTATCTGAGAAAAAGAAAGTGTATGCCTTTTTTGTCGATTTTAAGGCGGCATTTGATAGCGTGGCTAAAAAATCATTAATATACAAACTCTATGGAATGGGAGTATCATACAAATTTTGTGAAATTTTTAGAAGCTATATATATGTATATAGTACTACGAAATCAGCTGTGTGGACTGGAGAAGAATTTTCTGAATATTTTGAGACAAAATCGGGTGTGAAACAAGAATGTTTGATATTACCGTTGCCCTTCGCTTTGTATATAAACGACATACACGAATGCTTGGAAGGTGGATTGATGGTAGAAAATTTAAATATTCGTCTTTTATTATATTACTATATTTTATTATATTATAGTAATATTATCCGATGATATAAGTACGATGCAGGGTGTGATTGAAAATCTACAAGACTATTGCAACATGTGGAACTTAGAACTAAACTTAAATAAATCCGAAATAATAGTGATCAAGAACGGTGGCGGACATAGAAATGAAGAAAAATGGTTTTCCAAAGGCGCAGAAGTTAAAATCGCTTCTGAATTTAATTCTTTAGGAATAGTGTTTACACCAAAACTAAAGTTTAGCAATCATTTGGAAAAAAGAAACGCACAAGCAAAAAACGCATAAAAATTAACGTGGAAAACTTTAATGAATAAACCAGAAATAAATTTGGCTATGAAGAGGAAAGTTTACTTAGCAGTATGTAGGGCAATACAGTCTTATGCAGCCCAGGTATGGGTCCCTTTGAAGAAGTGAATAAACTTCAACGCTATTTTGTCAATAAAATTTTGAAATTACCGAGTTTTGCAACAAACTACGTTTTAATGTTAAAAACTGCGTCGGATAAAACACACTTATTTACATTGTCACTGAATCTCTATTACATCAAGAGAATAATGTTTACTTACTCAGAAAATAGACTACCGTACCAACTCTCATCGATTTTGTGGCGCAAAATCTCTTTTGGGTAAAAGAATTGAAACATATAGCCGCAACGCTCAATATATTCTGGACAGAAGTAAATTCTTGGCGAATACAGTGGAATAATTTCTGTGCATAGCTGATAAGAAAACCCAAATCAAATGCTCTAAATGAAAGACTGCGAAGAAACAATGAAAGCAGGACGCGAATATATAAACACGTAGACCATCAAAGAGGTATACAATACGTCAATTCTAACTTAAACATAAATACGATATCCTGGATTTTTAAAACGCGCTATGGACTAATTGAATTAAACGGCAACAAATTTGGTGATGCCAATTCTAAGGTTACCTGCACGTTATGTAATATGAACGAATGGGAAACGTTAAATCATTTCATTGGTATATGTCCAGCACTAAAGAAGTATAGAATGGCGAATTTCAGAAAGTTAAGTCTCAGGGAGGAGGAAATTATTGACATTCTGAATGGGAGAGAAAGTGAAGACGGGTCAAAATTAGACAATTATATAAAAAATGCACTGAAATATAGAAAGTTTTTAATTAATGAATTCAATTAATGTTTTTAAAATTTAAATTGTATAAGACAAATCAAAGAAAATCGTTAGATTTATGATTTACATTAGTATTAAATACGTAATTATTATTATTTATATGTAGTATACTTGACAGACGTTTAGTTATAAACATGTCGATAGTTTTATTTTTTAATTCCTTTTTTCTTTATTTAAACCTATAAAACTGAATTCTAAAAACATGTATACAATTATTTATAATAAAGGAAAATTTCTAATAAAAAAATTAGTTATATCTATCAGGAGATATGTATATACAGCTTATCTATGATGTGTCACAAATTGGCAAATGTCTGCACAAAATCTAATAAAATTATTTACCTAATTGCTTTTATATATAGAATCCAATTGATCGCTTTGAGCACATCAGATTTAATATTATGCGCTGGAATTTCTATCTCTTCGAACTTGTGCTGACGGAACATTGCTGAAAACATTTTTTAAGCTATAATGACAAGCAAGGAGCCGCAATGTCTGAGCTCGGTATACTTGCGAAGTTGATAATGCTATGCAGTTGAGCAAATTCCTGCAGCTCCGTCAAGGAGCTTTTGAAAACGTGCGAGGTTTCAGACAAGGCAACCCCTTATCATGCGACCTCTTCTACCTCGTCATGGAGAGTGTTCTGCGAAAGTGTGTCCAGTTGCTTGCGTACGCTTTGATGTCAATCATAGGGCGTACCAAGCGAGATGTTACTGCTGCCTTTAGTGCTATTGAACGGGAGTCTACTAAGATGGGTCTGGCAGTAAATGACGTCAAAACAAAGTATATGTTATCGAATAGTAGAGACGTGCAGCTGATACTCAGATTACGGTCGATAACTATACTTTTGATACAGTCAAGGGATTTATTTATCTCGGCTCCGCAGTTACCACAAAAAATGATGTCAGTCTGGAGATCAAGTGCATGATTACTCTTGCCAGCAGGTGCTACTATGGTCTCAATAGGCAATTGAGTAACAGAGACCTCTCTCCTACGACACAAAACTGATCATCTACAAGACGCTCATCCTACCCGTGCTTTTTTATGGCGCAGAGGCCATGATGCAGTAGCCTAGAGAGTGTTAGGGAGAAAAGTCCTACGTAAGATCTTCGGTCCTGTGCGAGTTGGCGATGATTTCCGCATCCGATCCAGCAGTGAGCTGTATGAGCTCCTCAACGACATAGACGTTCTGCAGCGTATTAACCTCCAGCGGCTCGGCAATGTCGTTCGAATGGAGGAGGATGTTCCGGCGTGACGGGTATTAGATGCGGGGATCTGCGGAAGTCGGAGAAGAGGACGAACGTTGGAAGGACCAAATCTTCGATTTGTGTGACCAACTGGCGTGGGAGCGCAAGAAGCAAAGGAGCCTGGAAGGAGGTGTTGCGGCGGGCCGAAATCCGTTAAACGGGTTGTTATGGCCAATTAAATAAGTAAGTAAGTAAGGAGAACTGGACATATGTGGTGAATTGTACTCGTACGGAAGTCACCTACGTACAAAAATGTAAGGACGATCCTACGAATTTTATTATCAGTTAAAAAATATTGATAAATATGACATAACAAAAGTAATCCAAATGCAAAAAATCCCTGCTACCTGTGATTGTGTACACTACGTAGAGAGTACTTCAACTTATTACACGAACCTGGCGCTACTGTGTATTGTGATGTTGTTTTTCTAATGAAAATTTTTTGTTTTTGACTTTAGTTTGCTTAATAAGTTGCTATTGAAAATCAGTCGTAACTTAATAATAACAGAATCAGAAAACATTAAAGTTTCCAAACAAAACACATACAGATTTAATAGAAGCAAATTGTTGCAAAAATAATATTTAGTAGCTGACATACATACATACATATGTTTATTATTACATTTGTTGGCCTAGAGTAAGTTTTTTATTAGAATTTTATTCAAATTCAAGCTAAGCAGAAAAAGTTAAAACTGTTTTGTTTAGAAACTGAAGATTAATTGTTTAAGATCATTAATTTAATTAAACAAATTTTAAATGTATTTCTTCTCTACTGAACGTATAAGTATTCCAAGTAATTCTGTTAAATATCAATCATACGTCACAAAACAAAAAACAATTTTTTTTTTGTTCAAAACTAGAAATTATGAAAGATAAAACTATGCGACAAAATAAAAAAGGATGAAATACAACCAGCTAATGACATAGTTTAAGTTGTGAGTTTTGTTGAGTAGAAGTCAAAAATATTTTTTTTATATTTCTTGAACCCTCCAAACTTAAAACCTCCAGTTTTTTGAAAAGAGGAGATATGAGCCTTTAAAACGGTATACATAACCATATGTTCCAAATATACATGTTATGAGTTTTGATCGGGTAAACTTGGAAAATATGATTTTTTTTCCCAATTTTTCCAGGTTAGCTATTTTTAATTGCAAAATTTTATTAAAAAATATAAAATAAGTGATGACATTCTGAAATTCACATCCTTGTTCGACACTTGTTTCATTCACTATTCACTGGTCCTCTACGCACCACCCCCAAAAAGGCCTTGTTCGCAATGCTTTACTGGCTTCCTATTTAGCTATTTGCTAAGCAGGTGGATAAGTTCACTGGGACAAGACTCAATGCCCTGTCTCGTTGGCGCATCGTCAACTCCGGTCACTCCTCTATTTTGGAGATTGATCCTGTGGTCCCACTGGATATCGATTATCTCCCTGTGGAATACTGTTTTGACAGGGGTTTCAACTTCCTGATCCCGAGCAGGAGCGATTGGACCCCTAACATGACCGTCCTGCCGAAACTTCTGGATATATATACCGACGGTTCCAAACTCGATGGCGAGGTGTGTAGCGGAGTCTACCTTGGGAAATTGAACTTGGACATTTCACTCCGGCTGCCGGACTATTGCAGCGTGCTCCTGACGGAAGTAATGGCCATCTACCGAGCAATGGATCTTCGCATATGGTTTCCCTTTCATGAGCTAGCCAGAGCTAGCGCAATACTTCCGGAATCCTCTTCGAGCAACTTAGGAATGCTACTTACCTCGTTCAAACTGGCCATCGCGCGGTAATTCTTCCGAGACGCCAACCTATCCTGGATCAATGAGGAGTCCTGCTCCACCGCTACGCTCACTTGGCCCTCAATGGAGTTACTTGGACTTGATCGTAACATCATCTCGATCACAGTGGCCATGCTTACAGGTCACTATGTTACGGGTAGACACGCGGAAAGAATGCGGCTCCCATTTAACGACTTCTGCCATGTGTGCAGATCTGCTGAGGAATAGGAGACTATTATCCACTTTCTTTGTCAATGCCCATCTATTGCGAGGTGCAGATACAGGTTATTTGGCTCTCCAACACTTCTCAGCTTGATGGAGCTATTGCCCATTGATGTCAATGATATTGCCTCGTTCATCGAGCTTTCTGGCTGGTTTTCCAGCGTGGGGTAGTCGTGCTTTAAAATGTGCAGCCCTTGCGCTGACCTATTTCTTCCACCTTAGTTCGGAGGAACTTGGCCAGTACAAAGACTGTGTTCACCTGAGCCGTCACAACGGGCCGCTATGGGTGCTCAAGTGGGCTTTTGATATGAAAGCTACTACTCCCAGCTAATATAACTCAACAAAACTCATAACCTATACTATGTTATTAGCTGGGTGTATTTTTACTGTCGCACCGTGTAACTGTAATAAATTAAAATACATAATGGATATATTCACAAAACAAAATTACCCTTCAAATAATCAATTAAAAGTATTTACAAATTTTTAAAATTCTTATGAAAAGTTAAACCATTTTTAACTTACAATTCATTCATTATTTTATGAAATTCTTGCTTTGTTTATTCTGAATTTTTGTTCAATGCTTCAAAAATATGTACAAAAAATATAAAAGAACTTACTTTTGTAAGTCTTTTGTAAATTTGTATATCAAGTTTAATGCTTCAATAAACTTCAATAATTTTTAATTAAAAATTCCTTTTTTTGCGTTCTTGCCTCTGTTATGTTTACAGTTAATTTAACACGAAACAATCGAAGTTCAATTTAATGTTAATAATCTAAAATCAAAAATTTATTTTACAAAGAAGCGTTTCTTTTTTTTGGTTTTTTTGCTTTGAAAATATTTGTTCATCATTGTGTCCGACCAAAGGATATTATTGTGTTGTCCTAGAAAATTAATGTGTAGCTTAATTGCAAGAATTTATAATGAACTGAAATTATGTAAAATATATTGTCCCAACGAATATAAAGTTAATGTAATATTCGTATAAATATCTAATTTATCTAAAATTGCAGCTATACGAAAATTAATTTTGTGGATTTTTTAAAAACGGTAACATATACGTTTGACAGCAAAACTGACGTCTCCCGATATGTATCAGCAATTTCATGAATAATGATGAAATAATTGAAATTTTGTATATTTATTCTCTTTTCTTATAAAGCAAAAATAGAAGGTAAACCCTCTGGTGACTCTGGATCTATTTATTATACAGTATATCTTAAAAGCAAGTCGATAGTTGCTTAGCTTACTACGTAAATTCAAAGTGTTAAAATTATTGTTTTCCAAAGAAGTTTACAGTCAGCAAATACTTGCTATGAAAGAGATATACAAGAAAAGCGAATAATTCTTGAGAGAAAATTACACTATGAGACAAAATAAAAA
The DNA here is from genome assembly GCA_958299815.1 of Sarcophaga carnaria. NCBI lineage: Eukaryota > Metazoa > Arthropoda > Insecta > Diptera > Sarcophagidae > Sarcophaga > Sarcophaga carnaria. The sequence goes on from OY283151.1 coordinate 76,135,813, forward strand.
AAATGAAATATACCCAGCAAATGACATAGTGTAAGTTTTTTATGTGAAAAGATCAAAAATACAGTTTTTTGTTTCAAATAAAACAAGTTTGGAGGGTTCGAGAAATATAAAAAAATATTTTTGAGGTCTACTCAACGAAAGTCACAACGTACACTATGTAATTAGCTGGGTGTATTTTGACTGTCGCACTGTATTATTTTTAAAAAAGTAATTACATTTGCATTCACTTCAACAATCTATTCACGACGAACACAGATAGTGTTGTACTGGAAAATATGTAAAAAACCCTCCACAAAATCTACAAACTTGACTTGACCATTAAGAAATTTATAAAGTCTAAGGTAGTTAATGTTGTTAGTACCATAATAACAAATAAATTACGCAGTTAAAGCAACCAACACCAACATCCTGTGAGAGCTACATTAGGAGGTTATAAATCTATTGACATTTATATACAGTAATTCATATTGTTAATGGAAATGGTGTTACATCGTTCAACATTAAAATGATAAACAAAAGCTTCAAAAACAAAAATAATAAACTCGTTTACATGATAAACAAGTAAACAAAAATATACTAACTAACAACATCAGTATAAAAAGGGAGAAACAAGTAAACAAAAATGAAAATACACAAACAACAATGAGACAACGATGTTTACATTTATGGAGATCTCGAGAAGGCCAAAACACGAACATTCGACTTCAAGATCATTCATCAGACTGTTTGCGTTGTCATATAAAAGGCAAGACAAAACAGGGAACGGAGTCAGTAAAAATTCAGTCAATCTTGTGTGAAGACGCTTTGTGTGTGAAGAGAATAATATTGGTTTGAACATCTCCGTTATAAAGATCTGCCGAACAATTGTTAGTGTTTACGCAAAAGAGTGTAAAGAAGAATAAAAAACAAAGCAATTGTTGTTATTTAAATCTAGTTGCGAACAGTGGCACACGGAATTGTGCGAACAATAAAGAATTTATCTAAAACTAAACACAAATTTATTTTTTTCGCAATCTAAGAACTCATGTTTTAAACGTTTTTAAAAAGGTAAAAACGTAACAGTATCTTTTTAACAAATATCAAATGAATTTGGGCATACAATACTTTTCAAAGCATTTAAAATATTATTCTAAAAAAAATTGAATGTGAATTGATGAAATATGCTACCATGGTCTTCTTTATAAGATATCTTCTGATCATATTGGACAGCAAGCTTAACTGGATGTTGAAAATGCAATCTAGATAAGGAGGACACCGCTCTTTATTGTTACAAGAGAGCAAAAGGCCTGAGCTGGAGTATTAACCATGAAAATGTATTCTGTGTATACAACTTCGTAATCAAAACAACTCTTTAACGGGACCGAGATTTGGTGGTTGAAGGTTCAAGTGGATTATGAGAATGGCGGCCGTCATGATAACATGTGGACTACATTGTCGAAAGCTTTGTTTACTTTTCTCAACTCGCTACCACCAGACATGTTTGCGAAGCAATTGGCTGCAAACACGACAATAAAACTGAAGTACTGAAATTGTGGTCATTCCAAATTTTTGGCTATGGTTGGTCTGAATGTACCTCTCGACTACACGATACCGATTTGGCTTTCTATCCTGGTTTTGCAACGGAGATGCCAGATAGATCCTTATTTGATAATGATTTACACCTACCTCCCAGGAAATGTTATTCATGTTTTCGCTGACAGATGCAGATACAACAAAAGTCGGAGATGCAGTACTTTTTAGGTTAAAATAATGACTATTTAAATTAACGTCGCTTAAATTCGCTATCAAAATATATCGCGTGCCCTTTAATCTCGAGAGAATGTCCTAAGATTGCGCATGCATGAGGAGTATCTTTGGAGGAGACAGTCACAGGTAACAACAAGGCCGACGCATTTGCTAAAGTTGACACAACAGAAAATTCAAATGAGTTCCTATTTGAGATTGGCGTTCCTCCGCATAGAGGCAAACAAATGGTCTCAATCCATTCATTGGCAAAGGTAAGATGTGTAATGAACCCACTTGTAAAATAATCATCCAAATTCATTACGTTCAACTTAATATCGAATGAAAACAAATAATGCCAATAAAAAAATCATCATATGATGTACTACAATGAACATTTATATTTGTATTGTCTTGTACTATTATTCTATCCTTTAAATTATGTAAGTATGTAGTCTGTATTGTTTTGACCACTGCACAGTGATTGCGCCCATATGACAAAAATAAAAAAAAATTTTCTATATTGGGTTTGTAGCAAAATAAATAGTCGCTAATGTCATCAAATTTCTCTCTTCTGAATTTGTTTTGATAATATCTAACGGTAATTTTTAAATGCAAACAATTAAAGTGTGATTTTATATAGAAGAAGAAAGTTGACTAAGCGACTGTGAAAACAAAGTGAATATCAAATTGTTAAAATACATTTAATTAAAGTGCCCAATTAAAATAATTAAAATGGAAATTAATGTGAATGGTATTGACATTATTTTTAAGAAATAATAACTTAATAAATTGTGTTACAGTTTTCGTAAAGTACTGATTTTTAAGAAGTGTTTTTATTAACACCGTTTGAAATTTTTTGTAAAATGTTATTAGAGTTTTAGTTAGTTTCCTAATGAAAGCCAATGACCATATTGGTTTGTAAATATTGATACACATCTATAGTAAAAAATTGTGTTTAATTCAAGTGCAGTTTTTGCAGGTTTTTTCTATATATTTAATATACTGGCTTAACCTCTGTGTTTATTGTGTTTTTAAAATTTGATATGTATCTCGTTTGATTTAATAATACTGACATTTTTGTTGTTATTGATAGTTTTTTTTTTATTCTACATAATAGAAATATCCCGTCAATGCATATTTACACGAATGTCAATTTTCGAGCTTTGGTGCTTTAAGAAGGGTTCAAATTCGACGAAATCACAGCAAGTTTATGACGAAGTAATCAAATTAATTAATTTTGAATGCGAAGAAGGTGCGTTTTGTGATTTATTGAAATGTGTACAATATTTATGTAAAAGAATTGTTGACATTTGGAAAAAGAATCACCGCTTAAAATCAGACGTTTTAAAAAATCATTCAGACTGGTTAGCTAAAAAGAGGTTGTTTTTTAAAACTGAACAACGTTTCTGTGTCAAACAGAGATAAATAATAATACACGTGGTCGCCCTTCATCTGCTTTCTCAAGTTCTTCAAAAAGAACAAAACAACGAAGAGTTGCAAAGTTGGCAGAAACTGATGTGATTGCAGCGGATGCCTTACGTACATAGGTTCAGAACCAAAGCAAGCCTGTTCGGAATCAAATGCCGCTGAAGTTCTTGCATTAATAATTGATGAAATTTTCTAAACTCTAAGGTTTCCTTCAGTTTATTCCCTAGTTACGAAAAGATATTGAGGGAAAAGAAAAAAAGTTATCCAAATTCAAAATATATCGCCGTGAGTGAATCTAAAGCTGAAGTAGATTTACAAAATTTGCTTGACCATACAGCTTCACGTATTTTAGATTTACAATTTGAAGTCTTGAATTCTGAATATTTTATCAGGAAAAAATTTAAAAAATGGGCGGTAGGGGCAAGTGACTGCGCCCATTTTTTTAGAATATTGTGGTTATTATATCCAAAATGTACTGTGAAAATTTCAAGACTATATCTTTAATATAATTATTTTTGTCGCTCCTTCCCATACAAGTGCAACCACTGTGCACTGGGTCAATACCATTAAATGAATTATCACCTTAAAAGAAACGAATAAAAGGGACATTTTTTTATATTTTTACCTTAACGGATACATGATTTCAAAAGAAAAAACAAAACAAAAAAAATGCTTTTGCATTTGCATTCGGATAGGATTCCATGCGAAACTGAGGACAGCACACAGATACACAGATTACCAACCCAACTGCCATAAAAATTCCCCCACTCCATTCATTGGCGATATCTTTAAAATTTTAATTAAATTTGTTTTTGGAAATTATTTATTGAATCTTTTGTACCGTATTGAATTGATATAAAATATGCTACTGCAAACACTATTGTTGCGCACGGTCAATACATTTACAATACAGTCAGTCTTTATATTCGCAACTGTCTCTTTAATTATAAGATTAACTCTATACATACATATGATTAACGGTAGTGCGGTAGTGAGAAAGACTCTTTGGAAAATGGTTGCTGGATGAAGTATTTTTTATCAGAATTTTAATTAAATTCAAGCTAAGCTGATTAAATTAAAATCATTAATTTAATTAAACACGTTTTAAGTAAATTTGTTTGACTATACCTTACTGAACGTATAAGTATTCCATGCAATGATATTAAAAATAAATCATACAACACTTATATAAAAACAATTCTAGTTGGTCGACTTCGTCAGCATGGTTAAGCATACATAGATACATCCTTACTCATATAAAGCTCGAATAGGCGATATAACTGAAATTGAACTTTAATTAAAACGTATATAATTGACTTCAATCCTTTATTGCTGAAATAAATATAATTGAAATGATTTTAATAACACAAGTTAATATGTTAATCTTTGGGAAGAAATTCTAAAAACTATTTTCATTTATTTAAAACTTATGATACTTATGATCATTTTTATCTTAACCTCACTTACGCCTGGTAAAACCGTTGGGAACTGTTTGAATAAGACTGGACATTGTACAAAAAGAAGTACGTAATAAGTACTGGGCACAAGTTAACGAAAAACAGATTGTATAATATATTAAAACGTTTTTATCTTTTAAAACGTTTAAAATATGTGCTCGTAGATTGCAAATAAAAATAAAAATTAATTTGTGTTTAGTTTTAGTTAAAATGTTGTAATATTAGCACAATTCTGTTTGCCACTTTTCATATTTTTTTGTAAACAACAACAATAGCCTTTTTTGCTATTCTTCTGTTTATACCCTTTGCATAAACAATAACAATTACTAGACAATTATTCGACAGATCTTTGTAACGGAGATTTTCAAACCACGATTACTCTCTTCAAACATACCGGGTCCTCCCACAAGACTGACTGAACTTCACTAACTCAGTCGCCTGCTTTGCCTTGCAGGATAAACAGTCTGATGAATGCTCTTGAAGGCGAATAACTTCGCCTTCTCGAAATCTCTATTTGTAAACAGAATGTTTACATTTATTCTTGTTTATTGTTGCATTTTTGTTTACTTGTTTATCACTTTTCTTTATGCTAGTGTTTGTTGTTGCATTTTTGTTTACTTGTCTATAGCTTTTGTTTTTGTAGCTTTTGTTTACAATTTTAATGTTAAACAATGTAAAAGCAAAACACCATTTCCATTTTTGTAACAATATGTTTCTTGTTCATAAAGGGAAGTTTACTTTGTACAAAATATTAGATGTAAATGAAAATTTTCGTTTAGCTGTAGCCTACATATAAATGAGGCATCAAATCGTCAAATATTTAAAAAAAAATCGTTAAAATCGTCAAAGACGTTTATTGAAATTGTCAAAAAATCGTCAGAAGAAAATAAATAAATTAATTAAAAGTTTTTTAAAACCAAAATTATTACTCCAATAGAAAAAAACATATAAAGTCAATGTATGTACATATCTGAGTTCAAAAATAAAACATTTAAAGAAACATTTTTTAGAAATTAAAAGCTACCGTTCCTTATCTTCATTTATTAATTTTTTTCCAAAAATGGAGAAATGTTATATCATTTTCAGGAAAAAATTGTTTAAGGTCTAAACAATCTATCCAAGCTTTGTTTATTGACACATAAGCACAACAATACTCGTAATATTGCATCATCTTAATCTATGGGTGGTGTAAATATTAAGGAGTCAGAAGCTCTTGACATTCTGAGCATGAAAATTCAATGTAATGTTATCTGCAACCGACACATTTTTCAGTTCCTTCTTAAAATCTCATCTGATCTCACTATTTACACTATTTATTTATACTATTTAAGAGGTAGGTGCCTCAACGTCTATTTTGAGGTTACTCGACCATGTACAGGAGAGGCCGTAGTAGCGTGCTAATGACGGTAGTATATCCAACTCCATTGAATCATTAGTGCATCTTTCAATGTGGTTTGTGTTTCACTGTTCTGTCGCTACTACAAAAGGATTTTGCTCGAACGAAATAAGAGGAATCGAAAATCATATATTCCGGCGTAAAGCTCGACCAGGACATCCGTATGTGGTCGATTATCCAGTGGATCGCACACTGCATTACAGTAAAAATACATTTTTAGTCGTACTATTCGTATGTGGAACTCAATTCCTGCAGAGATCTTGCCTTTTACTTATGGTATAAAAATATACAAGCCTAGTGTCCACAAACACTGTTCTCTCTTTCCTTCTTCTCATAACATATTTTCATAGTTCCAAACACAATGCCATGGATCCTCTGAGTGTTGGTCGTACGAAACAATATAACGGCGCTTGCCTTTGTTCTTCCTTTGTTGTCTGCAACGACAAGTGATAAATTGTTCTCAATTACGAGGTTATTTAGGAGTTGTAATTTTTTAGTTTTTAAGGGGTTAAAAAGGAATAAAATACAGAAAAATCATCACTTGTTTTCGAAAGTAACTTAAAAATATAATACTTTACTCCTTGTTTTTACTGACATAAATTTCCAATGGTAATACTTGCAAAGTAAATACAAAGCTTCAAGTGACTTTTAATGTAATAATTAATTACTGTAGCACCGAATGAAATCATTTTCAATAATTGTAATTTACTTTTACAGTAGAGTTAATGTGCTACCAATGAACGACTACATGGCAGAGTAAATTATTAATATTAAAATAAAAACAATTTAAATTGGAATCTGTACTCAATACATTTTATGAACGCATGGACAACAAAAACTTCAGCTAAATTTTATGGTTTCCATAAAAGTTAGGAATGTAGTTTCGTTTAGTTTACATGCCAAATGTTGCACTTGTACCGTTTGGTCGAAATCTGCTTTAAAAAGTGTGACTGTTGCAATCTAGACATTAACAATCGATATTTTACATATTTTGGCCATGTTAGAGCATTATAATGAAATAAATGTTTTATCGAAATCATAGTTTAATATGTGTTTTCTTTAACTTTACTATCCTAACGTTGCACGTATATAGTTATAGTAATAAAAATATGTTACATCTATCCTACTTGTTCCTTTTTTACAAGTACAAAAGCACAGAAAAGGTCCGGTTAAACAATGTTTGGTGGACAAGTATGCTTTCCCTCACGTTTCCTTTTATCAGAGTTACCTTGGAAGGAGGATGCGATAAACTTTAGAAAACATGGAAATCTGAAGACCACATGAAAACTGAATAAATTTTCACAATTAAAATGTTCAAAGGTATAAGCATTTTAAGGGTTGTAGATTATAATGTGAATTTATTTTCTAAATCGTATAAAGTTTACAAAACCCCTAAATGTTACTTGGAATGACAGTACAGATAAATTAAAGTTTTCATTAATATGTCCACACCGAAAAAGTGAAAAGTTTTAAGTTTTTTTTTTTCTAATATTTCTGAATTCTAAAATCTTTTAATGTTCCCATGATATTGTTACATTTTTACCTTTTTAAAAAAGTTTAAAATATGAGTTCGTTGATTGCAAACAAAATAAAAACAAATATGTGTTTAGTTTCAATAAAACTCTTTATTGTTCGCACTACTTTTGTGTGCCACCGTTTACAACTTGATGAATCCAACAATAATTTACTTTATTCTACCAGTCAGCTTCTGTCAACGTTTAGATGTTTAGATGGAACTTTAAAGGAAGAATCGAAGTGTTTTTCTGAAGTTACTATCTTAACCGTAAATCGAGCCTTAAAAAACTTCATAGTTCTACCTTATGTATCACTTTTGATACATTCTTGTAGTAACATAGAATTGTCACGATTATTGATAGATTCTGTTAAGAAATTTAAATATTTTTATTTACTTTAATTGGCTTTAATAAAACCATTTTATATTATTACATTTTAGTATCACTTTTATGAAATTTACACCAACATTTTTCAAATAATGTACATTGCAGCATAACATCATATCAAACACTTCATATTAGCTTGGTTATATTTTTTTCTAAATGGTAATAATTTGACATATATCGCCCTTGCTTTGTGGCGATTTATAAGTTTCCAATTGTTTAGATGGAACAGCTTATTGTCGCTCGCATCAATAACACTCTCAGTTCAGGGCTGACTGAAACCTGATGATACAAACCATTGTTATATTTCGTTAGCAAAATTGATTGTCAACGTCATGTGTGGTAAAAAAGTTTCCCGTTACAAGAGAACATCGATTATATCAATAACAATGCTGTCTCTTTGATTCCTCTCTGATTTCCTGGATACAGGTTTCCCCAAATACGCCTGTAAGGAGATGCTACGCACACAGCACGTACATGAATCTAAAACTGCCAATTCGATTTGGGTGGTTCACGAAATTGTATAACGGAAATTAAATTCAATTAGTTACTCATCTACAGCTACAAAATTATTGAGATTATTAAAAGCAAAAAGGTTTTCAGCTCATTTTTTGAAAAGGCGGAATAGGTGTAAATTTATTTTCATTTCCGAGTAGCACATTATCAGAGCGAATTATTCTGTTATGTCATACGTACGTAGTTGACCGAAATATTATCATCAGTAATGTCTATGAAATAAAACATGTTTGCCTGTCACGTGAGATAAATATGAGAAGAGCAGTGAGACATTTCAGGAAACATCTGCTACCAATCTGCTCGTAAATTGATAATATTTTCTCTTCCCAAATTACTAAAGGGACACGGTTATCTGTTCCATGTAATACCATCTTTGGCGATAAACATCCCATTGTCATGTTTGTTGCTGAAAATACTTTCGTCAGTTCATAAGACGAGCTTCTGTTTTCTTCTTCTTCAGAGCTTTCAGCAGCAGAAATATTACATACATACATATATAATCGATCATTACAATCATCGTTATAAATTGGAAATGTCTGACCTGAGGTTTTAACCTTGCTCTGACGTCTAATAAGCTAACACGCTACACACTAGACTACGACTACTTCAATCAATATCAAGAACAAATAATTCAACCTTATAATTTTCATCCAACACTTAACTTACAATCCCTTCTAAAATACCGTAAATAATGCATTATTTACGACAAAACTTCAGAAAATCGCTGAAGTATGTATCATAAATGATACATAAGCCAGAATTATGAAGTTTTTGCATTTTTTTAATCCCTGTCTGAAATTTTCTTTTTTTATTTGATTTAAAATACTAATGAATTAAACAAATATCAGGCTTTTTCTGCATTAAAGTTATATTGTCTCAAAAATTGAAATGTATCTTTTTGATACAAAGCTCGATCTACGGTTAAGATTGTTTTTCTTCGGATTAGTTTATTCTTTAACTTTCGGATTACTTACTTTTGCTTCTGAATGAATGAATAACAATTTTCAACTCATCTTCCAAACAATTGAATTAATGTTCTAAAACTTCTAAATAAACTTCTTGCTAAATCCGAACAATATTTAAACAATCGACTTTTATTTGAGAATAATAATTTTTAAATTGAAAAAGTTATCAATCAACACACATACATACATAATTGGTCATGTTCAGGATTACGACCTAACACCTCACGCCACTTATATTGTGTATGTTAATTTTATATATAAGTGCGGGACCTCCAATTTAAAGTCGACTCCGGACGACAGATTTGAAAAACTTTTTTCATGGTTACTTTTTTATATTTCGTTTTGTTCGAGATGTCTGGCCTTACGTCTAATAAGCCGACATACTACTTACTGGACTAGACATCAATTTGAATTAAAACAAAAAATATCATTTGAGTTTATAAGAGTTTTTTAAATTTAATACAATCTGCAACCAACGTATAACCATTATAGCTGCTATATAAAGTGTTTAATTTTTATATAATATATTTAAAACTAGAAATTTATTCACCACCGCCGTCCTAGTTTGAGAACACTTGTTTAGGGGTCTATAAAAAAGTATTGATATTTAATAAAAAATGTATGCATTAAATTCTTTAGTTTCATAAGTTAGGAAGACCTATGCTTATGAGAAATATAGAACGAATAAATATGATTTACTTTTAGTTCCATAATAATATATTCAAAATTACAAAAATTTAATTCGACAATTAAATTTTTTGTATGAAGTTTGAAATCATAAATTTTTTTATTTGATCAAACTCAAACCAAATCATATGATACAAAGTGATTATCATTCCTGTATTTTATACATACATGCTCGTATGTACCCTGAAGGAAACATGTCGACAAGTGTCTCCAAGTCACCAGTTTTGTCGACTATATTGGTGACTTTATGGTGAAGTTGTGATCGAAGCGTCAACAATTATTTAATTTACCTTTGATGAGAAAACAAATTGTCAAGAACGACAATTGAAAAAATGAAAAAATTTTTATTTATTTTTAATTTATAAAATTTAAATTTTCTTTTGGACTTTACAAAAAGTATCCAATATTAGTAAGAGAAATTGTAAACGTTTAATAAAAAAACAATCAATGTTATATAAAAATAGAAGTAGTGAAAATGAGACAATTATAAGTACAAGTGTGAATTGTGAAAATTTTGTGGAGCTTGAATGTTCTGTGTTGTCTCAAATAGATTTTCCAAAATATAGTTTGCGCGAGAGGATAAAAAATTGATATATTGAGTTGTGGCCAATTGTTTTAAAAATAGTTATTTGCATGAGAAAGTTAAACCTTTTCCAATAGGAATATATGTAGGCCTTACGGAACCAAAGTGTGTTAAAGATTTTTGTAAAGATTTTGTTGATGAAGTCCTTTCTCTTAATGGTGAATTTTTTTAAATAACAAGAAAATTAAAATCTCGTTTCGTTGTTTGTCATGCGACACGCCATACGTAAGTATATACTTTTATTGTGGAACTACTTCAACGAATAAAATTGAATTTTTTGTTTATATTCAATAGATTCGACCAATGAAATCCCTCCTTGCGGGTAATGCAGAACGAAACCTTCATGAAATATTTGGCCAAAATATTATCATGAATTTTAATGTTGATGGCTCTTTTGGCAAAAAGAGGTTTCGCGAATACTAAATGTTTGTTTGTGTTCTCAAAAATATTTGTAATATTTTAACAATTTGTTTCGTTTGTTACTATCCAGATGCAATATCAACTTTCAATGAAAATTCGGACAAAACACTTAGAGCAGCATTTCAGCGCCAAAAGAAAAAATATTTCAAACAAATGAGTCACAGCAATACCAAAAATAATGAAAATCGTGAAGAAGACGACTCTCCCAAAGAGGATTAATAATTTTGCTTAATTTTAATAAAACAAAAACGTTATTTTGATGTTCCTATATAAAAAAGAGAGATTGAATTAATGGTACCTTTTTAGTTTTTATATTTAAATTTAAAAAAAGGCTGTCATTGTTACATCGTATCTTTTCATTTTTTTTAATAAAATATTTACAAAAATTCAAATTTTATTGTCGACTTTTACTACAGAAAAGTACCAAAAGTGTAGACTAGAACTGCTAAATTGTAGTATTGATTCACTGGTTCCAATGTCTAAAAGAAGTACCTAGTCAATTGTACTAACGTCAGTAGTTGATTTTCAATGACACGCACATGTTAAATGTCTATTGTAAATAATATTGGATGGGGTATAAAATGTCACTAGTACTAGTGACTGTGTCAATAGTAAATCAGTACAGTATCACTATCGACATTGCCTGCAGGTTATATATATATGTGCTATATGTATATATATGTAAAATGTATATTTATGACGCATAAAATAATGCTGTACCAATTTGGGTACAATAATCGTAAGTGTAGAACAAAACTGTATGCAAACATACGTCAGAGTATCTTTATTAGAAGCAAGATAGTTAGATTTTACTGTCGACATTATGTTGCAGCAAGTTCCCCTGAATACTACAACTCATTTAACATTTACTGTGGCAGATTAACTAACTTTGTTTCTGAGTCATTGGGTAGTGGAATCGTCTTTTGTTTTATAAGTTGGTTTGCTAAATGGTTTAGGTTCCTGTGCTACCTTGCTGCTACTACCACGGTATTCAATAAAAATAATGACATTTTATATGTAAGTCCATAGCTACTAATTGAAGAACAATATCTTGCCTAGCGCCTGATATATAATCAGGTTTTTGCTTCTGGGATATATTAATGCCTCGCAGTTACCAAGAATGTGTTCTAATGAATCATGCTCATCATTACAAAATCTATATGTGGGGTTCAAGGCGATTGGGTGCCTGTCAAAAGACCACGGTTATCCCTAAATAGTATAATGCGTAGCTCAAGTCTTCTCTTATTGTAATTTCTCTATAAAAGATTTGATTGCTTTCAACCCATTTGTTTCTGGAAGAGTCTTTGCCTCTCTCTATGTTTCCTTTCTTTGAGTGTATCTTTTCAAATATCTGCTCCCACTCCATAAAGAACTTCAACGGCGTTGGCTGGAATATTTCATTTTCGGACCTACATGATAGACATGGCTATGTTAAATGTTTAGCGCTTGAATATTGAAGTGATACGGATTTAATTTGTTTTAGAGTTTACCTAAAATCATTATCAAAAAGGGAACTGCTTCATCATTAAATATTGTAGACTTACTAGTAGGCAGCACCGATTATGTTCCGAAAAGCTTCCACATCATATATGTTGTGAAACCTTCCGCAACAGAAGCCGTTGGAGTTGTAAAAAATTAAAAAAAGAAACACTATGAATTTACGTTTAACTGGCCGCTGTGCTAATTTGGCCACTCCATTTATGTGTTCAGTTTTTCTTTTTTAATTTTTTCCAAGTCTTCCTTGTCGTTTTGATTTAGCTTTGAAGGGGTTAGGACCTTCATTTATTAAACTTTTTTTTATTTTTTACTTATGACATTATCGTCCCTTTGGGCACATCAGTCAGAAGTTTAATTTATTATTATCACTTCCTTTGTGTAAAAATTTTATTCATATGATAAACTTCCTCTCTGTTGACAGAAAAATTTCATTTTTTATTCTCTTTCTAAGTCCTTTAAAATAGTTTTCAAACCAACATAAGTGAATGGCATTGATAGCAGAGGAAGGTTATATTTTTTCTCACACATACCATATGATTATTTATATTCCTTTTGTCATTAAGCGGAAGTATATATTTACGATGTAAAATTCTAAAAGTAATCAATTTAAATAAGGAACAAAATAATAACAAGATGATAATTTTGATTTTTAAATTGAAATGGATTTTTATTGAAAGCCGTTAATAGAAAATCAATTTAAATTGAAAATATTCGATTAGAGACTTATACAAAACACGACAAAAAGCTGTGTTTAATCTTAGGGATAAAATTTTGAAAAGTTATTTGACTTTAATTTAGTCTTAAGTGGAACTTTTTATATGTATATTGCTTTACATGAAGGTTAATATTTTGATGCATCAGCCTCATATAACCCACAGAGTATCGATTAATTTATGAAAGCTTTATGTGGATTCTCAAGCACTTGTAAAAAAATTTGTATCTTAATTAGATACTTACTTACGTAATTGATCGTTGTAATTATTGACAGGATCTACCGCCGATTTTGTAATGAACAAACTATGATACGGCCACAGCCTACACGGAGAAACTGCTGACTTATTGGTATTTAGGTGCTCTGGTGAGAGGGAGAGAACGAACGGGAGCCATTGAATTAAAGCTAGCAAGCAGTCGGTGGGGGGGATTCTTGTTCTCATCAATCTCATTTACCAATAATATTTGTCATTATCATAAATAATTATTATAGACTCCCTGGAAACTATAATATAATGGACCGGGGGTTAATCCTTCATTCTAGAAGTATGGAAATATAAACCCTATTTAAGGATTAACTAAACGGAAAAAAATGGGTCAACCAAACCAATCGACGCAAAACTCTTCTCTCCACGATGGTATTGGAGAGTAACGCGTATCTTCACCCACCCTTCCTATGATCTTAACTCGCGCCCGTTCTTTGTTAAGATCCCAAATGCATAACCTACCCAATCTCCTCACATCAGTAAGAAACTTGTCTTAAATATTCTATTTCCTCATTATTTATTCACAGTGTTTTCATTCATTAGTAGGTAATAATTCATAATTCATAATAATTGACAATCAGAATAAAAAGAAATTAACTTAAAACTATAATCGGTAAACTGCTATAACAAAATTAATAAATTTAAATTTGAAATTTTAATTTACATTACAAATTCAATAAAAAAATAAACAAAAAATTTAAGAAATGAAGTTACATATAAGCATATAAAAAATAACCTTTAAACAAAAATGACTTAGTATTTTAAGTAGAGTGCGAAAAGAATAACGAAAAGCTTTTTCTAATAAACCAACATGTTGTTAAACATGTTGCTAGGGATCAATCTATTTATAGATTTGTTTAATTAAATATGCATGTATATAGATCAAATAACACGAAATAATATTGAAAACAAAATAAGGAAAAATTAAAGAAAACAAACACTCACCGATTTTAATGTTTCTGCAGCATGTGGATGAGGCCTCTTCAATAGCTGTAGGTGATGTTGTTGCTGAGAGTTTTAAGTGTTTTGATTAAAATATGTCTAGTAGACGTCTAAACATATGGGCATTTCCATGCATATTTAACTTATTAACTTATTATTTAATACTATGATAAAAAGAAAAAAGAACAAATTTTCAATCTATTTATAATATTAAAATTTTATAACTAAACTTATTAAATGAAATATGAAAATATAATAAATGAATTACGACATTTTTGGAGTCTCTTGCTGGTTTTTTCCTGGAATTCTTCAGTAGTTTTTGGGGTATTGATCTTCCAGTGATAATTGGGGTGCTGTTAGTCCAGCAGACTGGCAACTGGATAAATCCAATTTTCACCTTCTTAGCTACCTTTTTTTGTTTCGAATATCACTGCCCGAACAGTGTATTCTACACGGTGCAACAAAATTTTCAACACCACTATTTTTGAATTCTAAAGAGAAATAAAATGAAATATTTTCTGATCGCAAAAAGAAATTAATACACCGTTACCTTTTTTCTTTAGGAACTTCTACAAAGAAAAAATTTATGGAACTTCTGACTTCAAAAGTCAAAAAGAACACGAGGTAAATTTAAGATAATGAGCTAACGGGATAGTACCGTTAGTACCACTAGGTATTGACGTCACTTTCCTATTAACGCTTCACACTTTTACTAAAAAATTGAAAAAAAATTCCTCACGCCACTAAGTTTTCAAATAAATGATGTCAAATCTTACCTTTTCCTTAAGAACAAAAAAGAAAATGCACTATAAAATATCAATAGTCACTATATCACTTAAAAATTTTCTTCACTTTAACTTTTTGAGAATATATTTAAAAGGTATTTTCCTTTTACTTGCTTTCAGTCGAACAGCTCAAATTGAAAAGAAATATTAATCTTATAAGTTCGACCTAATACACTTCGCATGGTCTATTTGTCTTAGTAGTGACTGGAAAATGTTCGGCTCAGTAGACGCGTCAGGATGCGTTTACATACTACTGACTATGACATTATAATTATGCTAACTAAACACATCATCACGTCAACCGTTATTATTTGAAATTGATGTTCAATATTTTATTTAAAATCTGCCACTACAAACCGCATAATATTGACATATTAAGTAACAATATTAGGAGGAAATCAACAAGCGAAACTATGGTCTAAGATCTTTGGCGTGATATGTACCTATTAATTTTCCTTCCATATCTTCTACCATATAATAATGGTTTCCAATTTTTTCCTTTATTTTGGACTTAATGAAAGAGGGTGCTAATTTCGCATTAAATTGTTTACCAAAATTACTTTGTACGAAGTTCCTTCGGAAAACTATTTGTCCTACACTGTACGAAATCGGTCTAGTTCGTAAATTATATTGTGCTTTGTTCTGATCGTAAGCTTTAGATATATATTTTTGTATATTATTACGAATTAAATAGAGTTGGTCGTCTTTATTCAGTGCTGACGTTGGTTCATTCAGAATGTTGATATTTTTAAGCAATTTGTACGAACTTCCATGAGTTATCATTTCCTGACCAAAAACTGCATGGTATGGTGAACACTGTATTGATTGATGTATTGAGTTTCGAAGCGCACAACTTATATAACTTAATTTCTCATCCCATAAAGTTTGATATTTTTTCAAATAAGTTCGAATTCCAGATATAATAGAGCGATTAACTCTTTCTGACGCATTCGATTGAGGTGAATAAATAGCCGTATATGTATGATGTATGCCCAATTCAGTTAAAAATGCATTGAAGTCGTTTGCCTTAAACTGTGAACCATTATCACTAACAAGTACTTCTGGCACACCATATACATGAAATATCTGTTTCAGAAGGAAATCTTTAATTACAGTGGAGGTAAATTTGCGGAGGGGACATAGCCAATGATCCAATACAATTAATATGCCTATATTACCCTGTTTACTACGAGGATAAGGACCTAGAATATCGACATAGAGTCGTTGAAAAGGTCTTGTGGTAACTACTTGATTACCCATATTTGGTTGCAGGGACATATTGGGGGCTTTAGATTCCTTACAAACTTCACATGACCGTATATAGTTTCTAACATCACGGATAAGACCTGGCCAGAAAAATTTTCGCCTAATTAATTCCAAAGTCTTCAACATGCCTCCATGTGAAACAATAGGGGAGTCGTGAAATCGTGACAAAATATCCTTTCTCATGTTCAAAGGGATCCAAAGTTTCCACGCATTATTTTCTTGCTCTATATCTCCTGAGTAATGGCATGTTCTAATGTATACAAACTTATCGATAATTTTAACGTCAGGATATTTTGACGGGTTTTCGTTAACATTTTTCTGTAATTCAAGATAATCCTGGTCCTGGAAATGTGGGGAGGTTAAATCTATTTCTGGTTCTGTTATTTCTAATTCAGCTATTTCAAATGATGGAATCCTGGATAGTGCATCTGGAACGGTATTTTCCTTTCCTTTTCTGTGGCTTATAGTGAATTTATATCCTTGCAGTCTCCACACCCATCTAGCTAACCTTCCTGTTACATCCTGCTTTTTCATAAGCCAAACTAATGATGAATGGTCAGTTATAACTTCAAATTGCTGTAGTTCAAGATAGCACCTAAATTTCTTGAGAGCTTCTACAGCTGCCAAGCACTCGCGTTCAGTGACACTATAATTTCGCTGAGCACAATTTAATTTCTTTGACATGAAAGCGATAGGTTTTTCATTGCCTTCATCATCCAACTGCACAAGCACAGCACCGATACCAAAGTCACTTGCATCGCAATGTAAATAAAATTTCTTTGAGAAGTCAGGATTAGACAGAACAGGCGCTGATGTTAATAAACTCTTAATTAAATCAAACGCTCTTTGAGCTTCTGACGTCCAACAAAATTTTTTTTTCGTAGACAATACCTCCGTAATAAGAAAAACAATGCTAGAAAAGTTTGATATGAACCTACGGTACCAACCTGCTAAACCCAAAAAACCTCGAACCTGTTTCAAGTTCTTAGGGGTTGGCCATTTCTGAATGGATATAATTTTATCAGGATCTGTCCTTATACCACCATTACCAATGATATAACCCAAATAATTAACTTCTTTGACACAAAACTTAGATTTTGAAATATTTAGTGTGAGATTGGCTTTTCGAAATTGTTCTGCAATACGAACAAGTACAGCTAAGTGTGAATTAAAGTCTTCCGATACAATAATTAAATCATCTAAATAACCAAATACCGAATGTCGAAGATCAGGGGGTATTAAACTATCCATTAGACGACACATAGTAGATGGAGCATTACATAACCCAAAGGACATTACTACAAACTGATATAGCGGTCTTCCTGGCACAGTGAAAGCGGTAAGAAGTTTTGCTTCATCAGTTAAACCTATTTGCCAATAAGCATCTTTCAAGTCTAACTTAGATATAATATTTGCTTTCGGTAAACGAGAAAATATACCATCGATATTAGGCAATGGGTGCGCCCTTTTTTGTCACTTCATTAAGTTTTCTAGCATCCATACATAATCTAATTTTATTTGGTTTTACCACTAGTCTCATGGGTGAACTCCAAGGAGAAGATGAAGGTTCTATAACTCCTAAGGCTAACATTCGATCTATCTCTTTAAACATTAACTTTTCTACTGCCGGTGACACGGGATAGAATCGTGTCAGTCTCAATACTGTGTTGAATTAAACTGGTGCGTCCTAGGCCTTCTCTTTCAAAATTTGGAAATAATTCTATAATTGTTGCCAGTTGTTGTCGTTGACAAGAAGATAGAGGATAATCAATAATACTTTCGTTAGGTTTAAGTCTAACATCAGTAGATATCTCTGAAAGAATATTAGGAGCACTTTCCGAACCAGTGGAACAAATAATGTTACCAAAAATTCCGGGCGCTAAATCAAAAGTTTTCCAAAAATCTAATCCTAAAATTAATCTTTGAGTAATTGATGGCACAATTAAAATTTTCAACTTTTTCGTCACATTCTTGAATTCAACATCTACATGAATGAAACCTATAACTTTTTGAAAGCGTCCATCAGCGGTTTTAACTGAGGTTTTCATCTCGTGGAATTCTTTGAACTGTCTAAAATTAAAGGTAGCTAAATCGGAGCCTATACAGGATACATTTGCTCCCGTGTCTAATAGAGCCAGTTCTTTAAAAGTTAAAAATTTAACTGAAGCATAATAGCGTTTATCATACTCATTATTTATAATTGAGGATAGTATATATTTAGAAACGATTTTTCTATTTTTATAATATTTACGCAAACGAATGGTGGACCGTTTTGGTTTCTTTGAGGAAGTAATTTTTATCGCATTTGCATTAAAAATTTCATCACGTTTCTGTAGATATCGTTGTAATCTAATATGATAAGGTACTATAGGGTAAACTAATTTAGAAAGATTTTCTTCATTATCTTCACTAAATTTTATATTTCCATTTTTAAAACTATTGAGGTTACTTCTTGAATTAAAATTAGAGGTTGGCGAAATGAGATTATTTGCTAAGGTATTTTCCGAATATTGTTTTGAAGCAACTGGTTTTTTGATAATGAAATCTTACGCGATGCACATTTCATACACTGAGGTTTATAGGTATTCTTCAATCCGCATCCATAACAAAATATATTTCGTTCTTCCAGACAATACTCCCAATTATGACCTGGTTGATCACAATTCCAGCACTTGGACGTTTTGAGAGTTTGTTGAACGGCATCAATAGACATTTCTTGACCTATATTTTGATCAGAATCACTATTGTCCTGAGTAAGATCAACTTCAGCAATTTATCTTCTGGTTGCGAAATTGTTAGAATGTCGTTGTGAGTAACTTTTTCGAAAATATTCGTTATCCATCAGATGTTCTCGCATATGTACTAATTTACGAAGATGGGCAATAGAGTAAATGGGAACGTACAATAATTAATGACGAATTTCCGGACGTAAATTACGCGTTAATATTTCTATTAAATCACTTTCAGGAATGGGAGTAGAAAGCTTATCTAATATCGTACAAACCGATTCATAAAACGTATCAAAATTCTCATTGGGTTTCATTTTTCTACTTCTAATCTCTTCATGAATTTCAAAACTAGACTTAAATTCTTTAAATTGATATTTAAGCGCTTCACAAAAATCTTTCCATACTATTACTTCAACTTGTTTATGGTATCGCCAGTACCAATCACGATCTCTTCCAGATAGCAGTACGTGTAAGTTTTTACATATCAATGAAAAATCATTATTAAATGTTTGCTTTGTCAAACTTCTAACTCTATATAGAAATTCATCGACACTGATTCCTTGACTTGAACCATCATATTTAATATTCCAATTTTGAATAATTGAAGTTATTTTATCCGACCTTATCGCAACATTCTCGTCAAACGAGGAACTATGAGAAGAGTGATGATTCTGAGATGGACCTGGTAAATTTTGAAAACTATTTCGAGACCTAATAGGGGATTGTATTTGTTGACTACTTAAGCAATTTTGAGGTGGTGGAACTAAATTTAAATTCTGTAGCATACGACCTACTGTATTCTCAATCATACTACTCAATTGCATTGAATTCAAACTGATATGGTTATTTACTTCATTTTCACGAGAAGAAGCATTCGTTCGATCAACGGGTGATGTATTCTGTTGGGTAGAAATCTGAGGATTTCTCTGAGGAGTAAAAGATTCCCTTTGTAACGTATTCTGATTAATGGTATGAACACTAGTATCGAATAAAGGAGTCTGCGGTTCATTAAACAAATTTCTTGTTTGGTTTCGAGTATTATGCTGCTTTGCCATAGCACCACGTGCTCTATTACTTTTAACATTCTTCGATTTTTCTAAAGGTAGAGGCATATTTTGAACATTAACTGTTTTAAGTTCGGCTAATAAGCAAGGTCGCTTACAAGAAGGACATTCTGACGACTGAGAGAGATGATTTTCAATACACTGTCTATGAAATGAGTGTAGACATTCCGAAATAATCAAGCATTCCTGACTATCAGTCATTCGCTCAGAACATAAAACACACAAAAGGCCATTATTACCGACAACAGACGTTGAAGTCGAAGCTTGAACGTTAGGAGGTGATCTCTCCATCATGGTCAAAATACTCAATTACAACAAAAATAAAATAATTCGAATATTTAATTATAAATAATAAATGTAAATAACAATAATATAAATCAAAATTCAGAATTGAAAATACTTATAAAAACAATTATAATAATAATACTAAAATTTTTTCCGCAAAAACGTTTTATCTGTAACTTGTCTTCTTACTTTCTTGATGTGATTTGATATGTAGGTCAGATCGACACTTGATTATGGTTGACTGGATTACAAAACAAGACTATGGAGTTCAAAAAATATTAATTCCGATTGTTTAAACCAACAAACCGATATACAAAAACTTTCTCCTTAATATAACTGATTTTAGCGGACAGTAAATCGCTGAGCAATGTTACTGTAGATCCTAGAAAAAAATCAGGATATCGTTAACCCTGTTACGGATAAACAAATCGAGAACACCTATTTCTAAAACTTCTACAAAATTAATAACAAAATATAACAATTTACATCTATGTCCAAAAGGATTACTAGCGTATTATTGGTCAATGTTTTCGAAACTTTCAAACTCAAAGACATGAAAATCCAAATAAGACTAATAATTATTTAAACACTAGGTTTCTATTGTTATACCCTTACCAACTTCGCAAGTTAATGAAATCTAAAAATAAACTAATTATGAATTATGTGAGTAGAGCCAATAAAGTGCAGTTTAGTAACCAAAACTTTATTTTGCCTGCCTGCCCCACGTTGGGCGCCAATTTATGTAATGAACAAACTATGATACGGCCACAGCCTACACGGAGAAACTACTGACTTATTGGTATTTAGGTGCTCTGGTGAGAGGGAGAGAACGAACGGGAGCCATTGAATTAAAGCTAGCAAGCAGTCGGTGGGGGGATTCTTGTTCTCATCAATCTCATTTACCAATAATATTCGTCATTATCATAAATAATTATTATAGACTCCCTGGAAACTATAATATAATGGACCGGGGGTTAATCCTTCATGCTAGAAGATGGAAATATAAACCCTATTTAAGGATTAACTAAACGGAAAAAAAATGGGTCAACCAAACCAATCGACGCAAAACTCTTCTCTCCACGATGGTATTGGAGAGTAACGCGTATCTTCACCCACCCTTCCTATGATCTTAACTCGCGCCCGTTCTTTGTTAAGATCCCAAATGCATAACCTACCCAATCTCCTCACATCAGTAAGAAACTTGTCTTAAATATTCTATTTCCTCATTATTTATTCACAGTGTTTTCATTCATTAGTAAGTAATAATTCATAATTCATAATAATTGACAATCAGAATAAAAAGAAATTAACTTAAAACTATAATCGGTAAACTGCTATAACAAAATTAATAAATTTAAATTTGAAATTTTAATTTACATTACAAATTCAATAAAAATTAAACAAAAAATTTAAGAAATGAAGTTACATATAAGCATATAAAAAATAACCTTTAAACAAAAATGACTTAGTATTTTAAGTAGAGTGCGAAAAGAATAACGAAAAGCTTTTTCTAATAAACCAACATGTTGTTAAACATGTTGCTAGGGATCAATCTATTTATAGATTTGTTTAATTAAATATGCATGTATATAGATCAAATAACACGAAATAATAGTGAAAACAAAATAAGGAAAAATTAAAGAAAACAAACACTCACCGATTTTAATGTTTCTGCAGCATGTGGATGAGGCCTCGTCAATAGCTGTAGGTGATGTTGTTGCTGAGAGTTTTAAGTGTTTTGATTAAAATATGTCTAGTAGACGTCTAAACATATGGGCATTTCCATGCATATTTAACTTATTAACTTATTATTTTATACTATGATAAAAAGAAAAAAGAACAAATTTTCAATCTATTTATAATATTAAAATTTTATAACTAAACTTATTAAATGAAATATGAAAATATAATAAATGAATTACGACATTTTTGGAGTCTCTTGCTGGTTTTTTCCTGGAATTCTTCAGTAGTTTTTGGGGTATTGATCTTCCAGTGATAATTGGGGTGCTGTTAGTCCAGCAGACTGGCAACTGGATAAATCCAATTTTCACCTTCTTAGCTACCTTTTTTTGTTTCGAATATCACTGCCCGAACAGTGTATTCTACACGTTGCAACAAAATTTTCAACACCACTATTTTTGAATTCTAAAGAGAAATAAAATGAAATATTTTCTGATCGCAAAAAGAAATTAATACACCGTTACCTTTTTTCTTTAGGAACTTCTACAAAGAAAAAATTTATGGAACTTCTGACTTCAAAAGTCAAAAAGAACACGAGGTAAATTTAAGATAATGGGCTAACGGGATAGTACCGTTAGTACCACTAGGTATTGACGTCACTTTCCTATTAACGCTTCACACTTTTACTAAAAAATTGACAAAAAATTCCTCACGCCACTAAGTTTTCAAATAAATGATGTCAAATCTTACCTTTTCCTTAAGAACAAAAAAGAAAATGCGCTATAAAATATCAATAGTGACTATATCACTTAAAAATTTTCTTCACTTTAACTTTTTGAGAATTTATTTAAAAGGTATTTTCCTTTTACTTGCTTTCAGTCGAACAGCTCAAATTGAAAAGAAATATTAATCTTATAAGTTCGACCTAATACACTTCGCATGGTCTATTTGTCTTAGTAGTGACTGGAAAATGTTCGGCTCAGTAGACGCGTCAGGATGCGTTTACATACTACTGACTATGACATTATAATTATGCTAACTAAACACATCATCACGTCAACCGTTATTATTTGAAATTGATGTTCAATATTTTATTTAAAATCTGCCACTACAATTTCGAAGAACAGAGTTTTGAGAAATCTTTCAGAGAGCTCTGGAACATCTATAAACATAAACACAGTTCATGTCGTTAATTCTCCAATTAACTCAAGGAGTTGAGTTTGGGATTCTCCAAAGCATTTAGCATTGTTGATTATTCTGTGCTGATAAATGAAATTCTAAACTTTACACTTTGCAATAATACCAATAACTAGGCCACAAACTGTCTAAATGGCAGACAAGTATTTGTAGAGTTTAGAGGTCAAAAGCTAAAATATCAAATTACTATAAAGAGTATGTGACAAAGGCGAGTACTATTATCAATATCCTCTATGATGTGCTTTGCGAAGCTTCTTGGTCAGTGGCGTTGTCGAGCCGGAACGCTCCGGGACATCGTTCCGGTACTTCCTTTTTGGACAGGAACGCGTTCCGGAACTAAAGATGATTTCTGATAACGAGAATTGGCTGACGTTTTGAAAAAAAAAATTAATAAGAATTGCTGATTTTTTTTTCTAATTTTTGACGAATTTTTATATGTATTTTTATAAACAAGGGTTTGAACCGAACCCGAACCGGAACAAAAATCGGAACGAACCGGCTTGTTTTTCCGAACCGTGAAACGGAGTCCGGAACGCGTTCCGGTAAAAAAAAAATTAGCACAACACCACTGTTCTTGGTTCTTCTCAAGATTATGTCATAAAGCGTCATATGTACCAGGATTACATCATGGAGTTTCTGCAGAAACGTAAACTTCAATTATCACTTTCAACGTCACTTCATTCATCCATTTAGCTACAGTACGGAAACATAGTTTCTCTATGTTATCAAGATAACACACCATTTCATTAGTAAACATTGTTTAAAATTAATCATGTCAACATGTTGCTAACGTTCAAATACATGTAGCCACAGAACATGTTTAAAACGTAACTAGCATGTCAAAATGATTTATGTTCCTACCAAATAATAATTTTATTTGTGAGCAATAATGTGATCAAACCTGTTTGATCGAACTTACGCAATGAAGTTTTATTACATGTTTATAATACATAATTATTTTTGATACATTGGAAGTAGTACACATTCAGTTTAATTAATGTTATTGGTGAGAATGAAATCACGCTTTTGATAATAAATTTTAAATCTTTTGTCGCTAAAACGCCAAAAATGCTTTCACTTAATTTTCTGAATAACTACATGGTGCGACAGTGAAAATACACCCGAGTAACTACCTAGTCTCAGTTGTTCAGTTCGTTGAATAGAACTCAAAAATACATTTTTTATTTTTCTCGAACCCTCCAAACTTGTTTTATTTGACAAAAATGGTTTTTTTGATCCTTTCACACAAAATTATTAATTACCCAAATATGTTTGAACCTATTTTAAAAATCTAATGTTTTTTAGAAAGGGGAGAGTTTAGCCTTTAAAACGGTATACATAAACAATTTGTTCAAACGTATATGTTAGGAGTTTTGATGGGGTAAACTTGGAAAATGTTATTTTTTTCTCATTTATTCAAGTTTGGTCATTCTTAATTGCAAATTTTAACTAAAAAATATGAAATAAGTGGCCACATTCTGAAAGTGCGTTATATTGTTAAGAGATTGCCACTTCGGTTTATAAAATTGGACAAAAATTATCGTAGTTATTATTTAAAGTGCGACTAAAGAAAGTGCTAAGGTTATGGTCAATGATTCTGAGTTGTAGATTAAACAGAAGTTTATGGTACACCGAAATCTAGGAACAAAATGACAAAGTCCGTCTGTATCGAGACAAGTAGGGAAATTTCAGCAATGAAATCGCAATTGCGAGTCGTTAACTCGCAATAAAAACAACTGACGTTTCTCGTGCCATGGAGGTAAGAGTTAAAGGCCGAGTTGCCCGTCAATCAAAGAAATTAAGTTTCAAGGAAAGTTACCGCACAAGATTCTCATGTGGCTAACACATATAGACATAATTGGTCATTTCAACTCTTCAGTCAGGATTACGACATTGCTTCTCCCACCAGTTATGTTGTGTTTTACATGAGTGGTGGGACCTACAGTTTAAAGTCGACTTTAATTAGATCCTTGTGAATCATTTCATGGCAATTTTAATTGCTCTCAAAGTTTTTGCCAAAAAGCTGCTAAGAGGAAGTCGCCGAAGAAATCCTTTTTTCGTATTTCGTTTGGTTTGAGATGTCTGGCCTTGTGTTTGGACCGTGGGTAACGTCTAATAAAGCCAACATACTACCTAATAGACTACGGCAACTTCACGTGGCTGACAGCCTTCTTAAATGTAGTAAAAACGACAGACGACTAGACGATCAGAGCGAGTAGTTTTGTTTATAACAGGATATTACAGTGAAGAATTATGCTCAAATAAATTCGCATTGATGCATTACAATTAATCAAGTATACAGGTCTAATAGGAATCAAATATTCAAGATGAGAAAAATTAGAAAAAATTTAATAATACCACTATGCGATAAAATAAAAAAAAAATGAAATACACCCAGTATAGACATGGTGTAGGTGGTGAGTTTTGTTGAGTAGAACTCAAATATATCTTGTTTCTTGAACCCTCCAAACTTGTTTTATTTGACAAAAACGGTTCTTTTGGACTTTACACACAAATTTATTGATTACAGAAACATTTCTCAACCAATGTCACAAATTTAAACATTCTTAGAAAGGGGAGGGATGGGCCTTTAAAACGGTATACAAATACAATGTATATATTTTATACGACTTCATAATCTATGGGGTTTGATGATGCAAACTTGGAAAACGCGAATTTTTATCATATTTTTTCAAGTTTATCCATCCATAGTAGCAAACTTTTATAAAAAAAAATATAAAATAAGTGGATTGACAATTCGTTTAATAAAATATTACCGGAATGCTTTCCTTTAAGGAATATTTGATCCCCTGGTAGAATAGATTTTCGCAATGGGCGTAGATGCTTGCCTAAGCGGGAATTCTTCCCTTAAGGTTGCTCCATAATCTTATTTAACCCAACCTAACCCAGAGGCAAATCGTATGAATTTATATTCATAATTCATTCATTATATCTTAGCGAAAGAAAGACGAACCGCAAGATCATTTTTTGATTTGCTTTGCATTGCATTATACATCTAATTAAGTTGATTGAGACTAATGATTTTTGTTTAAATTAGATTCCTCCATAACTAATTTCTGCATATCTGACGAAATTATAAGGGGGTTTTCCTACATATGAGTAATTGTTAGACGACCTGCGGTAATTAGTCGTGGATTTCCTTTAATGATAATAAAATTCTTTTTTATTCGCACAATTCTCTGTGACACTGTCCACAACTTCGTGTAAACGACTACAATTGCTTTGTTTGTTATTCCCCTCTGCGCTCTTTTGCATAAACAATAACAATTACTAGTCAATTTTTCAGAAGATCTTTGTAAAGGAGATCTGCAAACCATGATAACTCTTTTCAAACACACCGCATCTTCATGCAAGACTGACTGAATTTTTGCTAACTCTCTCGCCTGCTTTGCCTTGCGTTTCATATGGCAGGTTAAAGTGTCTGATGATTGTTCTTGAATGTGTACGTTCTTAACATCGACCTCACGAAATCTCCATAAATGTACACATATTATTTATAAATTAATTACAATAAATTAATAGTTCATTCTTTTAATTATAATAAATTAATAATTAATTCTTCAATTACGAGTATAAATTACTGAAAGACGCATACTGGAATATATGTATACATTTGACGTATGAGTGATATTCAACAACGTATACAACATAATTCAACTCGTATTTCATTGCATACTTTTCAGGACAAATATGGCAGTACAAGCACTATGGCAGCGTAATGTATCCCATATTGAATTCAATACCAAGCACACGTATGAGTGATATTAGATTACATTAATTCGTTATACGACAAAATTAAACTCATATTTTATTGCATACTTTTCAAAGTAATTGTTCCACTACAGGTAGTATGGGTATGGGTGCGTATGAGGAATATATTCTACATAGAATTAAGTATTAACTATACTTTCAATATGAACTTAGTCACTGCAATTAAAGTAAATAAAAATAAATAAAATAAATAAATAAAAAAATTTGTTGTTTAATTTTTAATGTTTACATTTATTCTTGTAGCATTTGGTGTTGTATTATTGTTTACTTTTTCCATATTTTTATGCTGGTGTTTGTTGGTATATTACACAGTGCGATAATTTGTAAACATGTTCATTGTTTTGTTTTTTAGCTTTTGTTTATAATTTTAATGTTAAACGATATAAAAGCAAAACGCCATTGTCTTAACCATTAATTTTTGTAACAATACTTTTTAAAAAATTTAATTTTTGAAATAAATCATACTTATTAAAAATAGAAGGTACGAAAAATTATTGTAAACAAGAAATCCATTATTTTCCTATTAAATTGAGGTTCTATTGTTATGCTTACTAAAATTACAAACCTTTGTAAGAATTACAACCAGACTGCTATGTGTGTTACGTGTGTTAATTTTGTGTTGAAATTTTATGTACACTAACAAATTGTCCTGCTAATTTTTACATAAAGTTAAACAGTTTAGTCACAATTGAAATTTTCCAGACTGTGGTACACAAAAGATCGCTTTTTTAAGATCAACAAGCAATCGATACTCCTGCACATTCTCATTGACAACTTCGATGTTTTCGACGGATCGTAATGATCGCTCTTTGACAACAAAATTAGACTCGAATTTGTCTACCACATTGAGAATAATCCTCTTAGTTGGGCGATTATGAAGGCCGTAAAATAGATGAAGCACGCTGTATGTTTCTTGATAAAAAAAAACCTGTTAATATTCGCACGTATAGTTAAATGCTACTGTCCTCCACGTTCATTTGGCAATCCAGGCTGAATAAACTAATTTGCGGACGTAACTTCAACAAATCGATGTAGCATAATAGGCGATGTGTTGGCGTATTAGAGATGAGCCTACGGTTCAAACTAAAGATCAGACGTCTCCAACAAAACGAATAAAAAAACTTTTTTTCGGGTACTTACTCCGGAGTGAATTTAAATTGTAGGTTTGTCTGAGAGTAAATAAAATTGCCATGAAAAGTTTCTCAAAAATCTGTCGTTGGGAATCGACTTTAACTGTAGGTCCCGCCACTCATGTATAAAATTAACACACAGCAACATAATTGGTGTGAAAAGCGAGTTCCTACTCCTGACTGAAGTATTGAAATGGCTAATTATGTATGTGCATAAATATATGTATGTAATAAAAATGTGGGTTTTATTTTCGATAACAATGGTATGACATCTTTGTATGTCAAATTGTCAAAAATTTGTTTATCGCAAAATGTGTCGATTTGACGTTGTGTGGTCGCTCACACCACCAGAAACAAACAAACAAAAACAAAAAGTTCTGATCCATTTTTAAATAAAAGTTCCTTTGACAAAAATATATATATATAAATTAAATATAATAAAACAATTATTTATTAAGAAAAATTAATTTTTTAATGTTGAGAGTCTAAGTGGCAACTCAACTTGTTTTATTGAAAGTAAAAATTACAGTAATGTTTCTTATTTTACTACCCTATCGTTACATCTGTTTTTTAAATGATCACGCCACTAATACAATTCTGGAATGTGCACCGAATATGACACCCAGACATGTCGTCAGCATATTTGATGGGAACACATTTAATGTGAACTGGGAAACATATTGTCAACATATTTGTTTTGAACATATTTCATGTTGGTGGGAAATGTATTGTCAGCATTTTCCGGATGGGCTTCTTCTTTTATTTCTTGGTTGACTTCTTTTTCTTTATTTGAGTTATAAAATTTTTCCAGATTTTCACAAGATTTTCCAATACTAGCGACTGATGCAAATGATGCCAAAAATAATTATCATAATATTGTTTTTTGTTTCTAATAAATTTAGTCTTTTAATATTTCCAATATTCATCTTCTGCAGACGTTTCAATGAAAGTACTTCTTCTATCCTGGCATTAACTCCTTTTGGTTGCAGAAAGGCTGGAAGGGGCTTAGCACCGCTTACTTTGAGTGAAAAGTATTCTTTTTCATCAATTTTTATTGTTGTATTATAGTATTTTACCAAATATGTTCCATTTAGTTTTATCTCCTCATCATTGGTTTAGCAATATGAGATTGGTTCCGATTTCTTCCACAGTGGCTACGTGATCATTGTTTATGTGAGTGCAATTCCCTACTCTATTCTTAAATAAATTGGTTATACAATAATCATCTCTTAACTCTACTACATCATTTTTATTACATATGGTTATGTCATTATAACTTTTACATTTCTTTTTAATAGCAAATAGATCATTTTGACATTTTAGTATTTTATCGAACTTAATTTTATCTATTAGATTACCAAATTTTACAGGTTTTGTTAAATACATTTCACAGGTATCAGTATGCGTGATTGGAATACTTAAGATATATAAAATTTCTTTGTTATTTGTTACAATTTTTACGTTTCCAAAAGTAAGTAATTCATCTACATTACATATTGGTATATTATAATTTGTTAGTACATTATTCAAAGTTTCGATTTCTGTTTTAGACAAGATAAGTGAATTCACAATATTAACCTTCGCCCATTGTATGGCATATTCAATATTTTGTAATTCTTTTTCAATTAAATTCAATTTACGTTCTAAGCTAATTGTTAATTTTTTGTGTCAAAATTTCAAAATCATGACTATCGGGTGTGCCCGCAATCCACTTCCATGCAGTACCGATAGTATCTATTGCTCTTTTTATTTTATTCGGACTCAGACGATTGAGAAGTCCCCTTATCCCAAGGGTTTGTTGTTTTAAGAACGGACGGATCGGATGACCATATGCGATATCATTATTCAATACAGATTCTAGGTTGTCCAACAAATCTCGGTATTTATCGATATCTATTGCGTGAACAACCTTAAATGTTCCCTTCTGTCTTCTTGCTATCCCAGTATGGATTGCTACGAGTCTAGTGTTAGAGTAGTCTAGAATGCTAAAATCTGCGAAATAGATACCAAAAATAGTCTGAAACAAAAAAATGTAAAGAAAATCATGCATATACTTTTTTATTCAATTCCTTATAAGACTCTTATGGACAATTTGCCCTCTTTCTGTTATTATTGTACTGTGCCTATCTTCTTTCACTATTTCCTTTGAATAACGCTTTGAGAGCTCAGTTCATAATCTTTTATTTCTCCTAACGAAAATGATTTGTCCTGGAATGTACGTATTAAAGTCTTCTTTATTCTTATTATGATATTCTAAGTCCTTTTCCTGCTTGGCCTTCAACCTTTCGATATTACTACGTCTTGTCCTTTCCACGTCATGTGGCGAAAATGATACTGTTCTATCGAAGAATAAATCAACGGGCTTCCTCTTTGTTACCGAATGTATGGAGTGATTATATTCGGCAACGGCTCTCTCCAACAGCTCCTCAAAATTCCTATGCCCACCGTTCTCAGGCATCTGATGATTTCGGTAAGTGTGCTGTGGCCTTGCTGTGATACGGCGGCACCGTATAAACATTTATCCTTAATTCGTCATTCAACATGAATTTTATTGAATTTGAATTTAGTGATGGTTCATTGTCCATCACTATGGTCTTGGGTACACCAAAAGAAAAAACAATAGCCCTAAGAGGTCTTCTTATATCCTCTATAGCCCTACTCTTTAATATTCTGGTCTGAGCATATTTACTAAACTTGTCCAAGGCGGTCATTACAGCTTTTCCTTCGGTCATATAAATGTCGATATGAACAATTTCTCCTGGATAACTTGGCAATGGAGTTTCGGACATTTTTAATTTTTGGGGCTGTCTTTCATATTTATTTTCTTTACAGATTGAACATATCCTTGCCATGCGTTTGACCTTCTGCATCATTCCTGGAAAGTAAAACTTTTCCAATATCTGAGCCTTGTTTTCCACTGCATTTCTGTGTGCTCGATTGTGAACTTCAATGATGATATTTTCCTGGTCCTGTTCGTTTGTGACATCCTCAACAATTTTTTGCGTATATCTGACTTTGTAGTTGCGCAAATGAAGAGGAAAAATATTTTGTATAATTCCCATTATCATTTCCTCAGTGCAAACACCATTAATAACAGACGGATTAAGTCTTCTTTTTAAATGAGAAAGTAAATTTTCTTCTGTAAATTGGGCTTCTATTATTGTATGTATTGAAGGGAAAATGATTTCAAATTAATACGATGCAGTTTCGCCAATTCTAAAGAATATTTGATTTTTGAAAACGTTAATCGGTGCTTCGACACAAGGTATCAAATCCTCTCCAGAACTGTCGTCACTGTGTGCTGCATCCGTAAGGGTGTTTACTTGATTTGGAATTCTTGAAAGGGAATCCGCAACAACATTTGTTTTTCCAGGTTTATACTGCAATTCGTAGTTATATTCTTCCAGAATTGCTTTCCACCTTTTCATTTTGTTGTTGGTGTTCCTATTGCTTAGTGCATAGGTCAATGGTTGATGGTCTGTTATAATCTTAATTTCTGCATTTTCCGAGTGCCCATATAATGGCTAACATCTCCTTTTCGTTGGCAGCAAGATGTTCTTCACTTTTATTTAATGACCTAGATATGAAGGTGATGGGTTTATTGTTTTGCGAGAGAACTGCCCCCACTGCGTAGTCTGAGGCATCTGTCGTCAACTCGAACTCTTTTTCGAAATCAGGGTGTGAAAGCACCACCTCTTCTGCGATTAAGGAATTTTTAATTTTTTCGAAGGCTTGTTGAGCCTCTGGATTAGCTGTTATTGGTTGTTTTTTTGAAGCATGTTTTGAGGTATGTCCATCTAGTCCACGTAGTAAGCTGGTCAGTGGTTTTGCTATTTGTGCGTAGTTTTTTATAAATCTTATATAGTACCCCGCCATACCAAGGAAAGATCGTAGTTCCTTCAACGTTTTTGGAAAGGGTATTTTAACCATTGCTTCTAACTTTTTTGGGTTAGTCCTAATCCCATTTATACCAACAACAAAACCTAGAAATTCTATTTCTTTCTGTAAAAATTCGCACTTATCGAGCTGGATTTTCATATGTGCCTTCTCTAAGGTTTCAAAGATAATTCTAAGGTTTTCGAGATGCTCTCTTTCGGTCTTTCCAAAGATAATGATGTCGTCTATGTAAACATAACATCTCTTGCCAATATGTGGCCGAAGAATATCGTCTAGAGCTCTTTGGAACGTAGCCGGTGCGTTCTTGAGTCCAAAAGGTAGACGCAGAAATTCACATTTTCCATTGTTGACTGAAAATACTGTTTTAGGTATGTCGTCCTTTCTTAAAGGAATTTGATGAAATCCTGACTTCAGATCCAAGACACTGAAAAAGATATTTCTTCCGAGATTTGCAAGTACTTCGTTAATCTCAGGTATAGGATAACGGTCAGGTATTGTAATTTGGTTAAATTTTCGATAATCGATAACCATTCGATACTTCTTCTTTCCTGAAGCGTCCATCTTCTTATCCACGATCCAGACTGGAGCATTGTATGGTGATTTTGATGGTCGTATTATTCCATTTTCCAATAGTTCTTCTATCTGGTGTTCAATTTCTGCCTTCAAGGCCATCGGATATGGATATGGTTTGCAATATACTGGGTCATCTGTAGTGGTTTTAATTTCTCCTTCTACTGTCGTAATGTAAGTAAGTTTCTCATTTGGATCAGAAAACAATTGAGGATAATCATGAATTATTTTCAATAACTGACTACTTTGGTTACTAGAAAGATGAGAAAGTCGTAGTTCAATGCTATGAACGGATTGGGATTTGTTTCAAGGGTATAATAATATTGGGTGCAATTGTCATAAAATTCCTGCCTGTATGAATGACGGCTTTGACTTTTCTCAAGGTATCATTTCCTATAATACCATGAAATGTCTGTAGTGTTGATAATATATAAAATTTTAACTTTTCTGTATTTGGTCCAAAAATGT
Organism: Sarcophaga carnaria; assembly: GCA_958299815.1. Lineage (NCBI taxonomy): Eukaryota > Metazoa > Arthropoda > Insecta > Diptera > Sarcophagidae > Sarcophaga > Sarcophaga carnaria. The sequence goes on from OY283151.1 coordinate 76,169,167, forward strand.
CAACGAAAGCATCGTGAGTTATCTCAAGATTTCCCGCAACTGAATTGATATAAAAGGGTTTTACGTTAGGAATGGGGTTTCTTATTCTAGTGGATTGGATGTAGTTTTTATTGGAACCCGTGTCTGTCAAAAATTCAAGGACGTCTTCACCCCTGTTGAGTTCCAAATAGGGTAGTGAAGACAGTGTTATTCTAAAAAATAGACGCTGTCAATAGCTGACGGTTTTGGAGCACCATGCATCTCACTCTTTTGTTGTGTATTAACATTGTCAGATGCGCCGTACAAGTTGTCAGGGTCAAGATTGACACCAATATACTCACGTGAATGTTCTCTTTCATAAGGTTCGATTGGACATTGATAGGTTTCAGTAAAAAAATTCCTTTGTAACTTATTGGGGACATTTGTTATGTCCGAATTAAGTCTCTTTTTCGGGAATTGGTAGTTATTCCTTGGGACATTTTGATAATTTATCTGTCTAGAATGAATTGACCTGTCTACTTCCATTGGCTGAGGAGGTTTTGGATAGAAATTTGGTCTATTGTTGAATCCTCCCTGGGAATTACCTGGAAATTTTCGTGGTTGTTGTTGAGGGAACTGAGTGAACGCTCTCTGTTGTCCTTGCTGATAATTTGATTTTAAATGGTTAAAATTACCATGTCTCGGGAAATGCGCCAGTTCAGGATGAAATACTCTATGCTGTGGTCTTGATGGCAACGCAGGAGGTTTTGGACGCCCTCCAGAGCCATTATCAGAATTCACAAAAGCTGTTGGTCTAATACCGTGGGCGTATTGCCTTCTAAAATGCATATTATCCAGTTTAAGGCACATTTGAAGTGCCTCTGGCAAACTCTTGGGTTCGCTTACGCTCAATAATCTGGGTAGATCCCCATTCAGTCCACGCACAAAAGTATCCAATGCCCTATTTCTATACGAGCATGTCATGGCAGCCACTGTGTCCTCCCCCAATTCAAGGCAAGCTACCTTATCTAAAATGAGTGACAACAATGAGTACACTCTCTGGTAATATTCCGCAACACTTCGATTTTCCTGGGAAAGTGAGTTCAGTTGGTACTCCAATGTTCCCAGATCTCTTCCATCCGAGTAGTGCATCATGAGACATTTCTTTATCTTGCCCCAATCGAGAGGGGTTCTGTATGATTCCAGAGCCGTGTCTGCGTCCCCCGTGATCTTATGCCTGATCACGAGGATCCTATCAACGATTTTCCTCCAGGAGTTAAATTCACCTGGTTTACCATTGAATTCTCTTAGGCATTTTACCATATCTGGAACCTTGTCGGCCTCACTAATCTGAGCCGCAGAAGTCGCATTAAAGGTTACGTCAGAAGTCTCCTCTTCATTTGATGTCGAATTAAGGTTTCTTAGTGTTTCCTGCACAAAAATCTGTATCTGCTCCCTGAGTGTTGGGGTCAATATTGATAAGCTACCTGTTCGAGATGTCGAGCTTCCTGACAATGACAGAATGCCCAATTGGTTGGCTAAGTCAGTTGGTGTGTTAGTCGTCATTTTTATCTTTTTCCTCTCACTAACTTATCTTCTAGTTAAATTTTACTTTAAAAATCTTATTTCGGTATAAGATCATATAGATTTTATACTTTAAATATTTTTTTATTTAATTTAAATATTATATTTTATTATTTATACTGTTGGAGGGTCCCGTAGGAATCGCAACAGTTTCTTCTTTTTTTTATTTAATTTAAATATTATATTTTATTAGGAGGGTCCCGTAGGAATCGCAACAGTTTTTTTTTATTTTCAAATATTATTTATTATTAGTTTTTTTTTTTTTGTTTTTTATATCTTCTCTTTCTTTGTTTTGGTTTGGGTTTAAATTTATGTAAATAAATAATTAATAAGAATTAAAAACAAATTTATGATTCTAAGTTACAATACAAATTATGCTTCTTTTCCGTTTACTTTTATACACAATTTAAATTTTTTTAAAAAAAAAATTTTTTTATTTTCTTTAATAAGCTTTCTTATTTCCTTTAATTCTCTATTTAATATTTTTCTCTTTTTTATATTTCTTTTCACAATTTAACAATTTTTGTTTTTCTATTAGAATTTTTTTTACACAATTTTAACATTATTCAGAACAAATTTACTTACACTATTATTAAAATTATTTGATACATCTCCACCGATGAGTGTTAAGATCTGGGTTGTTGGGCGCGTCGGATTGTCCTGTTTCTTCCGTACTGAGGGTCCTCTTCGCTACTAGTGGCCAGTTCCTTTTTATACACAAATTTTTTCTATTTTTTTGGTGTAAATTTTATTGTTCATTTGGCAAACTGCTATTATTATTTTTCTATTGATTTTTTTTTTTTTTTGGCAAATTGTTATCACTCTTTTGTGTTACAACACCTTGCTACACCAATAAATTTTCTCGTTTCTTTTACCTTAATTTTTTTATTTAAATTTTGATTGTTTCACTCTAATATCTTTTCAATTTTTGCGTTGTTAATTTCTTTTTAGACACCTGTTGGTCCCTCTTGGCTAGATGTTTCCAATCCGCTTGTCCAAAGATTTAAGTTTTTATCACTTAATTTTATTCTTTATCTTATTGAGTTTGGGATGTTTTTTTTTATAATATTTAGTCACTTCATTAACATAATTAAATCCCTTATTAAGTTTATTTTATTATACTCTTGAGTCTTTGGGATATTTTATTTAATATTAAATCACTTCATTAATTTTTATTTTATTATTACTTTAAGTCACTTTATTGTTATTAGAAAAACTTTATTTATAATTAATTTTGTGCCACTTAATTTATTTTATTTTTATTTAATTTAGCTTAGGATATTTTATTATCCTTTGTCGCGCTTACACCTTACATTTCTTCTTCAGGTTTTGAATTTTTCACACACGAATCCTTACTTTTTATTTTTCAGGATTTTTTTCGCGTGTCCCTGCTCGGGCGCCAATTAAATATAATAAAACAATTATTTATTAAAAAAAATTAAATTTTTAATGTGACAACTCAACTTGTTTTATTGAAAGTAAAAATTACAATAATGTTTCTTATTTTACTACCCTATCATTACACCTGTTTTTGAAATGATCACGTCACTAATACAATTCTGGGATATGCACCGAATATGACACCCAGACATGTCGTCAGCATATTTGGTGGGAACGCATTTAATGTGAACTGGGACCAATGTTGTCAACATATTTGTTTTGAACATATTTCATGTTGGTGGGAAACGTATTGTCAGCATTTTTGATTTATACATATTTCGTGTTAACTTATATATATACATAACTCGACTGTTAGACTCTTTAAATAATAACAATGGTAATTTTTGTTCGATTTAATCGAAGATATTGCATTTTAGATATTGCACTTTAAAAATGTCGTCAGTTATTTGATATTTTTTAGTTAAGGTTTGCTACCATGAACGGACAAAATTTAAAAAATATTAAAAAAATTCGCATTTGTTAAGTTTACCCCATCAACCCTCATAGTATATTAGGTCAAATAATATATACATATATGTATATCGTTTTAAAGGCCCATCCCTTTGCTTTCTAATAATGTTTAAGTATTGGACATCGATTCAGAAATGTTTGTGTAAACAATAAATTTGTGCGTAAAGAAAAAAAAACAGTTTTTGTCAAATAAAACAAGTTTGGAGGGTTCAAGATATATGAAAAAATGTTTTTAAGTTCTACTCCCAATGTCATTAGCTGGGTGTATTTAATTTTTTTTATTTTGTCGCACAGTGTTATCTGTGTGAACGATATAATTTCAATAATTGTTGACTCAAGTTACGTAGAAAAGATTTTTCATTTTTATTCTTCTTTTTGTTTACTGACTTTTACATAAACTGATAGCACGATAACAATACAACTTTTAAAAATATATAAAAAAATGTGTACAAATGTATCCAAATTTTATATGAAAATTATCAACAACTACTACTACTACTATTGTATTTTCGTCCAACAATACAACGCATTCAACGATAGAAGAGCTTTTTTGCATTGCCTAAATGAATTAAGAATTATAACATAATGAATGAGCGATAAATTAGTGAAACCAAATTAATAAGAAAGTGTTATTTGCATACAGTTTTATTAATCGTACGAAATATTTCCTTATATTACATTGCTTGTGTCAAAGAAGATAATACAGAACAAATCAGTAACGAATCCATTTAAAGCTATCGCATGCAATACATTAACGTGACACGTTACTAATAAGATTTTAAAGTATTGTTACGAAAATGGAAATGGTGTTATCGTTTAACACTAAAATAATAAACAAAAGTTACAAAAACAAAAACAATGGTCTTGTTTACATGATCAACGAATAAGCAGAAATATAGCCACAAATCGGTATAAAAAGGGATAAACAAGTAAAAAAGAAACAGGCAACAACAACACTGCAAGGACAAACATAAACAAAATACACAAACAACAATAACGTAAACAACATGTTTACATTTATAGAAATTTCGGGAAGGCAAAGTCATTCTCCTTCAAGAGCACTCATCAGAATGTTTACCCTGCGATATAAAAGGCAAGACAAAGCAGACAACGGGATCAGTAAAAATTCAGTCAGTCTTGTGTTAAGACGCGTTGCGTGTGAAGAGAATAATCGTGGTTTGAAGGTCTCCGTTGTAAAGATCTAACGAATAATTGTTAGTGTGTTCGCGGAAGACTGTAAAGAAGAATAACAAATAAAGCAAATTGTTCTTGTTTAAATCAAGTTGCCAAAGGTGGCACACAGGATTGTGTGAACAATAAATAATTGATTTAAAACTAAACACAAATTTATTTTTATTTTATTTGCAATCTACGAACACATATTTTAAAAGTTTTTAAAAGAGTAAAAACGTAACAGATATTAAATATGTATTTTTATTTTATTTATTTTATACAATGTAGTCATAAATAATATTCCAGTTATTACAAGCCTAATAGCTAAGGCTATATGTTCGAAGTTGTCATACAGACCAGATTCTCTTGTGGGAATCAAACGACTACCGACAAGGTAGGTCTTAAAAATATTCTTTTATGTTCCTTGAAATATCTTTTTTGATAAAATTTTGTAATTATCCTTAATTAATCTTGAAATCAGAAAAAAATAAGAAAAAAACACACTATCCCTGCACTTTCCAAAAATGTTTGAGTAGTCAATGAATATGAGTGAAAAGTAAAAAAAAACAATTTTTTCAAAGGTCATGAAATATAAAAAATATTTGTAATGTTTGCGCAACTGGCAATATTTCATTACATGGGTGTATTTAATTTTTTTGTAGCATAGTATTATTATTATTATTATTATTGAAAAAACTATATTGAAATTAATGAAATTAATGAAACTGTTTTAATCTTTTATCGTTCATCAGCTCACATTATAAATACAATTAATCCAGCTAATTATATTATAATTGCTTTCTACTCAAACTTCCAAAGAATTGTTTATGAAGTATGTATAGGGTTTTCCAACAGGGACTACAGAACTTTGACAATTCATAATGAACGCATTTGTTGGATCTACATCTGTCCAATTAATTGTCATTTATTCAGTGTGTTTTATCAAAACGACATGGACGGCCATAAATAACGACCTGGGTTAGCTAAATTCGCTCTGGAGCAGTTGGTAAGTGAACCTAATTTCCATTAAAAAACCATTTCTGGATCATTAGGTACGTGAACAAGCAAAGGCTCAAATTTGGGATTTCCAATGCATCCAAAAAAACTCACTGTTTGGTGTGGATTAACTTATTATCATACTATCTTTGAGAATGACCTCATCCAACCCATTACTAACGGCGAGAACTGTGAGTCAATGAGTACCTACTTTTGGCCTGAATGGAATGATCTGGACATATGGTTTCAAGAGGTTGGCGCTACGTGCCATACTGAATATTCTGCATGAGCGATTTAAGTGACTGACCATCTCACGTGGGGATAATGTGAACTGGCCATTGAGATTTTTTCGATTTGTCTCTATTAGGCTTTTTATTGTGAAGTATTCTTAACCCACAGGACCACAGAGATCCTTGACTTAGCCTAATTTATGCGCTATTTGCATGGAAAATTGGTCATACCAGATGTGTTCCACTCATTTAAAAACTTGAAGTGCTTATTCAAAACCCCTATATTTTCTGTAATATTTTTATCCATTTAAGTATTTAAAATTAATTTGTTTAAGTCCTGTAATGTTTTACTTGGAAATAAGATGTTTTTGTGGCATACCATATACCTTAAAGTGGTAACTGAATGAATTGAATCAGTACCGTATACAAGCAATAACAAACACAATCACGACAATAGAATTTAACATATTATTTATTCAATTATTTCTGTATGTAATTGAGTACAATTATAAATCGGATTAAATAAATGCAAACCTATGACGATTTAGTTCATTACAACAAAAGAAAATGTTAATAATTAAAAACTTAATCAAATTGTGAGAAAATGTTTTCAGGAGATTTATGAATAAAATATGCTGCAATTAATGTTTGTAATCTGTTGCAATTTTACTTTTAAGTGAATATAAAATAGAAGTAAATCTTCGATTTGTTCTGTATTTATACGCTACACGTAGGACAAACGCATTTGCTATTTGATATTAACATTGATACAGTCTTAATACTATTGTTATCCATTAGGGTTTTCTTTCGGGTTTACCGTCCCGGAATTTGTTTCAAATAATAAAAAAATATACCAGATAAAAGTGGAAATCCTAAATTAAGATTTCTAATGGAAACTCGATTAACCGTGGATCGAACTTTGTATCAAAAATGATAAATTTAAATTTATGAGACCATCTAACTTGAATTCAGATAAAGTTAGATGACTGATATTTTTTAATTCGTGAGTATTGTTATCGTCATTATTTTAAACCAAAAAAAATTTTCACAGTACCTGAAAAATTCAAAAACTTTATAATTCTGGCTTATGTATCATTTTTAATACACACGACTTGCCTAGGGATTCTTTAGTTTTGTGTATGTAATTTTTTTCAGTTTTCAGAGATTTGTGAAGTGTTATTGTAAATAATACATTATTTATGGTATTTGAGAAGGAAGTGATAGTTAAGTGTTGGATGAAAGTGAAAAGGTTGAATTTTCTCTTCTTGACATTGATTGAAGTGGTCGTACTCTAGTATGTAGCGTGTTAGCTTATTAGACGTCAGACCAAGTTTCCAACCTCAGGTCAGACATTTCCAATTTACAACGAAAGGCTATAATGTCCGATTACATACGTATGTATGTAATATTCCCGCTACTGAAGATTCTGAAGAAGAAGAAAACAGAAACTCGTCTTATGAAATGACGAAAGTACTGACGGCAACAAACATGCCATGGTTTATCACCAAAGATGGTAGACGTGGAACAGAGAAATATTGAAATAATACCAATTTTCACACAGATTGCTAACAGCTGTTTCTTACTGCCCTTCTCATATTTGTCTCACGCGACAGACAAACATTAGAAAAAGTTATTTCGTCCTATGTTTTATAAATATTACAGATGATAATATTTCGGTCAACTACGTACGTATGAGGTAACAGAATCATTCGCTTTGATAATGTGCTACTCGGCAATGATGACAAATTTACACCTATTATGCCTTTTCAAAAAATGACCTGAAAGTCTTTCAGCTTTTAATAATCCCAATAATTTAGTAGCTGTAGATGAGTAACTAATTAAATTTTATTTTCGTGGTCCACCGAAATCGAATTGGCAGTTGTAGATTCAAGTACAGCCGTATTTGCGGAAGCCTGTATCCGGGAAACCAGAGAGGAATAAATGAGAGAGCATTGTTATTGACATAATCGGTGTTCTATTGCAACTTGAAACTTTTTTACCTCACATGACATTGACAACAAATGTTTCTAACGAAATATAACAATGGTTTGTACCATCAGGTTTCAACCAGCCCTCAATTGAGAGTCTTACTGATGCGAGTGGCAATAAGCTTCCGATCTAAACAACTGAAAACTTATAAATCGCCACAAAGCAAGTGTGCTAGATGTGAAGTAAGCCAGAATTATTAAGTTTTTTTAAGGCTCGATATACGGTTAAAAGAGTCCAATTTGGCATTTGCGAAAAACATAGTTTTATAACAAAAAAACAGGCACATAAAGAACAAATATATCTTGATTTAGGTGTTACAACTCGATGAAATCGAAGATTGAAATGGTGATTGAAATCAATGCTATTATTGAAAAGTTTCTTTATGTAAACAAATCAGTAAAAGGCCTTATTGACTTCGAAGTGGGTAACATTTGGTTAGACGAACATATTCCTTTTTTAGAAAACATGCTGCAAATTTCAAAACCAACACAATTGGCAGTAGAGGCCCTACGTAAGCGAGGCAAAAATGTAATAATATTTATAATGCATCAAAATACGCTACAACATATGCAGAAACGTCTTTCTGCTACAATTTGTGTGTATGTTTCCTTCTGAACACATGTTAATGCTCTGTGCTAACTGATGTATATCATTTAATGTTGCATTCGTTTAAATATCAGCAACTTGTAAAATATTTTTTAATCTGTTAGTAATAAACTTATAGGGTTTTGTATGAACTTTGATAAGTTTTGATATCATTTTGACTAGACCATCTTTAAAGAAAACATTAGAGTCGTAAGTTTGCTTTAAGATTAAAAATAGAATCACTACCATACGAGACATCTCTGCAAGCTGTTGATTTTGTCTCGTAAAACTCGAAGTTTATCGGAATGCCGATTGTATATTCGGAATATATTCGGAATACCGAAAACACAACTAATAAATATCATCATCGTATTTTCATTAAGCATCATTGTTTGCCCAAGGATTGAAGAAATGAAGGCATACTATTATATTCAGATACGCACTTTTATTGAGTCAATATTCGGTTTATTAAGTATAATATTTGAGGGCAAAACAAAGTATATGTTATCGACAAGTAGAGTTTGAAACAGTCAAGGAATTTATTTATCTTGGCTCCGCCGTTACCACCAAAAATGATGTCAGTCTGGAGATCAAGCGCAGGATCACTCTTGCCAACAGGTGCTACTATGGTCTCAATGCGCAATTGAGTAGCAGAGACCTCTCTCGTACGACAAAACTAACACTTTACAAGACACTCATCCTACCCGTGCTTCTTTACGGCGCAGAGGCATGGACCCTATTAAGTACAGATGCAGCGGCCTTGAGAGTGTTCGAGAGAAGAGTCCTACGTAAGATCTTTGGTCCAGTGCGAGTTGGCGATGATTTCCGTATTCGATCCGACAGTGAGCTGTATGAGCTCCTCAACGACATTGACGTTGTACAGCGAGCCATCGGCTGCGCTGGCTCGGCCATGTCGTTCGAATGGAGGAGGATGCTCCGACGAGACGGGTATTTGATGCGGGAATCTGCGGACGTCGGCGAAGAGGATGACCACTAGGTCCGTTGGAAGGACCAAATAGAGGAAGCCCTGTCATCGATTGGTGTAACCAACTGGCGTAGGTGCGCAAGAAGTAGAGGCGCCTGGAAGGATGTGTTGCGGCAGGCCGAAATCCGTTAAACGGATTGTTATGGCCAATTAAGTAAGTAAGTAAATATAATATTTTAAGTGTTCAGGCATAATAATATACGCAGTTCAGCTGCTTATTCAATATTCATTTAACAGCTGGTAAACAAAACAGTTGGTTGTTTCCACAACATTATTTTTATTTTGTTTTGTTTTTCTTGTTTGTTCTTGTTGACATTTGAGTTGTCAAATATCAACAAAAAGTGTTCTGTTAATTGTAATATGCTGACTAAACACTTATGGCAGTGCTCCATTTCAAGTTTTACTCAATATTATAACAATTGGCGTATTTATTGCGCAATAATTAATTGAACCTTTATATGAAATATTGAATTCAATATTGGCGTTTATTGCTTATTTACGCAATAATGGTGCATATCTGAACACCGTATAAGATTACTAGTTGCGCACCACAATGAATAGTTTGACTATAGAGTAACCTCAAGGTCCTCCATAAAATTTGTAATAGGCTACTTTTTCAAGATTTCACATGTTTTTTGAGACATTTTCTGCATTCCCTAAACCCGATTTCATGTAGAGGAGGTCAGTGCTACTGCAGTTTTATGTATACGCAGTCTGCTTGATATCTTCATTGAAAATGTAGACAGTAACATCTACTATATGTACTCTGAAGTTATAAGCCGCATCAACGTTGAAGTAATATTAAAATTGGAATCAATTAACACGTGTACTTACTGTTATATTTTCGGCGCGTTCTGCAATAACTATAAGTTTAAAAGTGTAACAATATTGCGTGGCAGGTGTGAAATCAAATCTATTGAAGCATTAACTTGTACTCCTTCTCATCATTCACTACAAAATATCTAACATTTTAAATTCAATATTGTTTCACCCACAATTCAAACTACAAAAATCTATTTAGAAATTTTTTTTTTTATTTGAATTTTTTTTAACAAAATCTCTTTTTTTTATTTTTTTTGGAAAAATTGACTTTTATGACATGCATATCTATTATGTACAGTGTGTTTGTAAGTGGTAATTGAATCAATTAGTCCTTACCGTGTTTAGACACACAATTACAATCACGAGTGAGTAAATAAATACTATACAATTGTATTAGTTTAACTTCATTTATAATTAAATTCTATTATAAATCGTTTCATTACAATAAAAGACAATTTTATTAATTAAAAAAAAGTGTAATTAAACTGTGAGAGAAGTAATGCAGAAAAATGATGACTTAAATACTTTTTAAAGAAGTATTATAATTAAGAAGAATAAACCGTTATGCCCTATTTTTTTCTGCTGAAGTGGTGTAAATGTTGCTAACCGCCTATCGTCACTACCCCCGTGTGTGGGGCCCTCACTTACTAAAGCTCTCCCTCCTCTTTTGGACTCCTTGTGCTCACTCCGGAACTACTGTAGTATTACTCTGGCCCTTTATATCCATATCCGCCCTTTATATCCATATCCACGTCCGGATTACGCAACAAAATCTGTGAAGGTGTCTAAACATCCATTCTAATTCTCTCATCCAAGTCAAGTTTCTTAGACTTCAGCAAGGCTTCAGCATAACTGGCTATGCTATTGCAATTTTCTTCGCTGTTCAGAATTATATCGCAGAAGTTTTCGACAGTACAGACGCCGACTTTGGCCTCAAGATTCGTTCTTTCTAAACACCATCTCTCACAATGAAAGAAAGTGTGTTCTGCGTCATCGATGCAGTTTTGTCGTGTCATTTTCCCCATTTTAATAACATAACCGTGGTAAATAGTAATTAACTTCAAAAAATTTCTCTCAATCCAGTGGGTAATATCTGGGAGAAGTTTAGCTGTCCATCTACCACTTGTTTCAGTGTTCCATTTCTATTGCCTCGTCTACATTTACTGTCTCTCCGTTATGTCCTATAGAGATGGTATAATATTTGCTTGTTAAAAACCAACCTCTTTACCAATGGAGACGTCTAGAAAAATTACTCACCGTATTTTAACGATTTAAGTTTCGTAAGTATGCAAACTTATGTCATGGGAATTTAGGGCACACAAACATTCGTAATGATTGTAAATTAATCGTTTTATTTTCAAAATTAATAAAAAATTAAACCATTTATTTTTCAGCTCTTAAATATTAAACTTAAACTTAAAAATATTTTAATAATATAATTTGATTTTTTGTTCTTACATACGAACATACAAATACATACATACATAATTGGCCATTACAATATTTTTTTCATATTTTCGTTTTGATGTCTGAGCTGGGGTTTGAACCATGACCACACTACCTATGTTATTTACGCCAAAAAGTTATTCAAAATTAATCCTTTTAAAGGTATTTTTTTAAATTAGAAATAAATACGGGTAACTTCAAATTCATTAAACACATCTCACTGTGCAATATCACAACCATAATCTAGCTTTTAAGCAGCCTGGCCTTATATACTCATACAAAAGTATGAATAAATCTGCATTTACGACTGTAGACTTGGTAATTTAATATTGCTTAGTAAGTACAGTAGATCACAATGAAATTAGGCCACTTGTAAGTAAGACCTTAAATGAAAAAGAAGCTCAGAAATCGATATTAAATTCTGCGCTAATCGGTTAAATCGTTGTATTTAAACCATAAATAGATAAAAATATGTAACGTGAGTTTAACAGAAAAAAATTGTTTGCTATTTTGATAATAAGAAATGTAGGTCGCAATAAAAATGGTCCACTCTGAAACATTCTTCTTTGGTTTTAAATTATTTAAATAAATTAATACACTTCGTTTAATCAGTTATTTACTTTAACATTTCAATATTTGTCCTAACACTGCCCTTCAAATTAGAAAGTTAACCCTTGAACACAATAAGAATAGAAAAAGTCAAAGGGAAATTGCAAAAATCTTTAATAAAAAATGAATAACAGTAGAAAAAATCACCCATAGTTTAAAAAATGAACACCAAGTAAGAAGTTAACGTAAAGAAAGAAGGACCGATAACCAGACCAATATCAGTCCAGGATCAAGTGTCTCGAAATTGCGATATATGGCTTTTTGAAAGGAGGTCTTGTGAACATTTGGAGAAAACCCAAACACTGGTTTGTTCAGTTGTATCGTAAATTGCATATCGTAGAAGGAAATATGGACAAAATGTAGTGTTTAAGTTGAACGTAAATAGTTTGGGTGGTTATGTTTTACTTAATAGCCATTAAATAAAAAAAACATTCTTTACTTTTTTGATGTTTAATTATTCAGTAAGGTATGTTGAAGTCGCCGTAGCCTAGCAGGTAGCCTTTTGAATTATAAGGTAACTTTAGCTAAAGTGAACTTTAAAGCCACCTTTAACTTCTTTTCGTTATTAAAACCTAATGATAAGATAAAGTTAACTTTGGCAGTGCCGAAGCAATGTCGATAACACGGCTCAAATAATTAAACAAGTTTTCTTTAAACGCAGTGACAACGACGGGCTTCGTTTTTTGTTATATATGCTCATTTTGTTTATATTTGAAGTTGCCATTTTGAAAATAATATATAATGTGCCAAGTTCAAACATAACTTTAACTTTAAAAGTTACCGGTAGAATGATCCTCCATTTGATTTAACGCTCACTTTAGTTAACGGCAAGTTGTAATAATGGCCCTTAATCGTTTTATTTACAATTTTGTGTCTAGTAATCGTTTAAATAAATTAAACTAATTGACTAAGATTATAATCTTTAGAATTAACACTGGTACCTCAGTTTTTTTGTACACTTAGGTTTTTAATGGTAAGTGGACCAATTTCTCTGTGATTCACTGTAGCATTATTTCTTAGAGTTAAAGCGAGATTTTGATGTTATTTGCACAAAAAAAAACGACTGTTGCAGCACGTGTATGTAATATTTCTAAAAGGATTAAATTTTACCTTTACTTTGTAAAGATCCACATTTTGTATAAGATAGATTTAAAGCCATTACAATACAGTTATGGTAGTGCTATGGAAACCTTTCAGTGCAAAGCATATTATTGAATTGAATTTATTTTGCTATTGTTGATATTAAATTTCAAAAATTTTAAATACACACAGGAATACAATATGAACATTGAAGAAGGATTATCTAGATTTGCATGAATTAGAATGAAAGCAATACAAAGAAAATGAAAAATACAAAAGATATACGCACATACATATGTAGATTATAAAAAAAAATAGTATATACTTTTTTTACTTTTTTTTCCATTGCAAGGGACTAAGAATAATGCAATTCGATTGAATAAAGTTCATCTTTTCATATAACTTTACTTTATTTTAGTTGAAATACTAAATCCAATTTTAATTTGCTTAATTTATAGATATGGGACGACTATAGGCAAAAAAGAATAACAATATAATAATTAATAATAATACTTCCATCAACTAATGGGAAACAGGTTTTCTTACTAAATGGACACAATGGAAATCCATTATAAGAAACAACGGCTTATTGTACAAATTTTAATTATTAATTTTTATATTAATTTATTTAATTTTAATTATTTAATTTTTTCTGTACTCAATATGTTGGACTGTCGAAATAATTCAGAAGTTCAGCTCTAAACAAGTGTTGTTAATAACTTAAATTTGAATTGGTAGTTGCATTATCGAGTAAATTACATATTTCGAGGGGCAATGAATAGGTCCAATAGGTTTCTCAGCATTTCATATACTCCGCCAAATATGGTTGATATATGATTAGCCATATAAGCCACATATAGTCTAGTATGTAGTGTGTTGTCTTCTTAGACGTAAGCCCACAGTTCAAACCCCAGGTCAGCCATCAAAATGAAATATGAAAAAGCTTTTCTTCGGCGACTTCATCTCAGCAGATTTCTGGGGAAAAATCTAATAGTAAATAAAATTGTCATGAAAAATTTCTCAAAGAAAATCTGTCGTTCAGAGTCGACTTTAAACTGTAGGTCCCTTCCCTCAAGTATAAAATAACACACACAACGTAAGTGGTGTGAGAAGCTAGGTCGTAGTCCTGACTGAAGGGTTGTAATGACCATTTATGTTACGTATATATGATTAGCACATGAAAGCTCTTTGAATACAAATTCATAACATTGACATCTATCTTTACCATGATGTCTTTATCAGAAGTTTTATTGATGTTGTTAACAAAAATTTGTTTCGATTGGATCTAAGTCTATCCTTAACAGATCGCTCACTGTTCTTGGGAGTCGTGTAGCGATGTATATTATTGGTCATGCAACTTATATAAATTTAAGTATCAACAGCGTAAATTTCAATGCCGCAGAGCTCTATCTATCTATTGGGTAAATCATTAATGTACAGACAGAATAATTGGGGTCCTATAATAAAGGTCCTATAATGTGGCACACCCTTTTTCACACTATGGGCTGCAGAATAATTGCCATTCAATACAACTGTTTGCAGTCTTCCAGTCAGATACAGTATACAGGCTTCTGGCGAAGAATAAAAAAAAATAAATAAAATTGTATGGCCTATTGAGTCAAAAACTTTATTATAAGAACTAAAAAAGGTACCATATCCTTATCTAAATATGACCTTAAATTTTTAATTGCTTAGGTAACCGCTGTGACACAGCGACCTTACAATGATAGTTTGCCTATCGAATAGAATTCTTAATTATCGGGAATAATCCTCAAATTGCCTGTTCATAATTTTCTCCAAATCTCTACATTGAAAGAGTAGATTAGTATTAGGACTATAATCGTTATTTAATTTCGGTATGAGTATAACTCTCGATGGCTTTTATTATTCAGGAATAACAGCGTGTAAGGTTCGTCAATACTAATAGATTTTTAAAACCTTACATAATCTCATGTAGGTTCACAAAATTCTCATTGGTGCTGAACACAATGCAATGCGTAAATTGTAAGTGCGTTGAGAGATATTGATATTCAAAAATTTTATGATTATAAAGTTATGAATTTTAATAACTAGCCACCTACATAAAAATTGAGACTTTTTAGAGAAGGAAGTGCATTTTGGGCTAGCGGTATCATTGATTCATATTTCTTTGAGAAAGACATTGAAGGATCGTCACAGTCAACGGCGAGCACTGTAGATCGATAATTACCAACGTCCTTTGGACCGAATTGTTTAGATAACAAGTCGTTTGTTTTTAACTGGACTGCGCTAAGTGGCACACAGTTCATATGAGATTGTATATTCTGCTTCAGCGATGTATGGGCATAGTTAGCTCGCGTTGGAGAAACCATGTAGTCGCCGTAGTCTAGTAGGTAGTGTGTCGGCTTATTATACGTGAGGCCAACAACTTGTTGCATGTCCAACAAAACGAAATATGAAAATATATTTCTCGGCGACTGCTTCTCAGCAGATTTTTGCCAAAAGATCTGATAGTAAATAAAATTGCCATGAAAGTATCTCCAGAAAATATGTCGTTCAGAGTCGACTTTAAAGTGTAGGTCCCGCCACTCATGTATAAAATTAACATTATAACGTGAGTTTGTAATCTTAACTGAAGGGTTGTAATGACCAATTGGGTATGTCTATACATTTGTATGTAGAATTAAATAATTCTTATATAGTTTTCTTAAATCGTAGGTGAATGCGAATAAGTCACAAACAACAGCTGTCCTCAAAACCAATCTATAAACAATGCTATCGATCGAATTTAGCTCAGCTAAATTATACTCCGCGGCTTATATTTGAACGTAATGGCAATAATATGTCTTACAAACGAATAATATACCTATGAGAACTTGTTTTTTTTAATTTAAAGATATGAAGCGCTAATGTGTTATCGAGATAATTTTCAACTGTTTGTCTTACTTTGTGAGTTAGTATTCAGAACAATAGATTCCTTTCTTTCTTATATTAGGAAAATATTGCCTGAAAATAACTTAAAACGGCGTTCAGATATGCACCTTTATTGCGTAAATCGCAATAAACGCCATTATTGAACTCAATATTTATCGAACGAGAAATAAAATGTTCACCGAACTCGCCTCTCAATAAGTCCATTGTTAAGCGTGCTGTGTGGCATGTGGCACCGTCTAGTTGAAACCACATGTCCTGCAAGTCAAGCTCCTGCATTTAAGCAAAAAAAGTTGGATATCATTTCACGGTAGCGCTCAGCATTCACAGTGACGTTACGATACGCAGCATCTTTGAAGAAGTACGGTCCAATGATGCCACCAGCCCATAAACCGCACCAAACTGTGACTTTTTATGAATGCATTGGTAGCTTTTGCAATGCTTCTGGCTGATCTTCACTCCAAAATCGATAACTCCGCTTATTTACGTATGCATTGAGCCAATAATGAGCTTCGTCGCTGAACACAATTTTTCGATAAAGAAGTGGATCTTCAGCCAACTTTCCAAGAGCCCATTCACAAAAAATTCTGAGTTGCGGTAGGTCGTTCGGCTTCAATTCTTGCACCAGCTTCTTGCGCCAGTGTTGCCAAAAAGATATTAGCTAAAAAATCACCCGTTATTATAATATTGAGTTAAAATGCAGCACTGTCATAAGTATGTTCGGTGCGTATATTACGATTATGATCAACACTTTCTGTTGATATTCAACCAGCGACAAACAAAAAAATAAAAAATAAAAACAAACAACCAGCTGTTTTGTTTACCAGCTGTCAAATGGATATTGAATAAGCAGCTGAACTCCGTATATTGTTATGCCTGAATAATTAAAATACTGTACTCAATTAACCGAATATTGACTCAATTAAAGTGCATACCTGAAGATAGTATAATGTTAAGAAAATATTGCCTGAAGATAACTTAATCTTTTTGGATAAATTTTTGTGTTATGAATTTACACGAATCTGAAAGGAACAAACAGCATGAAAAATCAGATTTCTTTGATTTACAGTTTAAAACACATTTTAATATGTTCCTGAATTTCAAATACACAAAATTAAATTCTTAAACGTTTATGACATTATTTTTTACATTTTGTAATTGAGGAAACATTTCGTTCTTACAAATTGTGTAACAAATGCTCAATGACCACAAAAGTCATTTTAGTTAATTCCCCAGTAATCCAAATAAAATAATTTTTGTTATATGTATAGCAACAACGTGCTGTTACATCAAATATTTGGCTTCTTATCTTACCAATAGTAGCAGCTGGGAATATGAAACAAATGGTTGTAGCAGCATATTAAGTAGCATTACAGGAGTGAAATAACTTGTTGCATCACAAAATTACTAAAACCTTTAAAAATGAAATAAAAAAATGTGTGGCAATATAAAATGATATCACAAAAAAATGTAAATGACGCATCTGATAATACGGTTGTGTACACATTATAAGACTTTAAGTTTAGAAAATTTTAAATTTGTGAAAATGAAAGATATTAAGAAAAGTATCTTAAATTAAATTTTAGGCTAACTGACATTTGTTAAGTAAATCGAATTACAATTCTCAAGGACCACACTTATAAGCTATAAGTAGATGAGTTGTATGCAGGAAAACATCACTCTTTGGGCCATTATTACAACTTCCCATTAAAGTTGGGTTTAATTAAAGGTAACTTCAGCTAAAGTGAACATTAAAGCCGCCTTTAACTTCTTTTAGTTATTACAACCTAATGATAAAATAAAGTTAACTGTTTTCAAAAATATGGCAGTGCCGGAGCAATATCGAATACATTTGCCAAATTAAACAATTTTTTAAATGCAGTGGCAACGACAGGCTTAGTTTTTTGTTGTATATGCTCATTTTGTTCATATTTGAAGTTGCCGTATTGAAAATAATATATAATATGGCAAGTTCAAACATAAACTTAACTCTAAAAGTTACAAGTAGGATGATCTTCCCTTTACCTTATCGTCCACTTATAATAATGAAAAACAATTAGTTGCCTTCTAAAATCCTCCCTTTAGTTAACGGCAAGTTGTAATAATGGACCCTAAGTCATCCCTTTGGCCTATTGTGCTTTTGCCAAAGAGAGACACATGCATAATTGGTCATTACAACCCATCAGTTAGAGTTACGACCTAACC
Organism: Sarcophaga carnaria; assembly: GCA_958299815.1. NCBI lineage: Eukaryota > Metazoa > Arthropoda > Insecta > Diptera > Sarcophagidae > Sarcophaga > Sarcophaga carnaria. The sequence goes on from OY283151.1 coordinate 76,187,650, forward strand.
TCCATTTATGTTGCGTGCTTTAATTTTATTTATGAGTGGCGTGACCAATAGCTGACTCCAAACGACACATTTTTAGCAAATGTTCACGCCAATTTTATTTACTCTCAGAATTTTTGCCAGTAGACTTTTTATATTTCGTTTTGTTCGAGATGTCTGACCTGGTGTTTGAACCGTGAAGGTAAGGTTACCTTCAATGCGCCAACACACTGCCTGCCAGAATACGATGATTTCCAAAGAGAGACACATACATAATTAGCCATTACAACTCTTCAGTCAGGATTACAGCTTAGCTTCTCACTCCACACATGTTGTGTATGTTAATTTTATATATGCATGGCGGGACCTACAGTTTAAAGTCGACTCCGAACGACAGATTTTTGAGAAACTTTTCATGGCAATTTTATTTATTCTCAGGGTTTTTGCCAGAAATCTGCTGAGAGGAAGTCGCCGAAGAAATATTTTACATATTTCGTTTTGATGTCTGACTATGGCTCCAAAGAGAGAAAAAGTTCACAGAGAATCCATATCGTGTATCACCAATTTTTTCCAATCCACTAATATAAGACGAATATGTCCCCCAGACTACCATTCATAAAATGTTTGAATGTCATGCATCCATGAGCCATGATATACAACAAAAGTTGCTTATTTCACTTGAACCTTTTTCATTAGGTATTACTATCAACAGTTTTCTTGAAAGGTTATTTCCGTTACTGCGGGTTTCTTATCCATTTATAGTCAGTTTCGGATAATCAAAACGTCGCCTTAAATCGTTATAAATATAGTTGATGCCTTGGATTCAGCAAGGTCGATCTTTTTGATTTATGCCACCTTATGAATGGTTTCCAATTTTTATTTACTAGTGATGCTAAGAGTTGGTTGAAAATTTGTGCTATGCTTGCTGCGTAAAGAGCAACTAGTGCCCTGTATTAAACTCGTATTCAGTAGAGATCATCGTATATAACTAGAAAATCACGTAATATTGTTCATAACAAAATGTCTGATGTTACATAATATTGTGTCATCCCGGTCGGTGGCATACAATGATTCTGTACTTTAGAGACATTACACATTATCTTTATATTTAATATGCATACCCTACCTAACCTGGTATTCTAGGGGGTAATGTGATAAACTATTAACGCGAAGGTGGTGGGTTCGATTCCCTCCAGAGACTCTGGTTTATTACATCAAATTTACTATGTTACTCAGCTCGTAATATTTATAGTATAATTTGTAATTGTATTCTAATAAATAAATAAATACTTCCGAAATAACTTACGCTATCAATATTCCTATGGTATATCCGTACCATTTTCAAATTTTAGTAATTTCTCGCTTTCATCAGAAAATCTGTTTTTCGCTATGTTCGCTTTTGCCAATCACTGTCATTTGTTGCAGCTCACTAAGTTTATTTTTCATAAGTTTGGTTTCTTTATGTACCAAGTTGGATTAGGTAGCGATGTGGTATGACCTAATCAAACACGGTATGCTGGTGGTCGCTTAATTATTATCATCCAAAACTTAAACAAAAAAATGTACACAGGTTTTTGAAAGTTAACTAAACGTTACATGGATTTAGTAGCGCAATCTGTGTGTTGGTTGAAGTGATGAAGTCTAGTAGGTAGTGTGTTGGCTTATTAGACGTAAGGCCTCGGTTCAAATCCCAGGTCAGACATCAAAACGAAATATGAAAAATATTTTTACGGCGACTTCCTCTAAGCAGATTTCTGGCAAAAACTCTGAGAGTAAATATAATTGAATTGACTGAAGGGATGTAATAGCGCATTATGCATGTATATGTAATGATAATTACCCGTGCATGTTACTGTTTATGTGTAGATGTGCTTTGCCTACCAAAGTCCTTAAAGTCCCGATAAAACTGCAAGACAGTATTTATGGGTTTACTTTGAAGAACGTTTGCATAGAGTCTAAATCTCAAACAAAAGTCATCTGAAGAACTTGCTGTGGGTGACTGACAACTTAAATCGAAGTTAGAAGGAACAAAAAACTTGACGACCTAAAGAGAAGAATTAGTGTATATGCATACATGCATGTGATCTAGATTCATGACCTTGTTGATCTTGATTGATCTTATTATACATACAAACTCAGATGTAAAAGGATACGAATTCGCGATGTTGGTGTTAATATTAGTGGGGTGTTATACGGTGTTCAGATATTCAACTTTATTGCGTAAATCGCAATAAACGCCATTATTGAGCTTAATTTTTCATATAAAATTTCAATTATTTATTGCGCAATAAATACGCAAATTGTTATAATATTGAGTAAAACTTAAAATGCAACACTGTCATAGGTGTATTTAGGGAGTATATTACAATTAACCGAACACTGCTTGTTGATATTTGATAACTCAAATGTCAACAACGACAAACTAAAAAAAAACAAATAACAATAAAACAAAATAAAAACAATATTGTTGAAACAACCAGCTATTTTGTTTCCCAGCTGTGAAATGAATATTGAATAAGCAGCTGAACTGCGTATATTATTATGCCAGAACACTTAAAATATTGTACTCAATAAACCGAATATTGACTCAATAAATGTGCATATCTGAACATAGTATAACGAGCAGTTTTGATGGGAGTATATTCCAGAGCACCATTGTTGTCATTATCATTTTGTTTGAAGTTAGAGCTATAAATGTTTTTAATATTTTTTTATTTTTTTCTCAATTACAACTTTTAACGAGATATAAGAGGGTTTGTTTAATAAAATAAAATTAATTTGTTAAAATTTGAAATTTATTTGCTCACAAATTTGCAGACAATATTTTAATTAAAATGTCTTATCTAATGCCATATTCACACATACACACAGCATCATGGAGATAAGTTATTACTTGTAATTATTATTATAACAGAATGTGTTGAACAAACAATTGTTGATAAATATGATAAAAACTTCCATTACATTTCAAAATGTATGGAGTGCGTTAAAAGTTGTTGAATTAATCTTTAAATAATTTGTTTTTGTAGTGATAAATCGCCCACTATATGTATATTTTAATGAATTTAAATTAAGTAATTAATTTTAAAATACAACAAATAAAAATAATTATATTTTATAAGTACATACTCGTATGAATTAAGTTTAATTGAATTCCGAACATGTGCTAAAATAATAAGAAATTGAATAATTATTAAAAAAAATAATAACAAAAACAAATTTATAATGAAAATTAACGAGCAGAAATAACACTTTAATTAAAAGGAAGTGTCTGTTCGAATATCTACTAATGAGCTCAATATTTGTTTTTGTAAACTTTGTTTTACAATAATAAACCAATTAGTTTAACAAAAATAAATTTTGTCAGACTTTTTAGTATAAAATGAATAATAATTTAATAATTTAAATATTCTGCATGAACAATTCTATAAAAATTTTGATATAATAGATAGGGAAGTCGCCGTAGTCAAGTAGGTAGTGTGTTGGCTTATTAAACTTGAGGTCACGCTTCAAAATACGAAAAAAATATTTCTCCGTCGACTTCCTCTCAGCAAATTTATGTTAAAAACTCTAATAGTAAATAAAATTGCCATGGAGAGATTGTCAAACAAAATCTGTCGTTCGGAATCGACTTTGAACTGTAGGTCCCGCCACTCATGTATGAAATTAACACACACAACATCAGTGGTGTGAGAAGCCTAGTCATAATCCTGAGTAAAGGGTTGTAATGACCAATTATGTATTTTATACATACATATATGTAACAGATAGGGATGAGTAAAGTGTTCAGTCGACTAAAAGGGTTAAAACCTTAAATATTACCGAAATTTGTACGAAATAAAAACTTCTCCTTATAACAGAAGAGAATTTTATTTCGGAAAATTCATCAAACCCTAATTTAAATCTATAATTTATACAAATGTACATACATTTATATGTATATACGAGTAGATATAATTCATATGTATTTTTATTTATAATTCTCGTTGATAATTTTTATTTATTTTCATTTTATAAGTTTTGTAACATATTCAGATGTTTGAATAAAATTGTCCAAATCAAATAATGGTCAACAGTTGCGTAGCTGCGTATATATGTGAAAAAAAAATAAAAATAAAATAATGGTGCTCGTTTATTCCATTAGATATAAAAGATTGCAATAACTTAAAATATTGTGAGCATATGGCCTACCATATAGGGTGGTAAGATAGACCAAATAATTCCGTCTTTACTCACATAGTTTGTTGCACTTTCATAGTGCATTTTCCCGAGTTCTTCATTATCTGCAGTTTATTTTGCTAGGTTATATTTAAATAACTATATTTCTTCGACGTCAGATTAATATGGAGTTGCGTCTGCTTTGTTTTCCTCTGGAATAACTTGATATAAAAATTAGAAATTTCTCCATTATCACTATTATATTTTATCACTATTATATTTAGTAAGTAAGTATCATTCTTATTTACCGTATAACATCATTTTTTTTTTCGTTAAATTGTTATTTTTTTAATTGCTTGGCAAAACGACGTACAAACATTATAGAAATGAAAACAAAATAGAAATATACTAAGAAACGTGTAAATTCCCATATAAAATGTGTTTTGTTTTCTGTTTCTGTTGACTCAAGTATTATTTTTCCGCTGTTGATATAAAGGTTAAGATACTGGCAAAGCAGCTGTTTCTTATTTTTTTCCTAATTGTCTCCCATGACTTTCTATTTCGTAATTTTGTTTGTATTTTTTTAGCGCAATAAATTAAATATATAAAGAGATATAAATGAAATAATGTTTATTATCATTACCATCACAAAAAATATGTAAATTTCCCTGGAATGACAATTTTACATTCGCCTCTAAATCCGTCATGCAGATTCTGTTGTTAGGAAACGGCAAATGAAAATGTAAAATTTATTAAGAAAATAACATAAAATAACTGAGCTTCTGTGGTTTATTACCTGTATAACCTTGTTCAATCCCTTAAAAAACAGCTTCTCAGACAAGAATAAGCTAGTATTATAAATTTAATAAAAAGCCAAAGGTACCATACCAACGTTATGCTCCTTTATTAAGGTTGTTGAGGTTAAAATATAGGCTTTAATTAAATCTACAGACAATTTTAATCATTCTGTTATAATTTTCGATTTTTTTACAACTTACTTTGATTTAATTACAGGATTTAGAAAACTATGACCGTTGACCTTTAACGTTCCGTATAAATTTCAGAGTTTTTTTTTAATATTAAAACTAATACCAAAGTTGTAGCTGCATGAGTGGAATGAATTCTGTGCGGTGACTTTAGAATGCAGTTTAGTGATTGCTAGATTTTTTTATCAAAAATACACATATAACAGGAGATCAATTTTCATAAAATACTTTAAAAATTCCGAAAAACATAACATAATAGTGGTACAAATAGCGATCAAAAAAGGAAATATCTATATTGCATACATTATTTTCATTATGCTATAAACACATTACGCGCAGCACTTGTGGCCCTGCAATCTGTCAAAAATAGAACACATGGCTGTAATTTTTTTTTTGGGTGTTTTTTCTTTATTTACTTCATGTTTTATACAATTTGTATTAGGTTTACAATTTAAAATTATAACAATAAATATCGAAATAATAACAAAATTAAAATAAAATTAAAAAAAACTAAAATTATTAATTCATTACTATTTATTTATTACTAGTTCCGCGAAGCAATATAGCTTGTCTGCAGAAGTATTAAATAAATAGGTGTTGCCATTAAAAGTAATATTTATAAATAGAATAAAAAGTAAATAATAAAATACTAACTAAATGGAAAAAAAGTGAAAATTATACAAAATAAAATGAAATGAAATGAAATGAAATAACATAAGTTAACCTTGCGAGGTTACGAAAAAGTTTTTCCACTTTTTTTTCTTTTTTGTTTGTACTGAATATTTAAAAGTTCTGTTGGTAACATATTGAAAATTATTGGCAGAGTTACTTCTAATGTGTTTTTGCCGTAATTATTATGGAAGCTACCAGTTGTAAATCTACCTCTCGCTCTTCGCCTCGTGTTGTGCTGATGATCAATCTTTTTGAGAAACCTTGAATCATTATAGAATTCAGTTGCTAATGTTGTATAAAAAAGATTTAATATTTAATATTCGCTGTTCCTTTGCTAGGCTACTATTTTGAACTGTATTGTTGACTATTCTGTTGTTGTTATTGAGGTATCTGGATCCATTGGCGATATTATTATTGTTGTTGTAGTTGTGGGTACTAATATTGTTGCTATTGGTACTGTTATGACTGGCATTGTTGTAGATTCTGTTGCTGTTGTTTGTGTAGATGTTGTGCAAGAAGTTGTTGGTATCGATAATGTTGATCCTATGGTTGTTACGGTGTATGTTGTAGGTATTGATAATGTTATTTGTATGGTTATTAAAATTGTTGTTGCTGTTGTTGATGATGCTGCTGTTGTTGTCAATGAAGCTGTTGTTGTGAACTATGTTGTTGCTGACCATGCTATTATTATTGATGATGTTACTCGCAGTGTAATTATTATTGTTTATGTTGAAGCGTTGATTTTTTTTTAGAATTTTTAATAGGCGATCCTGAGATTTTTGTATTAATCTACAGTGGGTAGCACTTCCCCATGCTGCAATCCCATGCCTAATGTGCGATCTGCATTTGCGAAATACGCCTGCCTTAATATATCATAGATCGCACAATTGCTTAGATGATATAGCATGTAGGCGGCTTTCCTCAGCTGCTTTTGGAGATAATCGACATGCATATTCCATTTAAATTTATTATCAACGTAGACTCCCAGATATTTGTAAGATGTCACAAGTTATATTAGCGTGACGCATGTATCATTGTTGCTGTTGCTATTATGCAGACAATTTGTGGCATGAAACTTAATTACAGTGTTAGAGTCAGTAAAATTTGGTGGTTTTATATGCATAAGTTTTGTTTTTGGGCGTTTATGATACAGATTATCTCTGTAGCATCTTGAATAGATTCACTCGATACCACAATTACTGTATCATCAGCGTATGCAAAAGTTTGGCTATTATGCAAAGCGTTGAGCATGTCATTAGCATACACTATATATAGAGAATTGGACCGAGTTTGGATCCTTGTGGCATTCCACAATCTATGCGTACTTCTTCGCTTAGTTCATTATTTATTTTTACTCGACATGACCTACATTCCAGATAGTTTTTAAACCACAGTAAAGTATTACCTCTAATACCGTTTCTTTCTAGAATTTGAAGGAGTTTGGTATGTGACAGAGTGTCAAAGGCTTTACTGAAATCAATGAACAATCCAAGGCAATGTTTTTCATTACTTAAACAGTTATTTATATAATTAGCAAAATTTCCTAATAGATGGTTAATATTTTTTCCCTTTTGGAAGCCAAATTGATTACTATTCATTATATTGAATTTTTTATGAAATTATTTAGTCTTCTAACCACTACTTCCTCCAGAATCTTCTCTAACACAGGTAAAATTGGAAAATATTACTTTAAGGGCGGCGTGTCACGAAGCGTAGGTGTTGTACTTGCATCCTTAAACTAAATTCCAGTTTTGCTCGCGACAATGAGATAATTAGTAATGGCAATAGAGGTTTTAAAAATGCAATACCTGCAATATAACTATTAAAACGCGCAAATATATTTTGATATAGGATTAGTGAATTGCTCCTTTTTTCGTTTTACTTATGCTTTGCCGCTGCTAACTTTAAAATAATTAAAGTGGATGCTACTTGCCGTATATTGTAGAAACTTGATAAGCATTAGGTGTCGCTTCACTTTCACTGTAAAATTAAGAAAACATCTTTTAGAGTAAAAGGAAAATTCGAGAGATATTGCAACAACAAGCAATGTGAACAAAATACGCAAACAAAAATGAAGTCGCGATAGAGTTCTCGAGAAGGCGAAACCCCGAATGTTCGACTTCAAGAACCTTCATCAGACTGATTAAGTGGGCATATAAAAAGGCAAGAAAATGCAGGCAACGGGTAGTAAGAATTCAGTCAGTCTTGAGTAAAGACGCGTTGCGAGTGAAGAGAACAGTCGTGGTTTGAAGATCGCAGTTAAAAATATCGGCGTTGTAAGCAAAGAAGAATAGCGAACAAGCAATTAATGTTGTATTCGTCAAGTTGTAAACGGTGGCACACAAAAGTAGTGCGTAGAATAATGAGTTTAATTGAAACTAAACACCAATTTATTTTTATTTTCTTTGCAATCAACGAAATCATATTCTAAACGTTTTTAAAAAGGTAAAAACGTAACAATATACATAAGTTACTAGTTATTTAAATTATTACACTACAATTACTACATTATTTTGAAAATTCTACGATATGTAAAACCTAAATTGTCTTTTGAAACTATAAAAAAATTGTAACCACTTTATTATTATCTATTTTTTTTTTTTTGAATCAAATCATCATATTGAAGAAAAATATCTGTTTTTCTACAAACGTATCAGTACACTTGAGAAAATGCATTTTCCTCATCAGTAGGTCATAACTGACCTATACATACATAATTGGTTATTACAGCCCTTCAGTCAGGATTATGACCTAGCTTTTCACACCACTGACGTTGTGTGTGTTAATTTTATAATTGAGTGGCAGGACCTACAGTTTAAAGTCTACTCCAGATTTTTGTGAAACTTTTTAATGGCAATTTTATTTACTCTTGGAGTTTTATCAGAAATAAGCTGAGAGGAAGTTGTTAACAAAATATTTTTTTTCATATTTCGTTTTGTTGGAGATATCTGACCTATGATTTAAACCGTGGCCTCACATCTAATAAGCCAACACACTAGCTAATAGACAACTAACCTATAACAGAGAAGATTTTAAATGCGTAAAAAACTACATCACATTTAAAATGCCAATGATTTGCATGCAAGTTTTATAAAACCATAATGCGTTTTAGAAAAAAATAATTTGTCCAGAGCCATATGACGTACACGAATTTTATTCGTTTTTCTAAAAAGAATTCCGACTGGGGACTACTGGTGTGAAGATCCCCATGGGACCCCTGATTTTCATACAGATAGCTAAAACGTGCCGTGCCGCACGCCGTGTTTTCCAAGCAGAGGTCATGACAAGTATAAGAACGACTTGTTAGGTGGCGGGATTTTTTTTTTTAAAATCTCTTAGTTTAATAGGACAGTCAGACTACTACTATTAAGTCCCTCATGATAATAGTTTCAACATCCGTCCTTGTCTATGAATGCAAAGGATTTCACAAGGATCGGATCCTTCTAATTCTTATATGGATTCCGCGACAATTGCATTACTGATGAACTGCCCAGAGCCGGTACGAAACTTGTCATCTTCGACATATTACAGGGTATAAGTATTTCGATTGCTTCAGTTAATTTGAATGTTATCCACACTTATTATAGGAAAACTCAATCTTATTAGTATCAAGAGAGTATATGCAATATTACTTGACTCTGCTGAATACCTATGGATATTAAAAGAACTGAATCACTTCTTTCCTTAAATCGCACGATCATCCATTGCACAATAGCGGTTCTTATTCGCTACAGTACTTTTAGTATGCATGCTGAAGGATTCGGATTTTTGGCATTTGATTTCTGCAGGAGCTGTAAATCTGAGACGAAAAAAGTGACTTTCTTTCACCTCATGTCAGTGCTCTATTCTTGCCATCAAAAGGAAAAGATTTTTGACTTTTTACTTTCTTTTATCTTCTAATATAATATTTATGTTATAGATACATACTATACACACATACATAATTGGTTATTACAACCCCTCTGATAGGACTACGACTTAGCTTTTCACGCCACTTATGGAGTGTGCGTTAATTTTACACATGAGTGACGGGACCTACAAGTTAAAGTTGAATCTGTATGACAGATTTTTGAGAAGCTTTTTGAAGGCAATTTTATTTACTACCAGAGTTTTTGCCGGAAATCTGCTGAGATGCATTCTCCAAAGAAATATTTCTCCATATTTCGTTTTTCTGGAGATGTGTTACGTGTGGTTTGAACCTACTAGACTGCGGCGACTATTGCTGTTATAGAAAGATTTATTTTGGACTAGGATTGGTTTTCTGTAGGGAATGTCCTCTAGGGGATGTTTAATTTCCGAATTGAATTGACGTAAATGCTGGCCTAAGTGAGACCCCTTTCGTTCGACAGAGCCCGCCACCATATATAATCTACTTTAGCGCACTGTTATGTGATATTCTTTGGTGACGCAGTCCTATTCTATCAATTTCATCTGATGAAAATGAACACACGAAGATTCTACTTCAAGAACGTTTATCAGACTGATTACGTGAGCATATAAAAAGGCAAGACAAAACAGGTAACCGGTAGTAAGAATTCAGTCAGTCTTGTGTGAAGACGGGTTGCGTGTAAAGAAAACAGTCGTGGTTTGAAGATCGTCGTTGTAAAGATCTACCGAACATTTGTTACTGTATAGGCGAACAGAAGTGTGAATAAGAATAACGAATAAAGTAAGTTATTGTTGGATTCATCAAGTTGTAAACGGTGGCACATAAAAGTAGTGCGAACAATAAAGAGTTTAATCGAAACTAAACACATTTGTTTTTATTTTGTTTGTAATCAACGAACTCTATTTTAAATGTTTTTAAAAAGGTAAAAACGTAACAATATTACATTCTGCTAACAATATATTATTTTTATGTGAAGTCCCCATTCCTCCCGCAATATTTTTTAAAATAACAACATGTCGACGTAAGTGGTAATGAAGGCCCATAATCTATTTCGACTTAGGCTGTTATTGCTGGAGAACACAGGGTTAATTTTTTGTTTCTTAAAGAGATTGACACTTCGTTTGATTAAATCGGATAAAAATTACCTTAGTTATTATTTAAACAGTCTACTTATATTTTTCATATCTATATCTTTTCAAATGAACTTTTAGTTAAATAATTTCCAGAATTTTTGATGGATCTTGATTGGCTACCGGAATATGTGTCAATTTCATTTTTGAGCGACCACCAGAAGTTGGCCTATGTATGCAGAAGGAGAAATAATAATATTTGCAAAAAACACAAATATTAGCCAACTTCTGATAGTCGTGCAAACGTGAAATTGGCAGATTTTGCGATACACAATCAGGATCCATCGAAACTTTTGAAAATTTTTGAACTGAAAGTTCATTTGATAATATGACATATATAAAAAATATGACTCGACTGTTAGACTATTTAAATAAAAACTACAGTAATTTTTGTCCGATTTGATCAAACAAAGTGTCAATCTCTTCATTGGATAATGCACTTTCAGAATGTCATCACATATTTTATATATTTTAATTAACTTTTGCAATTAATAATAGCTAAACTTGAAAAAATGAGAAAAAAAAATCATATTTTCCAAGTTTAACTGATCAAAACTCATAACATGTAAGTTTGAACCATATTTTTATGTATACCATTTTAAAGGCTAAACTGTCCCCTTTTCAAAAAATTTTGGATATTGCAAATAGGTTAAAAAATATTTGGGTAATCAATAATTTTGTTTGAAAAGATCAAAAATACCGTTTTTGCAAATAAAGCAAGTTTGGAGGGTTCGAGAAATATGTACAAAAAAAATATATTTGAGTTCTACTCAACAAAACTGACAACCTACACTATGTCATTAGCTGGGTGTATTTTGACGGTCGCACCTTGTAATTTATATACAATAGTTTATTTGAGGTCCTAACAAAATGAGGTCCTTAGAACCACGTGGCAGGTTTTAAGAAAATCAAATCCAATCGAAATATTTAAATAATAGAAGTGACCTTATGAATATGAGACCCATTATATTAGAGTGGTAATTGATTTTCAATTGTTCTGATTTCATTAAAGGTATTTCAATAAAAGATTATTTTTTATTCAGAAATTTATATAAAATTTATTAATTAATCAAATATCCTATGGAAATTGGATAGTATTGTATTAGAGGTTTTTCCTGGAATGTATTCAATAATTATTTCTTTCTTTTTGGTTTCCATTAAGGAATATAGACTGTATTCCTACTTTATTTACTTCTTAATTTATTTATCTTCGTATCTTTAAGGAAATGGTGAACAGCTCATATTGTCTGCACCGGGTATGCCATAACATGTGCACTCAAACACTGTTCATTGCTTCTTATATCAATTGGCAGAGTATGCATTACACCTGCTACATTGAAATGAGAAATATCGATTTCAATATTGTCAAGGTTATTCGTGGCATAAATTGCTCTATTTACACGTTATATACACACGTATAATTTGTGTATTAAATGTGTTAAAAAAATCTCATTAAAATAATGTTCTTTCACACCTTAGACAGCATCTGCTTACAAATTAAAGCACAAAACATGAAAAAGAGCTGCACAGGATTGTAAGTGATATCAATTACTCTGAAATTTAATCTTGTAAATGGTCAGCAAATAATATTGGAAAATAATAATTGGCTTGCAGTTTGAGCTTTTGTTTTTCTTTTTTTTAGTATAAAAAACTACTGAATTTAAAACTTAAGTTCATTGATACTATCACTATGCCACTAGTATAAATCCAATAAATTGTGTTAAATTGATAAAAAAAATATACAGGTTCGGCAGTGGTGAAATTGTAAAGTTAGTAAAATTCAATACAGAAATGTAAAATTTGAGTTACTGTCGAGATGAAAAATATTTTTGTAATGATTGTAATGTGAAACTTATTTTTGAAATACTTTTGCATTGGAGATAGAAATAAGTTATATTTGTATTAAGTTATAAAAAAAATTATAAGAAATTAATATGCTTACACTACATATGTGTATGAATACAAGTTTTACAAAATTAAGACCATCACACTTTTTGCGCCCAACATCTTTAAACTTTACGAAATTAATAAATAAAGGAAATACTTTATAGATGAATTATATGTATTCAAACTCTTTAACATACATACCAAGAGTACCGGTGTGGAATGAGGGTTAAGATAGAAATGTCTCATTTATTGTAAACGAGCCATATTTTTTTCTTTAGTTGGTGATGACATCTGTTTAACATACTTAGGGCCGTTATTACAACTTGCCGTTAACTAAAGGGAGGATTTTAACGGACAGATAAATTGTTTTTCATTATTATAAGTGGACAATAAGATAGAAGTAAGCGTTAAGCTAAATGGAGGATCATCCTACCGGCAACTTTTAAAGTTAAGTTTATATTTGAACTTGCCATATTATATATTATTTTTAATATAGCAACTTCAAATATAAACATCAAAAATAACCGTTAATATATTAATAGTTTTTCAAATTAAAATGGATGTTGTGGTATTCATTACATTCGTTTTAAAACAAAAAACACAAAAATAAAACCTAAAACCTCAACACACAAATTTTATAAACATTGTGAAAAAACATAACAAATAATAAATCACGTAGTTGCCACTGCGTTTTTAAAGCACTTGTTTAATTGAGCAGTGTTATCGACATTGCTCCAGCACTATTTTGAAAAACTTAACTCTATTTTATCTGTAAGTTGTAATAACGAAAATAAGTTGAAGGTGACTTTAAAGTTCACTTTAGCTAAAGTAACCTTTAACTAAACCCAAGTTTAGCATCAAGTTGTAATAAAGGCCCTTAGTGTACACGAAATCAGTAGACAAACAATATTTTATTTTTTCATCACATTAAAGATGCTGAATTTTGTACCAAAAAATGATTATTTGCGGAATCATTTATTTTTAATATTCAGTTGCAGACGAGTGGTGGAGAGCAGCGTAGAATGTTTGTCGAGATATAGGGATTTCAATGAAATGAAGAATGTTTCAAAGCTATGGAAAAGATCCAAAAGTGTGATATATGGGTGCCACATGAATTAAATAACAAACAAATTGAAATTAAATAACAAACCACTTCAACCACTTTGCTTCAAAGATACGATAGAAAATCAGTGTTGCACAGAATGGTTACTGGCGATAAAATATGGATTTATTTTCAGAATTCTAAACTGAAAAAATCATGCGTTATCAAATGGGACAACCATCAATTACGGCTGTAAGCCAGATCGATTCGGCAGGAAGACAATGCTGTGTTTGTAGGGGGACGAGTTCCTAAAATCTGGTGAAATAGTTAATACCGATCACCACCGACAACAAATGATTAAATTGAACCATGCATTGACTGAAAAACACCAAGAATCGGTTACAAGACACGACAATGTTTTTTTGCAACATGACAATGTAGCTGCAAACAAAGCAACACCGATTCAGAACACAATTAAAGCATTATGCTGGGAGCTGCTAGCCTATCCGTCATATTCACCGACCTTGGCTCCTTCCGGGAACACGTATTGGCTGATTAGCAATTCGATTCCTGGAAAGAAATCGAAAATTGGGTATGTTCCAAAAGACTAACAGGTTAATTGACGTGGAATCCAGAAACTGCCTGAAAGATGAAATGAATTTTTAGCCAGCAATGGCTAATTAAACGTTTATTACTATTACAGTGTTTTATTTCAATAAAAAATTTAAACAAAAAATAGTTCTTCAGCGGCTTCCTCTCAGTAGATTTCTGGCAAAAATTATGAGAATAAATAAAATTGCCATTAAAAGTTACTCTAGAATCTGTCGTTCAGAGTCAACTTTAAACTGTAGGTCCTGCCACTCACGTATACAATTAACACACACAACATAAGTGGTGTGAGAAACTAGGTCGTAATCCTGACTAAAGGATTGTAATGGCCAATTATGTATATTATATATGATTCAATAAAAACTATTAACTGATAGTGATGACAATGGCATTAGAAACGTCTGGAAAGTTTTCATACCTCTATTTATTTTTATTTCTTTAAGCTTGGGTAGTCAGCAAACATAATTGCCGAATTTGATGTGAGGAGCAGCCATATTCAGTATTGTATTTTTGCTGTTAGAGTGCCACGTTATATGTGATTCGTCAAGATGGTGTCTTACGACTCATGATACCACCAATCCTTCTAAAGGAGAGTTTTGTGAGCAATTAATCTCATGTTTGGTCTTTAGAATCATATGACCTCGTATATAGGGACATTATAGTCAGAATTTTTGCCGGAAGATAATATTGCAGTTGCCATCACCAAATGGCAGGGCGATATACTGGGAAAAGTGTTGCAAAATTGACCAACTATTGCAACATTTTCATAAAATAATAATTTGTCTCCCAAAATAAATAAAATATTTATATTTTTTATGTCTCAAAACCTAAACGAAAAAAATCACCCACTACATGAAAAATAAGATCTTATCATATCCTTAATTCCTGTGAAAAAGAAGGATTGAAATTAAACCAAATACAGCCTCGTATTTATACGCATTGTTCTTCGTTTCCATCTTGCCACACAATTACAATGTTAAGCCCTTCTATGTTGTCCTCATCTTGATAATATCTTTTGCGGCAGCAAATAATAGTTATGGTGTCACATGAACATGAACAATTTATTCCTTTCTGAACACCATGAAGCTGATATTGGCATAAATTCTCAGCTTTATTGTAACAAGTATGTGTGTGTAACACAAATCGAAATAAAAAAACTACTGGTGTTAGGCACCAAGACAGTATGGAATTACTTACAGAAATTTCATTGATTTTTTTCTAATTACGTAAATGGCCATAAGTTTTCCATGTTGTGACACGTTGTATATGTAGCTTAGAGCCTAACCACTAATAATGTGAAAATATTACGTACCTACTCACTTCTATAGAAATTTATAATTTAATCTTTGAGCTAAATTATTTGATTTTGGTTCCATAATAATCTAGTCAAATTGGTTAAAAGCACTGGTCTGGAGTTTGGTTTTGATTAACTATAATTAAATTTTCTCTGTAAAATTTAAACTCATAAATTCGTTTATTTGATCAAATTCGAAACATAACGAATCATAGGAATGGTATTTTACATACTTTTTATAACACGGTTGCGGTTAACCCATTCGCTGCCAAGCCTAAATTATATGAAGTTATTCCCATTGCCACTTATATTTTGAGTGTTATTGTTTACCAAAACATATAAGAGCACATATATTATCATACATAATCATGTACAAGCAGAAAACCAAAGACGAGTTGCTATACGAGTATACTCGTCCTTGACAGCGAATGGGTAAATCTATAAAGAGAGATCCTCTGGACTCTGCAACTTTTTTAATATGTTCTGTGACTGATTAATTAAATCGGTATCGTTAGGTACTAGAGTGGTCAACATACCACATTCGAGATATATTTTTATAAACTTTTTCTAAGTTGTGATTTCCTAAATGGTTTACGTCATTTAGATTTCGGTGTTACGGGAGTAACCGTACTAAGAAATGTCTCCTGACAAATCTGAAGGTAGGTAGGTAGATAGAAGTGACTATCACCTCGATGGAGTCATGAGCGGTCACACTTAGACCGCACACAGGATCCATTGTTATACCACAGTTTCACATTCTCCCCTAGTCCAGGAACCACTCGGAGCTTTCGATGAAGCGACTCAGAATGCTAAAATCTATGAATGACCGTTGATCCAGATCCTCCATGTAGTAGGCACCCAGGTACCTCTTTCTGCTCCGACCAAGTGCCGAATATGTATACAGTAGGTACAGCTTCTGCAGAAGTAATTTGTAAGATGTCCAAGACCAATACGCCTCGCATGCGTTCCTATAATACAATACCCTGTAATAACCACGAGAACAGTGCTGAGCTTACTTCCTTGGAGTTGAAGCAGAGCCGCCGCGCGACTCTAATCCAGTCTTGGCCAGATTTTCGGCGCCGTTCCACCCGTGTCCGAAGCTGCCCATCTACTGTTGACAAGGTCCACGATTGCATTGTCAATTATAAGCTTGCAGGTATCCAAATGGATCCCTAATGTAGAGATTTCATCAGAGAGTTCGATGGTCGTGTCCCTTCTGGCCAGTTCATCTGCTTTACAGTTGCCGGGAATGTTCCTATGTCCCGGTACCCATGTGATATAAACATCATATCGATTCGCCGCCTCCTTAAGACATCTGCGACTGTCATATACCGTCCTGGAGTTCATTAACTTAGAATCCAATGCCCTGATAGCTGCTTGGCTATCGGAAAGTATGGTGATTTTCTGCCTGTGAACATTTTTGTCCACAATTATTTTCACCACAGCCTGAATTGCCGACACTTCCGCTTGAAAGACGCTGCAGTGATTCGTAGCTTTATAGACCGGTATATTTCGATTGATTCCAAATAAATTTCACACCCAACGGCTCCCTCCAGCTTGAACCATCGGTGTATATTTGTACGGAGTCGCTTGCGAGGTGCGACGCACCATTCTTCCAGTCCTCCCTTTCCAGAATGGATGTCATAAAATTCATTGAGAAGTCATATGGTGGTGTCATGTGGTCACTGCTTCCGACAATCCCAAATTCTTCAAATATCTTCGTATGACCAATGCCCGATTCACTGTCCAGTCGCCCAGACACCTACTCACTTTAGCCGCCCCGCCCCTGCAGTAGAGGTAAGCGGTAGAAGGTATAAGACTATCTCCAGAGCGAGCGTAGGAGTAGTGCGCAGGACACCACTAATAATCATGCAAGCAATACCTACGTATTAGGTTCAAGTTTGCTGTCTTAGTACTGTTGGTCCTATTCCGTCACTAAATATTGTAGGCTTACAGATAGACAGAACCGATCCCGAAAAGCTTCCAGATAGTATACTTTGAATTTTGATTAAATTATCTTTACACCTTTTTTGTTCAGAGGTATTTAAAATATTTTGTTTTACCATAATTTATAATAATATTCGCCAATTACACGGTGCGACAGTGAAAATACACCTGAGTAACTACATAGTCTAAGTTATTCACTAGGTTGAATAGAACTCAAAAATACTTTTTTATTTTTCTCGAACCTTCCAAACTTATTTTACTTGACAAAAACGTTTTTTTGGACTTTACGCACAAATTTATTGATTGCATAAATATTTCTGAACCAATTTCACAAATTTAAACTTTCTTAGAAAGGGAAGGGATGGGCCTTTAAAACGGTATACATTAGGGATGTCAAACGGGATCGATTTTTAAAAATCCCGGGATTCGGGATCGCGATTTCGAAATATCCCGGGATTTCGGGATTTTCTCTTAATAAAAAGAGCGAAAAACAATTGTATTACTAAACATTTTATTAATTTTTGATCTTTATCACAATACACATACATATTATAAAATAAAAAACAGAATAAAAAGTAACAAAAATAATAATAATTCATCTGTGTCTCCATACATACATGTACATATGTATAGACACATTAGTGAAGAAATAAATACCTACCCTTTTAAGTACACTATTCAGTGTCCAATATATATATTAATTATATTAATTGTTTTAAGTAATTCTTTAAAAAGATCAAAGACTAATATTTCTTGCCTTAATTTTGATGCAAACAAAAACATATTTCGCTGAAAAAAATTTGTGAGTAAAATGGTTTCAAG
The DNA here is from genome assembly GCA_958299815.1 of Sarcophaga carnaria. Lineage (NCBI taxonomy): Eukaryota > Metazoa > Arthropoda > Insecta > Diptera > Sarcophagidae > Sarcophaga > Sarcophaga carnaria. Next base: position 76,206,062 of record OY283151.1, read on the forward strand.
ATAGCTATATGCAAAATATAACCATTCACCTCTAATACCTCGTGATTCAATCAAATCTATTTCCTTAGAAAGTTGATTGTCTAAACCATCAGCTGTATTAACAGATTTTATTGGACTTCGAGGGCAACGTTTAACTTTTTAACAATGGAAGTTGAGTTCTTATCCAGTTCGATGTCGAGTGATATAGAATATTCACTTAATTGTTGCATGATACACTTGAAAAACTACATGAGTGTTATTTAATGTAATATTAAATAAAAAACAATGCCGTAGACTCAATATTTTTCTTACTTTATGAAATTTATAAGTATGAATTTACAATCCCGAAAATTCCCGGGATAAGTTTTAAAAAATCCCGGGATTCGGGAATCCCGAAAATCCCGGGATTTTGTGAATCGGGATTTCCCGATTGGCATCCCTAGTATACATACATTATATTATAACATTTCTATAGATATATTGTAAAAAAAAAATTTGTTTTATAAAATTTTTTAATAAATGAATATAACCCTAAAGAGTTATAATAGCAATCTTTAAAAATTCTCAGTTTCATTTCATAACGTGAAACGTTATAATATTAGGTCGGTTGCTTTAGTTTGTGCCACGAGTGTATATTATTCGACTTAATATTATATGATGTTTGATGAGATAAATTTGGCAAATGCGAATTATTTTCATATTCAAGTTTGTCCATTCTTAGTAACAAACTTTAATTAAATGGTATAAAATAACTTAGTTGTTATTCTTAAAGTGCATTCTGTTGTGAAGAGATTGACACTTCGTTTGATAAAGACGAACAAAAATTACCGTAGTTATCATTTAAAAAGTATAACAGTCGTGTTATATTTTTTATGTATATTTTTTCAAATGAACTTTCAGTTAAAAATTTTTCAGAATTTTTTAATGAATCGTGATTGTTTATTGAAAAATGTGTCAATTTCACGTTTGAGCGACCACCAGAAGTTGGGCAATGAATATTGGCCTACCGTTTGAAAGGCTAATCTCACATTTCTAAAAAAAACTTTGGATTTCTAAAATAGGTTAAAAAATATTTGGGTAATCGATAGTTTTTTGTGAAAAGATTAAAAATAAAATTTTTATCAAATAATACAAGTTTGGAGGGATCGAAAAATATAGGAAATATTTTTGAGTTCTACTCAACAAAATTCACAACCTACACTATGTCATTAGATGGCTGTATTTGGACTATCGCACCGTGTAATTAGTTATTGTTGTACGTATGGGAAGATTTATTCAATTGGTTCTTCGAATAAATGTGTTATAATGCAAAAATCCCTTGGAATTGTAATGCAATCATTGTTGTCAACTGTTATTTCACCATCACCAATTAAAAGTAATTACTTTCAAAATATAACTGCGCGCATACATTAATAGTTAGACTTAATGTGTCAACATATCTTTCATTGTTGGATCTAAAGCTTCAAACTGTTTTCTTTTGTGTCAATCAAAGTTTTCTTAGCACTGAATACGCTATCATTCCACTATCCAATGAAGTGGCTGCTCTATTAGAAGCAATTTCACCACCCGTTCTTACAGTTGTCAGAACAAAGGTTATTAAAATTCTCAATTTCTTGTATGATCGTTTCATAAGTCAATTTTGGCTGTTGATTTATTTTAGGAACATTTTCTAGGATCAAAATTTTGTTCTGGAAGGAATATCGTTTCTGAAAGGATTTGGTTATAATTAACTGAGTCAAAGCTCTGTAAATAAATCAATAAAAACTGTAAATAATCACAACGTCATTTGGAAACCAATTAACATACAAAATTTAAATAATTTATATGACACAGTAGCCGCAGTCTAGTAGGTAGTGTGTTGGCTTATTAGACGTAAGGCTGTATTTGAAACCCCAGCCTAGACATTACGAACAATCATCGAAGATTTCTTCTCAGCAGAACAAACTAACAAAAACTATGACAGTCAATAAAATTGCCATGAAAAGTTTCCTAAAAAAATTCTTTCGTTTGGAGTCGACCTTAAACTGTAGGTCCTCCCACTCATAGATAAAATTAAACGAAATCTTAATACTGAAGGGTTGTAATGACCAATTATGTATGTATGTTTATTACGCACGCTAACTGCATCCAGAAAAATGGGAATGAAAAACACATTCTATTCAAAATATTGGTCGTTGCTGGCTACAAATTCTTTCATCTTTCAGACAATTTGTTGATTCCACTCTTGCTGCAAAAGTCAATTAGTCATTATACAACCCTTCAGGCTGGATTACGACATAGCTTCTCACACACTTATATATGTATGTTATGTGTGTTAATTTTACACATGATTAGAAGGACCTATGATTTAAAAACGACTACGAATGACAGATTATTTTTAAAAAAGTTTTCATGGCATTTTTTAATTATTCTCCAGAAATCTGTCGAGTGCTAGAAATTTAGATCTTCTTATAGAATTAATTTGAATTTTTAATTAAGTTTCGAATTTTTAAATTTATTTGTATACCTATTGTATATTGTGGCAATATGGAAGAGGAGCTTAAGTCGACATAAGAGAGAATTGAGTTAAGGCGTTTGGCCCATTACAGAAGCAAAGGCGCTTAAATGTGTATAGTCCTTTTGAAAGAATTCTGTTTTTTATCAATGTTATGTACTTTTACTTTTTAGCTTAAGTTTTTTGCATCAATAATGCATTGATCAAAACAACGTATGTACACATAGTTTTGTTTACATATCCAGATTTTCCATCCATCATATAACGGTATCGCTTAACTTTACTTAAGCTGTATAAATGCTAACCTTAAAAAAAATAAAGTCATTATTTTCAAACAACTTATATTTACTTAAAACTGCACAATATATACTTTTTATTTAAACAGAAGCGCTTAAATTACTTAAGGTCCAGTTCAACACAAATTTCAGTTTCGAAAAAGCGCTTAAGTAGAAAAAATGTAATATCTTCTGAATTCAACAATATTTTTTTTAAATAATCATCCTTCTTCTCTAATAAACATGTTACCAATATATTAATTCATAAATTATTCGCAAAAATCAGGCAGAATAAAAATTACACAAAATTGATGATATTACAAAACATAAATTTTCGACTTAAGCTACTCTTCCATAGTGCCACAGATATTATAATTTCTATATTTAAAAGAGCATTACTTTTGAAAATTCTAAGCCAACATTAGCTACAAAATTCGTATTATACCTGCTTCCTCTTCCAGAGAACATTTGTACCTGTACTAACACAAAAAAAAAAAAAAATAATGCAGGACACAAAACTAAAAATATAAGATTTTCTGATTTGATAGTGGTCAGGAAACGTGACTTTATTAAAATGTTAATAGAAGAGATTTTCAGATCATTTTAAAATAAAAAAAATATTCGCAAACGTTTGTATTTTGATATCGAACAATGACACAATAATTTTAAATATTTACCTGTGTAAATATCAGTGTAATAGGAAAGATAGTAGAGAACTACAATAAATTTATATTAATTTTCTTATTATTAATTAAATAAAATTATTTGGGATTAAAGATGATTTGATAATAAAGATATTAAAAATGATAAATATGTATAATAACATTACAATGATAAAAACTACTGAAAATCATTTTTAACATTACGATGACAAACTACACAAATTTTTTTTATTTACATAATATATATAGAATATATAATAATATAGAATATTGTAATATAATATAGAATATTGTTAAGCAAATGGAAACGGTGTACATCGTTTAACATTAAAATGACCAAAAACTACACAAACAAATACAACGAATTTGTTACAAGTAAACCAACAACATCAGTATGAAAGAAAAGGGGATAGACAAGTAAGCGAGATCACAACAACAAGTAATATGAACAAAATACAAAAACAGCAATGAAGTCGCCATAGAGTTTTTGAGAAAGCGAAACCACGACTTAAATGACCTTCATCAAACTGTTTACGTGGGATACAAAGGTAAGACAAAGCAGGCAACCAGTAGTAAGAATTCAGTCAGTCTTGTGTGAAGACGCATTGCGTGTGAAGAAAACAGTTGTGGTTTAAAGATCTCCGCTGTAAAAATCTGCGTTGTAAGCAAAGAATAATAGAGAACAGGCAATTATTGTTGGATTCATCAAGTTGTGAACAATGGCACATAGCGCGAACAATAAAGAATTTAATTGAATATATTTATATTATATTTATTTCACATGCCAACAACATCAGTAAAAAAGGCGATAAACAAAAATGCAACAACAAACAATGTAAACAAAATACATAGATAACAATGAAACAACGATGTTTACATTTGTGGGGATATCGAGAAGGCGAAGCCACGAACATTCGATTTAAGATCATTCATCAGACTGTTTCCGTTGGCGTATAAAAGGCAAGACAAAGCAGGCAACGGGGTCAGTAAAAATTCAGTAAGTCTTGTGTGAAGACACGTTGCATGATCTTCGTGGTTTGAAGATCTCCGTTATAAAGATAAAGAAGAATAACAAACAAAGCAATTGTTGTTGTTTTCATTAAGTTATCAACAGTGGCACACAATATTGTGCGAAAAATAAAGAATTTATCTAAAACTAAACACAAATTTATTTTTATTTTATTTGCAATCTAAAAACGTAACAATATTTATCACAGATATGCTCTTCGCAGTCAAGTCAGCATTTTCGATTCCAGTGTCAAGGTGAGATGGTGCCCATATAATTTTAATTTATTTGGTTAACTATTGACGTTTCATATTTGTTGCGTGTTATGCCGCATTGGGGTTGGCAAATATATTTATATCTGTCATGTATTTTCTTCGGTTTAACTAGACAGGAAACTATCGGCGGCATCATTAAAGACCAAGTAATAGCACTAGGCAGGTCTGCCAGCGATTAAATAAATGAATGTTTATTTGTCAGCCACTGTGGTTCTGCATGTGGAGTCATAAAGCCAGGACTAATCTGTAGGTTTTCTTGAAAAATCTGTGCACTTTCTAGTGGTCAACTGAAGTCTTGCTATTGTAGTTGCCTTTATAGTTTCTTTTTTATGTCATGAAGTTAAAAGTTAATTAAGTTTTAGGAAAGAGTTTTCGCATAAGATATATAGACCGATCTATTATATGGGGCATTTCGGCTTCCGCCGGTTATAAAAGCGTCAATGCATCTTCACACTGAGGTATGGTAAAATATCCGATTTTCAAATCGGAGCGTCAAATCAAAGCAAACACTTGGAACGCTTTTAAGATAAGTATGTTAGAATTGTTAAGAAGATGATATCTCTAATAAAATTTGTTTATAATTAAGTATATCGGTGGTAGTCGTGCTAGTCCCTGCGCTTACTAACTTATTCGATTAGTTTGTGAGAATTCAGTTAGTACAGAGGGTGCACTTACTTGTGTCGTCAAAACGGGCTGCTACATGTGCTTAAGCGAGCTTTGGTAATCAAAGCTACCACTCAAACCTACCAGCCACATAGTTTATCTGTAAAAACGACTGAATAGTTTATATATAGTTAAGAATAGTTAAAAACAAGAAAGGAAAAGCAAACTTCAATTGAGATTCGCCAAATAATCACAGTTTTGCATAAGAAAAAAATCCTTTGTAAGCAAGAATCATTCCATTATAAACAAAATATTAGTAAAGAAAGCCAAATGTAGATCATTGGAGAACTTGCTGCGCGGAAGGTATACAAAGCGTCTAACGATATTGTAATTATCATGAGGGCAGTAAAGACAATACATTATCCAGATCAGTAAGATTTGCTGAGCATATCTTGCACTCATCTGGAAAGTCGAGATGTGATTCCTGTATAGCAACACGGATTGCTAGGCAGAGTACCACAAAAAAATTCTTACATATCAAAAATAATACAGAGTAAACGTATAAAATACGCAAAAATATATATGAACAAATCGCTTTCGTTTTGGTGTAATGTTAAGTAAATTAAAGACCAATCTGGTGGCCAAAAAAACCCTCTCAAAGATATATCGAAGTGAAAACAAAGCCAAACGTACTGTAATAACAGTAAAGCATAGTGGAGGTTTTGTGATGGTCTGGAGGTTCATTGGCAAGGGTAATCTAGTTTTTATTACATCAATGATTAAAAAGGCTTATTATCTGGATACACGCAAACAGAATTGGAGAAATTGTACATTATGATCTGGATTTATAGATTTAAACCACATCTGGGTGTTTGAACAGAACAAAAATACTCGCCTTAATTCTAAAATGGTGGAGGAGCGGTTGTTTTATAGTATATCGAAACCATTCGACCATATCTCACAATCGAAAAAGTCAAAGGATGCATGGAATTAAACTAATTAAACTTGTGGATTCAACGCGAAGGAGACTAGGAGCCTTCTTTCTGGGCGCTTCAGTGTCAATCTTATTTGGGTCCCCGGGCACTATGGCATTCCGGGAAACTGGAATGGGGCTGGTGCCCAACTTCAAACTAGCCATCGCGCCAAAATTCTTTCGAGACGCCAACCTATCCGGGTTCAATGAGGAGTTCTGCTCCACCGCTAGTCTCACTTGGCTCTGAATGGAGTTACTTGGACTTGATCGTAACATCATCTCGATCACAGTGGCCATGCTTACAGGTCACTGTGTTACGGGTAGACACGCGGAAAAAATGCGGCTCCCATTTAACGACTTCTGCCATGTGTGCAGATCCGCTGAGGAATAGGAGACTATTATCCACTTTCTTTGTCAATGCCCATTTCTTGCGAGGTACAGATATGTGTTATTTGGCTCTCCAATTCTTGTTAGCTTGATGGAGCTACCGTCCATTGATGTTAAGGATATAGCTTCATTTATCAATCTTTCGGTCTGGTTTTCCAGCGTGGGGTAGTCGTGCTTTAAATGTGCAGCCCTTGCGCTTCTTCCTGGTTTGGTCAATACAGGGACTGATTACTTCGATTTGACGCTTAAAAATCGTAAAACTTTAAAAAAACGTTATTAATCTTCTAAAGGGGATAACTTTTGATTTTTTAACTGTATTTTTTTTTAATTAATTCTACTTCAACTTTGCTCACAGTAGGTATAAAATTGGACTGTAATGAAGAATATAACAAAAAGTATACTACCCAATACCGCAATATATGTAACTAATTTTATTTAATATTAAATAAAATTTTATTTTTGTCTGCAAATTTATTTTTAGCCAAGCGTAGCGTTCTTTTGTATTTTTAATCTCTTTGAATCATTCCACTCAAAATAAATATTTACTTTTAATTCAACCAAATTCAATCCAATAAATTTTAATGAAATCTTTCCCCAAAAGTAAACAAAATCTGTGGAAAACAAAGTTTCAATGCTTTTGTTTTTCTTTTCTTTTGTTTTTTTTTTTTTGTTCTAAAAACTCAAAAAGCACTTTCAGGAAGAAACCCTTCCCTTCAGTAATATAATAATTAGCTGCTGGAGATAAGAGAACCACTTTTATATCCAAATAAAGGAATTTTGAAACAATTACAGAAATCTGAAAAAAACAAATTCTTTTTTAAATATACAACCGAAATATAATGAAAAACCAAAGAAAATAAAAAGGCAAATACAAGAACAAAATGCTTTCTCGTTGACGTGGTCAGAGATAAAGGAACAAGTAAGTCAGATTTCAACTACAGAGTAAAAAGGATATTCTATTACCTTACACTACATTGACAGTAAGTCTTCTACCATTACAAAAGTTATTTTAAGAAACAAAGGGGCAAAATTAAAAATAATAAAGAGATAAACAGATTTGAGAGATAAAATTGTATACGAGCTAAAGAAAGTGAAAAGGTTGAAAGATAACAAAAGCGAACTACTTAAACTCTACATCTTAATTGACCATTTTAAAAGCAAAAATATGTTAAGAATTCAAAAACGTATTCAAACAGGCTGTTATTACTTTATTATCTTACATTACCATAACAATCGTAATTAGCACAGATATTAATGATTGAAAAAATCAATATTTGGAAAATAATTGTTTTAAGAAATCTGTTTCCATTACAAGAAAATTATAAATTATAGTCTAATTATTATGAGTGGAGTACAAATATCATATGATCGGTGTAGTATAACAGACCAGAGTACACGAAAATATTCCACTAACCGCTAGACTACAAAACACACGAAAGTATGTGGTGAACGACTGGAAAAGAAAAAAATTTCTCAATATCTCTTTCACATTTGGGAAAAGGGTTAAGTCATTGATAGCTGTCAGTTAGAACATTCCAGTTTGGATATTTCTGACAGAAAATTTTGTTTCGCATTTTGTAGGGAATTGCCAGGTTATTAATAATGTTGCGATGGTTATTTTCTTGAAAAGGGAATTTCCATTGCTGAACGGAGGAATTTTGATAAAGTTGTTGTTATTTTAATTTTTGCTAATAGAAAAAGGAAAAAAAAGAAAAGAAATTTTCATTAAATTCCCAAATATGCTATTGAGCAGATGCCATGTCATACGTATTTTTTTTCATTCGGCCGGTCAATTGGTAATGTTGCCACTGACTGAACGAAGATTTAGCATGCAACTCTAACTAACGGTGATTTTCGTAGAAGCTTTCGTTCTATTCAACTAAAATTCTTCTCAAAAAGTTACTTAAGCTTCAGCATAGGGAAAAACGCACTCTTTTACATTTTATCTCAAGTGATAGCTGACCGAAACAACATCCTCGGTCAAAGCAACCAGTTGTTTTTAGAAATAACTAGATGATAGAGAGCAACAACAGAATAGAAAGGAACAAAAAGAATTTAACATCATGGTAAGGTAACGGGTTGGTGGCGTCCAATGAAAACGGCCCAGCATAGCACCGCATGGATGCCCTCTGCGCATTTTTAACCATATTCCATGGACATCAACTTCAGCAGTAGCATCAGTACTTAATGAACAACGTAACCTCAATAGCATCATAAACCTCATCCGCAACTGTACTTAACCTATACGCACCATATGCATCAACCTACAACACAACCGCAATAGCATCAGAAGCATCCACCTACAACTGTACTTAACCTATACACACCATATGCCTCAACCCATCCGGTAATTTCAACCGGGATCATCTTCATCAGTGGCATCCGTCCTTCCTGCACAACATAACCTCAATAGCATCATAATCATCCACCTACAACTTATCATCAGTACTTAGTGAACAACGTAACCTCAATAGCATCATAATCATCCACCTACAACATAACCTCAATAGCACCATAAACCTCATCCGCAACTGTACTTAACCTAGACGCACCATATGCATCATCCTACAACCTAACCGCAATAGCATCATAACCATCCACCTACCACTTGGCATCAGTACTAATGTACTTAAAAAGTACAACCTCTCCCTCAGTGCATTCACCAAAACCAGCTTTACCGACATCAGAGTAGTTTTTGTTGTATCGTAATTATTATTTTTATGAAGTATATTTAGGATTATATATGCAAGAGATAATATTATATACTCCCCATTATAGACAACAGCATCGACACGAGGAGGCCTCATCGACATCGCTGCTGCATTCGGGGTAAGTCCAAAGTTTCCATTTTCATTTGATTTTAAGTTTGATCTTGCATATACGGATGTAGATGTTTAGAATATTTTTTTTTCTATTCTATATATATATAAGTCTATCGTGTGTAATATATAGGTATATATATATATATATATATATATATATGTACTATATGTATATGTATGTATGTGTGTATGTGTGTGTATATATCTATGATATTTATATATATCCATAATATATTTATCCCCCATTAACGTAACGATGGTCTTAGGAACCAATTTCATCAATCCATCGTAATTTGTGGATTGTAAATTATAGAAATCAAAGATTGTACCTAGGAAGTTTAATTTTTTTTTCGTTTAGATATTATGAAATCATATTATTATGGCAATTGAAGTAGAACGGAGTTAGAATGTTTATTTTTCCTTGAAAATAATATATTACCTTATTATAATTATAATCCGTAGTGTTTCAATATTACTCTTATAGCTTAAGTTCGGTATCTATATATTTTCAATCGTGAGAGAATAAGAATAATCCTTATTATTTCCGTTCCAATTTACGATTGAAGATATATAATTTCCAATTTATGTTAATATTACAGCTTCTCGTAAGGTTTAAGTAATTTCTATTTGGATTTGTTTATAAGATTGTTCCTAGTTAGTACTTAATATTTACGGTCTACGATTAGCCTTTTTCGAAGGTGTTGTTTAATTTTAACTCATTGAATTTTATATTTTCCTTATATAATAATAAAATATGGTTTAATTAAGAATGAATGGTTAAACAGTTTTTCTGAATTCTCTTGTATGGTGTAGCTGAAATAGACTGGTAGATTTAGGGATCCTACTCCCCAATTACGCTCGTAGGATACAGGTTTAGGGAGGGTAAAGAAGCGTGGTTTCTCAAAACATCAGAGATACACATTTAGTGTGCAAAAGATAATTAATACCTTTTTTTTTTTTTTTTTTTTTTTATCCCAAATTAGTAGTATAGAGGGGCTAGATTTTGTTTTCTTTTATTTTGATCTGTACTACTCAGGACCACATAGAGTAACAATAATAAGTGAAACAATAGGGAGTCTTTATAAAACAGTGTGTAATACGACTGAGGCGGCTAGAACTAGGTCAAGATCCCCCCCACCCGACTGCTAGCTAGCAAATTATAGGCTCCCGCCGACCTGTTTTAGTACGACACTTTATGAACGGATACATAATTTGCTTGTGTATCTGATTAAAACTAGTTTACATCGCCTGTGTACAGTACATAATTTAATTAATATGGCGCGGTGTCTACGTATTTCATAATATCAAATAATATGGCGCCCTGTGTACATGGTACATTCCATAATATAATAATTATGGCGCTCTTTTGTAGACTAACATTACATAATTAATAAATATAGCGCCCTGTGTACCTCGTATCTTACATATTAAATAATATGGCCCTGTCGGCTTGTACATTACAAGTAATAAAAATGTTTTATAATAAATATATAAAGTATATCCTCTTCTCAGTCGAAAATACCCAGGACGATATAATATAGGACGGAGTAATGGACTAGCAAAAACTGAGCTTAATTCATAAGAATATTCAAATTAAAGCCAAGTATTTATTAACCTAATCCTTCAGTCAACATTACAACCTAGCTTCTTACACCACTGACGTTTTGTATGTTAATTTTATACATTAGTGGCAGAATCTATGGATTCAAGTCGACTCGAACGACAAATTTTTGAGAACCTTTTTATGGTCATTATATTTACTCTCAGAATTCTTACCAGAAATCTCCTGAGAGGAAATTGCCGAATAAATAATTATTCATGTTTTGTTTTGTTGGAGATGCCTGACCTGGAGTTTGAAATGTGGCCTCACGTCTAATATGTTGTATTTACTTTCTAACAATTGGACTAGAACAATGCATAAATATATCTTCAATATTCACCTTGGGCATACCTTTATTTCATAATATGAAGATGAATTAATAATACACAATACATCTTCAACTCAATGGCTATTAAAAGTAGCACTTTACGTTTATCCAGTTTTTTTCACTAAGATTTGTTTTAATTTACAATTTCGTTGTAACACAATGACAAATATGATCACACTCAAGCCAAGAAAACAAACGAATTGCCATCATCAGCTACTGTGCTGCCTAATTACAAAACTAACAAGCATCATTTACAAAAATATTTCATATTGTAACATATGGTTTTTACAGAACAATTGTCCGAAGTGAGTGAATCGTTTTGGAAAAAACTCTCAAAAAACTGAAGTTGATTCGGAACAAGCATTTTGTTCCGAAACAATGGGTTAATCCAGCTTAACATGCTTTCCTGTTTGAGTAAATAACTAAAACGTGATTGTGATAGACGTATTATGTGAAAATTTCACTTAGAAGCACAAATTAAGATAAAACTGGTTGAAATTTTTACTGTATAATTCTCTTCTTAAACCAATATAAAATAATAAATAAAGAAATAACAGCAGATAAAAATTAACAATTTATTTTGTTTCAAATTGCAATTATCGTATATACAGTAAACAGTCTAAAGTAAAAAAATGTAACGTAAACAGACATACATAAGAGCAAATATAATGAGTTGTCTTAAGAAAGGTATTTGAAATTGTTTAATAAATAAAACTATCTTGGGGTTTAGACTATTATTTTGGAATATATCAAGTATTCTTAAAAATTTTAACGATAACATTATTTGTTATATGCTAAAGATAACAATACGTCATAAATACGAACAATATTTAACATGCTTATAAGGATTTAAGAAATTAAAAATTTATTATTATTGTGAGTTATTGTGATGATTTATTTATTGAATTTTTCTTTCTTTACTTGAAAGTTTGATATATACATACATAATTGGCCATTACAACCCTTCAGTCAGGATTACGGCCTAGCTTCTCACACCACTCATGTTGTGTGCGTTAATTTATATACGTAAGGTCCCGCCACTTTTTAACGTTTAACGTCGACTCCGAACTACAGATTTTTGAGAAACTTTTTCATGGCAGGTTTATTTACTCTCAGAGTTTTTGCCAGAAATATGCTGAGAGGAAATCGCCGAAGAAATATTTTTTTTTCATATTTCCTTTTGTTGCCTGACCTGTGATACGAACCTGGGCTTTTCGTCTAATAAGCCAACACACTACCTACTAGATCACGGCGAGATCATGTTTGATAGGTGAACGTAATAATAAAAAGAAATACTCAAAAATGAAATGGACATAAAAATTGCCCTAAAATAAAAAGATTGAAGAACAAGTTTAAAAAACTGAAAAGTAAATATTTTTTTGTCCCATTTCAGTATTTATGCGCCACATATCTTGTTTCTTATAAAGGAACTCAATTTGTATACTATTATATACATCAGTTGCAGACTAGCTTTTTATGTGCCCCGATACAGAGATTTGATATTTGGCAAACAACATTTTTAACGTTTGGCAAATTTTGCAAGGGCATAACTAGCAATATGGTTATGTTTAAACAGATTGATCTCCACGTCACAACAAACATTTTAGGCTGTATCAGCAACTATATTTCGACATGGCGATAGTTTAACGTTCATCTTGAATCCAAGGTTTTGTCAATGATAAGAAAAGTTTTTTGAGATAGACCCTCCTACAGAAAGAATTTTCATTAAAAGTATTGTATGGAGGAAATAAATTATGTATGAATTTATGAACGTATTGTTGACTATTCCACAAAGTATTGGTATGGACCATCTGCAGGTATTTCTTGAACATAGCGTTAAGGAAGACATATAGTCGTATGCATCGAATGTATTTATTTATAATTTAATATAATTCTGGCATTTATTACAGGAAGAAAGCAGGTGTACTATTTTATACTTAGGTATGATGATGAAGTCGCGCGCATTCTTGTAGGTGGTGTGTTGGAGGCCACTGTTCAAACAGTCTTGTTCTGACATTTCCAACAAAACGAAATATAACGACTTCCTCTCAGCACGTTTCTGGCAAAAACTCAGTGAGTAAATAAAATTGACATGAAAAGTTCTTTAAAAATCTGTCTTCCAAAGTGGTCTTTAAAATGTAGGTCTCGCTACTCATGTATAAAATTAATACACAAAACATAAGTGCTATGAGAAACTGGATCGTAATTCTACTGAAAGATTATAGTCGTTCTGAAGGATATAGACCGATGACGGAATTATTCGAACACTTTTGAATCTCGTGTGGATTAAAGTACTCCCAAATTTAATATATTTGTTTGTTTGGATATTTGGTTGTTTGTATATTGTATATACAGTGGTGGCCACGAATTTAAGACACGACATATGACTGACTTAGTTGTGATAATATTTACAATCATGTAGTGTCAAAATTGATATTCTTTATACTTCTATGTACTCTGTAATATTAAGAAAAAGTACCATTATTTTATTTTGTTTCTATTTACATTTTGTTGCTTTTTGATCATATTATTGTAAAAATGTTTATTTGAAATTGGCCACGAATTTAAGACATTTCAGAAATATCTGGTTTTTAAGTGATTTTTTGATGTTTTTTGAAGCTAAACGTTGAGCAACGAATGTTTTATTTTATTTTATGTTGGAATACATATAAATATTTAATTATAAATGGTCAGAGGTACTTGGAATACCGATGCCGAGCGAAAACTGATCCAACAACTAAAATTTTATGGAAAAATAATAATGGAGATATCCAAGCTGCTTAAATGTTCTAAATGCAAGATTTACAACGCGCTGAAACACATCAAGCAACATGGTACCACCAAAAATGTCAAACAGCAACCTAGAGCCCGAAAAACTACACTCTAAAGTAGCTGTTATAATCCTTTCACGACCTCAAGTAAAATAAAAAATAAAATTGCGTTGGATTTTGGTATCGATATTTCGTCTAGGGCAATAAGAAGATGTCTAAATGAGAAAAACTTGCGTGGGTGCATTGCACAACGTAAACCACTTGTGTCAAAAAAATATCAAATCCCGACTAGCATTTTGTCTTGATGTATATAATATGTAAATAAAAATTCTCAACCCAATATAGGTAGCAAAATATTATTACTTTTTCTTCCTAATATTACTAACATCTTAAGAAAAATATTATGGACCTAAAATATTTTTGATAAGATATAAAATTATCACAAATGTAGAAATAAAATGTCGTGTCTTAAATTCGTGGCCACCACTGTATGTTAATTCAGAAATGTTCCTCTTCGCCGATTTTTCCCTGAAAATTAGGGTCAGTTGCCAACTGCTCCATAACCTTCGTAATCTGCAATCGTCCTTGTTGATTTTGTAAAACCGATGGAATAAATAACAACTAATTTGAGAAATATAACTTCAACAAGATGGCCGTTATTAAATGCTACTATCAATATCGGAAGCATATACTATATAACTGTAGTCAATTTTTTAAATTTGATTCGGTATAAAGTCCCTTTATTTTACGACACCACATTCAGCGGTACAGTGAAGATGGGTCACTAAATCTGTCAGTTAATCAATTTCTTGCCTTCTGATGGAAATTAAAATTATGTTTCATTCAGGAGCAATACAAACTGATCAGTATTATCATGCACGAGCATAGATCCTATCTTTTACCAGGGTATCTTCAGTAACTTTACATGTATTTGACAATTTTCGCCCTCAACATTTAAGAAGGTGTATATAGGCTATCAATTGCTCTCTCTTTCTCTCTATCTCTCTTCTGTCCTATTAAGTTCTGGATTAAACCTCAAATAACTATTTCTTCTTCCTAAGCTAAGAACTGGAAAACTAAAGGAAAACATTCAAAAAAGACAACGAGTTGAAAAAATCAAGTACTTTAAGCTTAAACTCATGGTATCCCATCTTTAACAGCCCATATTGAACAATCTCTGAGAAAACTTTATATAAATCGAGAGTAGTTCCTACCGGCACGAAAAGCAATACGTTTCGATAAAGGTCTGGAAAAGTCCCTGGATATATTTAAAGCCACAAGTTTAATCGCAACTTTCTAAAAATTTTTGTATGGAAGGATAGAACGAGTATTATTGAAAGCGAACTGTATGTCACTGATCATATCGTTAAACTCTAGATAATTCACAATTTTTTTCAAAATTGATAGCCTCATCCTTTTTGAGAACTGGTGTTGTGGCTACAAGTTGAATTATCAAATATTATTACTGTCGCCATTACAACATTCTCCGAATATTTCAGAAGATTAATAGCTTTCGATGCTGTGGTTTTCAATTAAAGAAATAGAAAATTTGTCTTGAATGTTAGTTGTGGCATTACCTTCACACAACATAGCACGTAAAATTTTTAACTTCCTCGGTAACATTCGTTTATATAAGGCAATACAGCAGTGGTCATCTCCATATATTTATTTATTCACAATTTATTTATTAATTACAATACAATTGCAAATTATATTCTATTTATGTATACACGAACGGAGTAACTTGACCATATGCTCGGTGTAGTGACACAGACCAGAGTCTCTGGTGGGAATCGAACCCACAGCCCACACGCTAATAGTCTAGCACACTACCCACTAGACTAACAGGGCACCCTCATCTCCATATAAATCATATATGTACGTTTACAAATTGTTTAAATATGAAACATAAATATATTTCTGAAGTTTATGTATAGAACAATTCAACATAACAACGACAGTCCATACACATTTTTTATGACGCAGTAGAAACTATTGCACACGCCATGTAACCCTAACCTTACACCTTCAGTCCTGTTATTTTTCTATATTGAACGAAGGAAAGGAAAAATAAGTTGTCTGTAACTTTAATGGGTAAATACTAAAAAGTACTTGATGTCATTAAAGCAACAAAGAGAAAATGTTTTTCATTTCTCTTTTGGGTTGCATGTGGCGAGGAAAGAAAACCAAAAGTAAGACAGTTTTATCAAGCAATCCATTTTTTTTCCTTTTTGAAAAGAAAAACATTTCTGAATATTAAGTCTTAATTACTACCTGCTATTGTTTTCTTTAATTAATTTTAATTGCGTATATTAATATTCTTATTATAATTTCGTTTCAAACAAACAGTTTTCTTTCCCTTCCCTACTTCACATTTTCAGTCACAAAAATGAATGTTTCCTTCTGAAAAGCATTTATTAACTTTTGTTACCCACTTAATTTTTTAAATACGCTTTATACATTAAAACAATTAAAGACAAATGTTTATGGCATTTAATCATTTTACTAAATGATGTCTAGATTTAAGTCAAATAAAAATCTAATTCTTAAGGTCTTTTTGATACATTAAACAGTTACACACACATACATACATATAATTGGTTACTATAACCCTTCAGTCAGGAACCAGATAGCTTATCACATTACTTATGTTGTGTGTGTTAATTTTATTCATGAGTAACTGGAGGTACAGTTTGAAAGCCTACTCCCAACGACAGATTTTTTGAGAAACTTTTCAGGGCAATTTTTTTTTATTCTCAGAGTTTTTGCAAGAAATTTGCTTAGAGGAAGTCGCTGAAGATATATTTTTCATATTTCGTTGTGTTCGAACCGTGTGTGAACAGTGGCCTTCCGTCCAATAAGCCCACACACTACCTATTAGGCTACGACGACATTATACTGTTATTAATTTGTTAAACTAAAAATTATCTTCTATTTATCAAACACACAACTGAATTAAAAAACTCCACATATTTGGATTTAAATGTGTACCGATATCACACAAAAAGACTTGTACTAAACTCTTAAATATAAACGAGGTCAGCGAACCGGTTGCCGTGAATGGTGCTATTGCGAGATGAAAACGGACATCTTGTGTTTAGAAATTGAGGATTTTGAACTGGACGGTGTGTGGAACCACTATACAGCCAACGAAACAATGGCTTTTTTGAACAAGAAATTCAATGGCCGTGTTATCTTACGTCAAAGCGATGTTAACCGTAATCTTACTGATATAAATATGTAACAAATCTTGCTGATATGAGCCTCTAAGGCTCATTTATAAAAACTACGGATTTCTTCTTACGAAAACATGTTGACATATTTTTTATAACAAACAGTTCTACACCTTACAAAACCTGAATGGAATTAATGTTTTTAACTGTTGTATATATAAGAATAATATAATTTTTAATTTAAAAAGTGCTTTCGCAACGTTAAATTAAGCAGACGAAACCAGCTCCTCCATCTAAAAGCATAATTTGTATATAAAAGATAAACATTTTTAAGAATAGAATAGAATAGATGCATTACAAAGATATGAAAATTGTTTTAGTCAGTTAAAAATTTAAAATAGTTTAACTACTTTATATGAGCCTCTGAGGCTCATGCCAGTACTTAACGTTACTATTTTATATTACGGTCTCTAACAGTTGGAAATACTTAATAATTCTCAATTTCTTTTTTACTGAATTTTTCAAAACACACGTAAAATAAAAATCATAAATTTGATCGCGGTATGTTGGATCTTTCTCTTGTTACATCGATTTGATCATTAAAATGAGCCAATGAGGGTTAATTGGCCAAAAAGATTATGTGATTTGACACCATTGAACTTCATTCTTTGGGAATATTTAACAGAAAAAGTGCACGTAAGAGTTAAAGAAATAGCTCAATCGGCATATTAACAACATTTGATCGCAATTATGTCTCTGTGTTATTGAAAATATGGAGCATTTAGCCGATATTTCGTTTCGGACATAATTGTTCCACTATCATAATAAGACATATTAAGATTGTTCACTAAACACTTTTTGTTTTATTTAAAATTAAAATCCTGCATTTTTTTTTGGCTGGATCAACCTTTATATGAAATTCGCCCTTTGATAAAATTCAATTTTAGTATCACAAAAAAAAATGAATTTTAAAGAATAAACTGAAGTAATAAAATTGAAATGAAAACATTATGGCGAAAATGAAATCGTTTCTAATATATAAGAAGAGCAACGCATGCAATCATGACGAGAAGATAAGGCAAAAAGGTGTCACATTTACCAAAAGGTTCCTTTTCAGGTTCCAATTCCACCTGCAATTCGTAAATTTATGACCCTTAACAAGTCGATATTTTGAAAGTAAAGTGGGGTGTCCTTTCATTTTTCACAGGTTAAATTTTTCTTTTAATTTTAATTGAATATAAATCTCAAAATGAAAACAAATACTTTACAAAATCACAACGAAATTAGGTTTTGTGAAGTACGAGCGGAGAATAAGTGCAGTTACTTATAAAATATTTTCTTATTTTACTTAGTTTCTCATCAAATCTCTAAGTATCACATTGGTGTACTTATTATTTTTCACATGGCTAGAGAATATTAGTTTGCTAAATAATAATAATAATGGACCATAGCCATGTCACAATTTCCGACCTGAATCCAATAGAGAATTTGTTGGGTCATATCAAGACACAACTCGCTAAGTATCCATGTCCGTCCAAAGGATTGATGAGGCTGTAGGAAAGAACGAAAAACATCTGGTGCGCTATACGAGCAGAATTTGTTACAAAAATGCACATTTAATATACTAATAATGTCGGACCGTAGCCTAGTAAGTAGTGTGTTGGCTTATTAAACGTGAGGCCACGGTAAGACTTCTCCAACAAAATGAAATTCAAAAAAATATATTTTCGGCGACTTCCTCTCAGCAGATTTCTGTCAAAAACTCTGAGAGTATATAAAATTGCCAAACAACATCTGTCGTTCGGAGTCGACTTTAAACTGAAAGACTGGCACTCATGTATAAAATTAACACACTCAACATAAATGGTGTAAGAAGCTATTTCGTAATCCTAGCTGAAGGGTTGTAATGATCAATTATGTATGTTATGTACATAATCGAGTCCAGTCTCTAATAACACAAAAGGATATTAAATCATAGACGGGGCACTCGCCTGGTAAGAAAAAAATAGTTGTACCTACTAAATACTCAACTCTTGAATATTTTTTTTGGTACAATTTAAAGAAGATTCTCTGAATAATAGCTGTGGACGAAAAATTGTGAGTTGAAATAAGAAATAATATGTGGGAGTCCTTAATAAACTTACAAATTTAATAAAACTACTTTTTAAAAAAATTAAGTATTTATAACATTTTTACAAAATACGATAAAATGCAACAATGCCTTTATATATACAATTTTATATAATTTTTAATTTCTATAAATCATAATATGCCATGATATGTATTATATGAAATAGTATTAGTGCTGTAAAATAGAATGTTCTAGAAAAATAAGATTTTAGTATATATATGAGTTTTCAATAAAAATGTATTCAGTAGCTGACAAGATTTTCTAGAAGCAACACGCATTTTCAATTAAATTGTCTCTACAATTGGTGACCCCGACGACTTAAATAAAGGAAAGCGCTATGAACGACGGAAGACAAAGTCACAACGCCGACTTGGCACAAACTTCATCTGGACAATCAGAATCGTCAACTACCACGTCTGCCGTTAACCACGATAGCAACGTATGTGTCAACAGAGTCTCAGTTAATGGTGCCACCGTTTTGGCCTGAGCAACCTGAAATTTGGTTTGCACAGGTTGAGGCTCAATTCAGTATCTCGGGAATAAACAACGACATTTCAAAATTCAACACGGTTGTAGCTGCCATTGAGAGCAGTGTTCTATCTCAAATATGTGACGCAATTTTAAATCCTCCTGAACAAGGCAAGTACAACAATCTTAAATCCGCTATCATAGAAAGATATTGCGATAGTGAACAGAAAAAAATTCAAAAACTTATATCTGAGGTGGATTTAGGAGACAAACGTCCTACACAGTTGCTAAACGAGCTGAGTGGTTTAGCAAAAGGTAAAATTAATAATGATTTTTTGAAGTCACTTTGGTTACAGAGACTACCAGCGCAAACTAGAGCCATTTTGCAAGCATCAAACGCAGACCTTCCAGAGCTCGCTAAATTAGCCGATAAAATATTAGAAGTTTCGGATTTTCATCAAATTGCATCTATACGCAAGGAACAACATCATGACAATGAAAGTGACCTTCGTATACAACGGATCGAAAAACAAGTAAGTCAACTTTTAAATACGCGCGGAGGACGATTTAGAAACAGGAGTAGAAATCGCAACAAAAGTCGAGAAAGACGACCAACAACACCTTCAAGTTTAAACAATAAATGCTGGTATCATGAACAATTTGGTAGCAAGGCACGAAAATGCCGGCCACCATGCAATTTTTCTGCAAATGTTCCAAAAAACTAAAACCATCACCCTACTCCACGAGCAGTACTGGTGATCGTCCTTTTCAAATTGCTCGTCTTGTAATTCGTGATAAAAAATACCAGTATACAGTTTTTAGTAGACACAGGCGCCGACGTTTATGTCATTCCCCCAAAGCCAGCCGATAAAATCAAAAAACATTCAAATCCAACTTTTTACGCAGCAAATGGTTCACCAATCATGTCATTTGGTCAACGAAGCCTTAATTTGTCATTTGGTTTGCGTCGGAACTTAACATGGAATTTTTACATCGCTGACGTTAAAACGGCTATCATCGGATCTGACTTTTTAAAAGCATATGATTTGCTTGAGGACATGAGAAGAGGCAAATTAATTGACAAAACAACTTTAATGGAATCAAGAGGAAATTTAACAAAAAATTTGGATATTAAACTTCTAATAAGGAAAACCGGCAACAAATTTTCAAATATTCTGAGTGAGTATAGCGATTTGACCATTCTCAATTCAAATAAGACGCCTATAACCACTAGCACAACACACCACATTGTGACCACCGGCCCTCCAGTTTTTACTCGACCGAGACGACTCGTTGGTGAAAGACTTGAAGCAGCCAAAAAAGAATTCCAATTTTTAATGGAAAAAGGTATCTGTCGACCATCAAAAAGTCAGTGGGTAAGTCCACTGCATTTAGTCAGAAAAAGAAATAACGAGTGGAGGCCTAGTGGTGACTATCGAGCTCTCAACGCGATCACGATTGCGGACAGGTATCCAATTCCTTTCCTCCACGACGTAACTAGTATTCTTCACGGTAAGAAGATATTTTCTGCAACGCGCTTATCACCAAATACCAATCGAACCTGCTGATATTCCAAAGACAGCCATTTCAACAGCATTTGGTCTCTACGAATTTTCTTATATGACGTTTGGATTAAGAAATGCTGCCCAAACATTCCAACGATACATTGACGACGTGCTACGAGGTTTGGATTTCACATTTGCATATATAGACGATATTCTAGTTGCATTAATCGACGAAGAGCAACACGAGAAAGATTTACGAGTGGTTTTTGACCGATTACGAAAAGGCAATTTATCAATTAATGCTGATAAATGTAAACTCGGGCAATCAGAACTCGAGTTCTTAGGCCACACTAACACTAACAAGCGAAGGTTTACGTCCACTCAAAAGTAAAGTTGAAGCTCTGCGAAATTTTTCCAAACCTATAATAGCGAAAGACCTTAAAAAATTTTTAGGAATGCTGAATTTTTATCGTCCATTTCTAAAAAACGCTACCAAACATCAAAGTGTACTTCAAAATTTAATAAACGGCAACAGAAAAAACGACAAAATAAAAATTATTTGGTCAGATAAATCTGTAGATGCATTTGAAGCCTGCAAAGACGATTTAGCTAATGCTACCACTTTGAGTTACATGTCACCCCAGAGTAAACTTACACTAACTGTAGATGCATCAGATACTGCCGTTGAAGCTGTACTACATCAGATTGTTGATGGAGTTGCTCAACCACTCGGATTTTATTCTAAGCAACTTACCAATGCTCAGCAGAATTATAGCGCCTATGATCGAGAGTTAACAGCTGTGTATCAAGGAGTTCAACATTTTAAGTATGCCTTAGAGGGCCGAAGATTTACAATTTATACTGACCACAAGCCTTTAGTCTTCGCATTTCAACAAAAAAGTGAAAAAGCTCCGCCACGAAGAGTACGACAATTAGATTTTATAAGTCAATATTCCACCGATATTCGTCACATTAAAGGCACCGAAAATGTAACAGCTGATTGACTCTCTCGAATAAATAATATTACAACAGATGTAATTGATTTTAATGCAATGTCTATTGCACAGCAAAATGATAACGAATTAAAATCATTGTTAGAGTCAGGTAAGAAGTCATCTCTTAAACTTACACTTTTACCTATTCCATGTTCTCCGAAATTTTTATACTGCAATGTTAATGGTTCAAATATAAGACCATACGTGCCTGTTGAACAACGAAACACCATTATGAAAAAATTGCACAATTTATCTCATCCCAGCACCAGAGCTACAAGAAAACTTGTAAAGGAGAGCTACGTATGGCCTGGTTTATCTAAAGATGTTGGAAATTTTGTTCGAGGGTGTTTACAATGCCAAAAAGTAAAAATTAATAGATACGCATCTGCTCCTTTGAACAGCTATACCACACCCGACAAGCGTTTTCAACATATTAATATTGATCTAATTGGACCACTTCCGACATCAGCTGGAAACCGTTATTGTCTCACATGTATAGATCGCTTTTCCAGATGGCCAACAGCAATTCCTATACCCGATATTTCAGCTCACACAGTAGCAACAGCTTTTATTAATGGATGGGTAGCTTTATATGGAGTACCAGAAAGGATAACGACAGATTTAGGAAGACAATTTGAGTCCAACCTTTTTCAAGAACTAACGAATACACTTGGCATACAACACTTACGTACAACGGCATACCATCCCCAAGCAAATGGTATGATTGAACGATGGCACCGTTCTCTTAAAAACGCCATTAAGTGCTATGCTTCAAAGGATTGGAGTTTTGCCCTTCCTCTCGTTCTTCTTGGACTTCGAACTACAGTGAAATTAGACATCGGAGCAAGTCCAGCGGAATTACTCTATGGCACGCAATTACGTTTACCAGGTGAGTTCTGGGTGAAGAATGAAACTAAAGACAGTCAAACCGATTTCGTACAACAACTACGTCGAATAATGAATGATCTAAGAGTTCCTAGTCCATCATGGCATTCAAATAACAAGCATTATGTCGATCCAGATTTAAAAACATGCAAATTCGTTTTTGTACGGGTAGATCGAATTCGTAAGCCTTTAGAACCAGCGTATGAAGGTCCTTTTGAAGTCCAGAAACGCTACGATAAATATTTTGTGATAATAAGAGGAAAAAGAAGTGACAAAATATCGATTGACCGAATTAAACCAGCAAGAATCTATACCAGCGACTCTAAAGAGTGTTTAGTTAAGGAGTTAACACAGCCAGTTCCTAATAAAGTTGAAAATAATGAAAGAGTTCTCGTTTTGGAAGACGTGTAAGATTTCCGAACTGGTACCCGTAACGAAATACTAACCGGGGGTATTGTGGGAGTCCTTAATAAACTTACAAATTTAATAAAACTACTTTTTCAAAAAATTAAGTATTGATAACATTTTTATAAAATACGATAAAATGCAACAATGCCTTTATATATACAATTTTATATAATTTTTAATTTCTATAAATCATAATATGCCATCATATGTATTATATGAAATAGTATTAGTGCTGTAAAATAGAATGTTCTAGAAAAATGAGATTTTAGTATATATACGAGTTTTCAATAAAAATGTATTCATTAGCTGACAAGATTTTCTAGAAGCAACACGCATTTTCAATTAAATTGTCTCTACAAATATTTTAACATGCTTTGTAAGCTTTGAAGTTATCTTTTGTATTAGATTTAAGCATTGAAATATTACTTATTACGCCAAGGGCGTAGAATGTACACCATATCTATTAAGTCTTTTATTTATTACAAGCCAACATTCTCTAATTACACATATATTTATTCTTTAGAATATAATACGGAAACTTCCTTTTTCCATTTCATACATATTATTGCACATTATTGTCCATTACAAAGACTTAATCTGGATAACGACCAAACTCTTTTCCCTTTCTTTCCGTTTTCATGTCTTTTATTTCAAATTAAGGCATAATCAAGTGAACAAAATTCACAAGTGAATTTAGTTTACACTTACATATATTCAATTAGGATTAGTACACTTTATATTAAATCCTATTAATGAATTTCATACAATTTGTTTTGTACTTGCGCTGCTGGTACTGTTAACGGACAGCAGTGTAGATATTGCCATTGATTACAATTATTTTATGAATTAAGATTTTACTTAAATGAATTAGACATCACATTTAATCAGCTGTGGATTAAACTCAAAACAATAAATTTGTTTTGTAGCAGTTGGAAATCATTTTCTTTATACCGGATATTTAATTAATTTCTCTTTGAAATGACTTTAATCTTAATTTCAGTCATGGTAGTACACACATATATAGCCTTAAAAAGTTTGCATACGATTAGATAAGATAAGACTTAATGTAATAATATACAGTAATCGAGTATTGCAAGTGTGATGTACACAGAAAGATGTCACCGTTGTTTAATGAGATATACAAACAAGGATATATAAAGTATCGAACTAAAGCAGGTCTGTGGTAGGATATTATTGCTAGCTATCAGTGGGAGAGTTCGTGACCTAATTTAGCCGCCTTTGTTGCATTTCAAAGTAGTTTTATAAAGACTATCTATTTCCTTATTTATTATCTTTACTCTATGTGGTCCCCTTCTATACTACTAATTTGGGATATGAAAAGGTATTAATTATATTTACTCACTAAATAGGTTTCTCTGATGTTCATGAGAAATCAGGCTTCTTAACCCTCCCTAAAACATGTATCATACAAGCGTAATTTATTAGTAGGATCCCAAAATTTAACCAGCTTATTTTAGTTAATCCATATAAGAGAATGTACTCGATTTTTTAACTATTCATTCTGAATTCAACAAGATTTTATGAATATAAAAAGAAATGATAAAATTGGTTGAACTCATTTCAAAAGGGATAATTAAATATGAAAACATGAAAAAATATATTATATACACTAATAATAGAATTTACTCTAACCTGACTTCACTTTATTAAAAATTATAAATTATATATACATACATATGTATTAATAAATGAAATATGAAATATTAATATAAATTGATAAATACATATATATTTTCAATCATAATTCTGAACGCAGTTCAAATTAAGTTTGCATTATTTGGTTAATTATTTTTTTATGGGTGAAATTATAGAAACTATGAGAAGTAAAATAAAAATTACTGTGACACGAAGGATATTAATAACAGAATATTTACACTAAAAAAATATCAATGGAGTTTTACTTAATAATTGGTATAGTATTATTATTTAATCGTATCTAAACGTAAAAACTTCTTAAAGAACAGTCTTTCTTTCCATTATTTCTTTTGTCCTTTTTTTATAACCTAATGAAAATAATTTTAATCCACAAATAAAGATTTATTTGTGGGATCTGTTCATTAATAACCTTTTACGTTAATGGAGCTTATAATGGAGCTTGGAATTTTACCGTTAATTAGGGTTGCATGCTAAATATTCGATCAGTCAGTGGCAACAATACTAATTGACCGGCCGAATATTAACAAACAAAAATATGTATAACATTGCGTTGGCATAATTGCATATTTGGATATCAATCATAAACATTCAAAATCAAATGATTTTTTTTTTTTTTGGTTTAAGCAACATTTAAAAGACAAACAACTTTATTTAATTTAATTCTTTCATCAATAGAAACATCCACTGCTGCAAAGTAGACATTGGCAACATTGTTAAAAAACTGTCAACTTTATACATGAGGCAGAACAATGTTGCAATACATGTTAAACGAGACGTTTATTGTCAGAAGCATACCTGTTAAGTAATGATTAGTAATTTGATTATTTTTTTTGAATGGTGAAATAATGATTACAGTTACGATTATTTTTGGTTAAAATAGTTAATAATTGATTACGATTACAAAATAATCAAAAAATAATCAGGATTACTGGCGATTCGTCTAATAATCAAAAGGAATCAAAAGTAATCAATTTATTTTCAATAATTACTTTGAACTCTTTTTGAATATTTGAAAATGTACATGTATATTTGAAAATAATCAAAAAGAATTATTTAAAACAATTTGATTCTTTTTCAAACTTCTTTTGATTCTTTTTGATTATTAGACTAATCGTCAGTAATACTGATTATTTTTTGATTCTTTGGTAATCGTAATCAATTAGTAATTGGAAAAAATTGTTCATAGAATTATATAATCATTACGATTCTTTTTAAAAAGTAATGAAATTGATTACTAATCGTAATCGAAATTTAACAGGTATGGTCAGAAGTATCTAAGCCTGGATTGTTTACATGACAATACATGTTAAACGAGACATTTATTTTCAGAAGTATGTAAGCTTGGATTATTTACATGACAGCTGACATTTACGTAACATGTTTAGCAAATGTAGACGTTATATCATAATCGAATATACATAACACAGTTTGAACACAATGGGGTGGATGTTAATAAATTTATTAGAAAAATAAAAAAATTTCGATCGTGAACTTTAACCACACAAGGGACAATTTAAGATTCAGATGTTTTGAAAAGTATCCACATCCAAATGTGTTGCGTTGTTTGGGTCCAGCAGTGAACCTTGGATGCCGTTCACAGGGGGTGTAAACCACTATCACAAAGGGATCTATACCGTATCTTCGTTTTTCTTTTTATCCGCTTCCTAATAACTTTTCTTTTCGTTTTTTCCAATGATCTTATTAGTGCTCAATATGACGGAATTCGACACCGGACTGTGGTCATAGCTTCAATTTGCTTACTTCATTCTTCTTAATTTTGTAATGTTCGGGACTGGGAGAAAATGTTCAGATATATACAATCAAATGAAAATTAATTAGTTTTATAAAAGTGTAATGAATGTAATGTTTGTGTATTTGAATTGTCGGTCAATTATTTTATCTGTCCTGATTTGTCCACTTGGTTATGGCTAATAAGCCGTAGTTAGTGTGAGAAATAAAAACATAAATCTTTTCAGCTAAACTTACAGCTATTTATATAAATTTCTTAAGTCTAATTTCTTTACGTATTAATACTTATGACCTAATTTAGTTTTTACTTAACTTAGAGCGTACGTGGTCAGCATTTTGCTATTTTGCAATTATTACGTACTGAAAATTTGTATAATGCAATTTGATACCTCGTGCCGTTGGTCATTGACTGTTTTGATTATATTATTGGGGAATGTATCAAAATGCATTTTTAGGTAGCACAAACGTAACCAACACACAACACTGGATAAGTGTGACCAACACACTACAAAAGTTTTGTTTTTATTTAAAAATATTTATTAATTTCAAGTTGAAGTGCATCCTGTTAAAAAAAATAAGGACTCCTCATTCTTTTTTTTTTTACAAAAAATAATAAAAAACAAAAATATATTTGCAATAATTTAATTTCTAATCTTCTTCCTTCAAGCCTAAAAGACATCGTTTAAGCATATGATCAACAGTATTTGACCATACCCAAACCAATATACATATTACTCCATTCAGAATGAACTAATTCCCATAACTTATCACAACTGGTGGGACACTTCCATCTGGTTGTTTTTACCCTATTCCACAAATTCTCCATCGGATATGCATCTGATGATAATGCGAGTCAGTCAAGTACATTGATATTGTTATGGTCATTATACTGCTGGAATACACATCGAAGTGGATTATTTTCCTTCCTCATAATATAGCATGAAAATTCGAACAATTACAGTATAATCCGTTACTTTCTAAATGTCTCTACAATGTTTTATGACCCAAAAATGATCTCCAAATAACAATATTGCCCCCTTCATGCTTTACCGTCTTAAGAATGGACTGAGGATAGTTCAATGCATTTATTGAATAAATTTATAAAGACTAAGATCAACGTTTAATAACTTAATTTTTAGCTAATAACCACAATGTAGATCCATTCTAAATGAGGTAAAACACGTTCCTGAATTGATGGGGTCTGTAAACCCTTTCTTTCTTCCACTACAATATATACTGTCCTAACCACTTCTAATTCATACACCACGTATTTTTGTTTGTATACCAATATTTAAAGTTCCATATTTTGGATAATAATAATGACAACGACTTAAGAGTTACATTTTCTGAAAGATAATTTTATAATATTCTGCTGAACAACTCGTATACGTAACCAGTCTGTGGTGACTCCAAATTTAAATTAAATTAAAGATTATAAAATTACCTTTCAGAAATTGTAACTCTCAAGTCGTTGTGGTTGTTACTATCCAAAATATGGAACTTTAAATATTGGTACATCAAACAAAAATGCGTGGTGTATGAATTAAAAATCGTTAGGGTAGTATATTTTTTCAAATTCAATGTATTGTTTTTATAACCAATAAAATATTTTTTTGGTAAACAATTGCAATTGTCGTGTGATTTGACCCCATTAAACCATTGGTCAAACTTAGCCTGATTTATGCACCAGAGCCAAATAAAATTTAATATTTCGAATTTTCCAAAATATCTTTGGATCTGTGTAATTGTAAAAATTGTACATTAAGTAATTCGCTATTTCTTGGCATACTACTTGATATGGTACATATTCTTATTATCTCAAATTCGAAACAAAAGCACGTTAAATATTCTAAAAACTGTTGATAAACTAATATTCTTAAGCAATCTAATCTGGTGGGCCATGGCTATAATATTAGCTTTTATCGTCCGTAGACTCTACTTTGTTTTACTACACCCAGTATAAGAACTTCATCTCAGCTCATAATATTTATAAGACGATTTCTATTTGTATTCTAATAAACGAATATCATACATACACACATAATATACGTACATAATTGGGCATTACAACCCTTCAGTCAGGATTACGACATAGCTTCTCACACCACTCATGTTGTGTGTGTTAATTTTTTACTTGAGTGGCGGGCCCTACTCTCAGGGTATTCGCCAGAAATCTGCTGAGAGGAAGTCGCCGAAGAAATATTTTTCATATTTTCGTTTTGATGTCTGATCTGGTGTTTGAACCGTGGCCTTACTTCTAATAAGCCCGCACACTACCTTCTAAACTACGGCGACTTCAATTAACGAATGATATGATTTTAATAGCAATACTTGTAACAACACATGTTATCTGTCAAATTCAGACTTATTTATGCTCTTCACCTAGAGCCGGCGTGAAGGTCATTTAACAGTGTCAATATGCTAATTTCAAGCTAATAAAAAATATTGATGATATCTCACACACTTTGTTTCATATAAATTTATAAATAGGGAGCGCTTAAAAAGTTTCTATATATAGAACTATGATGTATTTATATACCACATATTATGTAATTTATGTAATGATGTACATATTATGCGTACTAAAACCATATTTTCCTTTGTTACACAATAAATGCAACAAATTATTCACAATAATCTGCCGTTGACTCAAAAACTTCATCATCCATGGCAGAATAAATGTTCTTGTGTCCGCGGAAATTTTTAATATCATGTACGCGAAATTCATAATGCTAGGAATGACAACAATAATGACTGTGTTATAATTATTCATACCTGAAAATATTTCACACTTAAGTACGTGCAATTTAAATGAAACTAAAAATATCCTGGAAACACTTGCATGTCGGAGATAAAAATTTCCTTACTGATGACACCGCAGGGTATTTGCTTGGAGTCAACACTGTCTGGTTATGTATACGAGTTGTTCAGCAGTAGTTAAACATGAAAGACATTAAAAAATGTTTTGTTTATAATGAGTCATAGAAACTTGTGGTAAATTAAAAATTGGACTATAAAAGAGGAATTTTAATATTAAATTAAATGAACAGATAAAATATTATTAATTTATATAAAAATTAAAATATACGAAATAATTTATTCCCATTTAAAAGCATCAATTTTGTTACCATTCTACTTCAAAATGTCATATTCGTATAAAATGAGGGATACTGCAGCTCTATATCAAAAAACACCTTCGCTCATAACAATCGAATATTTATATCAAATACTTAATTACTTAATTGGCTATTACAACCCCTCAGTCAGAATTACGAACCCAGCTTCTCATACCGCTTATGTAGTGTATGTTATAATTTAACCATTAGACCTACATTTTAAAGTCGACTCCGTACTTTTATTTACTCTAAGAGTTTTTGCCCGAAATATGTCTTCATATTTGATTTTTTTAGAGATGTCTGACCTATGGTTTGAACCGAGGCCTCACATATAGTAAACCAATACACTGCCTACTAAACTACGGACAGTTCAAAGCTGAACAATAAATTTTTTTCTGATGTTGAGCGGGAATAAACAATCTGTGTAGTTTTCAGTTTTTAAGACTTTCACTCTTGTTATTTTAATTTAAAATTGAAGAATCAATAAATAAAAGAATTGAAAAAAAATTCCACTTTAAACGTCTGTTCAAATTTTTGCTTAGTAAGGGAAAAATACATCAAATTTTTTTAGGCGAATTATGTAAAATTTTTAATAGTAAGCAGTATAAAATAACAATATTTGATGAAGTATAATATCAAATAAAATTAGGTGAAATAAAACTCACATACTTTATAAATTTCATACAACCGTCGGTTCGCAAGTTTATGTTGACGTACAGTGGCTCAAACGTATGACTAGACACTGGGTATGAGATTATTCAAATACCGATTTTTCCACTTCAATTGAAATGTTTAAAAAAATTGATCCGGATTTATAGATAATTAAAAAACTTTTAAACTATATATAATACTTATCATTTTTTATTCAAAAATACTTAAAAAAAAGGAAAACAATATGAAAAAATTTCATGTCAAACGCATAATTGGACAGTCAAATAAAAAGCACTGTTTTAACACTTGATGTGCTTCCAAACGTCAAGTAGTCGACTTCACGAGACTGGCATAAAATTCTGGGGCTTATGTTATTAAATTCTCGATTAATTCCTTGTTCCAACTGCTCCACTGTGCTGATGCTAGATTTATTAAGCTTATGGGTAAGTTTTTCCCAATATGCTCAATAATGTTGAGATCAGGGGCTTGTGCCAGTGTTTGCAATAGTTTTGAACAATTATTCATAAGCTACAGTTTCGCAACGTGATTTGGATTGTTGTCCTGGTAGAAACAAATGTGTTCAATATATTTAATTTACCGGCATAATTTATCTGCCCGTTAAAATCCTCGCTTTAGTTAACGGCAACTTGTAATAATGGCCCTAAATATTGAAAAAATTTTGGTTTTTGTCATGATTTATTTACCGTACTAAAGTTTAAATTTACCGATATTGTTATGACCTGAGTTTATTTATTTTTTATTCCAAATTTTATTTAAAGGCTTAATTGAATTTGCAATGTTTTGTTTATTTCATAATTATAGTTTATGTATCATTTGTGATACATTCGACTTTCTTTTTTTAAAATTTTTTAAAATTTTTAAAGATTTGTTTGAATTTTTTTTCGTAAATAATTATAATTTGAGAAGGAAATGAGAGTTAAGTGTTAAATGAAAGCAAAGCGGTTGAAGTTTCTGATCTTGATGTTCCTATTGCCGAAAAAGGTCATCTTATGAACTGACGAATGTATTGTCAACAGCAAAAATGGTAATGTACGTCTCAGATAAAACAATCATTCGCTTTGAAAATATGCTAACCGCGAGTGATAATGCCAAAATGCTAGCCTATTAGGAACATCTTCGAAAAATGGGTTGAAAATCATTTAGGTTTTTATAATCCCAATGATTTTTTCCTGTAGAGTAACTAATTGAATTATATGGTCTTTATAAACTTCATTGTCCACCAACATCGAATTGGCAGATTTATATTCAAGGCCATGCTACGTTTATAGCAAGTGTCCTGGATGCCAGAGAGGAATCAAAGAGAGCGTATTATTATTGAAATATTCGATGTTCTTAAGGGTACAGGATTCAATACGCAGCAACTGTTTCAGAGAGAGAATCGCAGGGAGACTACTATTCTATTATGTCTGCGAACGCAATAAAATGGACGGATTTAAGCCATTTAAATGTCAGGAACCGGACGGGATATATCCGGCCCCCTTACAACTTCTGAAATAGGAACACATAGAAATACTTAGGGCGATGTTTGTCGCTAGTATCCGGACGAACCATGTACCGTCGGAATGGTGTTGAGTGGGGGTGGTCTTTATACGGAAGGCTGGCAGAAACTCTCATACTACACCCAAGGACTTCAGACCCATAAGTCTATCCTCCTTCTTATTGTAGACCATGGAGACACTCATTGATGTTAATCTGCGTCACACCCTGGATGGAAATATCCTTTCCAGGGGAAAGCACGCATACAACAAGGAAAGATCTGTTGAGACTGCCCTACATAGCCTGGCGGAGCAAACAGAAAAATCGCTGGCACAAAAGCAATACCCTCTGGCTACTTTCCAGGACATCGAAGGAGTCTTCGACAATGTGGAACTATGCGCTATATTCGCCACACTAACAAGATTAGGTGTACAGACCACTATGGTGAACTGGATATCTAAGCTACTATGTGGGAGAACAATCTATCCGCAGTAGGAGGCTCAAAAACGACCAGAGCTATAGGGAGGGGAACTGCACAATGTGGAGTACTCTCTCCTCTTTAATGGAATCTGGTGATAAATTAGCTACTAGTGAGGCTGGAACGGAATGGATGTGAGGCAATCGCCTATGCAGGCAATATCGTGCTTGTAATTTCGGGCAGATTTGTCGATACTATCAGGGATAGAATGCAACTAGCTCTGAGGAGAGACAGCGAATGGGCATCTGTTCGCGGTTTGGATGTTAAGCCTTTGGAAACGGAAGTAGTACTCTTCAATCCACCGCCTCAGAGCCCACTTTCTAGAACTTATACTGGATAGGAAGCTGTCTTAGAAACCGAACATCGTTAACAGAATCAAAAAGGCTTCCATTACCTTGTATGCTTGTAACAGAGTCTTGGGGAAAAAATGGGGCCTATGATTTAGGATGACTCACTAGATCTTCACAGCGATAGTCAGACCCATCTTGACCTATGGATGTCTAGTTTGGTGGGAATCCCTTAATAGGAAAACTAATTCGAACATAATACGGCGACAGAGGCAGGCAGAGATCTGCCTTTATTATCACTGTCTTGCGCAATACACCTACGTCGGCACTTGAGTTAATTTATGCCTCTTTCCATTTGACGTCTTCTGTAGGGGCACGGCGGCCAAAATAACCAAGCGTCTCTGGGCGACTGGACAGTGGCATGATTCGGATATTGGTCATGCAAAGATCCTGAGGGAAGTTGGGGCTGTCGGGAGCAGTGACAACAATTCCGGACAACGAGTTCTGGAAAAGTGTTGTGACCCCCCTCGTAAAGGAATCCGTGCAAATCAGCACCGTCGCGACGGTTCGAAACTGAACGGAGCTGTTGGCAGTGGAATTTTTTAGGAATCGGTTGGAATAGATCAGTCTATAAGCCTGCCGGACCACTGCAGCGTCTTTCAGGCAGAGTTGATGCCAATACAGGCTGCGGAGAGAATTATTGGAGGCGGATGCGTCTCCAAGCGGAATATCATCATACTTACTGATAGAAGCGCGGCTATCAGGGCTCTAAATTTCAACGTAATGAACTCCAAGACGGTGTACGGCTGTTGCAGATATCTCACTGAGATAGCAGAACGACATGATGTCCATATCCTATGGGTACCGGGCTATAGAGGTATTCCGGGTAACTGCAGAGCTAGTGGACTGGCCAGGCGGGGCAAGACCATCGAACTCTCCGATGAATTCACTCTGGGCTTCCGTATGAAAACCTGTAGGCTCATAATTAAAAATGCGATTGTCGCAGCCGTCAACGACACATGGGCGGCCTCGGACACGGGTAGAACGGCGCGTACAATCTGGCCATCTGGATGAAATGGCGCGCTCAGTGTGGTTGTCTGGGTCTTTACGGGGTATTGAATTATGGGTAGGCATGCGAGGTGCTTTGGTCTTGAACACCTTGCTAATGATTTCTGCAGAAGACGCAGGGACGAGGAAGAGGAGGACACTATCCTTCACCTGCTGGGTACGTGCCCGACATTTTGTTAGAGGAGAAAAAGAATTTTGGTGCTTACTGTATGGATGATCTAGAGGATCTGTCAAGGATTGACATTGGCAGCTTAAGTCGCTTCTTCAGTAGCTCCGAGTGGTTTCGAGACTTGGGGTTAGCAGAAATCTCTGGTAACACAATTGGTCCTATGTCGCCTAAGTGTGTCCAACTGATTGTCTTAGATGGGTAGCCACCTCTACCTACCAGGCTAAGGGGTACAACATTACCATCGAAAAGTTTTTTACATCACATGACCTTGCCCAAAAACTTTTATAAAGAAGTATAACAATGGTTGGTATCACCAGGTTTTAGCCGGCATTCAGTTGAGTGCGTTAACCATGCAAATGACAATAAGCTGTCCCTTCAAAAAATTTGAAACCGTAAAAATGACCGAAAAGTATTGGTGCTTAATCTCACAATGTTATCTTTTAGGAGAAAATAAAACCAAGCTCTTTACCCAAATTAAAATTTGATAATTAAACAAAAAAATCTTATGATTAAAGAATTAAAAAGCTAAGAATATTCTACCATTTTACACCACATTTATTACTTTGCTTATAAATTTTATTAATTGTGCTAAACAATTGCCTGAATATTCGATTTTAATTTCAAAACTGATTATTTTCTAAACACCTTCTTACAATTAAAGATTACACCTCTAATCAATTTAACCTAAACTTTTGTTGTCTGCTCTATACGTACAGGTAATAACCCAAATTAAATAACACTTATGCGATATGTAGCAAAATTTTGTATACAACTTGTGTTTGCACAGTTTGAACCTAAAATAATACAATTTAAACTTTATATTGTAATTAACTAGACATACATACATATAAAATACTAGCTGTACCCTGCGCGTATTGCTGCGCCACCAACTAAAATAAATTTGAAGGAAAGACATTACACAAATGTCCAATTAATTTTGATTCATTTTATAGATTTTGTTTCCCGTTGTCCAGATAATTCAGATGAACGGGCCTGAGTCTATACGGGCTCATCTGATTCTGAGGCTCGTAATGCTCTTTTCTTCTGTGCTTGTGTCACACAGTTTGCGATTTAATTCATTTTGATTAATTTTCAGTGGTACCACCTTTCGAAAATTGGTCATACCAACTTAGAAACCTTCCCCGGCTCATGAGCAACAACTTTGATAAAGATCATAACATGATCAAATGCATAGTTTACGACTCTATAAGGTATATACAAACAAACATTAATTTTTATATATCTAGACTATGGGAGGTGACACGCCCACTATAGCCAATCCGCCCATTTTGTTCATATATACATACGTCAAAGTCGTCCATACAAAATTTGAATACTCTAGCTGTTGCAATTTATGAGATATGCGACATTAAATACTTATTGGGTATGTGGGCGTGGCACCTCGCCTACTTGATATTTTAAAATAAAAAGGAGCCTATAGTTCCTTCGAGACATACAGTAAGGTACTGTTAAAATTTCAAGAAAATCGGTCCAGCCGTTTAGCCGTCTATAGACTTCAAACAAACAAACCCACAAACAACCCCACAAACAAATAAACACACAGTCATTTTTATATATAAGAAGAAGAAGATAATTATTATTTAAATTGTATTTTAAAATGTTTATTTATTTCAGAAAGGAGTTGTTTGTAACATCTTAATGTACATCTACATAAGTATGTATAGTTGTGGATTGTATTTAATTTGTGATAATTACACTTGAAAGTTGTTCTTTTTACTATTAGCTGCACTAAGTGTAAATTATTCTACCATTGAACAGACACTCATAAAGATATTCATTTAAATCATAGTTTTACTTTATAACAATGCTGTAATATTTACAATGCTGGAAGAAATAATAGCAACAGTTTTAATAGTTATACATACATATGTACTTAAAGGTGTAGAAGAAGAATTTATCAGTTAAACTGATGTTGAAGATAATAAGGTAATTAAAAACCGGGAAAAATATTGGGTGTTCAAGCAACATGGCCGGGAAATAACTTATTAAGGCTGTCCATATCATATATTAGTATAAGGTCATCATTCATATCCTTTTTTGTATATACACAACCCCGCATAGTGAACGCAGAGGATACCACTTCTTTCTTTTTGAGGCGAATTACCGCGCTCAATATTTTAAAATTGGTCTGAGTTAAGTTCTCGTTAACATAGAACTTTTCTTCTGAGGTGAGACCAGTATTCCTAAGGCAGAAGACAAATCCATTGTGTAGTTTCCTATAGTTTGCGATAGATTTCAAGAAAAAGTTCCTAACATATGTAGAGCACAGTTTCACAATAATGGCGGCATCTTTAGAATTCTCCCTACTTTTGTTGTTGTGATTCCTTAGGCGATAGATAGATAGAACATTTAAGGTACAGGTGATGTTACATATTTTCTTAAATATTTCCTGTAGATTTTCGTCCTGGGACTATGGGATTTCATTGATCCTAAGCTCAGATGAATTCTCCTGTTGCATTACTTTTATTTTGAGGTCACTAAATTTTACAGCTTTATTCTTTCAGTAATGTTTGATAATTTATTTTCAATTATACTGTATTTTCGCGCAGATCAACAATTAGCTCCTCTTCAAATTCCTTAAATTTGTGCAGAAATTTTTTCCAAATTCTAATTGAAACATGTTCATTTGCATGAAATAAATAATAGGGGCAACTGTAATTGTTCTAAAATTTAAATAAGACCGATCAACTTTACAAAAAAAATATTGAAAAAGCGGAAAATTTTGTTAATCCCTCTCAACCAATTTTCTAGTAGGTGAGTAGATTGAAAAGGACGGCTTATTTTACCCTCATCTTTTAGAGGTACCAACCACATTGAATATAAGATACTGTCTTAACTTCTTCCAGTCGACTCTTCCGACGTGAGTTATGACTGGTGTAGTAATGTTGAGATCTCTAGCTCACGATAGGATGCGCAATAAAATAAATAAATATTACAATTGATAGATAATTGGTACTAGTGGACATTATAGTTACGAAATCTTTATATTTTAGGTATGTAGGTAGTGTTTTGGCTTATTAGATTTGAGGCCACGGTTCAAACCCCAGATGCGACTTCTCCAACAAAACAAAATATGAAAAAAATATTTCTTCGCTGATTTCTTGCAAAAACTCTGATAGTAAATAAAATTTTGTTAAAAAAAATTCTAAAAATCTATCGTTCGAAGTGGCGGAGGCCCACCGGAGGTATACAATTACCACAAACACAAACATAAGTAGTGTGAGAAGCTAGGTTGTAATTTCAGACTGAAGGGGTGTAATTATAAATGTATATGATATACTTACATAACATAACGTAATTGGTCATTACAACACTTTAGTCAGGATTGCGACCAAGTTTCTCACACCACTTTTGTTCTGTGTGTCAATTTTTATACATGAGAGGCGGAACCTACAGTTTAAAGTCGATTCCGAACGACAGATTTTTGAGAAGCTATTCAAGGCAATTTTATTTAATCCCAGAGTTTTTGCCACAAATCTGCTGAGAGGAAGAAATATTTTTTCATATGTCGTTTAGTTGGAGATGCCTAACGTGGGGTTTGAACCGAGGCCTCACATCTAATAAGCCAACACACGACCTACTAGACCATGGCGACTTCTATGATATACTTAGCTCAACTTAAAATACTGAACGTATTCAATTAAAATTGATGATTAAACTTATTATTACTTCCAATTTTAAATTGAAAGCATTCTATGAAGTTAAAGCTAATATAGAAAAAAATACCTCGCATCACCAACAAAATTTGTCAAATTTGTCAAAAATTTGGCAAATTATATCGACGTCATTTTTATTTAAAAGATTTTAAAGACACAACATAAAGAGGCAACGTAAACAGCAGGCACTCTGCGTTATATTAAATTCTAATTATGAACATAACATACAAACGTATGTACATATGTAGAGGAAACATATTTTTGTACGTATAAACTTAAAAGTTAACTTATTTTAAGGCAAGCAGTAGATCAGCGTACTACCACTTCTGTTTTCGAAGTCAGCCATGATGAATTATGTAGATGGTGAATATTGTGAAGATTTATTATGTTCATGTTGTGTTATTTTGTTTTCATTTTAAACCCAATAACACTTTATAACTTACATTACATTTTGTAATTAAATATTAAGCTGTAACGTAAAAGCAAAAGTTATAAGTTATTAGTATTTTTTCTTTTTATTCTAAATATGTCAGAAATGTTAATAAAGTACATACGCTTAGTATTTAAAGAAAGTTTTTTTTTATACTCTATGGAAAGAATCTAAGTAATGTCGTACCATATTTCAAGAAATATTTCATATTTATGTTTAAACATGTAAATTCTTCTAGAATTTAAATATGCAAAAAGTAAGTTACGGAGTTGTAACGAATGTGAGACACATGCTTTTTAAGTTTTTAATTTTTTTTAATTTTTCAAATATTTTTAAAACTGCATTGCAAAGCGTTTTTTTACTTTTATATATAAAATATATCTATGCTATGTTAACATGGTAAAAAGATTTGGAGAAATAATTTAACTTTAAAATTGTACATCTTACTTACTTACTTACTTAATTGGCCATAACAACCCGTTTATCGGATTTCGGCCTGCCGCAACACATCCTTCCAGGCGCCTCTGCTTCGTGCACGCCTACGCCAGTTGGTCACACCAATCGATGACAGGTATTCCTCGATTTGGTCTTTCCATCGGATGCAAGGTCGTCCTCTTCGCCGACTTCCGCAGATTCCCGCATCAACTATCCGTCTCGCCGGCGCATCCTCCTCCATTCGAACGACATGGCCGAGCCAGCGCAGCCGCTGGATATTAATACGCTGTACAACGTCCATGTCGTTGAGGAGCTCATACAGCTCACTGTTGTATCGGATACGGAAATCATCGCCAACTCGCACTGGACCGAAGATCTTGCGCAGTACTTTTCTCTCGAACACTCTCAAGGCCGCTGCATCTGTACTTAATAGGGTCCATGCCTCTGCGCCATAAAGAAGCACGGGTAGGATGAGTGTCTTGTAGAGTGTTAGTTTTGTCGTACGAGAGAGGTCTCTGCTACTCAATTGCCTATTGAGACCATAGTAGCACCTGTTGGCAAGAGTGATCCTGCGCTTGATCTCCAGACTTACATCATTTCTGGTGGCGGAGCCAAGATAGATGAATTCCTTGACCGTATCAAAAGTATAGTTATCGGCCGTAATCTGAGAATCAATACGCCGCGCGTCTCGACTCGTCGATAACATATACTTTGTTTTGCCTTATTTACTGCCAAACCCATCTTGGTAGACTCGCGTTCAATAGCACTAAAGGCAGCAGTAACATCTCGCTTCGGACGCCCTATGATGTCAATGTCGTCAGCGAACGCAAGCAACTGGACACTTTTTTGAAAAATAGTGCCACTGCGATGCACTCCTGCCTTTCGCAGAACACTCTCCATGACGAAGTTGAAGAGGTCTAGGAAGAGAAAGTCGAAGAGGATAAGGGGTCGCCTTGTCTGAAACCTCGCACGGTATCAAAAGGCTCGGAGAGGTCCATTCCTACCTTGACGGAGCTACAGGAATTGCTCAACGTCATTCTGCATAGCCTTATCAGCTTCGCAGGTATACCGAGCTCAGACATTGCGGCAAAAACACGATCCCTTATGGGGCTATCAAAGGCAGCCTTATAGTCGACAAAAAGTGTGTCGACTTGTTTCTCGTGGGTCTTTTCCAGGATTTGGCGTAGCGTGAAGATCTGGTCGATGGTGGACTTGCCAGGTCTAAAGCCGCACTGATAAGGTCCAATCAGTGTTTTGACGAGTGGCTTCAGTCGTTCACACAATACGCCTGTAAGAACCTTATATGCGATAGGGAGAAGGCTTATACCCCTATAGTTGGCGCATATAGCAGGGTCTCCCTTTTTCAGTACAGGACAGAGGACACTGAGGTTCCAATCGTTGGGCATACTTTCCTCTAGCCATATTTTGTAAATAAGCTGGTGCATTAGCCCTACCAACTCATTACATCCGGTCTTAAACAATTCAGCGGGGAGGCCATCAGGACCTGCCGCTTTATTGTTTTTAAGGCGCGTAATCGCGACTTTGACCTCTTCATGGCTAGGCGGCGGAAAATCCACGCCGTCATCATCGTTCGGGTTCGGAAGTGTTTCCTCCATAACCTCAGTACTCCCTGCGGATCTGTTACTAAGCTTCCATTTTCGTCCTTGCAGGAAAACGCTCCGGGTTTATAACCCTCGGTTAGACGCTTAACCGAGCGTCATTCCTACATCTATACATCTCGACTTCCTCACGCTAACGCCTTTCCTGCTCCCTCTTCTTGCGTCTGAAAAGGCGTCTCTCATCCCTTCTCTTCTCTCTATAGTTCTCGACAATGGCTCGCGTAGCGGCTGACTGCAACGTTTTCTTGTATGCGGCGTTTTTCGCTGCAGTTGCCTCGCGACACTCCTCATCGTACCATTGATTTCGTTGGGGTGGGCGTTCGAAACCAAGGACTGTTTCCGCAGTAGTGCACAAGGAGTGAGAGATGTTGGCCCACAGTCCACCAATGTCGTTGAGATTAGATGGGGAACGACGGAGCTTATCCGAGAGTTGAGCGGAGAACGCCTCAGCTGTCCTTTGTGATCGCAGCTTCTTAACGTCCAGCTTTCGCAATGCACTAGAGTGCACAGACCTCGAAGCGCACATCTAGTACACTGGATACGTACCTTCCGTCTATCACAATATGATCGATCTGGTTAGATGTTGAGCGATCAGGGGTCATCCATGTGGCCTTGTGAATGTCGAGATGTTGAAACTTAGTGCTACATGTTACGCGCCGCGGCGAAATCGATCAGCCTCATACCATTGGAGTTAGTGTTTGCGTGGAGGCTGAACTGTCCGACAGTGGGGCCAAAGATACCTTCCCGCCCGACCTTTGCATTAAAATCCCCGAGGACGATTTTGGCGTCATGGGCCGGGCACTTATCGTATACGTCCTCGAGTTTAGCATAGAAGGCATCCTTAACCACATCGTCCTTTTCTTCCGTCGGGGCGTGAGCACATATTAGGCTGATGTTGTAAAATTTTGCCTTGATGCGGATTGTGGCTATTCTTTCGTTCACAGGTGTGAACCCAGAGACAAGGTGACGAAGTCTCTTATTAACCACAAATCCGCATCCAAATTCGTGCTTGTTTTCATGGCAGCTGTAGTATACATCGCAAGATGCAAGCCTTTTGCATCCTTGTCCTGTCCATCGCATTTCCTGAAT
Source organism: Sarcophaga carnaria (assembly GCA_958299815.1). Taxonomy (NCBI): domain Eukaryota; kingdom Metazoa; phylum Arthropoda; class Insecta; order Diptera; family Sarcophagidae; genus Sarcophaga; species Sarcophaga carnaria. Next base: position 76,247,744 of record OY283151.1, read on the forward strand.
GGCAGTGATGTCAGTCCTACATTTAATGAGGGCATCCGCCAGCTGGGCGGAAGCGCCTACCCTGTAAAGGGTGCGGACGTTCCATGTGCCAATACGTAAATCATAGTCCTTTATACGTTTGCCGTGGTCGTCAAATTTTGAGGGGATCTTTTCATAGGATTCTGTCTTGGTTTTCATTGGATATTTGTTTTCACGTGGTGGGTTCCAAGCCCTACGCACAACCCAAATTTAACGTCCAGGGGATTGGACATTCGCTGCACGCATTAGTTAACATCTATGCTAGAATGCCATCCAGGAGGGGCCACGAGGAGGCTGCGTGTCAACTTGAATACAGCAAGACAAGGATCGTCCTGGTGATCGCCACGTTGACCACAATCAGAAACTTTACCTTGTTTGCATGCATCCCTCCCTTGTACATCTTATTATCATTAATATTGTTACGAAAATGGAAACGGTATACATCGTTTAACATTAAAATGTGCAAAAGTTACACAAACAAATACAACGAACTTCTTACAAGTAAACCAACAACATCAGTATGAAAGAAAAGAGGATAGATAAGTATACGAGAACGCAACAACAAGCAATTTGAACAAAATATACAAACAACAATGAAGTCGCGATAGAGTTCTAGAGAAGGCGAAACCCCTTACGTTCGACTTCAAGAACCTTCATCAGACTGATAAAAACTGATCAAAAAAACTTGGAAAAAAAGGGAAAACTTTGCAAATGCCAAAGCTGGTTGCAAGCATAGAAGAATAGCGAACAAGCAATTATTGTTGTATTCGTCAAGTTGTAAATGGTGGTACACAAAAGTAGTGCGAATAATAAAGAGTTTAATTGAAACTAAAAACATATTTGTTTGCAATCAATGAACTCATATTTTAAACGTTTTTAAAAAGGTAAAAACATAACAATATACATAAGTTACTAGTTATTTAAATTATTACACTACACTTATTACATTATTTTGAAAGTTCTACGATATGTAAAGCCTAAATTATCAGTTGATACTACAAAAAATTTTTAATAATCAGCAGGTCATACATGCATACATAATTGGTCATTACAACCTTTCAGTCAGGATTATGACCTAGCTTTTTACACCACTGACGTTGTGTGTGTTAATTTTACACATGAGTGGCGGGACCTACATATTAAATTCGAATCTGAATGACAGATTTTTGAGAAGCTTTTTCATGGCAATTTTATTTACTCTCAGATTTTTTTCTAGAAATTTGCTGAGGGGCATTCGCCAAAGAAATATTTCTCCATATTTCGTTTTTCTGACGTGGGGTTTGAACTGTGGCCTCAGGCCTAATAAGCCAACACACTTATCTAATAGACTACGGAGACTATTGCTGTTATAGAAAGATTTATTTTGGACTCGGATTGGTTTTCTGTCGGGAATGTCCTCTAGGGAATGTATAATTTCCGAATTGAATTGACCTAAATGCTGGCCTAAGTGAGACCCCTTTCCTTTGACAGAGTCCGCCACCATATCTAATGTACTTTATTATGTAGCGCACTGTTATGTGATATTCTTTGGTGGCGCAGTCCTATTCTATCAATTTCATCTGATGAACATCTACTTCCATCTATTGCTCTCTAAATCTACTAGAGAGGAAATTTCCTGTTGTCACAGAGCAAATGATATAAAATATTTAATGGCTCTTACTATATACGACCCTTATTATTACTGTTGCAACTCACATATGATTTCATTGTTAAATCTTATGAACTACACGAGCTGGAAAAGTTGCCAGTATTTAGGAGAAAGTGAAAAAAGTTTTTAATTTATTATAAATTTAAGAGTACAAAATATTAAACTTCCACATCTGCTTATAATTTCTACTTGCATGTGGAGTGTCTTTTGTTTCCTCGTTTGAGAAGACGGTTAAGTTTTCTTCTATACTTTCAATTTCAATTTGTACCTATATGTGTTCACTTCTTCCTGTTGCTTTTAACAGTGTTCCAAAAAAAACTTTAGCAGTAAATTTAAGCCATTTTTTTTTTACAACTTTAGATGTTTAAAATTGTTCATTCATTGATTCATCACCCGCTATCATTGCACCTGCTAACCTGTTGGTTGCAAAAGTGCGGATGCCATGGACTTTAAAAGGGCCTTGCCGCCAAATATTTTTTCAATAAGAAAAGCAACAAGTAAAGCAAAGAAATAATTAGAAGATGAAATATGTCAGCCGTATTCAAATGGTTGTAAGTGTTATTATGTGCAATGGTTATATTCTTAGCGATTAAACTCAAGGACTTTCATTATGCCACAGGATGTTTAGAATTACTGACCCTTCACATAGTGGTGCTGGTTAGCATCAAAGTAATCGGAATGAATAGGAAGATAAAGTTTCCCAAATTTATTACATTTTTTTGACCATAAATAGTATCGAAATAAATTTTTAAATACGCGAGCAATTTTTTTAAGTCTTTTAGATTGCTCACAGCTTTGAAAGAATTAATCTATCAAGGCACAGGTACAATACGTACAAATCGTGTTGAGCATACACAGTTGAAATCGGTTGCAGAAATGAAGGAAATGGAGCGTGGAAGCTACCATCAAATTACTGACGAAACGTCACACGTGACGTTGGTCAAGTAGCGAAAAGAAGAAAATATCTATTCAACAACCTTTTTGTGTACAAATGTACAATAAATATATGGGGGGGGGGGGGTAGATCGTCCGCATTAACGTGAATAATAAGAAATGGTACTGGCAACTTTTGATGTGGGCCTTAAATGCTTCGATGAATAATGCCTTTCAGTTATATAGGCTATCAGCAGCTGGACAAGAGAAGTCACATCTCGACTATCTGGTCTTCACCAGATCTATAGTTACTAGTTATCTGGGAAGGTATGCATCGGCTCGTTCTATAGGTCGTCCACTTAAGCCTGTTTCTAGAAAAAGAAGAGTTCAAGATGAGGTTCGTCTCGATGGAGTTGGTCATATAATTGTTTCCAGTGCAACTCAGATACGCTGCGGCGAATGCCATAAAAATACAACTAAAAAATGCCGGAAATGTGATGTCGGCAGCCACACAAACTGTTCTGAAATGTTTCATCCTTAAATTAAAAAATATGAAATATACTTATGTACATATCGTTGGTCTCATATAGAAAGGCCCTAACTCGCGCTTTTTTCGAAGTTAATTTTTTCTGTGATTCCAATGTGTATTTGTGTTAAATGCATTGGAATCACAAAGAATCAATTGTTTCATAACAATATATTGTATTCGATTTTTTAGCATAGGATGTGTGTAACAGTATTCATGACCGTTCTAAGGGATTTATTTGATGCGATATTGTTTTGTACATGGAATGCAGTAAACATCTTTTTGCAAAAAGAAAGATGCATGTTCTATAATAAAAATTCGTAGAGCAATGGTCTTATAACACCATACTTACTACGCATCATTATTCAAATTTGCAATGAAATTTTTCATTACTAGAACTCAACAATAAACCATAAACAATATGTAAGTATGGTAAGTAAGTTATAAAATACCACTAAGATTTCAAAAAAAAAAAAAACATCTTAGAAAAGCTTACTTGTTTATCATCTTCTGCATTATAATGCGTTCTTTAAGAGTCATCGACGTCATCTGCATCATCTACATCTTCAACATCAGCACCACTTCTATGCTTAATATTTTGTACTCTAGTTTAAGATGTGAGCGTGCAGCAATTTATGATTGTTATGCTTGTCGTATAATTGTCATGCTATTTTTTTTGTTTTTTTGCTTTCTCAAGAGTACATTTCTTAATAGCTGTCACGTCTGCTCCACATGAACAACACTTTTCTTTGGCTGACAGAGTGTTTGTAATCCCTGAAACTTAATCGTGATATTATGTTCTAAATTATAAAACACTTGGAGATCTACAAATGCATTCATATGTTTAATAGTTTATGAGAATAAACCGGTGAAAAATCTCAGCTGCTTTACACTGAGATTTTTATTTATACTGAATAAACAAAAGGAATTACTTTTGAATTAAGCGTAAGAATTATATATATATATGATGCGTATGCAATTTAAATGTATTTATTGATTTGCCGCTATTCTTTTCATTAAAAAAAGGATACTAAATTGTTAATTCAGTTATTTGGAACACTGTGGTAAACATAGCGTTAAAAACAAACATGTAAACAATCCAATTCCTCCAAAAACTGTAATGTACACATAAAATGATATAAACTTTATACTTTAATGATATCTGCAAACAAGTCATATATCCATTGATAAAGGATCGAACTAAAGCTCGTCTACGGGAGCGTAGAATTGGTAGCTAGCAGTCGGAAGATGGGATTTGTGATCTAGTTTAGCGATCTCCGTCGTATTACAAAATCGTTATCATAAAGACTGCCGTTTTATTTTTATATATTTACTCAACGTTGGCTAGAATAGTATAGTAACAAACAAAACAAGCCACTTTCAGAATATCATCATTTATTTCATATTTTTAATTAAATTTTGCTACTATGAACGGACAAACTTGAAAATATATGAAAAAATTCGCGTTTGTCAAGTTTACCTCATCAAACGTCATAGCATATTAAGTCAAATAATACATATGTGTATATGTATTTCGTTTTAAATGCCCATCCCTCTTCTTTCTAATAAGGTTTGAATTTTGGAAATCAGTTCAGAAATGTTTGTGTAATAAATAAATTTGTGCGTAAAGTCCAAAAAAACAGTTTTTGTCAAATAAAACAAGTTTGGAGGGTTCAAGAAATATAAAAAAAAATATTTTTGAGTTCTACTCAACAAAACTGACAACTTAGACTATGTCATTCGCTCGGTTTATTTATTATTTTGTCGCATAGTGTAATTGGACACTAAATATAGAATAATAGAATATAATATAATAAATCTTTTAAGCGATAATAATATTAACTTAATTTTACTGCATATTTCATATACTGTTATAAGTTCTCAAACGTAGAAACTTTTTAATCTTTCCTTTCATTTTTCTTTGAATCTTAATAAAGTTTTTACGTTTATGGATCGTATGTATCTAGTGAATAGGATTAAAAAAAGAACACAGTACATCCACATAAATATAAGCAAGAAATTTACACTCAAAAATTAAAACAATGAATTTGGCTTAACCCTTTGCAGCAGCGATGACGATAATGCCTTCGAGTCGATACTGTGGTGAACGATTCTTGTTAAAACTTAAAATTTGGTATTTCTTAGTAAAATGATTAACATCCACCCCATCGTTTCATGTATGCATTTTCGATCACGATATAACATCCACATCTGAAAAACATGTTGCGTAGATACCAGCTGTCATGTAAACAATTCAAACTTAGCTACATATGACAATAAACGTCTCGTTAAACATGTATTTTAACATTGTTCTCTTACATGTATATAAGTCACAGAGCTCCTCAACAATGTTGCCAATGTCTACTATGCAGGCATGGATGTTACATTTGATTAAGAAATTAATTAAAATATATTTATTTGATGTTTTGCATATTACCTTAAAAAATTCAATTAATTGTATTTAAAATATTCAGGATTAATTTCTGAATGCCATTCTATTTCAATTCATCGAATTATTTTTTTTGTTTTTTTTTTTTTAATATTCGGCTGATCAATTAGAATTGTTGTCACTGACTGATCGAATATTTAGAATGCAACCCTAATTACCTGTAAAATTGCAACAGCTTTCTTTCTATCAAAATAGAAACTTCTCAGAAAATTATCTAGGCTTCAATCATATTTGGGAAAGTTCTCTTGCTTTCCATCATCAAACGATAACACGCCGTAATCAAACAATAAAATTCATAAGAAAATTTAAAAGTTTTTGAAATATAAAAAAGTGTATTTTAGTTAATTTTAAAAACATTTGTTTAATAAATAAAACAAGCAAATTTTTTTGGTTCAGGCTACCATTCCTATTGGTTATTTTATCGGAAGTTCCAATAAACAAATAACTCTTTTTCTTTGGGGTGAGTTTGAAATAAGTTTTTTATATAGTTTTTTTGTGAGTTAGCTTATATAAATAAATTATATTATTAATTTTGTTAGATTGTGAAAATTTTTGCGCAAAAAGAACCTAACCTTACGGGAGTTTATATTCGCGATTTTTCCCGAAAAAAAAATAAATTTGTGCGACTTGTATCCTAACGGTACAATAACCTTAGGGGAATTCGACCGTTAGGATAATGGTCTACATCAATTGGTCTATTCAATTTACAACTTGGTATGCCCTTGAATACAGTATTGCTCAACTCCAAACACTTCTACTATTGGAAGCATCTATAGAGGAAGCATTTATACTAGAGATCGAAAAAGGATCAACCATCTTTATAGTTTTTTTTTTGTGAACCTCATCTATAACCAAACTCATGTATAACCAATCTCATCTATCACCAACCTCATCTATCACCAACTTCCATCATTTAATCCATCATTTTAATTTTAAGAAGTGCAAGAATCATAACATAATATACTCCCCTCAATTAGACACCAACAATTTTTTTCGCCTAAATTTTCTATATTAATCTATTTTATTATTTGTATCATTATTAATAAATATTATACCTAATATTAGTATTATATTTGGATTTCTGAATATGTTTTCACTCATAAAAAAATAAAATTATTTAACAAAAAGAATGAAAACTTCATTTTAACTAAGTTCGAAACTTATAATTAAAAATATAAAATCACTAATTTATGATTATATTTAATATTTCCTTTATATTTCGGTTAAACTAAATTATGTTAGTAGTTTTTTTTCTAAAATTTTATTTCGTTTTCTTATTTATAATACTGACGTCTTTAATGATCGTTTAAAAATGAGTAACTTATAAATGAATTTTATCTTGAGTTTATTTATTTATTTATTAATTACAATACAATTACAAATTATATCCTAATTATATACGAGCGAAGTAACTTGACTATTTGCTCGGTGTAGTGTCACAGACCAGAGTCTCTGGTGGGAATCGAACATCTTGAGTTTATAGTTTACTAAAGTATTAATGAATTCAAAATGAATATTTGAACAGCCATGTAAATTCTCTTATATTGATTGACTGAAACAGGCTAGGTAAATTTAGGGATCCTGCTAACAAGTTTCGCTCGTATGATACAGGCTTAAGGAGGGTTAAGAAGCGTGGATCCTTAAAAACACCAGAGATCCATTTCCATACCACAATTAGTATTCAGGACCACATAGAGTAAAGGTAATAAATAAAAAAATAGGGAGTCTTTATAAAACTACTGTGTAATGCAACAGCTAAATTAGGTCACGAACCCCCCACCCGACTGCTAGCTAGAAATTATATGCTCCCATAGACCTGCTTTAGTTCGATCCTTTATTAAGAGATATATGCATTGTTTGTGTATATCGTTAAACTACAGTGACATCTTTTTTGTGTACATTACAATACTGGTGTCTAATTGAAGCGAGTACTAGATTATGGCATTTTGCATATACATATATGTATATGGAGACTTCAGTTGTTACACTACAGATTCTTCAATTAGGAAGTTGTTGTTGTGGGTATGTTGGATAAAGATTAGGAAATAAGGAGCAAATTTTCTCATAACTGAGCAAAAGCACGTTACATCCTCTCGTAAGGTTAGGTTTTCTGACGTAAAAAAATTAAAAATGTAATAAAAATGATTTTTTTTTTAATTTATATTTTAACTTATTTTATTATTTAATTTATTTATAATTTTAACTTTACATACTTACCTCAGCAAAAATATTATATAAGCTCTGATAAAGTAACCACTCGAACATGAAAATTCTCTTGTACTATTATTTCTTTTTTTTTTTTTTGTCATAAACATTTGAAATACAATTAACTGGACTTTTTAAGCATTTTTTAGTGTGAAATAAACTTATTTCACAATTTCTTCTACTTTATACTATAAAGTTTATAGACATCCATGATTGCAATGTATTGCAACATTGTTGTCGTACTGTGACATCTTTTATAAATGTAAGAGAGCAATGTTTATTTCAATGTTAACATGTTTCACATCATGTTTATATTCTTAGGTATCTATACACCCAAACCTGTTTTTACACGTTTTTTTTACGCGAATTTGAAATAATACGTTGTTTTTTTCAATAACTGCCATGTTGATACTTGACGGCCTTCAAATGGCAAATAAGTTGGCAGAACACTTTTTGACATGTGATAACATAATTGAAAGAGCTGTGAAATTTCAATCAGGCCTACAAACATGTATGGCTAGATACAGAGAGCTCTATAAAGAGCTTTCCAAAGTTGGATCACAACGCACTATAACAGAATTTGCTGTTAAAAAAAATAATCCAGCGCCAGAAGCAGCTTCTGAAGATGTAGAAGGAATAAGTATTTCTACTGACGAGACTGATATTGAGCCACCCCAGCAAAAGAGAATGCGCTTGCTATCAGAAACTGACTTATTGAAAATAATTCCGTTCCTAATTGTCTTAAGAGTTTGATAACTAATTTTATTTTTGTAAATGGAAGAGAATTTTTAAGTTTTTTCTTTATTTTTTTATAATCATAAAATGAAATAAAATAAAAACTCTGTGTATACTATTGAACAAAATCTGTGCGTTTTTATAAAGTTATTCAATTTTATAGGCATATGTAGGCTGCTGCATCAATCCTATGTATATCTTTTCAGTTTGTTTATACACTTACATACATACATAATATTTGTCTTTTTTTATGCGTTTTTTTACACGGTATCCACTGGAACGTATCTAGCGTGTAAAAAAAGGTTTGGGTGTACTTTGATTATTTTTATGATAGCTGATATTTACGCAACATATGTATAATATGTCGAAGTTATGTTCTTTATCGTATATGGGCAATTTCGTGTCAAGTGACCCAATTTTTAAAATCGATGTCTTCCGATTTGGATGAAATTTGCACCAAGGTTAGTACTATTGGATAGTAGGCCAGACACAAATTTTCAGCTCTATCAGTCAAGAACGGCCGGAGTTAAAGTTGGACATTTAGGTCATACAGGGTTTTTTAAATGTGTGTAACTTTTCACCTATTGGTCCTAGCAAAAATTTTCAAAATTATATTAGATAGCTGTTTCTTCAATCTTTCCAAAAATAATTTTTTTTAATTTTTAAAATTTTTTTATTTTTTTTTTTAATTATTTTTTTTTTAATTTTTTTTTTCAAAATGGGCCCTTTTTTCTTTTTTTTTGCTCAAAAGAAGCTTATACAATTTCCTTTAAGGCCTTTATAAACGCTTAATGGGATGCGAGTGTGATATCTATCAAAAAATTATTTTTTAACTCAAGAATAAGATTTTTCAATGTTTGGCATAAAAACGTACTACCTAAATGATCTTAAAAAAGTATTTATTTGTCTTTTATAAACAAGTGCAAATTTCATCCAAATCGGAAGACATCGATTTTAAAAATTGGGTCACTTGACACGAAATTGCTCATATGCATTAAGTAAAAAACTCAGAAGTTAATACTGGACTCAAAAATTAGACTTTACCGATTAGGTCACTTGGTATAAACCTTAACAGTAAACATTTGTTGTTATTTTGTAAAAAATGCTAAGAAAGAAACTGTTCAATGTGTGCTACTATGAAAAATAAGGGATCTTTTTAATATTCTTCTTTAGTTTTCAATTATTTATTTGAAAGGAATTTCTCTATTAAACAGTTATTCATTTAATCAGTTATTTAGTTTCAACATTTGCCGCCATATTACACTTCAAATTATTTAATTATTTATATATTAATTACAATATAATTACAAATTATATTCTAATTATATTCCAATTATATACGAGCTGAGTAACTTTCACCATATGCTCGGTGTAGTGTCACAGACGAGAGCCTCTGGTGGAAAACGAACCCACGACCCTCACTCTAATAGTCTAGCACACTATCCACTAGACTATCAGGACACCCACACTTCAATTTAAAAAGTTCATCCTTGAACACCATAAGATTAGAAGAAGTCAAAGGGAGATTTGCAAAAATAGTTAAAAATATTTTGTTAAAATCCCTAATCGTTTGAAAAATGAACATCCAAAATCCGCTCTAAAGAACTTTTTACGCAACGTAAAGTAAGGAGTATCGTCAACCAGCTAAAATATCAATTGAGGACCAAGTGTCCCGAAATTGTGAGATATGTATATCTTTAAAACATTTACAAAATTTTAACAGTTCTCGAAAAGAATGATCCTCGAATTATCAGAATTCAGCCCAATTGATCACCATCGAAAATTTGTGGCAAAAACTGGAAATTTAAATAAGAAAACGAACTATTTCGAAGGACGCAGAACTGAAAATGGTGATTTTTGGGGAGTTAAATAAGTTAAACCTCCAATATGCCATAAAATTTAAATGTTTAATTGAAAATACATTTTTAAGTTTACTTATCGTTTTAATAAATCAATCTAACTGATATTCTTAGATACTTTGTACATTGTTAACGGCAAGTGGACCAATTACACTGTGATCCACAGTGAATGACGCTTTCCGAATTTTCCACGATCAATAGCGAAGCAACATAATTGAAGTCTGCTTTAGTGCCTCTGGTATTTCCTCTGCTTTTTTATCGCCTACTATTTATCATAATGGATGCTGATAATGTTCAATTAACTTATTACGAAAGCCTTAAATATCTATGGTATTTTCTCACTGGGTGAATAAGATCATCTACAAAACCTCTTATATTTTTTTATTTTATTTTATTTGCCTATGGAAATATTCCTTGCAGGCAATTTAGAATGTTACAAAATATCAATTTTAAAAAAACTATGAATTTAAAGATATAATTACATTATTTTCTATAACATTATTCGATGAAGAAAAATCTATTAGCATATACAATTTATTAAATTCTTTACATATTCTCCTTATTGGATCTAAAAAATTGTATTGATAATGGGGGAAAATTACGTGAGGGACGTTGAGGAACATTAAACGTGATATTATGGATTAAAAAACTGGAGCCTATATCACTAGTAATTACATTGAATATGAACGAGTAATTTAACATAGTTCTGCGGCTTTTAAGTGTGGGAAGTTTGATTAATGTTAGTCTGGCAGAATAAGAAGGTAAACTTGTGGGATTAAAATTCAGTCCTTGGAGACAAAACATCAGAAATTGCTTTTGTACAGATTCGATGACGTCGGAATATTTTTTATATAGAGGATCCCATGTTATGGATCCATACTCGAGTATAGGACTTACAAGAGATGTGTAGGGCGATTTAGTAACATAAGGATCGTTAAATTCTTTTGCCCACCGTTTTATAAAACCAAGTACGCTTCTATCTTTATTTACCGTGATAGTTATGTGCGGAATAAAAATTAGTTTGGGATCAAGTAGAACTCCTAGATCCAGGTAGTTATCTACAAGCACAAGCTCGTATCCATCAAAAGCATAGTTTGCAGGAATCGGATTCTTTCTTACAAATATCATGTATTTACATTTTTTGAGATTAAGCTGCATTAGATTTAAATTACACCATAAATGAAACGAATTTAGGTCATTTTGAAGAAGTTTCTGATCGGAACTTTGGCGATAGCTTAAGAAAAATTTTACGTCATCAGCGTACATTAGGATATTGGAATAGCGAATCGTATCAGGTAAGTCGTTAATAAACAATGAAAACAGAAGCGGTCCAAGATGGCTACCCTGAGGTACACCAGAAGGGACATCAATACTTCTGGAGCAGCAGTTTTTAAAAAGTACGGTTTGTTTTCTGTTAGTTAAATATGAGTAAATCCATTTTAAACTAAGGTTAGAAAATCCCATTTAATGAAGTTTCTTCTTCAAAAGTACATGATTGACTTTATCGAAGGCCTTGCTAAAATCCGTGTAGATAACGTCTGTTTGTTGCTGATGAAAAAATCCTCGAAAAACATGAAGCAGGCTTGTTGTAGCAGAACACTTTTTTCTAAAACCGTGTTGATAAGGAGATATCAAGTTAGAAACTTGATAACATAAATCATCAGTAACCATTTTTTCAAACAGTTTTGGAATTATGCTCAGTTTTGCAATACCACGATAATTTGTAACATCGGATTTATTTCCTGATATGAACAAAGGAATAATCAATGAATCCTTCCCAACATTAGGTAAATAACCACATATAATCGATTTATTAAATAAGTATGATAGTGGAACATGGAAATCACATGGAAGATGGAAAACCAGTAACTTTTTTCTTTGAATTAACAAATTTAAAAAATGATTTTGGATTATGCTTAAAGTTGGACTTCATTGTATTTACATATTTATCGTATCATGATTTATTAAGTATTGTGTATTCCGCCCGGGTAACAGAATATTTTCTATAATCCATATAACAACCAGATTGTTTAAACTTTTTATAGTATTTATTCTTCTTATTTTTTACACGAGCCAGTTGTTTATTATTCCATGGAGGATCGCCTAATTGTCTAGATATTTGCTTAGAGTAAAAGGCATTAGACATATCATCAACATTAGTATAGCATGAAAAAAAGGAGTGCCAATCCGTATTGAATAGGAGTTCATTAAACATATTATAGTTCTTGTGCTTAAATGAACAAATTTTCTCATTTTTGCTACACGAATTCATCGATGAATTAAATGGAATGGATGTTTTTAATACGAGCGTTGGATGATAACAATCTTCTGGACTGGTAATAGGGAACGAGCGTTTAATAAAGCTATTAGTCACCTCATTTGCGAATATTAAACCCAATATTTTGAAATTAATGTTTGGAATGCTATTAATTTGGAATAGACCGAAATCATACAATATATTAAAAAATTCGTCGAAAATTGTTACGTTTTTGCCTTAAAAAACGTTTGAAATATGAGCTCGTAGATTGCAAATGAAAATAAATTTATGTTAGTTTTAATTAATTTCTTTATTTTTCGAACAATGCTGTGTGCCACTGTTCACAACTTGATGTAAACGACAGCAATTGCTTTGTTTGTTATTCCTCTTAGCACTCTATTGAGTAAACAATAACAACTACTAATCAATTTGTTCTTTATAACGGTGATCTTCAAACCACGATTACTTTCTTCAAATATCGCGTCTTCATACAAGACTGACTGTATTTTTACTGACTCCGTTGCCTGCTTTGTCTTGTCTTTTATATTGCATGGTAAACAGTCTGACGGATGTTCTTGAAGGCGAAATCTCTACAAATTTTACGTTTACGTTTGTATTTTGTTTACTTATTATCATTTTTTATACCGGTGTTTTGTTGGTATATTTTTGTTTACTTGTTTATCATTTAAACAAGTTCATTATTTTTATTTTTGTAGCTTTTGTTTAAAATTTAAACGATGTGAAAGCAAAACACCATTACCATTTTGGTAAAAATGCATTAGAACAATGGTTATATTTGGTAAAAAAAAACTAATGTTGCTGATTGAGTATTGACAAAATGTCTCAAATGTAAAGTATTGCCAAATAAGTAATACTCTACGGTTGTGTAGGCAAACTGCATGATCTCGAAAAAAAAACTAACGTCCCACCTTGAAAATAAATCTCAGAAAACCAAAAACAATGCAAATAAATGGCAAAAACGGGCAAACATTTTATGTACGACGCCAATCGATCTGGGTACCATAATAGATATGAGTGGCGGGTCCGAAGATCAACCCTACATAAAACTAAACACCCAAACGATAAGGAAAAACACGAAATAGATTTTGATCCACAAGGCACTCGAAACTTAACGACTGACAGAAATGGGATTATTTCGTCTAAAGCTACTATGAATGAAACTAATGCACTTTGCATCTGATCAAGAGTACTGGAAAAACATTGTTTCGGCTCCACTACCTTCAATTTAGTAGAATATATATGTAATTAATTTTTATAACGTATTTTACTTAATGTTTATTATTCCAAAAAGTGTGGGTTTGATGTTAGACGTTGCAAAAATAAATATGTCCGTACATTTTCAAAATTCTTCAGACGTTTCTAGAAAATGTACTCTACTATAAACGCACTATAGATTGTAGCAAACTTAAGGCTGTACTGTGTTATGACATTCTTGTTTGATTCTTGAATTCACTGTGAAATAATTTCATAAAAATATCATCTTAAAGCTAAACGCGATCAGATTAGAGTTTTACGCAATTGTTTTGCTTTATAATTGTTTATTTTTCAGAACTTATTGAAATAACAGTTGAGACCTTCTTTGGGATTTATTACATTGACAGTAATATTAGTCTTTTTCGTTGGGATAATTAATTGGCTTGGCCATCACTGTTAACGGCGTGCACTAACACTATGATAACCTCCTTTTTTTGACTTGAATTACCTAGACACCAGTGACATCTTTCAGTAGGACTGAGCTTCGTGGTACACAGCTCATACCACATTGGGTATATAGCGCGAGCGATTTGACGGCGTGGTCTTCCCACATGGAGGCCACAGAGATCGTGCGATAGACTTTTTCTCACACACAGTTTGTTTCATTTAAATCTAAATATAGGAAACGTGTAGAAAAACTCATTTCAAAACATATTTAATTGTGACTTTAATAACACAGAACAAAAAAAAAAGAAATATTCAGAATAAAATGGAATATACACTCAGCTTTACGGAACTCTTTTAAAGAGCATGAAATAATTCCTACAAGAAACTATGCCAACTCTGGAATAAATCTAATGCAGTCCTAGAGGCCAACAACACCTATACTCAGCAACATATGGGGAAATGCGATCTAGGTACCCGCCTAGAGTATTAAAAAAACCGACATTTTCCAAAAACCGGTTTTCGAATAATTCGAAATTTTGACATTTAAAAAAATCGGTTTTGAATACGGTTTTGCAAAAAAAAACCGGTTAACCGGTTTTTATTTATTTATTTATTTAATTGTTTTAAGTTAACAAATCAACATTTATAATAAATTAATGTAATACGTATGTATTATATTAATAATAACGGAAATACGTTGTTAAATATTTCATACTAATTTATTAGTTTTATAAAATTTAAATTAATTTCGGTTGCAATTGAAAATATGATTACAAAACATCGTTTTTTCTAAATACATAATACTTCAAAAATAGTATACAGTTAAGATGAAACCCCCATCTAAAGGTTTCTTTGGTTTAGACAAAAGACAGTTACATATATAAATTTTCCATTTTTTCTGTTCTTTTGTTGCATTTGTCGAGGTATATGAAATCATCATATAATGATGAATGTGGTTTTATGATTTTTTAATCTTTATTTAAATCAAAAATTAAGCTGCTGGGATTATCCGTATCAAGACATAAATCTTGGTCAGAATCTATCACTTCATCATCTGTATCATTGCAAGGAAATAAACGGTTATACAAGTATACAGCAAATTCCTTGGACTTCGCTTTGGTGGAATACTTCAAAATATGGTCATTAGTTGGATTCTTTCCTGAACTTAGCTACACAATAAGGGTGTTAATTACTTTAATTCTACGTTTAGTAAGTCTTATGATTAGTCTGTTGCATAATTCTTACGCATATTGCATGTTAATTCTGTTTAAATTATTAAATAAAAATTTATGAATTGCTTCTCCTTCTATAAGTGTTACAGAATCCTTAGATAATTCTTTAATCGCTTTTTCTAATGGTTGCAAAGTTTTCCAAAGATTTTCTAAAGCTTCAATTTCGATAGGTGAGAATGGTATGAAAGAAAAGTCCATCAAAGCATTGTTCACACATTTCCATATAATTAAAAAAATTTCAATCATTTTCGATAACGAATTCCATCTGTGTTTTACGTCACATACCAATTCTTCTTTACCTTCTTGGTTTTTTACAAAATACTGGAGTCGTTTTTGCTTTTCGTTTGATTTATTGAAAATTTTTACGTATTTTCGCAATTCTGCCACAACTTCTCCAACTTCAGAGCAGACAGTAAGGGTACTATCTATGTCAATGCCAATATTGTTTTCTTCTTCACCTTCGCCTTCTTTATTTCCATTATTATCATCAGAATTTTCTTCCTCACTTCCACTACGCACAAATGAATGGCATGATTCATGCAAAGCTGTGATTCTGGTAAAATATTACTACCATAATTTTTCATAACAGCTGCCCCATCATGAGTTAAGTTAATTTTTTTTAAATATAAATAATTTCATTTGTATGTTTGCAAAAAGAGGAGAAAAATAAACAACCGGTTATTTAACAGGAAAAACCGGCTTGTCGAATACTTCTAAAATATGAAATATTCGAAACCGGTCGGTTTTTAAAAGTAAAAAAAACCGGTTAACCGGTTCCCGGTTTCTATACCCGCCCAGTGCAGTTCATCAAAAAAGCCATGCATGGTCCAAAATTTCCCTTAGTAATAACCGGTATTCAGAAACGAGAAATATCGTCAATGTGATGTTTGTAGAAAACATGAATCAGAATCATTACACAGCTTTCTATGTAGGATATTTTGCAGGACCTTTGTCATTAAGCTCCTGATAGTCAGAAATCTCTGATTGGTCTTACAAAATTGCATCTCTTATTGAGAAAATAATAGAGGAACATGTAGTCGAATCAAATATATATGTGACTTACCATTATTTTAATATTTCCATTACATATTTTAGACCAAAAGTTAACTGCATTGACCCTCACTGCTACCAACTCACTCCTCTGTTTTAATATATAGTGAGAGGGGATCGAATTAGGTACAGCGAATCATTCATCACAACAGAATCGTTATACATTATCTTTCTTTCACCATTAATCTCATAATAAGAAAAGCCTTAAACATGAACTGAATCTGGTGATACACTTTATTAAATTAAAACTTAATATTCTATTTTATTTTTTATTAATTTTTGTAAGTTTATTTACTGGATTAAAATATCGATTTAAACATAAACAATGTAGTTATTCTTCTCATCTCTGTACGTTTACACACATTTCTAATTACATAAATACAGGACATGTTGTCTGCTTTCATGCTGTTATAAGTGACAGGTATAAACAAGTTATATAATTATATACACATACATATATGTAATATGTATATCATATTGTAAAATTTATATTATTTCGATTGCATTAATATTGCTAACAACCAATAAAATCTTTTAAATTAATTAATTTCTCTATATTTGTATTCATTTCAATAATATACAAAAAAAAATTTAATACTCTAACGTTGCAAAACTCTTATTGGATCTGCGTCTTATGCAGTAGGGTACGTGTAAGGTTAAGGAAATGTTGTAATCTTTTGAAATTTCATGTTGCATCATATTGTATAAAAATATTACACTTCGATGCATTTTCCAGCAGAATAATGATCTTAAATATACTACAGACTGCGATAAGAAATAATCGAAGATAACATTTTCAATGTATTGTTTTTACCTTTTAAAAACGTTTAAAATATGAGGTCGTAGATTGCAATTAAAATAAAAATAAATTTGTGTTTGGTTTTAATTAAAATTCTTTATTATTCGCACAATTCTGTGTGCCAATATTCACAGCATTATGTAAACAACAACAATTGCTTTGTATGTTATTCCTCTATTTACACCCTTTGCATAAACAATGACAATTACTAAACGATTGTTTGACAGATCTTTGTAAGATCTTCAAACCACGATTACTCTCTGCAAACAAACTGCATCTTCCCACAAGACTGACTGAACTTTTCTAACTCAGTCGCCTGCTCTGCCTTGCGTTTTATATGGCAACGTAAACAGTCTGATTAATGTTTCTCGGAATCTCTATAAATGTAAACATCCTTGTTTCATTATTGTTGTTTCCGTATTTTGTTTACATTTATTCTTATAGTTTTTGATGTTGTATTTTCGTTTATTTGTTTACCATTTTTTATGCTGGTACTTGTTATATTAGGAAGTGTGATAATTTGTAAACAAGTTCATTGTTTTTGTTTTTGCAGCTCTTTCAAAAGAAATAATAAACGGTCATACCCAAATGGAATGTGACGCAACACATTCCCTTATAGAGAGAAAAATTAATAAAAGGCAAATAAACTTACCATCTCAATTTCTTCAATTTATAACTGAAGCACGTAAAGTTCCAGCACCCTTGCATGCGCACTATTTACGTTATGATTACTTTTTGAATTTTGAAAGTATTGCTCAGATAATCGTCCATTCGTCCAAGTAAAAAATGTTGCTTAAATAAAGAAATTCTAAAGATATTTATAACTGATATTAATCCCAATTTTTAGGCAGAAAAATTAGTGATTATTCGTCAGGACTAATTAATATTAAATTTAATACAACAGACGAATATGAACTGCTCCCACAGTGATCGATGTCTGCTATTAAAAATGTTTCTCCTGAACGGCTTTATAAAGAAAAAATATCAATATCTAAAAAGTGGGAACACTTGCAACATTTCTAGTCGCCGTAGTCTAGCATTAGACGTAAAGCCAGTGTTCGAGCACCAGGCCAGACATCAAAACAAAATACAAAAAGTATTTCTTCGGCTACTTCCTCAGCAGATTTCTGGCAAAAACTCTGAGAGTAAATAAAAATTGCCATGAAAAGTATCTCAAAAAATATGTCGTTCGGAGTTGACGTTAACAAACACGACATAAGTGGCGTGAGAAACTAGGTCGTAATCCTGACTGAAGGGTTGTAATGACCAATTATGTATGTACTTGCAACATTTAAAAAAGTTGCTGCCAATAGATTGCCACCACTTCTATGATTATTTGCCTTAGAAAAACTAATTTTATTTAAAACTGCATTGTTTTTTTTTTACTTAACATGTGCAACCTTTCTTCGATTTATTTTATATATATAATATATTTTAAAATAATAGAAAAAGACTTGGACCACTTACGAAATTTAAAAAATAAATCTACAAAATCTATAAAAATGTTTTTTATGATAGTTTGCCACATAAAGATTAATTTTAATTAGAACTCGCACTAATGCAATTACCTGATGTTTGTTTATTTCATTGATTTACAATTTTGCATTAAACGTTTTAAATCAATAAAAAAAGCCCTATCTCCTCATTAATTTTCAACAATTTGAATACCAAAAAGCCCTAAGTTAAATTACTCTTTAAAATCAACCGAAATTCAAAAGATTATTTTTAATAAAAAATGCATTTAAACTTTTTTATAACATTTTTGTTTTAGATTTTATGTGTTTTCCTTCTCCTGTAACGTACTGAAAAGTTATGATACGACCTTTCTATATTAAGCCACCGATATATGCTAATAGAAATTAAGTTTTTATAATCGCCTGTTAGTAAATGAATTTTTCAATCCTTGACAAAGCACGAATAAATTTTTCAATGTTTTTTTTATATCATACTTTTTGTATTTTTATTGCCAAATTATCTGCTATTGCAGTTCTTGTAATCAATCACATTTAACGTCATTTTACACGTTGCAGTTTTCAATCATTCCTTCGTGATAAGTTGGCAAACAATATGACAACATTTGTGGAAACAATCAGATTTCACCAAAATATTTTACATTCACACCGGTTTGTTGTACAAGGATAACACTTTCATCACAAAATCAATGTCAGCACTTGTAATTACATTTGTGAGTAACATTATTATACTAAAAAACAAAACATAAAAATGGCAACATTGTATTAGTAATTGTATCGTCAATTGGTTTCTATATTAATAATAGATTACAGCAATTTATTTATCGAAAGACTTCATTTAATTAAAACTATTATTAATTATTGTTTTTGACTTAACAAAATCCCACAAGAAAAAGTCTACCGGTGTCAAATTTCACGAGTTATGTGGCCAGTTCTAATCACCTCCACGCTTGATAACAATGCCCTCAAATCGCTGATAAAAAATATTCTATGTGACATAAGCAGTATGCTACCTAGCGCCGGTCCAGTTGAAACTCTATGTCGTTAGTGTCCAGATCATGCAATTCAGACCAAAAAAGTTGGTAATCATCGACATACAGTTCCCTTTGTTGACAGAGATGGCCTGGTCAAAATCGTTCGCAAAAAAATAGGGACTGATGACCACCTCAAATTCCAAAGCAATTTGTGTTCACGTACCAATTAATATAGAAATGAGACTCATCGCTTCAGATGATTTTTCTATCAAAATACTCCAGAGGCCATTCAGAGAACACACGTCGTTGTCTATGGCCTTTTGTTCCCGAGTGAATTAATTTTAGAAGAGTGCAGGCGATATTCGAAAGTTGTGATCTGCAATAGGCTAAGTCCTTTCGAACGACTCGAAGTCGTCTGCATCTTGCGTATACTGCTCTTGAAAGGCGCCCGAAAAAAAATATTTGGCCGCGTTGTTAAATGCTTTATCCAAGCCTACTGATGTGGCAAAACGAACCGAATAAATGAGAGCTTATTTGTATCTTGGAAGAGCCGATGTTATACCAGTTTCGATTTTGAGCGTCGATGTTGGAAAAGACCGGAAAGGCAACGACTGGTTAAGCTTCACTTTGTTTCCTCAGGAAGATTATTATTTTGTATACAAATTCTTGATTTCTAATATAAGAAAAATAAATAACACTTTTTGTTTTTGTTTCGAAGCCTGTATATAGTTTTACTAATATATGAGATGAGAGATCAGCAATAGTTCTGTATTAAATATTACTATAAAGTCACAGCGGTTTAAATTATTCACACGACATCATTGTCATCTACATACACACCAAGAAATGTGAAATACGTAATTTAAAGCGTTTCTTTGCTTCTAGTTATTACAAATCTTGCATTATTTCAAGAAGTTTATCTCTTTTTAAACTAAAATACATTTTTTTAAAGTTAATCAAGTGATCGTCTGTAACCTGTGGTTGCTCATTATTCCATTTATTCACCAATTATAACAACAACAATTATCTTATAGAAATTCTGTATCATATTCCTATTCATATGGTTGTTAAGTTCATATGATTGGCTATTTTTATAATTACTCCTCTCAGACGAGAGCATGTCTAATATTCTACGACCTGATAGACGTTATAACGTATGAAGAAAACTTTATACTGCATGTAACGAAAAATTTTCCATCAACGGTTAAGTATGGCGGCGGAAGAGTTTTGGTCTCAGGACGTATATCTTTTGCCGAAACTTGTCATTATAGATGGAATTGTGACCCAGATAATTTATTTTAACACACACATACGATTAGCTTCTCACACCACTTATGTTCTGTGTGTTGTTTTTATACATGGGTGGCGGAACCTACAGTTTAAAGTCGACACCGAACGTTAGATTTTTTAAGAACATTTTCATGATAATTTTATTTTACTCTAAGACTTTTTGCCATAAGACGACTGCTGAGTGGCAGTCGCCGAAAGATATATTTTTTCAACTTTCGTTTTGATCGAAATGTCTCATCTGGGATTTGAACCATGACCTTATATCTGATAATTCAATGCACTACCTACTAAACTACGTTGAAAGTCGTAAACTTTCCGAAATTTAAAAAAAATCATAGACAAACATAATTTAACGTAGTCATTGAAGTGCATATACGATAATGATGCATGACGATTTGGTTTGTATATGACAGTACAAAAGCTTTGCCCTATCTGTTGCAGTCTCAAATGCCTACGTATATATGCTGTATTATTCAAACACACAGAAAACTTAAAAGAATAAGTTATAATGTCAGCCTCATAACTCTCCTCCACCATAAACTCGATGAGCCTTTATTCAACTAGTTCCCATCTTTCAGGAGAGATTTTGCCATTTAAACCTGACCTGTCGATGAAAGCCAATTGAAGAGAAGGGTTAGTTCCCAGTCTCCACAGTTTTTTCGGACGTTTTGAGCCGGAGGGAGGCACCCCGTTGGTCTATTTCTTTCATGTGATTTCCCTTACCTTCCTGCATGGAAGACTGATCTGTCGAAGTGCCCGCCTTCGCCACCTTCCCCTCCAACCTTACACCCTTCTTCTGTGATGAAGGATTAGAGACAGTTTCTACCCCCTTTCGCTTATCCATTGAAGAAGGAACACCACTCTCAATGAAAGTTTGAAGACTCGAGAACTCTTCTTTACCCCAGTTGAGAGTAAGGATGCAGAACCTACCAGACGCTTGATTGCGGCTTTAGAAGTAGAAGCAATTGGCTCTACGCTCCTGTCGGCACTCAAGGGTTCATCATTCATGCTCGTGAGAAGACACCGCCCGGGTATTTGGTTTCATACCATGAAACAGTGCCTCTGTGTCGAGCCAGCATCTTCTGCTCTTTAACAGATAGGGAATCCACATCACAGCTTGCAAATCTCCTCAAGACAGTGCAAGCCCTGCAATACGAATTCCTCTCCTTATGCAAAGCGGAACGTTTCCGCCTAGGTTTACCCACATTGATAGACGAGATGTTTTTGCCCATGCAGTCCGAAAGAGTAGCTGATTGTACTATTGGGTGTGAAGCATCCTATCTAACAAGTGGGTTTCTAAAAGGGGAGGTCACCACCTCATTGCTCCCAGTAGTAATCTGGATACAAGTGAAGGGACACCTTTCGATGATTGTATTATCACCGTCTTCATCCGATAGTGGGGAGACAGAGTCTGACTCCAAGCACATATTTTCCGTTGAAGTGGGGATCGCCGAAGCAGACGCCTCACTAAAGGACTCATTCACAGTCGTCATCTTCGCCTGAATTCGCGCAATGAGATGGGACGGGTCTTGTCAAATTTCAAATGCCAGTTCGTTATCAAAGTTCATCATGTTCGAGTTCCTATTTGTTCGTCCGTCTTCCATATAAGTCCCACGATTGAGGAGGAGTCTTACCGGACAAGAGCTTGATGTAATCAAAATTAATAATGAATCATCAGCGTCGTTAGCAGAATGTTTTTCTACCAAGTCATTTATATGTGGAATAACGCAAGAAAGATCTCAAATCAATAATTATACTCGGCATGGCTATTATTACACTATAGATTAGATTATTATAGATTTGTCAGCATTCCAGTAAAGTAAAATAATCCAATGAAAATAACTTCAAATCCATTTAGAAACTAAACTACATCTTTCGAGGTAGTCAATCGATATTAGCTTCATTTTAAAATTATTGGAAACGTCCATATGTATATACCTATACAACAGTATAAAATTAAACACACAAACATTTGGCTGTCATCACACATGCATTTATCAAATAAAGATATTGTAACTTACAATAAAACTTCCTGCATTCCCACCATAATACTGAAATAAATGCGCAAGCAAACAACGAGTAAAAAGTAAAATTGAAAGATCATTCATAAAAAAAAATTACACTCACGAACAATTTGGCAAGCGTGCAAGGAGAATACTTTTGTGTTGAATCCTTGGCACGTATAGGGAATAAAAACAAAATAAAACTAAAACATTCCAAAAGAAAGTTTACAAAAACAATAAAACCAAAAAAAAAAAAATGAAATAAAACAAGAAGTAAAACCAAATATGAGGTAGAATATTAATGATGTTGTTTGAGAACTTATTGTGTTAAATTTTATTTAAAATTACAAAAAAAAAAAAATATTCGCTACCGAAATGAATTTATATTGATTCATAATAAAATGTTAATACTTTGCAACCATTTAAAGACAGAACTTATTATAGGCTTTGTAGGTGCCGTTCTCATCATATTCACATCGGCATATTGCACAACATTGGCCGACATTTTCCGGATTGGTTAGCAAACGCCGGACCTTACTTTTAAAAAACGGATATGTTTTGAACATAAACTCATATAGCTGCACTCCAGCCGTCATATAGAGCTTACTTACCACGTTTTCCTTCCTAAGGTTTTTAAGATACTGTCATTGAAAAGTGGATTTATTTCCAGAATATTGCACCAAAAGAATCATGGCTTAATCCGGGACAAAAATCAATTTCACTTGCAAAACCAGATCGATTCGTCAGGAAGACAATGCTATGTATCTGGTGGGATCACAAAGGTATAGCGTACCACAACTAGTAAAACCTGGTGAAACAAATAACTACAAAAAATGATCAATCTGAACCATGCATTGATTGAAAATCGACCAGAATGGGCCAAAAGGCACGACAAGGTAATTTTGAAACTTGACAATGTATCTGTTCACAAAACAAAGACGATTGAGGAAAAAATCAAAGTATTCGACCGGGATTAGACCCGTTTTATTTAGCAGACTTGCTTCCTCTTGACTACTATTCCTACTACAAAGTCGAAAATTGTATAAAGGTGAACAATTTTATTGGCGTGAAATACACTTATTGTATGGAAGTGGAAAAAGTGTGTAACCAGATATGGCCAATATTTTGAATAAAAATTTTAATTGTTTTGCTGGTATATCTTGAATTAAGATGTTGGTTAGCTGTACGCCATACCCATATGACCTCTATCAGCAAAATTTGGATTCGTCGGCAGATAAAATTTTCTCCAAAAACTCATTCAATCCAATCTGGTCTCAATAATTTTTTATGGATACGAGAGGTTTGTGGAGTTTGGGGCCTCTGTATACATTATTTGAGGTCATAATTGTGTTGAAATGTTAACTTACATTAAAAAATTTTCTTCTAGAGCAACCAAATAAATGGAAAATTTTATTTATTGTTTTCCCGACTTCTAAGAAGTTGAGTATTGCCTTCCTTTCTTTTTGGGAACAACTTTGTTCTTTTCCAACACCTTATAACTAATTTTGGTACACATTTTTTTTAATATCATTAAAACATATTTATTTACCAATAAATTATCAAGTAAACTAAACCAAGCATTAAAAAGCCATTGTTAAAGAAGCAAAACACAACATACATAACTGGTCATACACTGCGTTGCATTACTATAATAACAGTTGATATTTTTATATCGCTCTTAAAGTTAGAATAGTTTTTAGAACCCAGCAATAATTTTTAAGAGTATGGTAACTGATCTCTTATTTTCCAAAATTTTAGATATCACATCACTTGTGAAAGAGAGAAATTGTGCATTAATATTTTGCTAGTATTGCATAACTATAACTACACTTTACGATGAACAAAGAAGAATAGCTAAAAAATGAAAATAGAACAGTTATTTATTTTTATGTTGCAATTAAAACAATTTAAAACAATTTTAAGTAAACTGCTGCGTGGGCCATATCTCACTGATTTTGAAATAGGTCAAATTTCAGTTTATTTAAAGAATGGTTTAAGTTTCCGCGAAATTGCAAAAAATTAACCGTTCACATGTTGTAGTTACAAATTTTGCTAAAAATCCGGAGTATTATGGTAAAAAGAAATGCGGTGGCCCGAAAAAAAAGCTTTCTGAAAGAGGTAAGTGAAAAATAATAAATTGTGCCAGCAACTCGATGAAAAGTCGCAAACAAATTATAAGTGAGTGTCAGGTAAAAGTGTCAAAATCAACCATAAGTAGACTCCTTAAGAATTCTAAGACCATTGTTCGTCAAAAACTCTTGTCCGTGCCAAGATTGTTACCTCGTCACAAAAGCGCACGCCTTGAATTTACTAAAAGAAACCTACAGACACCCTGGAGAAAGGCAAATCAAAAAGTTATGTTAATGGTAAGGCTAAATTGTACTTTTATTATTTGGCAGGTAATTTTTTCCGATGAGAAAAAATTTAATCTTGATGGCCCAGATGGTTTCAACAGCTATTGGAGAGATCTTCGGAAGGAACCACGATATTTCTCAAAACGAAATTTCGGAGGCGGTTCATTAATGGTTTGGGGAGCTTTCTGTACACACAGAATGCTTGATTTGGCCTTTCCAAGTACAAAAATTAATTCTTCGGAGCACATAAAGTTACTTGAAGATAAATTAGTGCATTTTTTAGAAAGCAACAATGAAGAACATTATATTTTTCAACTAGATAATGCGTCTGTACATGTATGTAAGTCGTCAGACAAAGGGATGGTTATCGTCAAAAGATATCGAAGTACTTGTATGGCCCGCATGTTCCCCAGATCAAAATCCAATTGAGAATATTTAGGGAATATTGGCATGTAAAATTTATGCTGATAACAGGCAATATGAAAGCGTTTTTCATTTTAAAGAAGCAGTTATTGATGCCAGGAAATCATTAACGGAGGAAATGAGAAATAATCTTGTTGATAGTTGGTCTGATCCAATTTTCGAATTGATTCAGAAAAAAGGGGGCCTCACACATTACTAAAATCTAATATTTCTTTGAATTTTTGTATTTTAAGTTAATTGTATTTATAGTTATGAAACACTAAGAACTTTTGTTAAAATTTTCTTTTGTAGTATAAAACTGGATTGTTTTATTTTTTTATTAATTACTATGTTGTATTTATGGATATGCAACGCATTGTAACAACTCTTCAGTGAAGATTACGACCTGGCTTCACACACCACTGCTGTTGTATGTGTTTATTTTAAAAATGAGTGGCTGGACCTACAGTCGACTCCAAACGACAGATTTTTGAGAAACCTTTCATGGCAATTTTATTTAATATTAGAGTTTTTGCCAGAAATCTGCTGAGAAGAATTCGCCGAAGAAATTTCATATTTGAAATTTCGTTATCTTATTTATCCAGTACAAAGTTCTGCTCAAATATCAAGACATCATATTAAAAGCCGAACAAATGAGATTATCATACTTATGTTTTAATTATATGTATGTCCACCATTGTAAGTGCAGAAAGTAAAAAAAAAACATGTATTAGTATTTCTTTCTTGAAATACCAAAGCCAAGTGATTGATACTGTTCAGTAAAATCCAATATACGAAATTCACATAAACCTCCAGTTAAAATTTGTACCTTTAGTTGAGAAAATATTACGATAAAAAAGAATTACGATAAAAAAGTCAAATGCAGGCTTATTTGTAGCAAGCGAAATTAGAAATGTGAGGAAGAAATTTTTTAACACGAGTAATAATTCAATAGGAATTTCTCGCACGCTAGTTCCTGTTGTCCGTTATTTCAAACAAGGCACTGCATTATTTGCTAGTGTATCCTTCAATAAAAAAGGAAGAAAGTATGGCATACCTATATATCCTGTTAACTGGTTACCGCTTCAAATAGCAAAGCTAACTTGGTTTCTATAAAGTTTTGTTCAAATTTTATTTCCTATTCCGTCATGTAGTTACATGTCATGGTTGACATCTCTCAACCATCTCGCGAAATTTGTTAAATTGCATTTTGCTAGACACGTTCAGTCAATAAATTCTGGGTGTCCAAGAATTCTTTTTCTCAAGTTTCCAAGTGCCAATTGAGAAGGACTTCTATGGTCTTCGCTTTTTCCTGGACGTTACAGCAGAAGTCGTTATGAAGTATTCTCAACAACTGGGCGTGTGGACTCACAGGTCATTATAATTGCTTTAATGCACCTGAGATGGGCTATGGTCGATTTAACATAAACTTTATTCTGCATATGTCCATATCAGTCCCAGATCAGTCTAGACTTGCTACAAGTGAGTTCATTATCACACATTTATCTTTCGAATGAGTGACAGTCTGCAGAGGAATGACAGTCTTAAATGTCACCATGTCCAGGAACCTATTTGGGGCAACCGCTTCTTACCATCTCCACCAAGGCCTCTCGGCATTCTTGAAGAATTTTAGATTTGATCTCTAGGGATCTGATGAACGCTTTAATTTGCTAAAATTACATCTATTTTCGATGTACCACACTCTGAATCAATTCGACTACCGGCAACTTTTATAGCCTGAATATTAATTACAACATTATTGCGAAAACCCTGGTTTGCAGTTAAAGAACTTCATGACAACCGGTAATCAAGACCACTGTGAGTGTCGAAAATCTTATGTTTGTGGAGATATTGATGAACAAATAAATTGTTTTTAAATATTTTTAAAGAAAATTTTTAAATTAGTGCTATAAATTTGGCCATACAATACCATTTTCGGTCTTTACGCGTCAATGATACGAATCACTCGTACCAATGTTATAAACGAATGCTTTCTATAAAAGTTAAAAAAGTAATATCTTTACAGCACACAAATGACCCAAGATACAATTGTTACAGATGGGTGTTATATTGGGACAAAAATCACATTCAAAACTTTTTTAAAAAGGAGTTTTTTATATAAAACTAGCTGTACCCTACGCGTGCTGCTGCGCCACCAACTAAAATAAATTTGAAGGAAAGACACAAATATCAAATTACACAAATATGAAATTAATTTTGAATCATTTTATTGATTTTGTTTTCCGTTGTCCAGACGATTCAGACGAACAGGCCTGAGTAGTACGTATTCGATCAGTTTCTAATCTCACTTCCCGTTCTTCAAGTGATTCATGCCAACGGGTCTCAGCGGCATGTATTCGAAGATTTTCCAGTCTCAATGATAGCTGCCCATCTGATTCTGAGGCTCGTAATGGTCTTTTCTTCCGTGCTCGAGGTGTAGGTCGACCAATTGCTTGCCGCTTTGGAGGTATGATTGCACGGGAACGACGTGAAAAAGTGTTAAATTTATTAGAATTTCACAATGTACCCAATCCAATTAAATCCAACAGCATTTTTAAAAAATTTCCAAAATTAAAATGTTTCAAATTTACGGGAATGAGTTATACTAAATGTTATTAAAATCATAAATGATAAATGCTAAAATGTCTGGTATTTGCCGGATCATAACATGATAAAATGCACAGTTTACGATTTTATTCATTTTGAGTAAATTTCAGTGACGCCACCTGTCTTAAATTGGTCATTATAAACCTTCGTCGGCTCTTGCGCAACAACTTTGCTAAAGTTCATAACATGATCAAATGCACAGTTTACGATTTAAAGCATTTTTAATAATTTTCAGTGGCGCCGCCTGTCGTAAATTGGTCGTACCAACTTAGGAAACTTCCCCGGCTCATGCGCAACAACTTTGCTAAAGATCATAACATGATCAAAGGCATAGTTTACGATTCTATTAATTACATATAAACAAACATTAATTTATATATATATATATAGATAGATAGATATAAATGAAACTTTTTAAACACATTTTTTTGTGTCTAATTATTATAAGCAAAAAAATTAACTTCTGAAACCTATTTACTTTATTCAAATGCGATAAGTTGTTTTTGAAATGTTGCGATAATAGCCTCTGCCATCCTAGTGTACAGACAATTGTTTGAGTAAGTGTACATATCAAACACTCAATTTACGATAGAAAATAGAAAATGATTCTCTACATATTTCTGGTACAAGTTTCGATTATTCACGTCGATTAGTTCTCATCAGCGCATAGTGATTAACCCTTAAATGCTCATGGACGCGGAGTTTTTTAAAACAGTATATGATATGTAGTTTTGTGATAAAAAAAATAAACTGCGTCCTCATTCTTGTAAAAAAAATGAAAATTTAAGTGTTATTTAAAAAAAAATGGTTGTATCTTAGAAGATACACTGAGCACTCTCCCTATTATAGTTTCCAAAGAAAAGTACATATTAAAAACATATATAAATGAAACAAATTTAATTGCGTCTAATATTTTTATTTAGGCAAAGTTAAAAAAAATAATATAACATTTTAATAATTCATACATACATCGTACTCCAGTGGTCCATCATATCGAGCCTGGTGTCCTTAGAAGGTCCTTTTTGAGCATTTTCGGCGTTTTTCCTCAAGTTGACTTTCAATAGTAGGTCGTCCACGCTGGGAAGAAGCTTTTGTATTGCAACGAAACAAAGCATCAGCTACTTCCAATTTAAAATCAATAAGTCTCATATTCCGTACTTTATCGTCTTTATTTATCCATCTGTGTAGTATCCAAGCGTTTACACAAGTCATATCAAGAAGATGATAAAATATTCGATTGGTCCACTTTCTGCTTTTAATCAAGATTTTGGCTCATTGAGCTGTCCATTAAATCGACTCCTCCCATATGACAGTTATACTCCTTTATAATTTGTGGGCACGGAATATTTTTTATTGTTTCGTCTTTTTATCAAATATTTTTATTGTTACAAGATCCTTATCTGGATTTTTACTATCCAATATAGGTTTAACGCCAACGTAAGTCGAAACCAGGTTAACAATTCTGTTGTCTTTCCATGACAATGATGTTATGTCCATGCCAAAAATATTACAAACAAATTTCTGACTCGTTCCTCGTTCATGACTTTCTCATCGGGAAGCTTACAATTTTTGATTCGGTTTCGCCGAATTGTACCTACTGAAAGTATACCTTATGAACGCAAATAAACCAACAACGGTATTGTTGTATAAAAATTGTCAAAGTACACTACATAATTTTTAAATCTGGGTACTTCACGAAGTAGGCGCACAACTGTATTCGCAGAAGGTTGAAGATCTTTCAGCACAAATTTTATTTGATCCACTATATATTTCAAGTTTATATTGTATTGCACATAACATAAAATTTAAAGCCCCACTTTTTTGGGTTTATTAGGCATATATTGCTTCATATAACTACCAATTTTCGACGAGCACATTTGCTCGTCCACACACAACCTGCTCAATTTTGGAACGGAGGTAAATTTTCTATTGAGAGATTCAATAATTGGTCTGATCAGATAAAGTCTATCCCGATTGAGATCATCTTGAAAAGGTTTTTTATCCTTATCATTAAAATGAATAATTTCTTGAATTTTTTCGAAGCGTCTCCTGCACGCCAAATATTTTGAGTTTTTAACAATTTAGCATCGTTTTCTTTGGAAAATTAATATTTGTCTTGATTGTCTTAGACTAGTGGTAATAAAATGTAATAACAAACTTTTTTTAACTTGAATAAAAATTAATTTTTTTACTTAATTAAAATATTTTTAGTACAGCGCTACTATTATATTTCACACAGCTGTATGAATGAATACTTTTAACAATTTTCTTGTGACATTAAAATCTAGAAAAATGCTAAACGAAACAAAAAAAAATTCAACGAACTTAAAAGCACAATTAAAATGTTGGTACAAATTTTATATTCTACTAAAGTTTTGAACTTATTTTACATTTTCATTCGTGTTTTATTCTTGGTTCTTTTCACGTAATTTTTAGTTCAAAGATGTGAGTTTCATTCAACCATTAATCAATGCTGCAAGTCAAAGTTTATGTTCCAATCAGCAGTTTATTGTTAAGAACGGGACATTTAAAAGACAACTTTCCAAAAATATTTAAAAATAAAAAAAAGCTTTTCATTTCTAGTCCGTTAGTGACTTTTAAACCAAAAGAAATATGGCCTCTGCAATGTAATTAGCCATGCAGATGCCAATAAAATTTTAAGAATACAACTACGATGTCCCCAGCAATTGATATCGATGCAGCATTTCATGAAACAATACAGTCTCCCTTTTTGAGTTCACGCAATGAATTCGTGATTTCCTTAACCAGACATCAGGGAATCATTTAAATCTCATTATAAAAACGAAACACATTGCAGTTTCCAACTTAATTGTATTTATGCGAGTATCTGTATGCGAATAAGGCAATTAGAAAATGTGAGTGCGGACTATGAATTAGATTTGGTTATGTAGAAGCTAGGTCGTAATCCTGACTGAAGGTTTGTAATGACCAATTATGTATGTATGTAGAATAAAAAATTCAAATTGTGACTACAAACAAAAATCTTTAACATAAATTAAGATAAAAGAATACTGTAGCAATTTTTATTATATAATATTCAAAGATAACCAAAAATGAAAAAATTTGGCTGATGAAAGGATCAAATGCCTAAGTTGAACACTTAAAAAGATTTATTGAACTTTTCTCCTTGTTGAGAACAAAAACTTTTTTACAAGAATACTCCTTAGATCAATGCCAAAGCTAATGATAAATATATTTTCCAATAAGGCAGTGTCATGTGGGAATCGTAATTGTGCTACAGACAATCTTTCAATTCAAGGAAAGAAGATGATTAATTCTCTTCTAGTTCCCTAAACTGAACTAAGCCTAGAAATACTGCACTTGTTTGGTACTATCGGGATTAGTGATAACATGATACCGCAATACGGCTTTAGAGATATTCTGAATAAAGAGAATAGAGTGATTCAAAGTCACCTCTAACGGATCATGACGTGGGGGCTTACCTTACAATGGGTAGCACACTGGGCCATATGGACCAACGAATAAACTTGCTGTGAACTACTCGCTATTCTAACCTAACCTAACCTAACATAATCTACACTTTCGACTTTATGCCCATTACCAGCAGAGGATATTTTTATGACAGTGGACTTGGTGTTCTTTAGTCTGTTCCAGCTCAACTGTATCTGAGGTTTCAGAAAGCTTCTAACACTATTTTCCTTCTAAATATTAATTCTGACCTTTGGGCTTGTCGTACATCTAATTTTTATTTCAACATATACTGCACTTGGAAGCGATGATTATAATGTGGATTATAATGAGTGATTTTTTAAGAGCTATAGGAAAATGGAAGAAGAGCACGATGAACTTTCTTAACAGAGCACGCATTTTGATAATAAAATTCAATGATTTGCAAGCGTTGTTCGTTTGTAAAACGATTCATGGTTAAATTATAGACCAAACTGAAGATGTTCGACAGTGAAACAAAAAACGAAACGTACGTGAGCTGTTTAAACAAGTGTTGCCAAAAAGGTAATAGCTAAAAAATCACCCGTTAGTATTTTTTCTATTGCTTTTACAAGGAGTTTTACATTCGTTTGTACTTTGCTTAACACATTTGGCGAACTATTACTTAAGTTTAGATCGGCATTTTAAATTCATGTTCTTTTTTTCTTGTTCTTCGAAATAGATCCACTCTTTTCTTAAAATGCAAACAAGAAATTATTACGAACGATTTTTTCTACTTATAAGCTTAAATAAAAAGGTTAGCGAACCGTACAAAAATGTTTTGTTAAACTTCCAATACCAATAACACCTCTTATAATCGACATACATATCGACACAAAAATTTCAGTTAATCAAGATGAAAGTTTTTATTTGTTTGAAAACTCGTATTCAACAGCAGAATTTCTAATTTTATTCCAACATTTAGTTAACAAAGTTATTGCAAACAAATGAAAACAAAGACTTAAGTGTTTATAAAAAATATTTCGGTAGTAGTTTTTTAACCATAATTTACGAAAATAATGGAATTCATTTGACTATAAAGTAAGAAAATAAGGATATCGGTCAATAAGTTGGAAATGAGCAACGGTACTGCTAAGAACTGTTATCAGTCACTCAATGCCTATCAAAAGGCTGCGTCGTGTCTCAATCATTGATAATGTGGAGAAGTAAATTTGTGACAAAATGATTTAAATACATGACTTAGGCTAAAAATTAAATTCAAAATATTGTATGAATTGATGACTTTATGTAACAGAAAAATGTGGTATAGAAATAAATGAATAAACATAATAAAATAAATAAATAAATGAATAAAAATAATAAGTAGAGCTCAAAATTAAGTTCTGGCAAATTTCAATACCAAGCATAATTTGAAAATTGATTAAGAACATCAACCTGACACGACCTGTTATAAGCTGTATTCTCAGCTTATGTACAACATAAACAAATTTCATTTTTATTTTAAATTCTTTACATATCGTACATACATACATACATAATTGGTCATTACAACCCTTCAGTCAGGATTACGACCTAGTTTCTCACACCACTTATGTTGTGTGTGTTAATTTTATACATGAATGGCGGGACCTACAGTTTAAAGTCGACTCCGAACGACAGCTTTTTGAGAAACTTTTCATGGCAATTTTATTTGCTCTCAGATTTTTTGCCAAAAATCTGATGAAGAAATACTTTTCGTATTTTATTTTGATGTCTGGCCTGGGGTTCGAACCCTGGCTTTTCGTCTAATAAGCCAACACACTACCTACTAGACCACGGCGACTGCACGGTAGATTCTGTTTCATCCCTTAAAATTTATACAGAACTAACAAAAATACTAACAAGAAAAAAAAATAGTTTTGGTTTTTGGTACTTATACCGGTGCCAGTGATTTTGATTGGTATGTTTTTCTATGACAGCGATAGATCGTAGTTTATATATAATATATATTACCAATTTATCTGGCAACTCCCTTATTATCGATAAAGTAACAAGTGTGTAACGAGGTGTATCCGAAGCAAAAGGTTTGAACAAAAAATGGGGTCCTGATTTTTTTTTCTAAAACTATGAGTACGCATGACTTTTCAGAAATTTTACGTTTCATTCGTTTCTATAAAACAAATGAAAGGAGCCAACACTTGCAAACTGATAAAATTGCGTTAGTGTCAACTGTTTGGAACAAATTTATTGTCAACAGCCAAAACTGTTTCAAACCAGGAGCACTGTAATATTTGCTCCTGGAACAATTGTTCCCAACGAAAGCCTGATATAGGTTTACACAGTATATACCAAACAAACCAGACAAGTGTGTTACAAAATTGTGGCTGGCATCTGAAGTTGAAACGAAGTAAATGTGTTCCTTATCTTTGAAAAGATGAAACACGAAATTTGACAACACCTCTTAGTGAATTCGTAGTAATGATACTACTGGAGCCTTATACCATGAAAGGTAGGACTGTAACAACTGAAAACTTTTTTCCAGTGTTGCTTTAGCTTCTCAATTATTAGCCAAAAACTCTACGTTGGTTGGTACAGTACGTTTGAACAAACGTAACCTTCCAAAAATTTGCAAGGAAAAGAAGGATAGTATGGCTCGTTTTTCAACATTACTAAATGCTACAAATGAATGTACACCTACAGTTTATAAGAGTAAGCCCAAGACAAAAGTTGTTTTATTGAGTACTAAACACAAAAGGCGTCAAAATTGATACTGACAGCAAGAAACTGCCTGAAACTGTGTCTTTTCATACTATAACCAAATTTGGTGTCGACGTCACAGATCAAATGGCATGAAAATATAGTGTGAAATCGGCATCTAGAAGATGACCACTTCAAGTATTTTTTAATATTTTAGATTTTGTCGGAATAAATTCCTGGATTTTGTATAAAAATACAACCGGAAAGAATATTTCAAATAAGGATTTTTTGTTTCGTTTGTCTGAAGAATTCACTTTTGATCATCAGTCATCAGGTCAAGAGATAGAAGGGAAGCTGACATCCTAACAACTCCTCTTCCAAAAACACCCGCCCAATACGTAAATGGTGCCAAATAGGATTTTGCGATAACAACAAAAGTTCAATAAATTACGACGTCTACAAGAAATTTGTTTGTGGAAAATGCACAAAAAAAAGTTTATATTTGTAAAAAATGTGACAAGCCATAACTATTTTGAATAAAAACTAAATTACAGATCTGGTCTTTTTATTAATTTTATATTTTACCAATACTGTTTTTTAATTTGTTTCATTTTGACTGGTGTTGATATAAATAGGTATACAAATTTCTTGGTGAATCTAGTGTTAAATTGAAATTACATTGGAAATTCACACTGTGCAAAAATAAGGACACTATAATTTCTTTTAAAAATATTGGTAATTTTCTGAGTGATTAAATTTTTTAGAGATTTCAAAAATTTCGAAGGCTCACAACATAACACTTTATTTTCTAAATGCGTTCTACAAGATTTGTTGACTTAACACCATAGTAGGAAAATAACTCTACTCAAATCTCTAAGTGTCAAGTGTTTTTTGTTTTGTTCTTTATCGTTGTTGACATTTGAGTTGTCAAATATTAATAGAAAGTGTTCGGTTAATTGTAATATGCTCACACACTTATGACAGTGCTGCATTTTAAGTTTTACTCAATATTATAACAATCTTCGCTTTTATTGCGCAATAATTAATTGAAATGAAATATTGAGCTCAATAATGGCGTTTATTGCGATTTACGCAATAAGGGTGCATATCTGAACACCGTATTACTTCCAGGCCATAACCGATCTTCACATGCAGCATTTTATTTTTCTTACTATTGCAAATACAGGAAAGGAGTTCCATATAAGGATAGGACAACTAAAGAATGAATTCTATCCGCACGGCAGTGTGCGATCCAGTGGCTAATCGACCACAAACGAATGTGTTGTACTAGAAAGACGAATGTTTCTTAAGAATATACTATTTTCGGGTACAAATTCCTTTATCTCGCGTAAGCAAAGTAAAAAATACAAGCCACATTGTTGTAATACTGAAATAAATAAATAGTGTTGGATGCCTTACAGTTGTCCTTCGTCCTCTCCTGCACACACTCGAGAATCTTCAAAATATACTTTAAGGAATCGACCCATATATGAGAGTTGAATTCCATTCTTGGTTGGGTATAATAAGTGATGTAAATAGTAAGGAGATCAGATGAAGTGAAGTATTTCTTGCACCGTCTTAAGAAACCGAGGGATTTGAATGCTTTTTTTTACACTTGAGTGTACTGGTTCCTGGTTCTGTGGGCACGGAATTCGGACAATTTTGAATAAAGAAATTCGTTGAACATCAAATTTGCTAATTCCGTTGAAAGGTATTTTTTTAGTTTTAAAGATTTCATAATACGTTTCGCTTGTATAAAATATCAAAGTAAGTAGTTTACTACAGAAATTAACTCCGTTGAATGATAACACGGTGCGACAGTGAAAATACACCCGAGTAACTACCTAGTCTATGTTATTCAGTTAGTTGAGTAGAACTCAAAAATAAATTTTTTATTTTTCTCGAACCTTCCAAACTTGTTTTATTTGACAAAACCGTTTTTTTTTTTTTGATCTTTTCACACAAAATTATTGTTACCCAAATATATTTGAACCTATTTTAAAAATCAAAAGTTTTTTAAAAAGGGGAGAGATTAGCCTTTAAAACGGTTGCATAAACATTTTGTTCAAACTTATATGTTAGGAGTTTTGATGGGGTAAACTTGGAAAATATTATTTTTTTCTCATTTTTTCAAGTTTGGTCATTCTTAATTACAAATTTTAACTAAAAAATATTAAGTAGGTGGCCACATTATGATAGTGCATTATATTGTGAAGAGATTGAGACTTCGTTTGATAAAATTGGATAAAAATTATTAGTTATTATTTAAAGAGTGTAACAGCTTAGTCATATTTTTTATACTCGTATATGTTGTCTCATCAAATGAACTTTCATTTCAAAAATTTTCAAAATGTTTGATGGGTCTTAAGTGTTTATTGAAAAATGTGTCCTTTTTCCGTTGGACCAACCACCGGAAGTTGACTAATGTTTGCGCAAAGCGAAATAATAATATTTGCCAAAAACGGAAATATTGGAATACTGTTGGTGGTCGTTCAAACGTGCAAAGAACAAATTCGCAGGTAAACAATCAAGATCCATCAAAAATATTGATAGTTTTTGAAACGAAAGTTCATTTGATGAGGCAGCATATATAAAAAATATAAATAATTACTTTTAAATAATAACTACGGTAATTTTTGTCCAACTTTATCAAACGAAGTGTTAAACTCTTTTAATTTTATTTTTGTATTTTGTCGCATAGTGTAATTAATTTTTAAAATGTGTATATATTTGTATTATTGTAATATTTAAATCTATTTTTTTCATTCTTATACGAAGTTTTTAATAGAATTTTTCCTTTTTTTTGTATTTTATTAGTTTTTGTTTTTTGTGAAACGAATGCTTATTTAGTCGTAGTCAATCATGTGGTTTTTGCTGACATTATAAATTTTTTTTTCAATTAAATTGATTAAAATTGAATTTAAAACAATTTTGCATTAACATAATTCGCTGCTGTTTTATTTTTTATTTTTCAATAGTAAAAAAGTACGTGAATAATTAATTATTTTCACAGGAATTTCTTCCATTTATAACATTTATAATTTCAGTTGACAACAAAGAGTGTAAATTTTTATAAAATCCTATGATGAGAATAATATATCATATACTACTATCGATAAACAACTAGATGGATTTCGTGGCTACTGTCCCATCAAAATATATATTCGAAACAACTCAAACAAATACGGATTTAAAATATTGATGATAAGTGATAATAAAACTAATTTTCACAGTTGGCACGTCAATATTTTTAATGTGTTCGAGTTTCTAATGATGCAACAGTAATTGCTAGTGTGATCTTGTTTTGATGCCTTGACGTATTTGAATTGTTTCTGCGTGTGAAAGTGAAGCAGTTCCCCACAACTGTACAATGTAATACTATGTTCTATTTATAAAATAAATTATATATATATGTAAGAAGACTTTACTGTCTAATATCAAGCCTGAGTTTCTGTCAATAAGCCAATGGACTCCCAAAAATTTAGACTTAATTAGTGAACATTATTCTTTTATTTGAATTTTTTAAGTCAAACATCGAACCAGATCTACAAATTTGTATATGCGGCTATTAAGCCATTCCTAGCTTATTTATTCGAGTTGGTGTGCATATTTTCTTTTTGTATATAAATATTATTGGAATACATTTTTTTCATTAAACTTTTGAGCTGAAAACAAATTTAAGGAATTCAAGTTAATTCTACCTTTCTCAGAATCATTTCTCATCAAACAACCGATTAGGCATTGTAAAGGTCGTTTACAAATTAGAGACAGTTTAAGGGTTCCAGTTATACACCGCAATGAGTCATTTCTTCAAAGCAACTTGTACGATTTTTTTTCAAGGAATTATCCGACCTGTTTTAGGATGCTTTTTTGTTAATCTGCTACGTTGTTACTTTATACGAGCCATCCTTTTATGTAAACCAAAACTCCCCACATCTATACAGTAAACTCTATTAAACTCTGACTTAGAATGAACGAAATTTGCATAATGGGCATCCCTCTTGGGATCTTCGTCATAATTAGAGGCAGAAGTATTTACGTCCAGGATTCATTTCCTCTGGGTCTACGCTGACATCTATATCTTTAACTAGTATTTATAGGTCCTTAGCACTTCTTTACTCTTATTTTCTCGAATTCAGTAACAACATGTCAGTATTATTGTTAGTGGTTTACTTGAATTATCTTTTCATTAATATAGTCATGTATAAAAGACGTGACATAAAAATATTATTATTTATTTATTTATTAATTACAATACAATTACAAATTATATCCTAATTATATACGAGCGAAGTAACTTGACTATGTGCTCGGTGTAGTGTCACAGACCAGAGTCTCTGGTGTGTCGAACCCACGACCCTCACGCTAATAGTCTAGCACACTACCCACTAGACTACCAGGGCACCCGACATAAAAATAATTATCTTCAATAGCAGAGTATCTCCCTAAGGCATTTATAAGAGAATTCGATTCATATGCCTAATTTGTGAGTAAAGAAAACCTATTCGACGATTAGAGTTATTTGATAGAGCTGAAAATTTGTGTCTGGCCTACTATCCAATAGTACTAACCTTGGTGTAAATTTCATCCAAATCGGAAGACATCGATTTTTAAAATTGGGTCACTTGACACGAAATTCCCCATATGTATATAGACACTGGCGAGCAAAAATGGATACATAATATTAAAAAAAATATAAACTTTATATTTGTACTTTACCAGTTTTTTGATGGTTTCGCTGTTTATACTTTGCCACTCTACCTTAATTCTTAGCCACAATTCGTTAAGGTTATTTGGAGGGTTTTCATACTGTGCCAATTTTCGTTTTACAATTGCATACAAATTCTCGATCGGATTTAAATCCGGGCTTTGCGCTGGCCATTTCAACGTCTGAAATTTTTTATTTACAATTTCTTACTTACTGCAATAAATACAAAAAATATTGGATTTAAAATATTTTGTTAATATTATGTATCCATTTTTGCTCGCCAGTGTATGTATATCGTTTTAAAAGCCCATACCTCTCCATTCTAATAAAGATTAAATTTTGGACATTGGTTCAGAAATTGTTGTGTAATCAATAAATTTGTGCGTAAAGTCCAAAACAACAGTTTTTGTCAAATAAAACAAGAAATATAAAAAAATATTTTTGAGTTCTACTCAACAAAACTCATAAGTTACACTATATCATATGGGTCTATTTAATTTTTTTTTATTTTGTCGCCTAGTGTTATCAACGGTGGTCTAGCCATATCATCTAATAAATCTATTGTTTGTACAATTTTATAAACCCTGTGCAGGACACACTTGATTATGTGACTTCAGCGCATATTCTCTTGTTATGTTCCCATCAAAAAAGCCATAATCTGTTATATTTTAGGCCCCATGTAATCATAATGTCAAGTTATTCAACAGAGAATTGCCGACTTTAATAATATACAATACAAATATGAAAGATTAATTTATGAAAAACAGCAACAACAACCTTAAGGCGATATTAATCAAACGCATTGTAACAGCCGGGTCGATTGTAAGCAAATGACAAAAACATTTCTCTCAAATATATGTATTGCCTGCCCATTGAATGTTCCCATTCAATTGATTGTTTACGCATAATGCTCATCCTCATCTAAACCAAGAGAGTATTACAAATCAGAAACGATACCATCAACCTAAAGAAATTGAAAATGAATGGAAAATATTATTCACGAAAACCTACACATCTATACTGTGATACAGACAGGCATTGTGCACTTGCTATATAATCATAATCATTACGCTCGTTAGCTGGTAAGTCCCACGTTAAAACTACACCCAAGGCTCTGTTACGGAATTTAATGTTACTGTTGTTGCTATAATGAATGGATGCGGGCGTATACAAAGTAAGGACAACAAACAGTAGCTATGGAAATTTAATAAGAGAAATATGTTAATAAATGAAACGAAAATAATAAGAAAACCAAAATACAACAGAGAAATCTTCAGACAGAACTAAATTCCAATAATTCGAATTACCGTTGAGGAATGCTGATCAACAATTTGCGCAGTAATTCAAATGTAATGATAACTTTAGTAAAAGATAATAAGAAATTGCATGAAATTCATATCAAAAAATTCAGATTACAGTCCATAGCAGAGATCAGCAATGAATCGTTTTTCCGCTACTCATAAATACTCATGAAATTCTGAATATAAGTGAGTCAACAATATTGAAATTTCACTACTCTGATTCATTCGTACTCACTACAACGCTGATTTATAAGTGTGAGCACAATGAGTATGAGTACAACGTTGACATCAAACTCATACCATTCGAAATATGTTTGATTCATAAGCCTACGCATTCAGATAACTTTAGAAAAATCGAATCATTCATCAAAATTTACAGTCTTAGTTGTTGTTGCATTTACAAAAAAATAAAGCAATTTTGCTTAGTGAAACGGCCACGTAATCAAAAATACTTAACAAAAAGCTCATTTTCGGTTAGTTTTAAATGCGCACAATCAGCAAATATGCAACGTTTGGCTTGAATTCTTGTATTAGCAATATTTTATAGTCACCTAAGCAAAAGTCCTGCTGTATAACTTTCTGCGTAGTTGAAGAACAAAAAATATTTGCGCTACCTTCAAGGTTTCGTGTTAAAACAGCAATATTCTCTTCTGCACTTACATTTCTTTGTCTTGCTCATAGTTTTGAAATGAGGAGAGTAAAATACATGTGCATTAGCCTTTTTATATGCACATGTAATCAGTCTGATTAATGTTCTTGAAGCCGAATGTTCGTGTGTTCCCTTTCTCGAGAGTTCTATCGCGACTTCATTATTGTTTGTGTATTTTGTCCACATTGCTTGTTGCGTTCTCGCTTACTTGTCTATCCCCATTTTTTTCATACTAATGTTGTAACAAGTTCGTTGTATTTGTTTGTGCAGCTTTTGGCCATTTTAATTTTAAACGATGGTACACCATTTCCATTTTCGTAACAATATATTAATAGTAAAAATAATTGATGTTTTTATATATATTTTATTAACATATTTTTATTTTATCTTAATACAAAAAATATAAAATTTTTCTCACACCATAAAAAAATAAGGGAAACTTTCTAGTGACTTCATATTTCTGCACTGGTCAAGTATAGGTACCCCCAAGAAGAACTCAGAATAAATTTGGAATTCAAAGACGCAATGTATTGAAATGTTATACCCAATATTCAGAATAGTATCCTTTAAGATCAGGCAATCCATTTCACCCATTTGACATTGAAACTACCAGTTTTGTCTAGCGTTTTCCCTTAATATTTGCCGCCATGCACTTATTTACAAGTTTTCAGTTGACTTTTGTTCGAGGTTTAGCGGCTACGCAACCGTTATTCCAAATGATCTCCAAAATACTCTCTTCAAGTTACTCCGGGATTTTGTGCAAGAGTATTAAGCCTGTGGGGTATTTGGTAGGCAAATCACATATTCACACTAACAGCAGTAGGACATACACAATTGGTCATTACAACTCTTCAGTCAGGATTACGACCTAGTTTCTCACACCACTTATGTTGTGTGTGTTAATTTTATACATGAGTGGTGGGATCTACAGTTTAAAGTCGACTCCGAACGACAGATTTTTGAGAAACTTTTCATTGCAATTTTATTTACTCTCACAGTTTTTGCCAGAAATCTGCTGAGAGA
The DNA here is from genome assembly GCA_958299815.1 of Sarcophaga carnaria. NCBI lineage: Eukaryota > Metazoa > Arthropoda > Insecta > Diptera > Sarcophagidae > Sarcophaga > Sarcophaga carnaria. The sequence continues at coordinate 76,289,945 of OY283151.1, forward strand.
AAGTCGCCGAAGAAATATTTTTTAATTTCGTTTTGATGTCTGGCCTGGGGCTCGAACCCTGGCTTTACGTCTAATAAGCCAACCCAAACCTGCTAGACTACGGCGACTCTTGAAAGCAATAACCATTAGGAATTCTTAATTCTTCCAAATTTCGATGAATTTGTTTTTTAGAATGTTTAAATACTCTCTCTTATTCATAATATCTTCGTAACAACTGGTGCCATACCTATACCCACCATATTGTACTACCGCGGCCATGCTTACCTATTTTACGGAAATTCTTTGGATTGAGCTTTTTATATTTCTTCCTTCATACTCTAGCATGTGAAATGAGTTTGGGAAAATATATGGATGACCTCTAGAATGAGCTCCTGGTTATAATAGCGCTTTTGCAATTGCCTTTATGCAAGCTTGTGCCTTGGTTGTCTTTGTATCAGCATCAGTTGATTATAAAATAATTTTCAAAAACAACCCATTATTATCTTGTTTTGTATAAAAAAATTTATTCTGTTAATTTTGTTTTTCATAAGCGTATAAACATCTAAACCACTGTGTAAGCGTTATTTCTGCATAGCGTTTGTTTGGTCATATGATGCACATACATACGTAGTAGAAGAAAACAAATAAAGAAACAAATTTAGATTTTCTTTTCCCATGTGTATTGTGGTTGTATAGCATAAATAAGTTAATTTGAATAGAAGTTCTAAACCGGCCACAATTGAAACTTGTTAGTAAGCCTATTTAGCTTGTCTAAAATTTTATTGTTAACTATTTAAACATTTTAATTCTTTTACATTAAAATGTAATGTACACTTATACCTAACGGTTACGGACTAGTAAATTAGTGAAGTCATCATCGTCATACGCACATGCTAATGTAAACAATAAAAAAAATTAATCGAAGAAAGAATGTATTGTTACGAAAATGGAAACGGTTTACATCGTTTAACATTAAAATGAGCAAAAGCTACACAAACAAAGGTAACGAACTTGTTACATGTAAACCAACAACATCAGTATGAAAGAAAAGGGGATAGACAAGTAAGCGAGAATGCAACAACAAGTAATGTGAACAAAATACACAAACAACAATGAATTCACGATAGAATTCTCAAGAAGGCGAAACCCCGAACATTCGACTTCAAGAACCTTCATCAGACTGATTACGTGGGCATATAAAAGGCAAGAGTAGTAATAATTCAGTCAGTCTTGTGTGAAGAAAACAGTTGCGGTTTGAATATTTCCGCTGTAAAGATCTGCGCTGTAAGCAAAGAAGAATAACGAATAAAGCAAATTATTGTTGGATTCATCAATTTGCAAACCGTGGCACACAAAAGTAGTGCGAACAATCAAGAGTTGAATTGAAACTAAACACATTTTGTTTTTATTTTGTTTGCAATCAACGAACTCATATTTTAAACGTTTTTAAGAAGGTAGAAACGTAACAATATATTTCTTTGCCATTGATCGACGTTATTCAAACATTTGACAAGGTTTGACTTGTTGCGCCCCTGGGTAATATTTTCACATCCATCAAATATTTATTTTATACCTCCGACATGTCAATAAGTCGGCATATATTTACACTTTTGTAAGGAAGAATGAAGAACCGTTTATTGCCTCATAATTGGATGGGCTTCCTATAAATAAGAGCACTGCTCATATAGCAGTGTACGTTTATCGAAACTTATTGCTTTTATTATAGATGTTGGCTTCTTTCGATTTATGTCACACCGATCATACTATACGTTTTGTTATAGATAGGTTCAAATTAGTTCAGGCCTAATTCAGGTATATTGTAAGGTTTCGTTCTATGTACGGCTGGTATGTTCTATTTAGTTTGCCATCCCATCTGATGTTTTAAAGATTGTTTATTCACTGCAACCACTACATTCTTCAAGTGTCCAAAAAGCATTCAAGTAATAGAGCCTTAATTCAAATTGTGTTATAATGAACTAAAAGGACTTGTTCTCTAAATTCACATATTTTTACGTAGTCCTCGTCTATCCCATAACACACAACCGTTAGTGGTCGAATTCCAAATGAATCGTACACTACCTCAAAGGAAGAGTTTGTTCGTCAGCGGGACTGTATTTCTTTTCTGTCACTTATAACATAATAAATATTGAAGTCTGTTATTTATAAATAATAATCTTTCTTTCCCTCCTCTCACAACCTATTTTTCACGCTTTAATACAATGCACTAATTAAGTAATCTATCCCCGATTAGAAATCGTAAAAAAAGGATTAACACAGGATTAAAAGCTAACATAAATAATTGGTCATTACAACCCTTCAGTCAGAATTATGGCCTAGCTTCTCAAATCACTTCTGTTGTGTATGTTAATTTTATATATGAGTGGTGGGACCTATAGTTTAAAGTCAACTCCGAACGACGGATTTTTTTGAGAAACTGTTTCTTAGCAATTTCATTTTACTTTCAGAGTTTTTACCAGAAATCTGCTGAGATGATGTCTCCGAAGGAAAATTTTTTCATTTTTCGTTTTGTTGGAGATGTTTGTCCTGGGATTTGAACCGTGGCCTCACGTCTAATAAGGCCACGCACTAACTACTAGAATACGGTGACTTCAACACTAATTAGTACGAATTTTAAAAATTTGATGAAAACCAATTCAAAATGTAATTTGTATGAAATTCCATTTTTAATTGATATGACCATCTGGCCGTTCAAATTGTTTTTCTTAATCAAAAAGTATGTTAAAAACTTCTTAGATTCATAAAAATACTTCTTCATATTTTACCACATACATGTATATTGTTTTGTTTATTTTTATTATAATCGAAACTTGCATATTACACAGAAAGCAACTTTAATGAACATGTGTTCAATGCATTTACATTCCATTCACTTTTGTTACGAAAACCAAAGAATTGTTTGATGCTGTAGTCCGTCCTTTTGTATCAAAGAACACAATAACAATATTGTATGTACATAATTTTAGATTAAAAATTAATATTTAAACCTAACTGTATGGTATACAAATGATTACATGTGTTAATTTAACACATTCAGGGTATTCCTACTCAAAGTTGCAATCCTTGTAAGTTTTTTACCATTTGTGGCATAGATTGTGAGATTGTTAAACTAATCGGCCTTATTTTCGCTTATAGAGTGCAATCGATTTTGATTATCTTGGCAGATACTGAAATGATAATTATGGCTGTAACAAGGTATGCGATCAAGGATGTAAAAGCGTGTTTAACAATTACACCAGGTAAGGAGCAATACTCTCTAGAACTAGTATCTAGTCACCAAGGAATGATCGGAAATAGGAAAGCGAATACATGTGAAAGCGGACAGATGCTTCCAATGAGAGGCCACTTATCGGGACGGACTTGATGGCAATTTTGGTACAAAAGAGCGTCCGTGAGACGGACTCTCTCTTGACCGGACGCGGACAGAACTTTTTACCTGATAGCTGTACAAAACTTAAAATTAAAATATGAACCAAGTGTGTATTGTCTAATACGCACATTTGCCTTTTAATTTCAGTTGGCTATCTTTCTTAATTTTATTTCTTTTTTTTTTTAATAACTGTATTCATGTTATGTTTCTGTATTCTGTATGTTTCTTTTTTGTATTTAGTTATACGAGCTAAAGAGTGGGAATCTTCAAAGGGCTAACCAATGTGCACAATTCGGTTTAAGACTTATTTTCGGCTTATTGAGCGCCTGTGTATTAAACCCAACCTTGTTCGACACACTTTCTGACTGTTTTCCCTTTTGGTTGATTCAACTATATCCGGTATGTGCCTGAAGTTTCATCTTCTCTTGGTGGAAGTGGGCTAGTCTTATTGCCACTTATCCATAGCATCGTCAACCAATTGAACGAAGTACGATAGACCCGTTCCCCTCCTTGTAATATGTTTACTCTTCTCTACGTCCTCTACTAGCTAAAGCTAGGTGTCATCCCCACGATCACCTATGCTGCATCCGCAGTCACCGTGCGGTAGGCAAAAATTACCCGAGAGCGGATCTCCTGTTCACCCTATATGGGACCTGCATATACAGTTATCGATATAACCACTTTCATCAGCAATTATTACTACTTTATTGCTGCTTTCGGTCTTCTACGTTAGACATTATTCGCGCAAGTGCGCATGCTTACGCTGTAAATTTTCCACCGATGTACACCATGCGTTCCCTAAACGTGAGCTTGTTGTCAATCATCACTACCAGATACTTAATTGCCTGCTTCGATGTTATGCGCTGGTAGCCTACGGTACTGTGTCCTACTGTTATAAGTAGAACATCTGCTTTGTGATCACCAAGTTTGATACCTACACCCGTGATCTAGTTTATAACTATGACAACGGCAGTATTGCACGTTCTTACCAATTCATCCAAATGTTTTCCCCTTGGCACCAGAGCAATATCGTACGCAAATTCAAAGTTGTGTGTACCTCCAAAGAGTTAAGCCTCAATACACCATCATATACTAGGTTCCATAGTGTTGGGACCAGCACCAAACCTTGCGCAACTCCTGCCGCTATCGCATAAGTCTTCTTGCCATCATTCGTGTCATATAAAAGCAATCTATCCTTGAAGTAGTCCTTGATGTCAGAGCATATTTATATGTAGCATCCTCCCTTGCTTTGAGCAATGGCCTTATTAAGGTTGCTTTTGAACCTTCTATACCTTTCCAGTAGTTCTGTAAAGTCATAACGACCCCTACCTCTTGGAATACTCGCCGCTTTCACTATTATTGTGACTGCCATTTGTGCATGGAAGGACTTCGTTCCTCTGCTTTTATATTTGTTGTTTGTCCTAGATACTAGAGATGGCGAAAATATTACACTTTACACTATGCGACAAAATAAAAAGAAATGAAATACACCAAGCTAGTGACATAGTGTAATTTGTGAGTTTTGCTGAGAAGATCTCAAAAATATTTTTTTTATATTTCTTGAACCCTCCCAACTTGTTTTATTTGACAAAAACAGTTTTTTTTTGACTTTACGCACAAATTTATTGATTACACAAACATTTCCGAACCGATGTCCAAAATTTAAACCTTATTAGAAAGGAGAGGGATGGACCTTTAAAACGGTATACATATATTTATTATCTGACGTAATATGCTATGAGGTTTGGTGAGGTGAACTTGACAAATACGAATTTTTTTTCATATTTTTTCGCTCAAGCGTGAAATTGACACATTTTGCTATCAACAGCCGTCAAAAATTCTGAAAATTTTTTGGCCAATAAAATGATATGATATACATATATATATTATTTGAATTAATTTGTCATGAGGTATGATGAAGTAGACTTGACAATTGCGAATTTTTTTCATATTTTTTCAAGTTTATCCTTTCATAGTAGCAAACTTTAATTAAAAAATATGAAATAAGGGATGACATTCTGAAAGTGCATTATGTTATGAAGAGATTGACACTTGGTTTGATCAAACCCTAGTTGTTATATAAAGAGTCTAACAGTCGAGTTATATTTTTTTTATAAGTCATCTTATCAAATGAACTCTCAGTTCAAAAATATTCAAAATTTATGATGGAGTTTTATTGTTTATCTCAAAATGTGTCAATTTCACGTTTGAGCGACCATTAGAAGTTGGACAGTGTTTGCGCAAAGAGAAATAATAATATTTGCAAAAAACACAAATATTAGCCGACTTCTGTACGACTGTCGTACGAACGTGAAATTGAAACATTTTGCGATAAACAATCAAGATCCATCTAAACTTTTGAAAATTTTTGAACTAAAAGTTCATTTGATAAGATGACATATATAAAAAATATAACACGACTGTTATACTATTTAAATAATAACTACGGTAATTTTTGTCCGATTTGATCAAATTTTAGTGTCAATCTCTTCACAAGAGGATGCACTTTAAGAATTTAAATAAATTTTGCAAATAAGAATAGCTAAATTTGAAAAAATTAAAACTCATAAGATGTAAGTTTGGACTTAATGTTTATGTATATCATTTTGAAGGTCCATCTGTCTCCTTCACAAAAAACTTTGGTTAAAAAGTGTTTGGGTAATCAATAATTTTGTCTGAAAACATCAAAAAGTACCTTTTTTGTCAAATAAAAGAAGTTTGGAGAGTTCGACAAATATAAAAAAAAATATGTTTGAGTTCTACTCAACAAAACTAACGACCTGCACTACGTCATTAGCTGGGTGTATTTTGACTGTCGCACCGTGTAATTAATAACAACTACTAAGTATGATAGAATTTATCACTTAGTAACTATTGAATTTATTTACTTGTACATTGGTCATTACAACACCACCAATGTTTTGTGTGTTAATTTTATCCGTGAGTGAACCTACTATTTAATGACTTCGAACGACAGATTTGAGAAACTTTTCATGACAATTTTATTTTACCGTCAGAATTTTTGCCTGAAGACTGCTGAGAGGAAGTCGCCGAAAGAAATATTTTTCTCATTTCGAAATTCCTGAGCACTGGGTTGAACCACAGACTATCGTCTAATAAGTAAACAATATTTGTATTTAATATTTTTTAAATTCAAAAGTGGAAATAAATGAAAAACGAGTTTTAAACTTAATGCAGACATTATATTTGCTTTTGCTTTTTAAAAACTTTAATCATAAATCGTTACTACTGAGCAATTAATGTTTTTTGTTTAATTTTTTTACCCTCTTTTACAAATGACAACCTTTCTAACGACCAATTAGAACAAATATTTTGAGAGTATTTATAGAAATTAATTGTAGAAAATAATAGAAGTCCTAAAAATAGAAGAAAGGTACGACCTGTTTCGTGATTTTACGCCCTAGGGTATTTATTGTAAATGAAGCAGGTGAAAAGCTTTTCATCTTTTTTTTCGCCATTTAATATTCCCCTTTAATAATGGCGTCTTCTTTTTTCAGAGGAAAATTTTTTTGATGGGAATTGTGTGTACAGAAGTCAGTTAGAAAATTAAAGACAAAGGAGATTTTCCTAATGCCTCAGGCCTAGAAGAGAAAAGGAAACATTAATTACAAAGAAATTGTATAAATGACTCTGAGACACTTCCTAAAAAGTTGTTTTTTGTTTATATTCCTTCGTATTCATTATTAGAAATAAATAAATAATAAAAATAATGTCTTTTTATTATTCGTTTATGTAAAAAAACGTAATTAGGTTAGAAATTTAATATTTTTGTTAGAATTATGCAGTAAACCATCAGTTACAATAAATAGTCACGGACAGAATGGCCGTTCAACGAAATTAATGACAACTTATCTATCCACATGAGCAACTAAAAATGAAAAAATGTTGCGTGTTATAGGATCTTACAATCTGGATACCGATTAAACATTATTTCTGTTCTACTATACTATACTTCTTCAATTGCATCGTATATGGGATGGATGTTAGGAGTAGCCTCAAACAGCATAGCTAACTTAGATCTCGATGTAACACCGATAGTACGCATCCCGTCCTGTTAGTATTACTCTTTGCACGTATTTTTCGGTATTGTGAATTTGTGGATTCTATCCAAATTAGATGTTTCCAGAAATCTTTCCTCTTAGGTTCAAAAGTACAACGCAATGGCAGAGAAGATCTCATTATAGCTTCTGCAGAAGTCGATGTATGACAGTGGGACAGTGTCTCGTTAAGAGTAGACTAAGTGTGCGGTCATTACAGTTTTTGCAGAATACGATGTGCGGTATTCCCAGCCATAAGACGTATGCATCCATGAAACACTGTATCAATATCGTTGCTACGAGGTACTTAAGGTAGACTCAAACATGCATCCATAGCGGGCCAGACCTTTTCTTTGAAAATGAGTAAAGTTCGTGTGAGACCCGTTGTTTGTCCATGTGCAAAGATATGATAATTTCACATTTCGTTTGGATTTTCTGTTAGACTAGCCTTTGAAGGTGCTTCAGTTATGTTGTTATCTTCAATTTCATAATTTCCAAGAACTCATTACTCTTCCAGAGGTACATACAAATATAACTGGTCATTACAACCCTTCAGTCAGGATTACGACCTAGCTTCTCACACCACTTATGTCGTGTGCGTTAATTTTATACATGAGTGGCGGAACCTAAAGTTTAAAATCGACTTCGAACGACAGATTTTTGAGCAACTTTCCATGGCAATTTTATTTAATCTCAGAGTTTTTGCCATGTATCTGCTGAGAGTAAGTCGCCGAAAAAATATTTTAGTAGTATGTTTATGCACCTTCGGGGGCACTTATTCCATACAAAATTTGGCTCATGCATAGCTGTAAAAGAGTAAGAACATTGCAGAATTGTGAAATGAATTGATCGGTCTTTAGGTTTGTAACATGTATTATGAAAAGGTAATGCTTTTTAATGTGTATGTGTGTGTGTGTGTGTTAAAATTTGGGAGCATGCATATCTGGAAAAGAATTAAATCATTTTAATTTCCAATTTTTCCCTACAAATTTGGGATCATACCTGCTTATTCTTGTTCATTTTATTTGTATTGCTTTTCAAACGAATGGTTGGACGGACAGAATGAGTGTGTGCACGTTTCCTCATCTACATCCCAGAGTACAAGTAGACTGTAATGTGAAAATGTATATATGTACGAATGTTTGGACGGACAGAATGAGTGTGTGCATAACATGTAATGTGTATGATCGTTTTTTTTTTAATAGTAAATTCTTGACACGCACTGCACATGATCACAGGTAGAAGAAATAGAAATATTAACTAATAAGAAAGGGTAGGTTGGCTGTGCGGTTGTTTTTAATTTGATGAGAAAGAAATGCATAGTTGTGCCTGTGGGTTTTTTTTTCACGCATAAGTATAAGTAATATCTGTTTTCACATAATTGAATTTACTGATTGATCTACAACACCCCAGAGTATAAATAGACTTGTTTTTAAGGATTTAGAATTTTTTAGTTTTACTGTTTTAAATAAATGAAATTATAGAATAAAGGGATTAATTAAAACAAATTAGTTTTTTATTTTTTGAAAATTTTATTACATATTTCTCTTTTCAGATTTTTACAGATTCGAATTTAAAAATACGTTTATACAGATTAAATAACTTAAGTGTTAACAAATATTGTGTATAGAATGTTTGACATCGACAAATGTTGAAAGATTGTGAATAAGTATTTTCACAATAATACAAACGTATGACATATTAATACATAAAAAGGGATTACTTATTTTACTAATGTTACATATTCTTAGTTCATTTATAAGTTTCATAAATAAATCTATATGTTTTATTAATAGTTCTTCCAATACAGCTGATGTTACCATTTTTGTTCCCCTTCTTTAAAAATTTAATAGTAGGTTGTGTTAGTGCGGGACGATGTACTCTGAATTATTTCATTTTAATTTATATTTATTGAATAAAAATTTTAAACACAAGTGTCCACAATTAAATGTATTAAATTTTTGTTTTCGTTCATAATTATATTCAATAGGAAATTTTAAGTAGTTGACAATCTCAAGTGGTGGTTGTAAGTTTCCAAAGCTATCAAAGTATTCTTTATAGTTGTGGTTTTTATAATATGCTACCCAATGTGTTCCCATACCATTTGAATCATCTAAATTAACAATGCCGCATTCTTGTTTGAATGGTTTTTCAGGTAAAGAATCACGCATGAAAACACCCCTAAAATGTTTGAGATGTCTTCCATATTTATTCAAATCCAAATCTGTTAATGGGCGATTGGGTACGTTATCTAATAGTTTTTTGGAGCTGGACTATAGTAGAGACCATATCCAGTTTTATATGGTTTGAGGTACAACCCTTTACCCATTGCAATTGATTCCATATATCTATTATGATGGTTAGCTTCAGCCAATTGTTCTTTTCCATTTTTGATAGCATTTACTGCTTTGACAATAGCGGATCCTCCACTTGCCAAACCCCCAAGCGCTGACAATGCTGTTAGTACGGGAATAAGTGGAAGAAATCCTCCAATTTTCGGTACAGGTATAACTCTCGGTATTATAATGTCTGCTCGCTTTTTCCCTTTAAAATTTGAATGAATAGCCTTTTGAGCTATTTTAACAGCATCATTTATATCAAGGGGTTTCTATTCTTTCAATTGTTTTAAAGTTTTTCTCACAGTAGCTGTGAATAATTTCTTATTACACTTATTCATTTTTCCTTTTCTCATTATTTTTGAATTTTTTCTTTTCTTATGTCTCTGCTCCTTCAAACATAATCCAAATTTCAGTTTAGCTTTCATAGCGATTGTCACAAACCACGCGTTAGCACGTTCTTTAATATCACTATCTTTAGATTTAACTCGTTGCTAAGCTTTTTCAGCTAATATTTGATCTGCTTGATGTCTTGTGTCTATATCTTTTGATTGTGAATATGCAATATCGTGCTCCCTACAAGCTGCGTCTAATAAATTTATACCCTTATCTCCTCTTGCTAAACGTTTTTCAAGTTTTGTACCAGGTCCACAAAACTGATAACCAGGTAGATGTAATTCAACAGGTACTTTATTTATTAAGTTGTTTACAAATCCTCTTCTCATCTTACACTGGCTGAGGTTTTGTTTTGACTGTAGATTATAACAAATTTTTTTCGTTACTTTTATACCTCTTCGCAAAAATAACTGAAATCAAGACGATCTCCTATATATACAGCAATTTATATGATTTCAGTATGTTAATTTTTTGATATTGATTTTGATCTGCTTTGTATCTGATCACGATCTACTTTACATCTGATCACGATCTGCTTTGTATCTGCTCACGATCTACTTTATATCTGATAACGATCTACTTTTTTGGTTTTTGGTTTTGTCTATTTTATTTTAATTTTTTTTTATTATTTTTTTTGACATTACCATGTTTTAGGTAAACATGTTCTACCTCAATGTTTAAATTGTTTATTTGATCAGCTAGATCATCATGTATTTGTGTTATATACATATATATATATATATAGTATATATATATATATATATTTTTTTTTTGTGTTTATGATTATATTTATTGAAACCTTCTCCAAATTTATTAATATAAGACATTTCTTTCACTCTTCTAATAAATTATGTTAGCTTCTTTAAGTTCTTCGATAATAGAGATTATTTCGTTTTGATGATTGTTGTGTCCAGAACCTTCCGATGAAAGAAGTAAACGTGGTGTGTCAACTAGTTCATTAGGATCATCCCAATGTATGTAAATTGATTTCAGATTATTTTGTAATTTTAGCATTAAACCACTGCCTTTTGTTAAAATGTTTGTTGTTGTTTCGAATAAATGTTTAATTATTCGTATATATTTGAAGGCTCGTGTTCCTTTCACTTGTTCATTAGGTTCATAGCGACGTTTATGTGCATTGGTATCAATTAAAATCTCTTTATATTTTTTCAAATCATTTTTAGAATAATGGAGAGGTTTTTTATGAAATACTAGTTCAAATAATCCAGGCGTCATTTTCAATTTCATATTCCCTATCTGCATAGTATTATTTCTATTAAATATTAATTTTTCCTTGCCATATCTCCAACTACCGTCTACATCTTGATTAAAACCATAAATTTTATCCAATTGCTTATTATCAATAAGTGTTTGTATATTTTCAAATAATGGAGAATTTTTCGTCAGCCTTAAACATTGTTTTCTTTTCAAGTTCTTGATACATGTACGTGATACAGGTCTATTATGGTCATAGTTTTTTTCATCATCATTATCATCAGTTGAAATATTTTCATACTGAAAATCGTTATTATCACCGTTTACATCATCGTAATCATCGTCATCATCTATATCCTTATGCTTATCTTCAAGTTTTCCGATGATTTCATTATCACCATTTACGTCATAATAATCGTCATCATTATCAATAGTGTTGTCTACATCCTTATGCTTATGTTCAAGTTTTGGGATGTTTTTTCATTACTTTCATACCTCTTCGCATGAAAGACTACACCAGCTATACTAGCAAGCTATACCAGCTATACCAGCTATACCTGCTATACCAGCTATATCAGCTATACCAGCTATACTAGCAAGCTGTACTAGCTATACTAGCAAGCTATACAATCTGTACTAGCTATACTAGCAAGCTGTACTAACTATACTAGCAAGCTATACAATCTGTACTAGCTATACTAGCAAGCTGTACTAACTATACTAGCAAGTTATACAATCTGTACTAGCTATACTAGCAAGCTGTACTAGCTATACTAGCAAGCTGTACTAGCTATACTAGCAAGCTATACAATCTGTACTAACTATACTAGCAAGCTGTACTAGCTATACTAGCATGCTATACAATCTGTACTAGCTATACTAGTAAGCTGTACTAGCTATACAATATTTACTAGCTATACTAGCAAGCTGTACCAGCTATAGCAAGCTGTACCAGCTACATCAGCTATATCAGCTATACCAGCTATACCAGCTATACCAGCTATACCTGCTATACCTGCTATACCAGCTATATCAGCTATACCTGCTATATCAGCTACACCAGCTATACCAGCTATACCAGCTACACTTGCTGTACCAGCACCACAAGTCCATGAGACGAGGGGGGGATTTAGTGGGTGAGGGCCCCACACTCGGAGGATGTGACGACTTCCTCTATGGTGCGGTTAGGTACATTTACCCCTCCTCGGCGTGAAAAAAAAAAAAAAAAAAAATACCTGCTATACCAGCTATATCAGCTACACCAGCTATACCAGCTACACCAGCTATACCTGCTATACCAGCTACACCAGCTACACTTGCTGTACCAGCTATAGCAGCTACGCCAGCTATACCAGCTATATCAGCTATACCTGCTATACCAGCTATATCAGCTATATCAGCTATACCTGCTATACCAGCTATATCAGCTATATCAGCTATATCAGCTACACCAGCTACACCAGCTATACCAGCTACACCAGCTACACTTGCTGTACCAGCTATAGCAGCTACACCAGCTATACCAGCTATATCAGCTATACCTGATATATTGCTGGTATAGCAGGTATAACTGGTATAGCTGGTGTAGCTGGTATAGCTGATATAGCTGGTATAGCAGGTATAGCTGATATAGCTAGTGTAGCTGGTGTAGCTGGTGTAGCTGGTATAGCAGGTATAGCTGGTGTAGCTGGTATAGCTGGTGTAGCTGATATAGCTGGTATAGCAGGTATAGCTGGTATAGCTGGTCTAGCTGGTGTAGCTGATATAGCAGGTATAGCTGATATAGCTAGTATAGCTGGTATAGCAGGTATAGCTGATACAGCTGGTATAGCTGATACAGCTGGTATATCAGGTATAGCTGATACAGCTGGTATAGCAGGTATAGCAGGTATAGCTGGTATAGCTGATATAGCTGATATAGCTGGTACAGCTTGCTATAGCTGGTACAGCTTGCTAGCATAGCTAGTAAAGATTGTATAGCTAGTGTAGCTGGTGTAGCTGGTATAGCTGGTGTAGCTGATATAGCAGGTATAGCTGATATAGCTGGTATAGCAGGTATAGCTGATATAGCTGGTATAGCAGGTATAGCAGGTATAGCTGGTATAGCTGGTATAGCTGGTATAGCTGATATAGCTGATGTAGCTGGTACAGCTTGCTATAGCTGGTACAGCTTGCTAGTATAGCTAGTAAAGATTGTATAGCTAGTACAGCTTGCTAGTATAGCTAGTACAGATTGTATAGCATGCTAGTATAGCTAGTACAGCTTGCTAGTATAGTTAGTACAGATTGTATAGCTTGCTAGTATAGCTAGTACAGCTTGCTAGTATAGCTAGTACAGCTTGCTAGTATTGCTAGTACAGATTGTATAGCTTGCTAGTATAGCTAGTACAGATTGTATAGCATGCTAGTATAGCTAGTACAGCTTGCTAGTATAGTTAGTACAGATTGTATAGCTTGCTAGTATAGCTAGTACAGCTTGCTAGTATAGCTAGTACAGCTTGCTAGTATAGCTAGTACAGATTGTATAGCATGCTAGTATAGCTAGTACAGCTTGCTAGTATAGTTAGTACAGATTGTATAGCTTGCTAGTATAGCTAGTACAGCTTGCTAGTATAGCTAGTACAGCTTGCTAGTATAGCTAGTACAGATTGTATAACTTGCTAGTATAGTTAGTACAGCTTGCTAGTATAGCTAGTACAGATTGTATAGCTTGCTAGTATAGTTAGTACAGCTTGCTAGTATAGCTAGTACAGATTGTATAGCTTGCTAGTATAGCTAGTACAGCTTGCTAGTATAGCTGGTATAGCTGATATAGCTGGTATAGCAGGTATAGCTGGTATAGCTGGTATAGCTTGCTAGTATAGCTGGTGTAGTCTTTCATGCGAAGAGGTATGAAAGTAATGAAAAAACATCCCAAAACTTGAACATAAGCATAAGGATGTAGACAACACTATTGATGATGATGACGATTATTATGACGTAAATGGTGATAATGAAATCATCGGAAAACTTGAAGATAAGCATAAGGATATAGATGATGACGATGATTACGATGATGTAAACGGTGATAATAACGATTTTCAGTATGAAAATATTTCAACTGATGATAATGATGATGAAAAAAACTATGACTATAATAGACCTGTATCACGTACATGTATCAAGAACTTGAAAAGAAAACAATGTTTAAGGCTGACGAAAAATTCTCCATTATTTGAAAATATACAAACACTTATTGATAATAAGCAATTGGATAAAATTTATGGTTTTAATCAAGATGTAGACGGTAGTTGGAGATATGGCAAGGAAAAATTAATATTTAATAGAAATAATACTATGCAGATAGGGAATATGAAATTGAAAATGACGCCTGGATTATTTGAACTAGTATTTCATAAAAAACCTCTCCATTATTCTAAAAATGATTTGAAAAAATATAAAGAGATTTTAATTGATACCAATGCACATAAACGTCGCTATGAACCTAATGAACAAGTGAAAGGAACACGAGCCTTCAAATATATACGAATAATTAAACATTTATTCGAAACAACAACAAACATTTTAACAAAAGGCAGTGGTTTAATGCTAAAATTACAAAATAATCTGAAATCAATTTACATACATTGGGATGATCCTAATGAACTAGTTGACACACCACGTTTACTTCTTTCATCGGAAGGTTCTGGACACAACAATCATCAAAACGAAATAATCTCTATTATCGAAGAACTTAAAGAAGCTAACATAATTTATTAGAAGAGTGAAAGAAATGTCTTATATTAATAAATTTGGAGAAGGTTTCAATAAATATAATCATAAACACAAAAAATATATATATATATATATATATATATAAATATATATATATATATACTATATATATATATATATGTATATAACACAAATACATGATGATCTAGCTGATCAAATAAACAATTTAAACATTGAGGTAGAACATGTTTACCTAAAACATGGTAATGTCAAAAAAAATAATAAAAAAAAAATTAAAATAAAATAGACAAAACCAAAAACCAAAAAAGTAGATCGTTATCAGATATAAAGTAGATCGTGAGCAGATACAAAGCAGATCGTGATCAGATGTAAAGTAGATCGTGATCAGATACAAAGCAGATCAAAATCAATATCAAAAAATTAACATACTGAAATCATATAAATTGCTGTATATATAGGAGATCGTCTTGATTTCAGTTATTTTTGCGAAGAGGTATAAAAGTAACGAAAAAAATTTGTTATAATCTACAGTCAAAACAAAACCTCAGCCAGTGTAAGATGAGAAGAGGATTTGTAAACAACTTAATAAATAAAGTACCTGTTGAATTACATCTACCTGGTTATCAGTTTTGTGGACCTGGTACAAAACTTGAAAAACGTTTAGCAAGAGGAGATAAGGGTATAAATTTATTAGACGCAGCTTGTAGGGAGCACGATATTGCATATTCACAATCAAAAGATATAGACACAAGACATCAAGCAGATCAAATATTAGCTGAAAAAGCTTAGCAACGAGTTAAATCTAAAGATAGTGATATTAAAGAACGTGCTAACGCGTGGTTTGTGACAATCGCTATGAAAGCTAAACTGAAATTTGGATTATGTTTGAAGGAGCAGAGACATAAGAAAAGAAAAAATTCAAAAATAATGAGAAAAGGAAAAATGAATAAGTGTAATAAGAAATTATTCACAGCTACTGTGAGAAAAACTTTAAAACAATTGAAAGAATAGAAACCCCTTGATATAAATGATGCTGTTAAAATAGCTCAAAAAGCTATTCATTCAAATTTTAAAGGGAAAAAGCGAGCAGACATTATAATACCGAGAGTTATACCTGTACCGAAAATTGGAAGATTTCTTCCACTTATTCCCGTACTAACAGCATTGTCAGCGCTTGGTGGTTTGGCAAGTGGAGGATCCGCTATTGTCAAAGCAGTAAATGCTATCAAAAATGGAAAAGAACAATTGGCTGAAGCTAACCGTCATAATAGATATATGGAATCAATTGCAATGGGTAAAGGGTTGTACCTCAAACCATATAAAACTGGATATGGTCTCTACTATAGTCCAGCTCCAAAAAACTATTAGATAACCTACCCAATTAACAGATTTGGATTTGAATAAATATGGAAGACATCTCAAACATTATAGGGGTGTTTTCATGCGTGATTCTTTACCTGAAAAACCATTCAAACAAGAATGCGGCATTGTTAATTTAGATGATTCAAATGGTATGGGAACACATTGGGTAGCATATTATAAAAACCACAACTATAAAGAATACTTTGATAGCTTTGGAAACTTACAACCACCACTTGAGATTGTCAACTACTTAAAATTTCCTATTGAATATAATTATGAACGAAAACAAAAATTTAATACATTTAATTGTGGGCACTTGTGTTTAAAATTTTTATTCAATAAATATAAATTAAAGTGAAATAATTCAGAGTACATCGTCCCGCACTAACACAACCTACTATTAAATTTTTAAAGAAGGGGAACAAAAATGGTAACATCAGCTGTATTGGAAGAACTATTAATAAAACATAGATTTATTTATGAAACTTATTAATGAACTAAGAATATGTAACATTAGTAAAATAAGTAATCCCTTTTTATGTATTAATATGTCATACGTTTGTATTATTGTGAAAATACTTATTCACAATCTTTCAACATTTGTCGATGTCAAACATTCTATACACAATATTTGTTAACACTTAAGTTATTTAATCTGTATAAACGTATTTTTAAATTCGAATCTGTAAAAATCTGAAAAGAGAAATATGTAATAAAATTTTCAAAAAATAAAAAACTATTTTGTTTTAATTAATCCCTTTATTCTATAATTTCATTTATTTAAAACAGTAAAACTAAAAAATTCTAAATCCTTAAAAACAAGTCTATTTATACTCTGGGGTGTTGTAGATCAATCAGTAAATTCAATTATGTGAAAACAGATATTACTTATACTTATGCGTGAAAAAAAACCCACAGGCACAACTATACATTTCTTTCTCATCAAATTAAAAACAACCGCACAACCAACCTACCCTTTCTTATTAGTTTATATTTCTATTTCTCCTACCTGTGATCATGAGCAGTGCGTATCAAGAATTTACTATTAAAAAAAAACGATCATACACATTACATGTTATGCACACACTCATTCTGTCCGTCCTAACATTCGTACATACGTATATACATTTTCACATTACAGTCTACTTGTACTCTGGGATGTAGATGAGGAAACGTGCACACACTCATTCTGTCCGTCCAACCATTCGTTTGAAAAGCAATACAAATAAAATGAACAAGAATAAGCAGGTATGTTCCCAAATTTGTAGGGAAAAATTGAAAATTAAAATGATTTAATTCTTTTCCAGATATGCATGCTCCCAAATTTTAACACACACACACACACACACATACACATTAAAATTAATTAAGCTGATCACAAGACGCATGTACTACTTGTAAGCAGTAGGAAGAAGCTGGAATTTATTACAATAACAGTAGGTGATCAGCGCATAACATCAAAGCAGGCGATTAAATATCTGGGAGTAATGATTGATAACAGGCTCACGTTTAGGGAACACCTGACGTACATCGGTGGAAAGTGTGCGGCGAGTTCCTGTGCACTTGGCCGAATATTGCCTAACCTTGGAGGCCCAAAACAGGAGAGGAGGCGGTTACTGATGAAGGTAGTGACTTCGATCGCTATATATGCGGCCCCATATGGGCCGGGGCCATGGATAAGAAGACCTATAGAGCAGGTATAGAAACGGCCTACAGGAGATCAGCTCTCAGGGTGATTTCTGCCTTCCGCACGGTGTCTACTGATGCAGCATTGGTGATTGCGGGGATGATGCCCCTGAGGCTAGTAGTGGATGTAGAGAGGAGGAAACATGACACAAGGAGGGGAATGGGTCTCCCCAGTCCTGTTCAGTTAGTGGATGACGCTATGCATAGATGGCAGCATGACTGGTCCACTTCAACCAAGGGAAGGTGTACCCACAGACTCATACCGAGCATAGGCAAATGGACCAAAAGGAGACACGGTCAGGTGAACTTCTACCTGACACAGTTACTAACCGGCCATGGATGTTATAGGGCATATCTCTATAAGTATGGTCATGATGTAGACGAGGCATGCCCAGAATGCCCCAATGAAAGGGAGACGGCGGAGCACGTTTTCTTTACTTGCCCGCGATATGTTGTTCAACGAAATTGCCTGGAGAGGACAGTAGGATTCCGGGTAACTCCCGATAACATAGTTAACCTGATGTTAACCTCATGTGACAATTGGAACGCAGTATGTGTTTTCGCATGGATGGTGTTGACGCAGCAAAGATTGGCTGAGAGAGCAAGGTCAGCAGAATTTGGAGGCAGCACTCGCTGAATCTCCACCCCCCCCAAAGTAATACTTGATTGTGGTCCCGGGGGGGGGGGGGCAAATGGTTGAAAGTGTGACGAACTAGGTTGGGTTTAGTACGTATGCGTTTAGCAAGTCGAGAGTAAGTCTTGCGGCGAATCGTGCACATTGGTAGGCCGGGCTACCAATGTCTTTCGAAGATTCCCAACCTTTAGCTCGTAAAGCTATAAAAAAAAAACATTAAAAAGCATTACCTTTTCATAATACATGTTACAAACCTAAAGACCGATCGCACACAATTCATTTCACAATTCTGCAATGTTCTTACTCTTTTACAGCTATGCATGAGCCAAATTTTGTATGGAATAAGTGCCCCCGAAAGTACATAAACATACTACTTATTTTTTCATATTTCGTTTTGTTGGAGATGTCTGACCTGGAGTTTGTACCGTGGGTTTACGTCTAATAAGCCAACACACTACCCAATAGACTACGGTGGCTCCTCCAGAGATACATCATATTATTAGAAAGTATTTGATGTGGTGTACTCACATTAATATATGTCTTACCATTAGTAAATATGAGTATATCACCTGCGAGGTTAACTCAAAATTAAATTGGCAGTGAAAATAACCAGCGGGCGAAATTGTTCTTAAAAACAGGGGAAAAGTTCGGATCGTCTCATGTATATACAGTCACAAAATAGTTTACATACACCGCTGTTTTTGTTTTTTTTTTCTAATAATTTGTAGGTTATATTTTTTTACATTAATTTTTGTCTTCAAACTTTTTGAGTTGTAACTGCTTTAAACAACGCTATAACACCTTTTTCAATTTGATAAAAATCACCGGGAAAAAGTCTTCAGCGGTGTGTAGCCTTTTTTCTTTGACTATAAATATATAATACATATATATAATATAAGAGCGCCACTCTATCCAGAAGCACTTTACAACAAGCAATGTAAACAAAATACACAAACAACAATGAAGTCGCGATAGAGTTCTCGAAAAAGCGAAACCACGACCTTCGACTTCAAGAACATTCATCAGACTGTTTACGTGGGATATAAAGAGGCATGACAAAGCAGGCAAAGAGCAGTAAGAATTCATTCAGTTTTGTGTGAAGGAGCGTTGCGTGTGAAGAAAACGGTCGTAATTTGAAGATCGCCGTTGTAAAGATCTGCCGATCAGTGCTTACGCGAACAGAAGTGTAAAAATTGTAGTTGTATACGTCAAGTTGTAAACGATGGCACACAAAAGTAGTGCGAACAATAAAGAGTTTAAGTGAAACTAAACACCAATTTATTTTTATTTTGTTTGGAATCAACGAACTCATTTTCTAAACGTTTTTAAAAAGGTAAAGACGTAACAATATCACTAAGAGTGTGTCTTTGAAAAACCTGTGTAATTTTTCCATTAAAAATAAACACATTTTTAGATCACGTCAAATCGAATCAATTCGTTTAAAAACAGAACGAAATATTTATTTCCAAACGCGTTAAATAAAATTGCGTAAAAATAGAATTAGGTGTACTTGATTATTTTTCTTCAGATCTCAACACAAATTGTGTGGCCATTAAAGCATATAAGGGTTGTGTAATTGATAAATGTCATGTAATGTAAATTTTCCCTCAAAATGTCATGCAATGGTCACATTAATTAAGAGTAAAGCAGTACGAAAGTAAATTTAATTTGTTTACAGTATAGTAGTACAAACAAATTTTGATATACAAATATACATAAATATACCGAACCATTAACAGTGGCAAGCATAAGTGAGTACATAATATTTAGAAAACATTTTAAATACAATGAGTAAGAAATTGTAAATAAAATACATTACTTTTCACATTTCGACTACATACATTCGTAATTGGTCATTATAACCCTTTAGTCAGGATTACGATTATGTTGTGTGTTAATTTTATACAGTTTAAAGTCGACTCCGAATAACAGATTTTTGAGAAACCTTTCATGGCATTTTTATTTACTCTCAGAGTTTCCGCCAGAAATCTGCTGAGAAATATTTTTTCATGTTTCGTTTTGTTTGAGATGTCTGAATTGGTCTTTGAAGCCAACACACTGCCTACTAGACTCTGGCGACTACCACATTATCGACTAACTAACTGTAAAATAAGGAAGCAAAATACTATTCTATTATTATATAGTAATGGGAGATGGACCAAGAGCTCTAAATGATGAAGCGATTGTTACGAAAATATGAAGTCAGAAATCCGAAAGCAGCAGCAAAAGCTACAAACAAGAGTATGGGTGAATGGACTGCAAAACGCGCATTGGAAGAAATCGGCCTAGATTCAGCAGTTAAAGATAAGTTCTGTTAAGTAACATTTAAGCTGTCTTTTATATATATATAGGAAATTATTTTAGTCATCTTTTTCTTAATTAGAGAACAGTATGAATTTATATTAACCATATGGATTGTTTTTATTTAAAAAAACAGAAAAAATAAAGTTACAATTTTTTTAATATTATGTTTTCACTTATGCTCGTTAGTGTTCATGTACATTTAGCATTTTTTATTTTTGTCACAGAAAATGAGATGTCATAACATACCTGATAACTTTCACAATTCATTGTTATCATAGTTGTTATTATGGTGATGAAGTTATTCAAAACACACAGAGCGTCCAAGAAATGACCTCTCCGATGTGGATCTGTAAAAAATTATAATTTATTTCGTCTTTAATATTTAAAATAGAAAAATACAAATAAATGTAAACGGGTTATATATTAACAACTTCTGATTCCTAACAACAAACCTAACCAACAAACTAACAACACAACCTACCCAATAATACCAACAATTTTGGAAAATAAGTTGAGCTTACAATAAATCAAAGAATACAAAATCATTAAGATTATTAGTAGAGAAAGGAATACGTCTAGAAATCAAAAGGTATTTAATTTTTTTTTTGTTTGTTAAAATCTAATCGTAAATTATATTACAATTATTACAAAATAACCTTATGCTCCGTGTAGTGCCATAGACCAGAGTCTCTAGCGGAAATCGAACCCATGATACTTACACTATTTGCAGAGTACCTAGGAATCAAAACATTTACTCTCACTCCTTGGGTACACAATGACTTTTCTATCAACTTCAAAAACCCTTTGCGCTTATACGATGACTTTTTTGCTGCATGCTAACATAGCTTTTCATTTTATTTCACAATCGATTTTTCAGCAACATAGCCACATATCAATTTAAATAAATTTCACTAAATTTCTTGTATTTGTAGGGCATATTTTATTTTGTATTAAAATTAAATGCTCAAACTTAATTTTTAAGTTAAATAAACAAATTTTTTTACCAAGGTAATCGCAAAAATATCGGTTTGATCAGTAAATTTGTGGCCATGCGGCTTTACTACGCTACATGAAATAAAGAAAAAAAAAAATAAAGCATAACATGAATAAAATAAATTATTTTAGGCAGGAATATGTTGTTGTTTCCCCTCTTTCTTATAATGAAGTAATGAAGACGTAAAGAAATTCAAATTATGCTGCTAGTTAAATGATAACACGTGCCACAGTGAAAATACAACCGAGTGACTACATAGTCTTAGTTATTCACTAACGTTGAGTAGAACTCAAAAATACTTTTTATATTTTTCTCGAACCATCCAAACTTGTTTTATTTGACAAAAACGGTTTTTTGTCCATCTTTTCACACGAAATTATTGATTACCCAAAAATATTTGAACCTATTTTAAAAGAGAGATTAGCCTTTAAAACAGTATACATAAACATTTTGTTTAAATTTATATATTATGAGTTTTGATGGGGTTAGGTTAGGCAATTAGGTTAGCGTGGTAGCTTTAATTTACCAAAAAGCTCTCTTGAGCACGCATAACGGCCCGTTGTGAACGCGGCCACAGGTGAACGTGGCCTCTGCACTGACCAAGTTCCTCCGATCCAAGGAGGGGGAAGTTGGTCAGCGCAAGGGCTGCACAATTTCCAAAAAGCACGACTACCCCACGCTGGAAAACCAGCCAGAAGGTTTGATGAACGAGGCTATGTCCATGACGATAGCTCCGTCAAGCTGACAAGGGTCGGAGAGCCAAATAACCTATATCTGCATCGCGCAAAGGAAGTGGATGACAGTCTCCTCCTCCTCGGCGGATCTGCATCCACGGCAGAAGTCGTTAAATGGGAGTCGCATTCTTTCCGCGTGTCTACCCATAATACAGTGGCCTGTAAGCATGGCCACTGTGATCAAGATGATATTACGGCCAAGTCCAAGTAGCTGGTTGGTACGCCTCCTATCCATTGTGGGCCAAGTGAGCCTAGTGATGGAGCAGGACTCTTCATTGACCCAGGACCGGTTGGCATCCCGGGAGAATTTCCGCGCAATAGCCAGTTTGAACGAGGTAAGTGGCATTCCCACGTTGATTGAGGAAGATTCCGGAAGTAGAGCGCCAGCCGGCCCTGCAGTTCCCGGAATATCGCAGTGTCCGGGAAGCCAGACAAATGTGACGCCGAGGCGCCCAGAAAGGAGATTGAGGCAGCGGCGACATTCTCTGACGATCCTGGTATTATCCGCAACGTTCGACAGAGACTTTATCGCAGCTTGGCTATTGGAGTAGATCGAGATACGGGTGAAAGGGACAGGAACACCATAGGCGAGGATCCACTGCGCGGCCTGGCAGATGGCCATTACCTCCACCTGGAACACGCTGCAGTAGTCCGGCATCCGGAGTGAGATGTTCAGGTCCAATTTCCCAGAGTATACTCCACTGCCCACCCCGTTATCGAGTCTGGAGCCGTCGGTGTAGACATCCAGGAGTTCAGGTGGAACGGTCGTGCTAGGGGTCCAGTCACTTCTGCTCATGATCAGGAAGCCCAAACCCCTATCAAAACAGCATTCCACAGGAAGATAATCAATATCAAATGGGACCACGGGATCGATCCCCAAAATAGAGGAATGACCAGAAGCGATAACACGCCAACGAGACAGGGCATCGAGTCTCGTCGCCGTGAACTTAGCCACCTGCTTAGCGAGGAGCTCAGAAGGGAGACAGTTGAGCATTGCGAACAAAGCTTTTGTGGGGGTGGCGCGTAGAGCACAACTGATGCGAATAGCTGCAGACCTTCTGACTCTGTCCAGGAGTCTGACATTGTGCAGCTTGTCCAGAGCAGTCCACCAGAAGGTAACGCCGTATAGTAGTTTGGGCTCGATTACCGCAGAATAGATCCAGCGCATGACCCTCGAGCCGAGACCCCACCTGGATCCAACTGCAATGCTGTAGCAGAGCGCAGCACAGGCCGCCTTCCGCGCCCTAGCAGCCAGATTGGACCCCCAGTTGAGTTTGGATCGAGGATCAGGCCCAGATATTTAACTTCGGGACTCAGCGTGAGCCTAGTCCCATTTATACTAGGGAGGGTGAAGGTCGGGACCTTGTATCTCCTGGTGAATATAATTGTATTTGGCTTGGTGGGATTAACGGATAATCCAAAAACCCCGCACCAGTCCAGTACAATCGACAACGCCAAGTTCAGTTTATCCGACAGCGTCTGCGGGCATATTTGATGGGGTAAACTTGGAAAATATTATTTTATTCATTCATAATTGGAAAATTTAATTAAAACTTATAAGACATGTAGCGACGTGCTGAAAGTGCATTATATTGTTCAGAGATTGTTATTTTGCTTGATAAAATTTGACAAAAATGTTATATTTTTTATTTTTGCAAGACGCCGTAGTCTAGTAGGTAGTGTGATTGCTTATTAGATGTAAAGCTAGGGTTCGAGGCATAGGCCAGACATCAAAACAAAATACAGAAAGTATTCCTTCGGCGACTTCCTCTCAGTAGTTTTCTGGCAAAAACTCTGTGAGAGTAAATAAAATTGCCTCGAAAAGTTTCTCAAAAATCTGTCGTTCGGAGTCGACTTTGAATTGTAGGTCACACCACTCATGTATAAAATTAACACAAGTGGTGTGAGAAACTAGGTCGTAATCCTGACTGATGGGTTGTAATGACCAATTATGTATGTATGTACATACGTTCTATTTTGTATATATGTCCTCTTATCAAATGAACTTTCATCTCAAAAATTATCAACATTTTTGATGGATCTTAATTGTTTACCTGAGAATTTGCTCTTTGCACGTTTGAACGACTATCAAAAGTCCTCTAATATTTCCGTTTTCCGCAAATATTATTATTTCGCTTTGCACAAACATTAAACAACTTCCGGTGGTCGGTCCAACGGAAAAAGGACACATATTTCAAAAATCTTAAGATTCATCAAAAATTTTGAAAATGTTTAACTTAAAGTTCATTTGATAAGACAACATATTTAAAAAATGTGACTCAGCTGTTATACTCTTTAAATAATAACTACTGTCAGTTTTGTCCGATTTTATAAAACAAAGTGTCAATATCTTCACAAGATAATTCACTTTCAGAATGTCACCACTTGTTTCATATTTTTAATTAAATTTTGCAATTAAGAATGGCTAACTTGAAAAATAAGAAAGAAAATAATTTTTTCCAAGTTTTCCCGATTAAAACTCGTAACATGTATGTAAGTTTGAACAAAAGGTTTATGTATACCTTTTGAAAGGCTAATTTTTCTAAAAATATATAATAATATTTCTAAAAATATTGGATTTTTAAAATAGGTTCAAACATAATTGGGTAATCAATAATTTTGTGTGATAGATCAAAAAAAAAACGTTTTTGTCAAATAAAACACGTTTGGAATGTTCGAGAAATATGAAGAAAATTATTTTTGAGTTCTAAGCATCTAACTGAACAACTTAGGTTAGGGTGTATTTAATTTTTTTTTTGTTTTGTCGCATAGTGTAATGGCACCCATGATAAGGAAATTCACTGGAGAATTGAAATCAAGCGGCCAGAATATCTTTCCGTAGAAATGTAGTTTGTAATAACAGCACAAATATTAAATTCAGACTTTCACTCGTAAGATGTTATATACGGCTAGACTCTAAATGGTGCTATCGATACATACAGTCCTCTTACCATTTATATTGTGTGTGCTAATTTTAAACATAAGTGACAGGACCTACAGTTTAAAGTCAAATCCGAACGACTGGTTTTTGCGAAACTTTTCGTGGCAATTTTATTTACTCTCAAAGTTTTTGCCAGAAATCTGCTGAGACACAGTTGCCGAAGAAATATTTTGTCATATTTCATTATGTTCGAGAAATCTGATCTGGGGTTTGAACAGTGGCCTCGCGTCTAATAAGCTAACACACTACTTAAATACTAGACTACGATGACTTTTGTTTGAAAACTTATAGATACAAATTTGAATTAATAATCATGAGTAAAATGTTATGCATTACGATTAACTAAATTTAAATAAAGAAGAGAAATTTTTGTCAAATTTTTGTTAAAATTTTAATTGATTATTACTTTAAGTTTGACAAATTACAGTGGACATTAAATATTCTACTTATTATTCTTTAAAATGGGAGAATTCTGGTCATTTCTTTAATTGACAATATTTCTTGGAAATTATAATTAATAATTATATATAATAATTATATATCTGATCAAATAAAATAAAATTAAATTAAAAATAATGGACAATTAAATATACATTACACTCAATATAAGATTGTATATTAAGTTATTATTTTATTATTATTATTATTGTATATGTATGTATATATTTTTTCATTTATTTATGTTTATCTTTATTGTCGGCATCGTGAGCGTCATTGTGTTTGGTTTCAGTATTGTTTCTTTAATTCAAAGTAAGTAACAATGTAAAGATGAATATTAAGTACACAAACAAGGTGGCATAAACGAAAGCCATAATAGTAAATCATATAAGACATTAGATAGAGAGATTGCGGATACAGGTGTTTATTTACGAGCAATTTGCCAAACAGCAGGAATATCACAGTAGGCATAACAACCATATCAGCCTCTCTATAATTTATGGCCAACAATTAGCTTTTGCTTAGAAAAGAAAACACACAAAATTATGAAACGATAGCAACAATGCATATTTTAACATAAAAACATTTTAATTTTATTACATTTTCACTTATTTTATCTATAATGCTTGAATAAACCTATCTGACTTACTCAATAGTAGTATAGGTTTACGTATTTGTATTAAAAATGAAATCTTTTAGAAAGAATTCACATTTGGATGCAGAAAGAAGTACAGTAAAATGAAAGTTATTCAACCGAAGAACATCAAAAGAGAAGAAAAACGTATTCAAATTTAAATTTCATCTTCGTTTTTGGTTTTGAATTGTTACTTCAATTCTATTATTTCATTAATACATGGCATGACCTTGGTAATAAAATAATGTGGCGATGTGTTCCAGTAATTTGAAATTGATTGTGGACGACACAATGAATAACAGAGAATTCTTAAACATTCTAAAGAACAAATTCACCAAAAGTTTTTAAGAATTAAGAAATCATAATGGTTATAACTTCCAACAAGTCAATGAATCCAAGCATACTGCTGCTGAGATGACCAAAATTTCCTCCAAGAGGGTATTTACATGATCTTCTGGAACAACGGCTAGGTTAGTTGGTAATGAGTGGATGGGGGCAAATATCAAAAGAAAACTGAAGAAATGCCAAATAGGATAAGTGGAGTGCTTATACTTAAGGGATAACATTTTAATATATTGGGCATTCGGATTTTCAATTTACTCTAAGTTCATCTTGGGGGTTGCAAAAATATAGAGGCCTTAGAAAATTTTCTTTATTTTTCTTAAGGTTTGCGAAAAAGGTTTAAAACTTTAAATTAGATACTTCAGGATGTTCTGGTCTCTCTTAGCGGCTTAATATAATGCTAAGTAATTCGATACACTGTTCCAATTTAAGAACGTGTTGTAAGATTCAAGTGCGGCCTCTAATCCGCTTGTAACCTTTTTCCTAATTAGGTTTAAAATTGCAAAATATTTATATGCTCCTCGGACTGAGTCATACAACTTAAGTACCCTGTTAGCGCTGTAATTCCAGGTTGTGAATTCAGTAAAATTCTCTTAAGCATTACACTACGTCGGGGACTTTATCCAAGTCTGTAAATTTTTTTATATCTGTTCCTCACGTCGAATATTTGAATTGGGGGTTGTATAGTTCTTTATTGTAATTTGGCACTACTGTGGACAAAATCTTGCTATGGTTACATGGTGTGCTTTCAAGTGGAATGGGTTATGGCAAACGAGACCAATAAATGCATTGTGCAATCATCAATCCACTCTTAAGACGATAAAGCAGATAAAGGTGACGATGATATTATTGTTAGGAGATAATTTTCCAATTATGGTTGTAGGTCACAATATCGTATAAAAGACAATTAGAAAGTGATGGATTATGTTGAAATCTTTCGAAATTTGTACTCTACATTACGCCAAATAAAAATATGCCACTTCGATGCGCGTTCCAGCAGTATCATATGTAGTGCAATTACATCTGATCGAGAATTTGCGGAATGTAATAAAAACAACAATCAGTGGAAAGTCTCCCATAAATTTTGAAAAAATTTAGAATTAACTCACGCTACGTGGTATGATATACCGGATTTAGTAGGCCTAAATCTTATTTACCACATGTTTAAACGATATCCACCAGTTTTAAACAACCTCGGAGTCTTTATAAAACATTGATTACTGTCAGCACAGGTTTATAAATTTTTATAATCCTAAAAGTCTACCCTGCATTCAGTATTATCATACAGTGTGCTGCGTTTAAAGCACATGTTATGAGTTTGTGTTTTCTTCAAAATGACAGGTATGTTCCTGTAAAAACTAAACTTATCACATCCAAACAGCAATCATGTATTAGTACTGAAATTAAACCACTAATTGAAAAGAGTGGTGGTGCTTACAGGCGGTGAAAAAGGTCAGAATTGAAAACTTAATAAAGCCGTACGGCATAAAAATCGCATAATCATTGTTTTACGTTAGAAGGTTTTCCAATGCAATCGACAACAAATCTAAATGGAATGTAATTCGTAAAATAGGAATTAGCCAAGAATTCTTTTGTAATTAAACAATAAATACATGAATGTCAACAAATTTAACTTTAGAACTTTATTTTCAAAGTATTACAGATGTAAAGGTAGGTTATAGTGTTTTCACACCAAAATTTAAAACCTGATTTTAGCATTAAAACCATAAACAGCTGATTTTGCGTTCACACTGCAAGTTTTATCAAATTGGTTTTAAATTCATGACATTTATGACTGCGAGAAAAAAATTTTATGAGCAATATGCCTTATTTCATCTTGATATATTTAGCTTCTGACTTACCTTTCGCACAAGAAACTATATTCATTGTGACCCGAAACAACACATATTTCGATTAATAATTAAATATTTAAATAAACTTTGTTATTGTATTGTAGATTTAGGACGGGCTAATACTTAGGGCAAAAGGAAGTAAACAAAGTAATTGCTTTGTTTTTCCAAATTTTCATACCTTGTTTTCTTATATTCTGTTCAAATTTGTTAAAGTTTTTTTGAAAAAAAAATATTAAAAGAAATACATTAGAAGAGATTGGTAGATTATCCCTTGATATTTTATTAATTATGTATCGTTTACTCTTAATAAATAAAGAAGGATGAAGGTGAATTCCCTTTCAAAGAACTTAGGGTTTATGTATATGTATATGCGCCTAATATTTACAAGAGTCTTTCTTTATATAGCTTCTTATCAACCTTATCTAAATTTGCACCAAAAACGAATTGTAAACAAATCTCACATTATTTAGATTATTTTCTCTAGTATTGTATAGAATTCATTTGTTTCAGAATTCATTTGAATAGAATATTACTTGCAAAAACATGCATAAATTGAATGATGTTGAGTGTTTGATCAGTCGGAATCGAGATACCTTATGAATACCTTATGAATATGATATAATAGTATAAGAGTAAGCCAGCTTGTGTTTTAATAAGCCAGCGATATATTACAATACTGATTGCATACGTCAATAAGTGGGTATCGAACATAATTTTAAGTAGAATTGTGTTGTGACAATAAAACTAATATATAACCTGCTTATATAAATCGAAATAATTTTTTTCATTCAATTATTTCATTCTATTCATTTCAACATGCTTTAGGGTTCGGCAAGGAGGCGAACTCCATTAGTTCCACTTAAGCCAGCATTTAGGCTCATAGTAATACCACAATCAATTCAACGCGGGGATCAAATATTCCCTAGAGGAAACTCACCCGAATCAAAAAAAAATCTTGCTATTGCAGCAATCTTTATTTTAAAGAGCTCGGTTATAAATGTGAGAATGTAGTAGCTCAAAAACATACGTCTCTTTATGACAAATGCAGGACACTAACACATGAGGTGAAAGACAGTCTTTTCCTCTTAGACCAACAGCTTCTGCTGAAGTCTTTTGTCGGAGTGCCATGTTTTTAGGCATGCCTACCAAAAAGACAGTACTATTTAAGGACATAAGGAGTTGGTCCTCTTCTTATCCACGCTAATCCAGCAAAGTCTAGCAATATTGTAAGTACCCTCTTGCTGCCATTTAATCACGTAACTGATTGTATTTATTTTGTTCTATATAAGTATATAGATGAATTAAAAAAAAAATTAGATATGATTTTCCATATAAAAACTGAATAACTACAGATAATCTATAATTTCTTTCAACTGGCATTTAATGTTTTGTTTTATTTCATTTATATCTCAGTTGTTCAGTTTTTGAAAGATAAAATCCTTTGGGTGAAACAGATTCTCTTTTAAACAAAGTTTTTATTAAAAATCCAATAAAAAAAGAAGGAAAAAGCAGTCAACAATTGGATATTTTCATAATTTTTAGTTAAATTCTCTTTGTGTAGAATTTTTGATTGAGTTATTCGTTATTTTCAGTGAGCTCTTCTTTGGATTCATAGCTAACAAAGAGCTGCAGACAAGTCAAATTCTCTTTGTGTAGAATTTTTGATTGAGTTATTCGTTATTTTCAGTGAGCTCTTCTTTGGATTCATAGCTAACAAAGAGCTGCAGACAAGTCAAATTCTCTTTGTGTAGAATTTTTGATTGAGTTATTCGTTATTTTCAGTGAGCTCTTCTTTGGATTCATAGCTAACAAAGAGCTGCAGACAAGCAGTGTTTAACATATTCTTCTCCTCTTACTTTTACTTCGATTCTATCGTAAGCTGGTATAGAAATTTTCGACCGAACTCCGTGGGTGGAATAGGAGTGGATAACTTGTTAATATGATATGCTGCGTTCGATAGTATTATCAAGTTTATTAGCGTGTGATTTCAATAAAACTGAGATATTTCAATAAAATTCAATTAAGAAATGTATGCCTATGAAGATAATACAATTTCATTTCTAACCAATTACTACATTGTACGGTATAAGTTCTAATAATCGTTCGCTATTATAATTTAATTTGAGAAGATAGCTTTTATTATTTATGTTTCCACATCAACAATGAGTATTTAAAAAGATGATTAGTATCGAATCATACTCATAATTTCTGATACTTATATGCAATCTTACTTATTTTAATATCATACTCAGACTACTTATATTCAAAGTTTGAAGTATTCATCATACTCATACTTAACAATACGTATGCTGTTGTTGAGTTCAAATCACGAAAGAAGTATGATGATTTGCGTACGAACACTACAATACTCACTAGAATGTTGTGTGTTTGATGTCTCTGCTGTCTTTGCCTTTTTTTGTAAATGCAACAACAACTAAGACTAAATTTTGATGAATGATTCAAGTCACTCGAATAATTTTAAGTATTATACGTATTTGTCTAAAGTTATGAATCTAAATGAGTAGGCTTATGAGTCAAACATATTTCGAATGGTATGAGTTTGATGACAAACGTTGTACTCATACTCATTGTACTCATACTTATAAATCAACGTTGTAGTGAGTACGAATGAATCAGAGTAGTGACATTTCAATATTGTTGACTCACTTATATTCAAAAACGAATTCATTGCTAAGTTATGATTTTAAGAAATCTTAAAAAAGGCAGAAATATAATCAAGAAAAAGCTAGCTTTTCCTAAATGCGTACTGAATACTTAATGATTTCCAAATTTTTTAAATTTTTTCTTTTGTACATGACCTGATTTAACATTAGGAATTTCGTTTCCTGAAATTTCTTATTATATTTTTTAGCATAATTTTTAAATTCGTCTTCGTCTATTTATCTTCATTGCAATTTTAAATACACGACCGTTTACTTAAAATCAGAAAAAGCAATTTCTGCTTATGACATCTGGCATTCGATTATGCGTATGTATCCAGTGAAATTTTGTATATTGTACTCCATTTTCATCATTAAAACAAGCACATACATACATCTCTCCCCTTTTTTGCAAGATACTCTCTACTAGAGTATCTCACACTCCATGTGCCGCATAGAATAATTTAATAAAAATTACAATAGATGACACTCTTCGAAGAAATTCTTTGAAATCTTATGCATGCAAGTTAGCTACTTTTAATATTTTAAAATTGTAACAGGATATTGGCCCTGAACATGTGCCTCTGAGTCGCACAGACAATTAATCTTATTGCCAGCAATATCGAAACCTTTTGCAAACTGCCAATATTAAATACGGCCAGTTTTATTTCGAACTATTGAACAACCCTATGGATTTGAGTACGAAACTCTCGAAAAGGTTTGGTTTGAAGGCCTCACCCAGAGTGGAAAATGTGATTTTACCAAAAATTATCTTCACTGACTAAGCTGCTGTTTTGAAGTCGCCGTGGTCTAGTAGGTAGTGTGTCGGCTTATTAGACGAAAAGCCATGGTTCGATCGCCAGGCCAGACATCAAAATAAAATACAAAAAGTATTTTTTCGGCGACTTCCCCTCAGCATTTCTGGCAAAAACTCTGAGAGTAAATAAAATTGCCATGAAAAGTTTGTCAAAAATCTGTCGTTCGCAGTCGACTTTCAACTGTAGGTCCCGCCACTCATGTATAATATTAACACACATAAGTGGTGTGAGAAACTAGGTCGTAATCCTGACTGAAGTGTTGTAATGACCAATTATGTATGTATGTATGACTAAGCTGCTTTTTGGCTGAATTGATATGTCAAAAAACTGTTTTGCAGAGGTAAAGTAAAGGCAGTTCAAAAGCTTCTCATACATCCTGAAACATGCTTTGTTTGGTGTGATTTGTGAATCAATGTCACCATTATTCAACAACGATTAAAATTCTAACGTAATATCGATGATTACTGACTTTTTATTGTTCAAAATGGAGGAACTGGACTTGGTTAACGTGTCGTTTCAAGAAAATGGTAGCACATGCCACGCGACTTGATATGCCGTGGATCTATTGAAGGGAGAGAAGGGTTAGCAAGCAATTAATTTTAATTTTTGGGACAGACCATTAGTCGATAATATTATTCGATTACACCTAACCTCTTGCTAACCTCTTACGTTGTGTGTGTTAAGTTTATCCATAAGTGGCGGGATATACAGTTTAAAATCAACTGCAAACGAGACAAATTTTTGAATAATTTTTCATGGCAATTTTATTTATTCTCAGAATAATATTCTCAGAAAAATAAAAGTTATTAAAGAAACTGGGCAACTAAATTGGTGCAGAATTTACATTTTCAGCTTGTTATAATCAAGTTTCTTTATATGGTTATCGGAAGTACTTCCTATTAAGGCAAAAGGAGATGAAAGGCAAAAGGATGAATAATACTATCTTTAGATGTGAAATAATGTTTTAATTGAATTAATCTCTCAAGGATCATCCTAAAAACGAGGGATAGGTAGTTTTATGTTTGTGATACATTATAAATGTTGTACTCAGTTACTTATTTAAACACTGTAGATAAAGTTATCAAATTTTTGTTTGAAAATGTTCCTTTTTGTGTTCTCTTTTTTTTTGTATAAACTTCTGGTTCATTCAGTTGAGAGTTGTTGCTTCTGTTTATTGAAAAAGTTAATTGTTTGAATTAGAAAAACACTGAAAGCAATTTGAAGTTGTAAATTTAATCAATGTTCAATAAACAGAAAAAAAAATTGTGAATAAATATACCATAAATATAAAGTAGTAGGATGGTGCATATTTTTGAATAAATCTATAAACCAAGCAATAAATTTCAATTCAATAATAATTTAATAGTTTAAATACTTTAATCAATGATTTAAATAAAATGTATCAGCGAATTATTTTTAAATATAACAATACAACATATTGTTTCGTTTTTACCTTTTAAATAGTTTTAATTAAAATTCTTTATTGTTCGCACAATGTAAAATGTAAATAACAACAATTGCTTTGTTTGTTTTGCCTCTTACCACTTTTTTTCATAAACAATACCAATTACTAGTCACGTGTTCGACAGATCTCTATAACGGAGATCTTCAAGCCACGCGTCTACACACAAGACTGACTGAACTTTTTCTGACTCCGTTGCTTTGTCTTGCCTTTTATATTGCAGTGTAAACAGTCTGATGAATGCACTTGACGGCGACTGACTTATCCTTCCCGAAATCTCTATAAATGTAAACATTTTGTTTTCTTTATTGTTATTTATGTATTTTATTTAAGTTTGTTCTTGCATGTTTGTTTACTTGTTTATCCCTTTTTATACTGGTTTTTGTTGGTATATTTTTGTTTACTTGTTTATCATGTAAACAAGTTCATTGTTTTTAATTTTGTAGCTTTTCTTTACAATTTAAACGATGTGAAAGCAAAACACCATTTCCATTTTCGTAACAATATTTTTTTGTTACTCATGTTAACTAAATTACTTTTATATTGTATACTTAACTGCATCATCAAATATTACAGTTACTCATATACATATATCTAGGCGATTCAAGACGCTGTGTTCTAGCGGGTATGTGTTGGCTTTTATAAAAGAGACCGTGATTCAAGCCCCAGCTCTGACATCTAAAAAACGAAATTGAAGACATTTTTGTTTCTGCGACATCCTCTCATCAGTCATATGGGAAAAACTCTGAGAGTAAATAAAAGTGCTACGAAAAGCTCAAATCTGTCGGTCATAGTCGCATTAAACATCATTGTAATCCTGACTAAAGGATTGTACTGACCAATTAAATAAGTAAGTAAACTACATAGGCGGGAAAAGAATACAAGAAGTTAAAAATATGGACAGCCAAATTTGTTGTCGGCTCAATATCAGCGATTTGTATATAAATTTAGTTAAACATTCTTATTTCTAGACTACGTCTAGTTGCTAAATACTGTTAAACTACATATATTGTCCGTCTGTTGTATAGTTATATGTTTAGAGACGTCAATGTATCACATCGTGGCATTGAGTGTTCCTATACACTTTAATCTAAATCATTCATGAACTTCACATTTGCATAAAATGTCGCCGTGTTCTAGTAGGTGGTGTTCTGTTTCCAGTACCTGCAGACACAATTGGCATCCTCTGTAACTACGCTTTCATTTCACGTGCGGTTTGAAATCCTTGAGTATCTCCTAGATATGCCCAAACTGAAGAGTCATTACCGCCATTGTGTCATTACCGAACCCACTCCCCCGGGTTAAAAGGATATCTTCTAGTAAATGCTAAATAAGAGCAATAATTTGAATAGAACAACGTTAGAACTTTTTTGGAAAGGAAACCGCAAGGATTCCATTCCAGCCCACATCTCTGAAAGGTTTGCAGAAGTCAAAGGCGTGCGTCCTGTTGTACGCAACTATTCTGTCCGTGAGACTTTTAAACCTTATGTTGACACGTACTGAAGTAGGCATAATTTGAAGACGATGAAAGTCGTCGAAATTGAAAAATGTGTGATTTAACATGACGGTACCACATGTCATCCGAAACGTGATATCATAAGCAAATGGTCAACATTTATATGAAATAATCCTTAAAAAGTAAACCACAGGCATTCGTTTGCTGATTATCATAGCATACAGACGTGTTTTGAAGTATCAGCTGTGAATTTTCTAACCCATTTTTTGTTAAAAAAATAAAAATAAATATAAAATTATATTACATTTTACTTTAAAATGTCTACAAAACGTAAAAAGTTTTGGGGAAACAATCCCAAATTTAAAAAATCGAAATCTAATAATAGATTTCAGATATTATCTGATATGGAAAGTCACGAGAATTCTAGTGATGATAATGAAGAGCAGAAAGAGGAGGTTATAAAAGTACCTCCAATTATTGTAGATAGCTGTCACAAACTTACAGAGCTAATGAAACTTTTAGACAAAGCCTGCAAGTATAAGAAAATGTCAATTGGAACAAAAATTATTGCAAATACTTTAACAGAATATGATGATATTATAATAAAGCTAGAGTCGGAGAAGTATCAGTTCTTTACACACCCGGTAAAGGACAACAAAAGATTTAAGCTTATGCTGTTTGGTTTGCCAAAAGTTGACGTAAAAACGCTTGTGGATGAATTTAAATATAATTTTAATACAGAGCTTGCTAATATTAAAGAAATTCAAACGTCTCGATCCAACGCAAATGATGCACTGTATATGCTCGAATTTAATAGAGACCAAATTTCCAAACGCGAGGTTATTAAAATTAAATATGTTTATGATGTAGTCATACATTGGAGAAATCCCCTCCGAAGATCCAGAGGACCGACGCAGTGTACAAAATGTGCCATGTACGGACATGGATCTGCAAATTGCCATAGAGGTTCAGCATGTTTAGGTTGTGGGGAAGCCCATGACTATGCTATTTGCCAACTGAATAAAATTCCTGCGAATGGCCCGGTAATTTATAAATGCTACAATTGCATTAAAAGAAATTTAAAAAATGTCAATCACCGAGCTGATGACCCTCACTGTCCATCTAGAAAGGAGTATATGGAGATTAGGCAAAAAGTCACAAATGGCAGACGGGATAACAAATTAAATTCGCCAAGAAAAAACAGTTTCTACACACAGGATAAGCAGAATTATTCTCCAAATAAAACAGGTAACACTGAAAATATTTCTTACGCTGCTATAGCTAGTAATAGTCGTCCAATTGACGACAATAACGATATTTCTAACC
Organism: Sarcophaga carnaria; assembly: GCA_958299815.1. NCBI lineage: Eukaryota > Metazoa > Arthropoda > Insecta > Diptera > Sarcophagidae > Sarcophaga > Sarcophaga carnaria. Next base: position 76,326,696 of record OY283151.1, read on the forward strand.
AAAAAATTATTGAAATATATTTTGAGGCTCTTGATGCATTAGAAAAATGCAAAACGAAGTATGACAAGCTCAGAGTGCTTGGTAATATGCTTCGCCATGCTATATAATACATTAGAAGATGGTCTTAAAGTTATGCATTGGAATGCTCAAGGCATAACTAATCCTGTTTTAATTTTAGAATTAGAACATTTTTTAAATGAAAAACAAATAGACATATTTTTAATTAATGAAACTTTTTTGAGTTCAAATTTAAATTTAAAATCAGAAATTACAAAATTCATAGAGAGGATCGAATTTCACACGGGGGAGGTGTTCTTATATGAATTAAAAATTCAATTCCGCATGATCGACGTAAAAAATTTCCAACCCTGGTAATCGAGAACGTATCTATAATAGTGAAAATCAATAACAGGTCAATCCGGTTTACGTCAGCTTATTGCCCACGATATACAAGAAGCTTTAACGATGATTTAGACAAAATAACTGAGCCTAATAATGAAGTTCTAATTTTTGGTGACTTTAACGCTCATCATGTAAGTTGGGGTTGTGCGGGAAACAATTCAGCTGGAAATAATCTTTATAATCACCAGCTAAGCTCTCAATATTATATATATGCTCCAAACTCTTCTACTAGGTTTAGTCAGAATACCATAGCCAGACGATCTTCAACTGTAGACATCCTGCATACAAGACAAGTCTGCATACTTCACAACTAACCTGTCTTCCATATCTACTAAAATCCGATCACGCTCCAATAATGTGTAAAATATATGGTACAACAGTAAGGCATGTAGTAAAATTTCCATTATATAAGAGAGCAAATTGGAATAGAATTAGAAATTGGATGGATGAAGAAGTCGAAAGAAATAATTTGTCAAATGCAGTTCTGACTGAAGCAAATATTGAAGCAGTTTTACATAAAATCACTGATATACTGAAAAAGTCTTATCAATTTATTCCTGTAGGCGAAAGTCAAGTCTGGCAAAAGAAACTATCCCGGCTTACACTATATTTAATAGGCCAGAGAAATAAATATCGTCGAAAACTGCAAAGATGTAATACTGCTTCAGAAAGAAATCAAATAATATGCATATTGAAACAGCTGACATTGTTTATTGATTACCATATTAAAAATGACAGAAACAACAGCTGGTCAAATTTTTTGAGAAGATGCCAGCAGGTAATAAAAAATTCTGGAAGATAACTAAAGCAGTTAAAGGTAAACAGACAACACTTCATAGTTTGACAATTGATGGCGCTAAAGTTTATGACAGCAAGGAAAAATCAAATATTATCGCAGAAGTTTTTGAAAAAGTACTTTCGACTACAACTAACCTCACGTCCTCTCTTGATCGTCGTGTAATGAAACATATACATTGGTTAGACAGACAAATAGTTCAGCGTAGAGATCGGTGCAATAAAACATCTAAAGATGAAGTTAAATATTATATCAAAGCGTTGAAAAATTCAAAAGCCCCTGGTATCGATGGTATAAATGCTATAATTCTAAAAAACATATCTGATAATTTTATTGTTTTAATTGTGAAAATATTTAATTGGTGCATAAAAAATGGCTATTTTCCAAAACTTTTTAAAACTGCGAAGGTTATTCCAATCTTAAAACCAGGTAAAGATGCTAGTCACACTGAAAGCTATCGTCCCATAAGTATGCTAAATTTATTAGATAAAGTTTTCGAGAAAATAATTTTAAAAAGATTTAAGCTTATGCTGTTTGGTTTGTTTAAAAAGTGAGTACACTGAAGAAAATGGCATTTTACAGAGAGAACAATTTGGATTCAGAAAAAATCTTTCAACATTACACCAACTTAAGAGAATTGTTAATTTAATACAACACAACAAAAGCAAAAAGTGGAGCACTGGAGTCGTATTTTTAAATATTGAAAAGGCTTTTGATTCAATTTGGCACTATGGCTTAATTTATAAACTTGAAAAGTTTGGTTACCCCGTTTATTTACAGAAATTAATCAAAAGCTTTTTGAATGACCGATTATTTGTGGTAAGCATTGATAATGTTCTTTCTAACGAGCGTAAAATACAAGCTGGTGTACCACAAGGATCTGTTTTATCTCCAACGCTATATTTAATTTATAGATCGGATTTTAAATTAAGAAATAACTACACTACAGCTCTATATGCGGATGATACTGCTTTAATTACATCAGGAAAGGTCTCAAATGCTATAACTAAAAATTTGGGAAAAAGTTCATCCTTTGCAAAAAAATATTTTGATAAATGGAAAATTAGGATCAACGATACAAAAACTCAAGCAATTATTTTCCCTTTTAATAAGTCACCAAAGAGAATTCCCAGTATAAATCTTACAATACAAGGAACGATAATACCACTTCAAGACTCAATCAAATATTTGGGAGTTATATTAGACAAAAAATTAACTTTTAAACATCACATTCAACAAACTTGTATCAAAGCAATAAGATGAGGGAGAGCGCTTTTTCCTTTGCTAAATCGGAAATCAATTTTAAACGTTAAGAACAAAATCCTTCTTTACAGAATGTGTATAAGGCCGATAATGACGTACGGATGTCAAATTTGGGCAACAAAGTGCGCTAAAACCCATCTTAAAAAGTTACAAATAATACAAAATAAAAACTTAAAAATTATATACAACTTACATAGAAGATACCCTACAATCCAGTTACATAGAAAATATAGAGAAGACATGTTTTTAACAGTTACTAGTAAAATTACACAAAGATTCGAAGATCGAAACAGAAATTCAAGCTTTGACATAATAAGAGATTTGTAAAATTTGAAACTTTTTCAGCTTCAGCAATAAAATTGATTAAAGAACAAATGGGAGAATCTCTTTTAAACTTTATTTTTGTCAATAAGGGTTTTTTGCTATCTTTTTTACCTGACATGTAAATATATAATATATATATAATATATATATATATAATATATATATATATAATATAATATAAATATATAAATGTATATATAAACTAGGTCGTAATCCTGACTGAAGGGTTGTAATGACCAATTATGTATGTATGTATGTAAATATATAAGCTAGAATAGTTTATTTTTACAATTTTAAAATAATTTATTTGCTGCAATACTTTATAGTAATACCTCAAGAATATAATTTATTAAAATATTTTATATTATTTTTAATTGTAATGTTGATGGTTAAAATAATAATAAAAAAAAAAGTAAACCACAGGCATTCATTTAATAATCCAATTAAACATTTCATTCAATTTTGTAGACTTTCTAAGTTCTTTTCAATTTTCAAAATCCAAACGGTTAAAAAAATCACCCGCTAAATTGAGATTCAATAAATACACGTATAAATTTATTTACTTTATTAATAAATCTAAAACAAATCAAAGAAATAATAAGGATTTGGAAGAAAGATCTTTGAAAAGAAAAAAGAGAAGTAAAATATTAATTAAATAAAATCCAAATTTCTTGATTTATTTCCTCCGTAAATAAAGAGTTTTTACGACTTTTTAAATTTTTTATTCTCCAAAAATTTCTGCTTAACAGAAATATGAAGAATTTACCTTTTTTTACACCGCTGAGGTATGAACTCTATTAAGCACTGGTACAGCAGCCTTGAGAGTATTCGAGAGAAAAGTCCTACGTAAGATCTTCGGTCCAGTGTGAGTTGGCGATAATTTTCGCATCCGATCCAACAGTGAGCTGTATGAGCTCCTCAACAATATAGACGTTGTGCAGCGTATTAATATCCAGCGGCTGCGCTGGCTCGGCCATGTCATTCGAATGGAGGAGGATGCTCCGGCGAGACGGGTATTTGATGGGGGATCTGCGGAAGTCGGCGAAAAAGACGACTTTGTATCCATTGGAAGGACCAAATCTAGGAAGCCCTGTCATAGATTGGTATGACCAACTGGCGTAGGCGCGCAAGGAGCATAAGCGTCTGGAAGGATGTGTTGCGGCAGGCCGATATCCTTTAATCGGGGTTTTAATGGCCAAATAAGTAAGTAAGTAAGTGTTTACACCGCTGTAATAATTGCCTTAAAAATGCACATCAATAAACTAAGGTTAGGTTAGGTTAGGTTAGAGGACGTGTACTTGTCAATTAAGACAAGTGCAGTACCCGGAGGTCGAATTGACCCATTGTACAACGTCCTAGTTTCTCACACCACTTATGTTGTGTGTGTTAATTTTATACATGAGTGGTGGGACCTACAGTTTAAAAAGTCGACTCCGAACGACAGATTTTTATTTATTGAGAAACTTTTCATGGCAATTTTTATTTACTCTCAGAGTTTTTGCCAGAAATCTACTGAGCGGAAGTCGCCGAAAAAATACTTTTTGTATTTTTGTCTTGATGCCTGGCCTGGGGCTCGAACCCAGGCTTTTGCGTCTAATAAGCCAACACACTACCTACTAGACTACGGCGACTTCTTCAATAAACTAAAATAACGAAGAAAAAACATTTCCTCAAGTATGGCAGAATAACTTCACATTTCTGAAAACTGGAACTTCAAACTGCAGTTTTGTTGTAATAAAGCTGTATATAATGATTTGGTGTTTTGTTTAAACTTAAATTGCATATTATAACCATGTACCGCTTTTATTGCCCTATAAAAATGAAAACTATAAGGATTTTGTAAAAAGACTAATTTTTTATTTCGGGTGTCCCAATAGCGACTTTCGAGCTTTGACAGTAGATAACGGAAATCTTCTTATTCAGTCTGTTTGCCAATCGATCACTGACAGATACAGCGTCCAACAAAACGCGCAAATACTTCAATTGATTTATCGAAATGTGTGTTCTCTTAGGATACGTACCGTGTGGCTCTCCATTTGAGGATCACCATACCCGACTTACCAAGAGGACTATTCGCAATATAGCGAATAAATTCGAATTAAATGCTTCGGTAAGTAATCGACCAATATTCGTAAGTGTTCAAAATGCATGATCTGCTCATAATATCGGCATTTTCGATTTCGAGACCAAAGAAAAGGAATTTTTTCAAAGAGATACCTTGGTTCGCGGGTGTTTATGATTTTGTGTAAATGTAAATATACTCAACTTTAAGCAGATTGTTAAGTATTACTTATACAGTTTAATTACAAAGTTAGATACACGATCGTACCTCGATCACCAATAGACGTATCTTACTACGGCATTATCAACCACATTTAATTTTTCTTAAGCCGGTGAACGTGGCACTAAGGAATTTGGCCATTTTTATCCGAAACTCGAGGTGGTTCAAACCCACCATTAACGGATTATTACAATGGAGCATACCTTACGCTTGGTAACACAACCTTAGCTTACAAAAGTTGGGCAATGATATAAAAAGTGTTCCATTATTTAGATGTCCACTCTGCATGCTTTGCATTCATAATTACTTTTACAAAATACTTTTTAACTTGGTTAAAAATTTGATTTCCGATTAAAGAAAAACTCGTAGAGATTGACAACAGCGGAGATCAACCCAAAAAATTATTTTCAATTAATACACGATACGGCTGAGAAACCTTTTTGATCTTAAGGACGGCATCTATTACTAGGTATTTGGAAGGTCTTAATTTTATACGTAAATATATATATATTGTCATTACAATCCTTCAGTCAGGATTACATCCTAGGTTCTCACACTCACACTACTCGACTCTCAACGACAGAAACTCTTTTATGGAAATTTAATTTACTATCAGAGTTTTTGCCAGAAATCTGCTGAGAAAAAGTCGTCGAAGAAATATTTTTTCATATTTCGTTCTGTTGGAACCTAAACTGGGGTTTGAACCGTGGCGTAACGTCTAATAAGCCAGCACACTACTTACTAGACTACGGCGACCTCATACATTTTATACAAGAGACAAATTATGGAACGCTATTTGGACCCTAAAAGAACTGTTATATCTCAACCACTCTTACGAAACGCCGCGCGGTGATGTGTGAGTAATTATTCTATGGAAGGTAGCCTGTTCGTTGACCACCTAAGAACTGTCTTCAGTCCGAATTCATTTAACGATATGACCAATTTGACTCCTCTCTTTGCTGTACTTCTTTAAGCTATTTGTTTGAATTTCATGAGATCAAAGAATCTATTGTAATATGATGCTTATTGAACAGCCACGCATAGCAATTAAGATTATTTTTTTAATCTTTAATGTTATTATACGATTGATATCTAAACTATCTTAAATGCGAGAAAGTCTATTCCGGATCATCAATTTTTCTTCAAGAAGAAATATGGCACTAGTGAACAAACTTAGAGGTTAGTGCAAACAGTAAGAAAAATACTTTAGAAAAACAATATTTCGAGGGTTGGTTAAACATATCGACGATAAAGATGAATGAATGCACATAGCATTTAAGGAAGGAAACATGTTTTCGCTTTCGAATAAATAAGTTGCGGCTCATCTCTCTAATATAAAATATCTTGGCATATACATATAAAGGTATCACATTGAAGAAAAATTAGCTCAAATTAAGCTGAAACTTTTACTATAAGTACTAAGTACTATATTGGCTTAGATTGGACTGTAAACTCCTGCTATATAAATCTCTCCTACAACCAATATGGTGTTATGGCATACAGTAATAGGGAAATTCTCCGCTTCAAACATAGAAAAAATTCAGAGACGCCAAAACAAGATATTAAGGATGATTACAACAGCATTTTGGTATATCAGAAACTCAAACATACATAAAGATCTCGACGTGGTAACAGTTAGAACTAAGATGAAACAATTTTCAAATAAATTCTTAACCCATTAACGATCACAGGGACACATATGTCCCAAACAGAAATTTTCAAAAATCTGAATTGTTTAAAACCGACTGGGTGTCATATTACTTTTATTTATTTTTAAAGATGCGATTTATTTTTCCTGTCTATAGTCGGGTGTATTCCAAAAGCCATTCTTTATATGTGGTCATTTGAAGTTGACAGGTTTTTGCGCGTGAGACTGCAATATTTTTTAAAAGTGTTTTTACACGTCAATTTCATTTGTCACTATACATATTATAAATTATTTAGTGCTTGGTGTGTATATTTTCTTATTTTAATAAATATAAACAGTTGTTAGTGTTAACTCTGAGGGACACCGGTCGATACAGGAACCTTTCTTTTACATACAGAGGAAACGATTGCCTACTATTACCTTCATTTACTTACTTACTTGAACTCACTGAAAATCAAATTTAGCATACAGTGATACAATAGTACCGACGAAGGCTTTTCATACAAGGCGATGACTAAGCCATATCTGATGTTGAAATTAAAGATGCGATATTCTAACAGCAAAAATCGCCCAAGCCTTCAACATTTGCATTTAAACAAGTCTCTGTAGAAACGATTAACAAGTTTTTTAATTCGGTCAGAGACCACATTCCGAACGATATTCCTGCTTCAGACGTGTTCCTTACAAGTACTTCTTTAACTACAAATCCTTTGACTCATAACATCTTGGATTTTTCAATTGGAATATCGTAAACAAAATAACAATAAAAAAAAACTTGTTGCATTCCATTGCTCCTTCTCGCATACATACTGTTTATGTCTGACGATCAATAGTTCCCATTCCTGCTGACATAAACAGGATTGTTTAAACGATGGCAAATTGGCAACAGATGGCGCTGCAGTGTAATATTAAGCATTTTGGTATTTTAATATTAGTGTTGTTTTTGGAATAAAAAATTTGTTTTGAATATTACAATTTTGTTACTCTGTCTTGTAACATCCAAAGGGATGCAACATAACTTTCTAATTTAAAAATTCAATATGTTTGTGTCATAAATTGGTATATATATACTTAAATTATAAAACCTTTGAAAATTAATTTGTGATCAAATATAAAAAAGTTTGTGAGAGAAGAGGAAGGAAAAGAAAATTAAAAATTTGGCAAATCATACAAATTAAAAGTGACGTGTTATTTTATCCAAGGAAATAAAACCTACAAAATAAAATATGTATGTGTACAGTGGCATTACATTCATTTCGATATTAAATTAAAGGAAAGTTTTTTTTTGGTTTTTTTTTGTGTGGATTTGTTTGTTGGAACTTTTCTAATTTGGTTCCCTTTTTTGTAGTGTCCTGAGCAATGGCCTTTTATTTTGTGTGTTCTTCCCCCCTCATACAGTCCACGGAGTTAGCACATACTTTACATAAAGTTTCAATTGCAATTTGACTAATAACTTGGAAATTAACCCTTAACAGTCCGGATGAATTTCAAGTTTCCTTCCCACGAGGTCCAGCTATTTTTCATTCCAAGTGAAGCTGTAAAACATTATTAAATCAAATATAGGAAAAGAAATATTTTTATTTTAGTGAATAATAATAATCACACTAAGCGACAAAATACAAAAAATTAAATACACCCGAGTAACTACCTAATCAACAGTTAGTTGCGTAGAACTCAAAAATACTTTTTTTTATATTTTTCGAACCCTCCAAACTTCTTTTATTTGACAAAAACGGTTTTTTGATATTTTCACACAAAATTATTGATTACCCAAATATGTTTGAAGCTATTTTAAAAATCCAAAGTTTTTTAGAAAGGAGAGAAATTATCCTTTCAAACGGTATACATAAGCATTTTGTTCAAACTTATATATTATGTGATTTGATGGGGTAAACTCGGAAAATATTATTTTTTTCTTATTTTTTCAAATAATAACTACACTAATTTTTGTTTTTGTTGTATCAAACGAAGTATCAAACTCTTGACAAGAGAATACACTTTAAGAATGTCTCCACTTATTTCATATTTTTTAATTAAATTTTGCAATTAAGAATGACCAAACTTGAAAAAATAAGAAACAAAATAATATTTTCGAAGTTTGCCCCTTCAAAACTCATAATAAATAAGTTTGAACAAAATGCTTATGTATCCCGATTTAAAGGCTAATCTCCTCCCTTTCTGAAGAACTTTAGATTTTGAAAATAGGTTATAAAATATTTGGGTAATCAATAATTTTGTGTGAAAAGATAAAAAAAAAAACGTTTTTGTCAAGTATAACAAGTTTGGAGCTGTTCGAAAAAAAAGGTATATTTGAATTCTACTCAACCTAGTGAATAACTTAGACTATGTAGTTACTCGGGTGTATTTTCACTGTCGCACCGTGTTATCATATGATTTAAATTTTACTTTTAGAATATGGTACTTTTCGAAGCACTCTCGAACATGAATCTGTGGTTTGCGGGTGCAAGTATCGCAATCTTGTTTCTCATCTTCCCCCTGAAACTTTTCGATTCGAGCCTACTATGTAGTCGTTTTAGTCCCACTGCGAATGATGTGGAGCTTACCATCTAATCGTTGCAAAACTTGTTCAGTATTAGAGCGTCCTCAAGGTTTTTCCAACATATGAAAGTCATTTACTAACTGATCAACCAATTCTTTTATAAATACGTAATTTGAAAGTGCTTTTTCGTTCTTTTATTTTTGTAGGAATATATATATAATGTACGAACTAGTACCACATACTTCAAGGCCCTAGCAGAAGAGTTTTCGCCACCATACAAGGTATTTTCTTAAGAAACAGTAGTTTATATAGTGATCTCCCCGATCAACACCACCCATATTTTTGATAAAGTTCAACACTACTTCAGACTTATGGATTGTAATAGGCTTGCAATGTCATAATATTCTATGGACAGACATAATTTCTGACACATTCCAAGTACTCAATTAGTTCGCGGCACTTAAAGTGTACGGACGTGCAGTCGGCAAATTATAAAAAAATATTTGGAATAGGTGTTTTATTACAACTAAAATAAAAAAAGAATAATAAAAAACAAAACAACTTAAACTTAATAAAGTTTAAAAAAGAAAAGAAAACTGCATAAAGACAGACAACAATCAAATAAGTAAAAAAAATATAAAGGCCGTTAACCTAATTAATGAGTGAGCCAAGTGCAAGTGCTAATGAAGGCAGACTGAGTTTTAATGATAGAAATGCTTACGTGATCATTACTTCAAAAGAATGTGAAACAGTTAATATAAATAAAAAAATTGATGACTCGCGTTATTTGACAGCGAAGCCTGCAAATCGGGTACGCTACGTTAGCGACCCAACAAGTGAAAAAAAAATCAGCAATAGTGCGAGTAGTCAAAATTTAAATAAGTGTGTTGGGCCAAATACAAATCTACCCCATACCCCTCTTTTGGGTAGTCATAAGAACATTGAAGGTATTTTTCACTCACCGAACGTAAATAAGGAAACTACGACAATAAAAAAAAGTGCAGCGAAGACTGAGAGCAGTGAATAAGTCCTCATAGGCATGGACCGTTATATCACAATAACGAAACGTAAGTCCAGCCCTAGAGCAGTCTCCACGTTGGAACCGCATCCAAAACAGACAAAAAATACCACTGACAACGCAAACCGCCTTGCAATTTTTGCAGAAAAAGAGAAGGAAGACAATACACCTGCAAAAAAGAACTTCAAACCCCCACCACTGTACCTACGAGAGCCCACTACCAATGCCTTGGTAACCAAGTTGACACAGCTTGTTGGCAAAGACAATTTCTACGTTGTTTCTCTACGAAAGGGTAATATTTAGGAAACAAAATCCAAGCCAAAGATGAAAAGATTTTTAGAGCAATTGTGAACAAGTTAGATACTGAAAAGAAAAACTACTATACTTATCAACTTAAAAGTGCAAAAGGTTTAAATGTAATCATTAAAGGCATTGGCAGTACTGTACCTATTAGCGATATTAAGAATGCCCTTCAATCTGAAGGGTATGAGGTCAAATCAATCCATAATATTTTAAATAAAAATAAAATTCCACAACCGCTTTTTAGAGTCGAAATAGAATTTAACTCGAACAATATAAGGAAAAAAGGTGACAATCATTCTATATATGGATTACGGTACCTTCTAAACCGTCGAATATATGTAGAGGAACCCATTAAACGTAAAGGCCCCCCTCAGTGTCAAAATTGCCAAGAATTTGGGCACACAAAATCTTTCTGCAAATTACCGGCAGTATGCGTCAGGTGCGGAGACGTAAACAGAAGCAGTGAATGTCCCCACCCGAAAACTGAAGTTAGCTGTAAAAAATGCAGTAATTGCGGTGAAAACCACACAGCTAATTATCGAGGATGCAAAGTATACTTGGAACTCAAAAATAAAGCGGTTGTCAAAAGACCTACATATAATCAGTACCGTGAATCAAACTTCCCAAGTTTACCTCAGCCCACCATTCCACAACAGGCAAACTCCAAAAATGCTGCCCAAACCACAAGTAAATTTCCAGATGCTTTTTCATATGCTGACGCTCTAAAAGAAGGCATTCCAACTGCACATTCGAATTCCCAAAATTCAATTGATACTCTAATCCAAACAATGAGTAATTTTATGGCTAACATGCAGAACATGTTGCAACAGCTGCTGCAAAACCAAAATATGCTTATGCAGATTTTAGTAAATAAGACATGAACACCCTCAAAATGTGCTTTTGGAACGCGAACGGCTTAAGCCATCATAAAAACGAAGTACAAAACTTCTTATATCCTTACCAAATTGATGTCATGCTAATATCGGAAACACACTTCCCGGACAAAAACTGCTTTAGAATTAATGACTACTACACATATGACGCAAAACATCCTAGTGGTAGGGCATGCGGAGGGGCAGCTATTCTTGTTCACAAGGACATTAGGCACTTTCCATTGCCAGAATTCACCCAAGATTACATTCAAGCAACATCAATCAATTTACCCTACATTGGTGTTACAATATCAGCACTTTATTGTCCTCTAAGACACAACATTTGCAAAGATCAATTCCTCGATTACTTCAACACGCTGGGTCCGAGATTTATTGCAGCAGGTGATTATAATGCAAAACACACATTCTGGGGATCACGTCTCATTACTCCGAGAGGAAGACAGCTATTGGACGCAGTATCTTCGAACAGAATGGATGCCTTGTCTGCTGGTCATCCTACTTATTGGCCAACTGATCTAAACAAAATTCCGGATGTAATAGATTTTGCCATAGTAAGAAATATTTGACGTGAAAATCTTCGTATGCACCCGTCATTGGATCTGTCTTCTGATCACTCACCAACCATCCTAACATTTGTGCCTGATACATACCTACTGGAGCAAAATTATCTTCAGACGAGGACAAATTGGCGGAAATACAAAATGTTCGTAAGATCGCACCTGCCATCAAATATCTCTTTGAAGTGCGAACAGAAAATTGAATCCGGCATCCGCCAGTTTACTAACATCTTAACTGTAGCTGCTAGTGTATCTACATCCTCTACCCCTTTGGTAAGAAAACGAAAATTTCCCTGCTCTAATAACATAGAAGCACTGTTACGCCAAAAAAGGAATTTAAGACGCCAATGGCAAGAATATCGTTCTCCAGGTCTAAAGTCTCAACTTAATCAGTGCCAAAGACTTCTGCGTGACGCTTTGCAGAAGCACAAAGAGTCGAACCTGCAAAAATACTTGCAAAATTTGGACGCAACGAAAGACTCGGAGTACAGTTTATGGAAGGCAGTAAGGAAAATGAGGAGACCTACTTTGCATGAATCCCCTTTACGACTACAGCACGGTGATTGGGCAAAAAGCGCAGAACAGAAAGTGGACGCTTTTGCCAACTACTTAGAGAATGTTTTTACACCAAACAATTCTGTTTCTAGTATTGCCCCAGTTACAATCGACGATGTGGTTAGTAGGCCGATCAAGTTCCGGCTGTCTGCAGTGATTGCCGTCATCCAGAGCCTAAAGCCGAACAAATCACCTAGTTGTGACAAAATAACTGCGACAATGATTAAAAATTTGCCTACATCGGCTGTGCGTTTATTTTGTTCATCTTTAACTCTATGTTGCAAACAGGCTACTTTTCTGCATTTTGGAAATTATCTGATTTGGATAAGGATTTAGGCAAGGACATCACGCAAGTATCATCATATCCTCCAATAAGTTTACTGCCAATACTTTCTTAGATGTTGGAAACAATGCTGCTCAATAGTTTAATACCGCATATGGATGCCAACGTCATAGTTCCCGACCATCAGTTTGGTTTTAGGCGAAAACATAGCACGATTCAGCAAGTGCACAGAATTAACAATTTAATTAGACGTGCTTTTGAGAACAAGCAGTATTGCTCTGCGCTATTTATTGATATATCTCAAGCCTTCGATAAGGTCTGGCACGAAGGACTTCTTTTTAAGATCACGCAGTTTTTACCAAAGAATGTGCATAAATTGCTAAAAAGTTACTTATGGGATAGATATTTCCAAATAAAATCATAAGATATCACCTCTTCCCGCAGAAAGATATCTGCTGGCGTACCACAAGGAAGTATTCTAGGGCCGTTCCTTTACTTATTGTTCACAGCAGATATGCCTACAAGTTTAGTGACTCACACGTCTACTTTTGCGGATGATACGGCGTTTTTAAGTATTCATAGAGATTCTACAGTTGCGTCACAAAGACTTCAATCTCATGTTAGTGATTTGGAAAATTGGATGCTGAAATGGAAGATAAAAGTCAATGTTTCTAAATGCATGCACATCACGTTTACACTGAGAAGGGGAAATTGTCCGCCCATCAAGATTAATGGTGTGACAGTACCAGAACATAATAGTGTAAAATATCTGGGCATCCATCTCGACCGTCGCCTTACCTGGGCTCACCATATAGCTGCCAAAATTACCCAGATCAAACTCAGAACAGCACAGCTTTACTGGCTTATTGGACCTAAGTCAACCCTTGATTTAGAACTAAAACTGCTTTTGTATAAGTCAGTATTGAAACCTATTTGGCCTTATGGTATCCAACTGTGGGGAACAGCCTCACCATCCAATGTAGAGAAGCTTCAAAGGCGGCAATCTAGACTTCTTAGAATAATAACAGGTGCTCCTTGGTATATGAGAAACAGTAACATCCACAAATATCTGAAGGTGCCCTTAGTTTGAGAGGAAATAAAAATAGCAAGTGTCAATTACATCTCTAGGAGTACAGAACATCCCAACCGTCTTGTAAGAGACTTACTTGTATTCGAGGGTCACAGACGTCTCAAAAGGGTTCAAACAAATGATCTGATCAGATAAATTTACTTTTGATGTGCACTTTTAGTTGTACGTTGCAGTGGCAATAACAACTTTTATTATTGTATTATTTTAGGTTAAGATTTGAATACTTATTGTAAATTCCGAAAGGAAAGATTCAATAAATAATATATGAAAAAAAAAAAAAAAATTCCAAGTACTATTTGTATTCGAATAACACAAAAGTGGATGTACAAAAAAACGGTAAAAGACTCACAGAAAGCACATGACACAATAATTAACGCGTCACTACTAAATCTGGAAACAGTAATAGTAATAAAAATAATAAAATGGTTATTGCCGCCATATACGCGACATTGGGCCCAGTAAGTAAAAGTGCAATGCCGCTTATATGGCGGCATTGGTCCGTTAAGGGTTAAGTACTAAAGGCTTAATTTTTAATTAAGTTATTTTAATGACTCTATTACTCTAATACTTTTTATCTCACCCATTCTTTTACTTATTTATTGAGAAATTATTAAAATTTATTTTATAATTATGTAGAATTCAACAAACGTTTCAATATACAGATGAGAAAAATTCTTGTTTATTCATAATATATGATATCATAACTTATTTTCTTATTTAACAATTGCTTTCCCTTTCTTCTAATCTAAAACCCAAACACATTTTATCATTTTTACACAATTGTGCTCGTGATTGTCAACAACAATAATAAAAACAAAAGAAAAAAGCAATAAAATTTAATCACAAATGCACTCAAATATTAGTGTGTGTTAAATTTATAAAAAAAATTTATTGTAAACAACTTTGGTTACTGCTGTGATGTAAAACACAAGTAAAAAATGTATGTGAAATATATGATGTAACTTTGATATTGATTTTATCGAATATATGTCTGTGGCTAATTCTCAAGGGAAGAATTCCTATCTTAAAGCAATTTAGCTTATACGATTTCATATAAAACAATTTGTACGATCTTAATGTGGAAATGTACATTGTAGAACACCACCATCATTAGCAATTCTGATATCAATACTGATATTGGTCAACAGGGAATACAAAATGAGTGAAATATTTAACAAGTGTTGTTACGTGTCAAAAATCGCTTTTTATTAACAGAATACACAACAGATTTATGGGGAAATCAGAATACACTCACGTTATCACAGTTCAAAATGTTAGCCTCTTTTATGTAAAAATAAGTATTGTAGCAAAGTAATGGATACTTTTTTCTACCAAACATAAGACTTAAAACAATGTTTGGCCTCTCGGACTACAATACGTTCAACGACTTTGCCATATTGATCTGGATTTGTTCAAGACATAGGTGGAAATTGGACTGAGACCAGACGATATTATTCCGGTTACCCTACAGAAGTACCTTTTTTTAAGATTAACACTAAAGAGATGAGAAAGTTAGTTTATAGGAGGTGGTGAGCGAAAACTTTTTAACTTTTTTTATTGACCAATCACAAACACCCAACGTCTCCGGTTGGAATCAAACATACGGGCTCGGCACTTGAAGTTCAGAACACTACCATTGGGGCACCCTTAAAGTTGCCTAATTCGTACTGATCCTTAAAAATTAATTGCAATTGCAACTTTTTGAAAACTTTAGTCTATTTTCCTTGGTTTCATATGTGGACGTAATGACCGCTGATGCTGACCTATAGCAAAGACAAATCTGATAAGACTTTAGTAAACTCTTCCGCCAAGTTACTAGAGTGTAGAAAGCACACTACTCCATATCGAGAAAAATTGGTCATTACAACCCTTTAGTAAGGATTACGACCTAGTTTCTCACACCACTTATGTTGTGTGCGTTAATTTTTATACATGAGTGACGGGACCTACAGTTTAAAGTCGACTCTGAACGACAGATTTTTGAGAAACTTTTCATGACAATTTTATTTACTCTCAGAGTTTATGCCAGAAATCTGCTGAGAGGAAGTCGCCGAAGAAATATTTTTTAATATTTCGTTCAGTTGAAGAACGACTTGGGGCCTCACGTCTAATAAGCCGACACACTACCTACTAGACCACGGCGACTTCACGTAAATAAGACCTCTATTATAGTGCGATCATTGGTGTCATTGAGAGTCAATTTGTCATTTGGATGTTTCAAAAAACCTCCCAGCATGGTTGCTAAAACACTTTGGGAATAATCATGGCAATGAACACATTGTCAAGACTAGTAGGTTAATATTCAGCAATACGAGCTGTGGTAAAAATTATTGTGGACTAAAATGTTTCCAAGCGAAAATAGCCTCCTGGCTATAAGAGCATTGGATTCTAATGTAATGAACTCCAGGACGGTATACGACTGTGCCAGATATCTTGACGAGGTAGCGAATCGATATAATTTTTGTATCACATGGGTGCCGGGATATAGAGATATTCCTGAAAACTGCAGAGCGGATGAACTGGCCAGAAGGGGCACGACCACTCTGATGAATTCTTGACATTGTACATTCTTGTCTTTGAGTACCTTAGACCTTGTTAACAATAGATGGGCAGCTTCGGACACCAGCAGAACGGCGCAGAAAATGTGGCCAATGCTGGATAAAAGGCGCGTGGCAGCTCTGCATAATCTCCAAAGAAGTAGGCTTAGCACTGTTATTGGGGTTATTACGGGGCATTGTATTATAGAAACGCATGCGAGGCGTATTGGTCTTGGACAACTTGCAAACGATTTCTGCAGAAGATGTGGAGATGAGGTGGAGAATGAGACTGTTCTTCGCCTACTGTGTACATGCCTTGCACATGGTCATAGGAGAAAGAGGCACCTGGGTGTCTACTACATGAAGGATTAGGATGAACTGTCATGCATTGATATTGGCAGTCTGAGTCGCTTCATCGGAAGCTCCGAGTGGTTCCTGGAGTAGGGGAAAATGTGGAACTGTGGTATCATAATTACCCCTTACTCCATTGAGGTGACGGCCACGTCTACCTACCTAGCTACCGTATGTTAATATCAAGTGAATTTAACACTGTGTGCTATGTTCACTTTACTTTGAAGGATACTTGTGGCAAACAATCTACTTACTTAATTACTTAACTGTTGTTTCCGTATACGATCTTAGTGTAATCACAGTTGAAATTGAGCTATTATTTTTCACTGGAAAATACAAATTGTAAAGATATATACATACACACTAACTTAAACTTGAAATTGGTAGATGTGATCAAATATTTTAGGTTTGTTCTGGACTCCAAATAATATAATTTCGCACAACTAAACAATGTTAAGAGTAACGGGTGATTTCTCTCGTGTTACTGCTTGCAGTGCAGTGTTAGCTCTGGTGTCTTTATTGAGTGATGTTTTATTGAATATTCTCCTGTAATTTATATAATAATCCTAAACAAAATAACATTTAAAATATTGTATTCAGAGAAACTGGTGCAAATAGAACGCTTATAACTTTTTTTCGTTCTCATCAAGAAAATAAATATTTCAAGCGACTTTAAATTATTTTCAAATTATTTAAACATTAATCTTCATAGCCGTGTTTTTAATTTACTTCAAAACCTATCCGTTTAATCAATTTCACTTATACAGACTTTATTAATATTGTTATAAATTAAAAGGAATTAAAATTCTATGGGCAATGATTTGTTTGAATTTGTTGAAATTTAAATTCAATAAAGTTTTCAAATAATTCCCAACCATCAGCATAAAATTTTGTAGACAATGAACCGTGATTGGGATAAGGTTCATTACCATTGGGGGTTACAACCTTTTCAAATTTTAATTCATTAAGCTGTTATAAGTCTAATGGCCTAAGCATAGCAAAAACCATGAAAACAAATAAAAGAGTAAAAAAATAAACTTTTTCAACACAAATCGTTCTTTCGCTGTCTTATCAGTCCTCCCATCTGAGTGGAGTTTGTGCCACCACATCAATAACTAATGAGCACAATTTGGATAGGAGTTACTACTGGAAATAAAATTTACTGTCGGTCTTTGGATTTTCTCTACTTTATTTGTTTTCTTTTTTTCTTTTTAGTGGCAGTCAAGTCTTAAACACAAATTGATTTTTTATGTAGTTGGAGATTACAGAAAAAGTATATTTTCATGTTGTTTATCCTCTTTACCTCACAGTACAATTACACTTGCCTGTATTTAAGGGTTATCTTCATGATTTAGAAAAAAAAGCTTTTAAGGAAATGAAAAAAAGGTTACAGAATTAAATGGACATAAAAGGAAATTAAGCCAGTGTGTTGAAAAAGGTCCGTTAAAACATTTGATTCAATTGATTTAATGAAATTCGTTTCGAAATAAATATTAGTTGTTATTCTTGCTAAGTAAACCATACATGGTAAATACATACGTATATGTATACAATCTTATTTATTAAGAATGTAAGCCTGTTTTCATTGGTCAGAAACTAAATTGTTATGTATGCTATGGTACATGCAGTTTCTCTTACAATATGTATACCAGGTATCGTACCTGTTGTTTCAGTGATTGCCTGCAAAACTCGTATGCTTTAGGGACCAAACAATAAAAGCTAAAGGTCTTTGAAAAGCTATGTAATGGGCGGATGGTAGTTCCACTGTTTGGTTTTGTAGATTTGGCGGTTTTCATGCAAAACAATTTTTTTTAGCGTGGTGAAACGTTAGATTTTATTGTTAATTTGCTGTAATAGTCACCACTTTGCAGTATAATTAATTATTTTTGAAGCAGAAAATGCGCTGATACATGCTGGGTACAATTTTTAACTTTTGTAATGATATAATTGAGTTTGTGGCACACCAGCAGCAATAAACTGAGTAGCACACCTGCTTCTGTAGTACATCTACTCGAATTTAATTTCGATATTTTAAGATAATTTCAAAGTTATTGGCCTTTAAGACTCTGCTTTCGGAGGAGCAGTCTAAGGCACCATTTTAACTAGAGAAATCTTTCACTCTTAGGGTCATTCTTACGACTTACTTAACTTAAACTTGGGTTTAGTTAAAGGTACCTTTAGCTAAAGGTAACTTTACAGTTCCCTAATGGAACTAATGGAAACTAATTTGACAGATGTAGCTTTAAGAAGATGGTCCTTGTTTTTGTTTTTGCTCTTATTTTTTGTTTCTTCTTCGTGGATATTAGCAAGGCTTAGTGCATTTTTGAAGTTGGGAATCAAAAACCAATTACAGTATCCGAAACCCTCTGAATGTGTTCTTTATGGTTTCTATCGATGCATAACTAAAAAATAAGGCGTATTTTTTGCCCGTTTGAGATTTTAAGCTCAAAATCTCTTCTCTTAAAAAATGCAATACCAGCATATATTAACTTCTAATTTTTTTAGACTGTAAACGAAATAGTAAATATTTTCCTAACACAACTTTTTTAAAACTATGTACCTTTCTTTTTTCTTTAATTCAGAAAAATTTCAAACCACTTAAAGTTTATAAATATTTAATAGCTGTACACTTTATGGTAAACAAGAAAATATTATAGAAACAATGAGCTAAACTTGGTTGCATTATTACTCAACATCAACCTCAACGACAGCCATTTATAAAGAATAAAAATATGAAATAAAAGTGCAAAGAACTTTCACCTTGAAAAGAACATTTTTATAATTTTGCAAACATTTTTAGTTTTGTTAAGGCTTTGATCCTTTT
The DNA here is from genome assembly GCA_958299815.1 of Sarcophaga carnaria. Taxonomy (NCBI): domain Eukaryota; kingdom Metazoa; phylum Arthropoda; class Insecta; order Diptera; family Sarcophagidae; genus Sarcophaga; species Sarcophaga carnaria. Next base: position 76,346,321 of record OY283151.1, read on the forward strand.
TACTTCAACATTCACTCAACAAGCCACACAACACACCCACATCAGCATTCAATTTTGTGTACTCGTACATACAAGGCAAACACTTTTAATGTTCATGGTTTAAAAACACACATTAAAAGGACTCTTACTTTTGTTACTTTTGTTTTTGTTGTTGTTTGTAATTCAAAAGAGTCAACAAGAAGGATTTTAAAGTACACGGATAAATTACATTAAATTTAGAACAAAAATATAAAACATTCGTATGTAAATTACCTTGTATTCTTGTACAGTTGAGGACGGTGTATGTGAAATTATATTTACAGTAATCCCTCGATTCACGTAAATCGACGTAAATCGAAACGACGTAAATCGAATTTCATATTGCTCATACTACAAAGTAGTATGTTTTTAACAAGGAAAATAAAAAAGTTACAGTATTCCCTCGATTTACTTCGCAGTTGGTTCCAAAAATAGGCGACGTAAATCGATTGACGACGAAATTGAAAAAATTTGACGACGTAAATCGAAACAACATTAATCGAGGCGACGTAAATCGAAGGATTACTGTACATAAAGGAACGTGGACTGGTTTCAGTACATACAATTTGGATTGTGTAAAGTTTTGAAAAGAAACAAGAAAAATGACGTGAAGGTAGTTGCATTCTCTGTTTGTACTTCGTATTGCTAATGAAGAAGTCTACAATTGTGACGTAGTATCAAAAAAATTTATCTTTTTACGTCTTTTATATATTACCTGAATAACAAAGCTAAAAAAGTTTGCGTGCGTGTTAATATTATCCATCATTAAAGTACGATAGATGTTTTAGAAGATAGTGTGTTGGCTAATTAGACTTGAGTTCTCAGTTCATACCCCGGTCAGACATCAAAACGAAAATATGAAAAAGTATTTCGTCGGTGTCTGCCTCTCAGCAGATTTCTGGCAAAAACTCTGAGAGTAAATAAAATTGCCATGAAATGTTTTCCAAAAAACTGTCGTTAGGAATCGACTTTAAACTGTAGGTTCCGCCACTCATGTATAAAATTAACACACCCAGCATCAATCGTGTGTGAAGAGAAAGTCGTAATTCTGACTAAAGGGTTGTAATGACCAATTATGTATGTAAGTAGTATTTCCTTACTCGTTACAACTACTCTTTCAATTCATATATTTTGCAATTAAGGATGGTGAAACTTTAAAAAATAAGATAAGAAATCATATTTTCCAAATTTACCCCATCAAAACTTATAAAATATAGGTTTGCCCAATATGTTTATGTATGTCGTTACCTCTCCTTTTTCCAAACTATATTGATTTTTCAAAATCGGTTCTAAAATATTTTAGTAATCAATAATCTTTTGTGAAAAGTTAAAAAAAATAATGTTTGTCAAATAAAACAAGTTTGGAGGGTTTGAGAAATACGAAGAAAGTATTTTTGAATTCTACATAGCTAAGGGTACAACTTAGGCTGTGTAATTATTCGGCCGTATTTAATGTTTGCTTTTTGTCGCATAATGTATTTAGTATTTCAAATATATATAAAAACCTACCAGCAATTAACTCTAGCGAAAAAGTTTTAAAACATTTCATGTCACAAACAGAAATCTGCCTGCATGAGATAGGAATAACCAAATAATATAATTATTCAGTTTTAAATAAAATAAAATCTAAAGTATTGTTACGAAAATGAGGAATCTAGATACTGGTATTTTGCTTTTACATCGCTTAACATTAAAATTGTAAACAAAAGCTACAAAAACAAAACAATGCAGTAAACAAACCTGTTTACAAGTTATCGTACTATTTGATATAACAACAAATACCAGCATAAGAAAATGGTAAACAAGTAAACAAAAATCCACAAACAACACTACAAGAATAAATGGTAACAAAATACACAAACAACAATAATGAATGTAAACAACGTTGTTTACATTTATAGAGATTTCGAAAAGGCGAAGTCACGAACATTCGCCTTCAAGAACAAGTAATCATGGTCTAAGATCCCCGTTACAAAGATCTGTCAAATAATTGTCTAGTAATTGTTATTGATTATGCATAGGGTATTATAACAAAGAAAAGCAATTGTTGTGGCTTACTTCAAGTTGTGAACAGTGGCTCACAGAATTGTGCGAATAATAAGAAATAAATAAAATTTATTTTTATTTTATTTGCAATCTACGGGCTCATATTTTAAACGTTTTTAAAAGGTAAAACCGTGACAGTATTATAAATTTTATTTATATTTCAATAGTACATTTGTGAAATCGATTAATCTCTTTCTTATTTTTATTTATATTTATTTTAGTTATTCGTAGATATATTCGAAAAACATTTCTTCAATAACACAGGCCTGCGAAATTCTACTTTTATTTTCCCCTTCAAATAATTATGTTATTTTTTTTAAAATTTAAAAATTGGTTGAATGGAAATTCAAAATCAATTATCGCCGAACTGCCTCCGCATGATCACCTAGTTTCAATTTCTGCAAAAGTTTAATACTGAAAGCTTTTAAGCCAATATCCTAGACCCGTTCCACAAAGAAGGACACAACTCCTGAATTTGACTTGTTATTGCTTATTGTAATATTTTTTGGATGTCCGCTGGTTACTCATTTGAGATGTGTGGATTGGAAAATTCAGGATATAGGTACACGAAACGTTAAGCAGAGAACAAACTGATGCGGGGGCATTGCTGCACTACGATAAGGACATGGGGCAGTCTACCATACTAATTCGTATAACTTTAAATTACAACAAGGAATTTGCAAGTACTTATGGTGAGGTTGAAACCAAGATATTTCATTTCAGTTCAATTTCTTATTTTATTGATTATTTTTTTAGTGATAATGCATTACATGCTTCCTTGCAATACTTAAAAATTTACCATATTTCGTGATAAACTGGTTATTGAAAACTTAGCCTTAGTTAAAAAGAAAAAACCTATATATCACATGTTTAATCAGTTATCAAAGTTATGAACCATTAAAACAGCACCCGTTATTAACCCCAGTTGCAAAATTTTAAGCCGGAATGAAAAATTAGATTTCTATTTTGACCGACTCCTGTTTTGGTACTTACTTACCATTTACACTAAATGCACTGTGCAACTCTGGCAAATAAAACATACGTACATATATCTATACCATGACTCTGTTTTATGGCAATAAATCTGTCATCTACAGCCAAATAATCAGAGTAATATGTGACACTAAGTTTAAGTGGGAAATAGAATTGTGACTAAAAAAAATATAAAACATACCACTTAGAATAGTATGATCAGGGATAATAACAGCTTGGTAACACTTTCATAATCCTTATTAAGGTAATAGCATTACTTCCACGGAATGTTTGCCGCAAATACTACATACATATACGCTGTGCCACAAATGTAAATTCTTGTAGTGACACTTTCCGAAAACTAAAGAGGATTAAATTCGTACAATCCCTTGCACTATTTAATGCATATAAAATAGTACACATGAATATAATCAAGTACAATTGTTTTATATTTAATTGAAATGTAATATTTATTTTTGTTTACTTGTAAAATATTTGTAATCTGCATAAAATTCAAAATATAAAAAAATATAAAGGAAAATACAAAGTAGTATGTTCCTGTCATATTTTAATGCTAAGAAATATTCGATAAGTATTAAATTTGTGATCAAAAAGAAACTTAAAGAAAATTCACATATGGAATTGAATTGTTTGTATTTATTATAAATACAGTACGCGGCAAAAGAAACTGCGCATTAAAAAAAATATACATTAATAATTACCGTTATTTTTAATTTTAAATTGTTACGTTACAAAAAAAAATTTACAATAAATTTCGAAATATTGTAAAATTTTTTCGGGCATTCTCCTTAAATTGAGTTTGGTGATTGTTAGAATTTTATCCATAGTGTACAGTTTCTTTTGACGCTCACTGTTACTAACTGTTACTACTGTCACTATTATAAATAATTGTCATTACAACAATTCAACATAGAAGTTCTCTCTGACCTTAATTTTTATCAAAATAAATGGATACGTGAATAAACAAACTTGCTCAATTTGGGACGATAACAATCCACTTGAGATCGAAGACCATCCAATACATACAGAAAAAGTCACCGTCTGGATTTCATGATTTGGATTTTTTCAGAACGATACTAGCCAGATAATTAATGAACTGAGCCGTTATGTGCTGGAGAACTGTTTTGATGCCATCATAAGCAATGGTGCGTTGAATCATCACCCTTCCCTACAAGATTTCAAATATAGACTTCGGAAATATATCTTTGGTATGTTTGTTAGTAGACAAGGTTTATAATCTTTTATAATTGAAATTACGTATAAATATTTTTGAAATGCCAACTCGAAATACTGAACAGCTTACTGGCAAGGGAAATATGGAAGACAAGCCCACAGTTTGGCTTTCCACTGTGCTAAACACTTTGTCAGACAACGGCCTCGAACTTGAAAATGCCGAGAAAAATAAACAGTCAGAATCAATGGATGAGGATATAAACCTGGAAATAGACGTATTCGATCTTAATGACGTTGATATTCTACAAGGGGATACATAGCTGAGTTTATTATTAGAAAACTAAATCTTGTAGAATAAAAATGTCGTAATTCACATCAGAGATCAGCAATGAGTATTCCAAAAGATGAATAGATTCGAATCATACTCATAATTTCTGATACTTATACGCATTCATACTTATTTTAAAATCATTCTTATACTACTCATATTCAAACTTTGAATATTCATATTTATACCTAACATGACTCAGCATTTACAAGAATCACAAAATAAGTATGATTCGCGTACGAACACAACATACTCACAAGAAGGTTGCATGTTTGTTTTGCTTGCTGTCTTTGTCTTTTTCTTTTGCAACAACAACTAAGACTGTAAATTTTGATGAATGTTTCGAGTCATCATTTATAAGTAATATAAGTATTTTTCTAAATTTATGGATCTGAATGAGTAGGCGTATGAATCAAACATATTTCGAATGTTATGAGCTTGATCTCAACGTTGTACTCATACTCATTGCAACTTGTACTTATAAGTCAATGTTGTACTGAGTACGAATGAATCAGAGTAGTTGGATTTCAATACTGTTGACTCACTCATACTCAAAATTTCATGAGTACTTATGAGTAGCGAAAAAGAGATTTATTGCTGATCTCTGGTCTAAAAGTAAAATAAAGGAAAAAACATAATTTCATTGTATATTAACAAATTTTTTAAGCTGAGAAGCGTTCATTGACCAGCCACCTAATGGTATTACATGTATGAGAATGGTATCATTGACAAAACGATTTTGTGTCAATTTTTTTACAAGCTTATGCTTATTATTTTATATGTATGCATAAAATAATTGGTCATAACAACCCTTTAGTCAGGATTACGACCTAGTTTCTCACTTATGTTGCGTGTGTAATTGTTATTTATACCTGAGTGGCGGGACCTACAGTTTAAAGTCGAATCCGAACGACAGACTTTTTTGAAAATCTTTACATGGTAATTTTATTTACTCTCAGAGTTTTTGGCAGAATTCTGCTGAGAGGAAGTCGCCAAAGAAATATTTTTTCATATTTAGTTAAGTTGGAGATGCCTGACCCCAACACACTACCTACTAGACCACGACGAAATTTATGGTTCTTTATGAGCACTTTTAAACTTCACATTAATCTTTTATGTAAAGTGGACACTAGGTATGAGATTATTATATTCATTGGATGATATTATATTCATTGGAAGTATTATTAAAAATATTGATGAGGAGTTGTGGATAAAAAGCGTTGTTAAACAATGTATAATATTTATCAGATTTTTATTAAAAAAACACAAAAGTAAAACAATATGTCAAACGCATAATTGGACAGACAAATAAAATGTACTTGATTTAACGCTGAGGCTTCGATTGCATGAGATTATCATAAAATTCCGGAGTTATGTTGGGCCATTCTCACCTAATTCTCGTTTTCCACTGTTCCACTGTGCTGGATTTATAGAGCTTACGGGCGAGTTTTTCCCAAGCATGCTCACCAATGTTGAGATCAGGGTCATGTGCCGGTGTTTAGAGTAGTTTTGAACAATTATAGATAAGTAACAGTTTCGCAACGTGCTTCGTTGTTCTGGTATTCATTATATAGACATTCCAATATTCGAGTATTTAAAAAATGTGAAGAAAAGTGCCGATAAGTTAAATATATTGGATACATTTGCTTCTATTTACATATTTTATTTAGTTTTTTTTTTTCTCAAGAAACAGTTTAATTTGTCCTGTTTGTATAGCATTTCTTTACATTTGTACGTCTGATTATTTTTCAGTCAGATGTGTTTGACAAGATGCTTATGATTCAACAAAAACAAAATGCCTGTTATTTTTGCATTGTTTTGTAGAATAAATTCGCCTTGCTTTGGTCGGTTTCAAATTAATTCAAATCTAACTTGTTTCACTTTACATACCGGAATATATGGTTTTCATGAGAAGCCTAAAATAAAAAATTCTTTAACCAGTCCGAGCCATTATCGTTAGCATGAGTGCAAGGGAACAACGAATAATATTTTATCTTAAAACTTATATATGGGTTATTAAATTTAATTTTCCACCATCATCACCCAATAGTTATGAAAAACCATGGGCCATTAAAAGTTCATGGTAGTGCCACTTAGTAAAAAATTGCTTAAATTTTTTTGTTTTTTTTTAATAAATGGGAGATAAGAGTTATTTGCTCTTTCACATTTCTTCAGATAATACAATTTACCCAGATTGTTTAAGGCCAAAAGAAAAAAGAAATAAAATTGATTAAGTACATGCTTTTCTTTCTCGACTCATGCATTTCTTATTTTGTTTTTTCTTCATTTTCAACTTAAGTGAAAATCACCATCAACAAAAGCATTTTATGCTTCGTTTCTGTTCAACACAACCGTAAAATTTCCATTCTTTCATTCCTGTTTCAGGTATTTTATTGTCAGTCTATTTTACTTATTGTGCTCTGCCCACATGAAAGCGAATACATGTTCATAACGTAAGAAATAAAAACTCGAAAAGAAGAAAAAGCTCATCAAGTTACGAAATATTCTTTTGTGGAAATTTATTTTGTATTGTGTTTGTATTGTCAAAAGGAAAGGCCTAAATGCAAGCAATCCTTGCCAGCTGCTCTTATTAAGGAGTATAACTAAAAAGCATTTTTATGATGCCATTGTTACAGTTCCTATCGGAAAAAATTTTGTTATTGATGACGAACATTCCAGTTAACATGGATTTAATGCCTCTCTTGAATATTTAAGATCCAAATGATGTTATAATGAGTTGTGAACAAGGGTTCAACGAAAACGATATGTTCTGCTACAATGTTAATTATGAACAGAGTTACTCTAATTTTGGATAAAATAAAGTTTATCCACAACAAAGTTTGTGGGTAGTAAGAAAAATATTAAGGAATCCTGCCCATCATGAACGTCCTTGCTTAGTTCAGCAAGTGCAAATTACGAAAGTATAAGTAAACACCAGTGGTTACTTGTTATTCACAAGTCTGACAGCAGTGCTCAAACCCCAAAAATAGAGTTGAGAATGGACAGGTAGATTACAGTGCTATAACAGGGACTTTTCGATGAAATAGTCGAAACTAGCTTCCTCATCTAAATTATCCCGAGGCGATGATGCTAATCGTCAAACTATGTATGCTCTTCTAGCAGGTAAAGCTGATGAACCGGACTCACCAATCCAAGCGAGGAAACCAACTCTAATTTACCTCAGGGTGAAAAATTTAAATGTTTTCATTAAGAAACAAGTTTAAATTATTGGGGAAAATTCCATTTACATCCCAGCTATAAGATGTGGAAATGCTGATGAGCTAAATATTAATTTAAATAATAAACAACAATACTGGACTGTGGTCAGTAAATTCGAAAAATATAAAAAGAGTTAAAATTAAAACCGCTATGGGACTACAAGTAGTATTTAAAAGCAATGACTAAAGCGTAGAAGCAGTGGAGTTAAAAACTGTCCTTATATGTATGTCGGTGCTTTAAAATTAAAATCGCATTGACTCAGTGCCAAAACAATTGTTAATTTTCTGTCTACGAGGTTTTGGTTGGAACTCCTATGAATTAGCGCCATATTTTAGTAGACTAGCTTTGATTAAACTGCCAACTCTTAAAAGTTGTCGTTCTACGATGAGTACTCTTTTTATTCTGGGCGATGTTGAGAGCTCTTGCTCAGTTAATCGAAATTTAATGTTCTTGTGCGGCCAACACGTAATTTTAAACTGTTATCACTAAAATACTACTGGTCGGGCTATGCTAATAATGATTTCTTTAGACGAGCCTGTAAAACTTTTCAATGAATGTTAACAAGTAATTGACATCGTTTTAGTTGCATTTGTATAAAACTGTGATTTTATATATAGTATTTATTCAGTAAGAATATAATTATCTATTGACATTAACAAATAAATCAATAAAAATTGAATAAATATGTTATCAATACAATAAACTGAGAGGGGGTGCTACAACTTCTGTTTGAAGAGGAACCTGAGACCGCTAATATAAAATTGAAAAAGATTGAAATACATCCAAATTTTCAATGTGAGATATCTACTTTATCGGATAATCGCCATTAGAGAACCTTATAAGCGTTGAAGGCCTCTACATTGACTTAACTGACAGGAGTTTGACTATACAATGGATGGCAGCTTGCGTTGTGTGCAATGACCTCCACGTTTACGCATTTGTCAAACGCTCTATCTTATAGAAGACTAGTACTTCCACTGTAAATACCAACTCAAGTAAGTTTTCATGCAATGGCACCTTCGCAAGGTGGTAATCAGTACACGTTCCAACTCTCCGTCAGATATACATACATAGTAGGCTGCAAAAATCGATTCCAAAGAAACCATTAAAAGCCCGCTTATAATTTTGTGGTCGCCGTGGTCTAGTAGGTAGTGTGTTAAATAATTAGATGTGAGGTCTCGGTTCAAACCACAGGTCAGGCATTTCCAACTAAACGAAATATGACAAAATATTTCTTCGCCGACTTCCTCTCAGCAGATTTTTTGCAAAAACTCTGAGAGTAAATAAAATTGCCATGAAAAGTTTCTCAAAAACCTATCGCTAGGAGTCGACTTTAAATTGTAGGTCCCGCCACTCATGTATAAAAATTGACATACAGAACATAAGTGGTGTGAGAAACTAGGTCATAATCCTGACTGGAGGGTTGTAATGACCAATTATGCATGTTTCTAGATTTTGTTTAAAAGTCATTCAACCTGTATCCTCAATAGTTTACTCTGATCGTTTTTATTTTGGCCACAGCAAACAACGTGGAGGCGTAGTAAAGGTAACATTTCGAAAAAGGACACGATCTAATAATGTGCAAAATTGCAGGAAAATTTTGGAGATATAACCAAAATTTGTTGCAAATGATGAATATTATAATGGTCAAGTCAGTTGTGACCTGTAGGACTATTGTGTGGATAGTTGAGGTGAATTTAAGTACAACTCATGTGGAGTTAAACGTAAACGGGCATGCCTCGTTATAACCGGAAATATTCTAACCTTTTATATGAGAGTATTTAAGACTCTGCATCTGGTTGTGAAGATCAGAAATATGGGAATTATAGTTAGGAGACGAATCGAACATGCAGCACAGCTATAAAATGCAATGTCAAGTTTAGGTTAGTGGGTAGCTTACCGTCCACAGGCCTACATATATGGCCCATTGTGTTACCCAGTGTGCAGCTATTTCAAACCTTCGAGACATAATTTGAACTTTATTTAGTAGTAAAAGAAATTGTTAATTTTCGCTACCACATACATACATAATTGGCCATTACGACCCATCAGTCAGAATTATGTCCTAGTTTCTCACACCATTTATGTTGTGTGTTTTAATTTTATACCTGAGTGGCGGGATCTAAAGTTTAAAGTCGACTCCTAACGACAGGTTTTTAAAACACTTCTCATGGCATTTTTTATTTACCCTCAGAATTTTTGCCAGAAATATAACACGACGGTTATACTATTTAAATAATAACTACGATAATTTTTGTCCGATTTGATCAAACGAAGCCTCAATCTCTTCACAACATAATGCACTTTTAGAATGTCACCACTTATCTCATATTTTTTACTTAAATTTTGCAATTAAGAATAGCTAAACTTTAAAAAATTAGAAAAAAAATCATTTTGTCCAAGTTTACCCGATCAAAACTCAAAACATATAATTTTGGACCATACGTTTATGTATACCGTTTTAAAGGCTCATCTCTCCCCTTTTCCAAAAACTTTGGTTTTTGAAAATAGGTTGAAATATACTTGGGTAATCAATAATTTTGTGTGAAAAGATCAAAAATACCGTTTTTGTCAAATAAAACAAGTTTGGAGGGTTCGAGAAATATAAAAAAATATTTTTGAGTTCTACTCAACAAAACTCACAAACTGTACTATGTAATTAGCTGGGTGTATTTTGACTGCCGCACAGTGTAATTCATTTATGAGAGCGGTCTTATCAAACAATATAAATAAATCTTTAAGGCCTTACAAATTTCTTTTAGAATTACAACTGAAGAAACCAAATAAATAAATGAAATGAGTAATGAACCCTACAAAAAATGAAAGAATAAAATTTAAAATTTTTTTAATTTTAAGAAATGTCAACACCATGTACTGTGTATATAAAAGAAAATATGAAAGTGTCAACTTCGATAACATGAGCAAATTTTGCCCCTGGGACAAATCAAGTATAAAACTATGTCTTACAATACAATCATTTTTAAAATAAATCTTTTGTACAAAGAAGAAATAAATGCACTTAAGAATGTTTACAAGAACCGAAAATTTTATCTATTAAATCTGTATTTATGTATTTATTTTTTTTTTTTTGCAGCATTTTTACGGATTATGGACAAGTGGTAAAGGGGTAATGAAGTACCGCACAAGGTTTTTATATGTCGCAGTTATTTCTTATTTAAAGAACTGGATAATTAAAGGGGCATTTATATTAAGGGGGCATCGATACTTATTTCCCTCAAAGTTAACTAACTCAAGCGCTTTTGTCTTCAATGTTGATTACACCACAGCCGTTGAGTTTGTTTTGATTAAAAAATGAAAAATAAATTTTCATTTACAGTGAAGTCACAAATTATTAGAAATTTCTTGTATAACAAAACATACATAGCATAATTGGTCATTACAACCCTTCAGTCAGGATTAAGCCCTAGTTTCTCACACCACTTATGTTGTGTGTGTTAATTTTATACATGAGTAGCGGGACCTACCGTTTAAAGTCGACTCCGAACGACAAATTTTTTGAAAAACTTTTCATGGCAATTTTTATTTACTCTCAGAGTTTTTGCCAGAAATCTGCTGAGAGGAAGTCGCCGAAGAAATACTTTTTGTATTTTGTTTTGATGTTTGGCCTGGGGCTCGAACCCTGGTTTTACGTCTAATAAGCCAACACACTATCTACTAGACTACAAAAACTATATGATATAAAAAACCTTAAAGCAGGTTTGAGTCTTGAATATTTCACACAATTTCACACCCATTTGCTTGGGAGTTACAACAAATATAAAAAAAAATTATGTTGGAAACCAAATATGTTAGCGCTCTAACTCCAAAGTTAGCTAACACTCCTTTAACTTCCAGGACAGAAAAATTTTGTAAGACAGTGGGTTGGTTTATCTACTAGATGCCTGTGGAGACTAGTTGCTACACGGATGACTCTGAGCGTGAAATAGGGCAGGACTGGGCCTCTGTATAGAAGAATAAAAAAACTACCGGACCATAATACGAACTTTCAACAGGAGGCGCGAGAGATCAGAAAATGTATGATCTGAAGTAATCATTTGGTAAACTTAAGGTGTAGAGACTTAAACGTCTTATAAATAAGAATATATGTATATAAAATAAAGAATACGGGATCAAAGACCGTTCTGGAATATAAAAAGGTCATTAATAATTACCCTAGGCATGGAACGATATGCATTTTGTGGGTACCTAGTCATCATGTATTGATTGGAAATAAGAATAAGCCTGGATAATCCAATGCTGCTCATTATTAAAGACCAAGGTGGAGACATCACATCGACTATTGTGAAATAATGATACAGTAGAAACAATTACAAAAATACCTTGTGGCTATCCTAATGAGGGAAACCCCCATTTATTTTAAAATTAAACGACTCATGGAACACTGCTTACATGTACACGTGGTGGAAAATGTTGAATGCGAGGCATACACTTATTGTCCAGCTTTCGTAAGTTCGACATCCCAGCATTTTGGGGATGAAACCTTATCAGACAAAACGGGAAGAAGTTAAGGAAGTAAGTACAAGATAGAGGCTTTCTACAGAAAGTGAGGTGGTATTCCTAATGGTGTGCGCATAACAAGACTACATTATGGCTTACCTACCTATCTCTTATATTTAAATAATTTGCGTAAAGAAAATTATTCTAACCGTAGATCGAGTCTTAAAAAACTTAATAATTCTTGCTTATGTATCACTTTTGATACACACTAGTACTACATAGAATTTTTCCAATTATTTTTGTTAAAAAATGTAAATACTTTTATTTATTTTAAATCATTTTAATAAAACCATTACATTTTATTATCACTTTTATGAAATTTACGCCAAAATTTGATATGATGTACATTGCAGCATAGTTTCTGACTTCAAAATTAAACAATTCAATTCAGTTGGTTTTTTTTTTTAAATGGTAATAATTCAACATCTAGCACCCTTGCTTGGCAGCGATTTATAAGTTTTCATATTGTTTAGATGGAGAAGCTATTGTCACTCGCATCAGTAACGCTCTCAGTTGAGTATTGGCTGAAGCCTGATAGTACACACCATTGTTATATTTCGTTAAAAAAATTTGTTGTCAACGTCATGTGAGGTAAAACAGTTTCCCGTTGCAACAGAACATCGATTATGTCAATAAAAATGCTCTCTCTTTGATTCCTCTCTAGTTTCCGGAAAGAAAGAAACATCTTCTACCAATCTGCTGGTAAATTAATAATATCTTCTCTTCCCAAACTACTAACGGCATACGGTGCTCTGTTCCAAGTAGTCATAAGTTCATAAGACGAGCTTCTGTTTTCTTCTTCTTCAGAGTCTTCAGCAGCAGGAATATTACGTGCATACATACATACATAATCGGTCAGCCTTTCGTTGTAATTCGGAACTGTCTGACGTCTAATAAGCTAACACGCTACATACTAAACAAAGATTACTTCAATCAATATCAAGAGCAGATATTTCAACCTCTTCACTTCGTCCAACACTTAACCTTCAATTCCTTCTCTACTACCATAAATAATGTATTATTTACGATAAGCTTCATAAAATCTTTGAAAGCTTAAAAAGTTTCATACACAAAACCAAAGAATCCATTGGAAAGTCGTATGTAAGTGAGAATTGTGAAGTTCTTAAATTTTTTAAGACCTGTTTAAAATTTTCTTTTTTATTTGGGTTAAAATAGTGGCAATAACAATATTAAAGAATTAAAAAATATCAGGCATTTAACTTTTTCTGAATTAATGTTAAAAGGCCTCAAAAATTGGAATGTATCATTATTGGTACAATTTCGATCTACGGTTAAGTGTATGCGATACACATTAATAAACATGTTTTGTCATAAAAACGTTTTCCTAAAATAGCTACAAAATTTATGTCGCACTAATGTTATTATAACTCTGTTCACAGTATCTTATTTTTATTATCTATTAATGTTGAAGATTTTTAAAAGTATAAAATGTATATAAAAGAAGAGTAATTTTAATCTTTCATAGGAAAATGGTTATATAAAGTAAATTTTTCTAGTAAAGTAGTGACATTAAATGACACAACGAATGAAGCGAGTATGAATAACAAATTGACTGAAAATTGTTTTTAATCATCTTAATACAAGGAAGTTAAGCATATATTTCTGAAAAAATTAGAAAAAAAAACAAACGTAAACACAACTGTATATATCTTTATAGTAAAACGGATTTGATTCAAAATCATTTCAATTTATTACAAACTCTCTGTCAATAATAGGGTTTTCAAATAACTTCACAACATTAACAGGAATAGTTTGTTCCAATTGGTGTATTAAGCTTTCGCGAAAAACTCTATCGAACATTTAGAAAACTCCGTAAAGAGTGCAGCACAATATTTTTTCAGTTTTAATGCCCTTCTTGAGACAGCATGTGGGTTTGTTCAAAAGTACAAGATTTCCTTCTAAAAAGAGATTGTTCAATTCAACGGAATGCAACTATGAACCGTGGTCTCACTTCTACAAAGCCAACACACTACTTACTAGACTACTGTCCTATGATCCCATGGTGACTAAAGAAAAAACATTTAAGGACTAATTTGCAGGACTTTTGGCGGACTTGATAAAAAGTATTTATCATACATACATACATACATACATACATACATAATTGGTCATTCAACCCTTTAGTCAGGATTACGACCTAGCTTCTCACACCACTTATGTTGTGTGCGTTAATTTTTATACATGAGTGGCGGGACCTACAGTTTAAAGTCGACTCCGAACGATCGATTTTTGAGAAACTTTTCGTGGCAATTTTATTTACTCTCAGAGTTTTTCGAAGAAAGCTGCTGAGAAGAAGTCGCCAAAGAAAGAGTAATATTTATCTTGTTCGAGAAATCTTCTATTAAAAATTATGAAACTCTTCGCTTTACTTAGTTGCTTAATTGGCTTTTACAGCTCTTTTACGCGGGACTACAAACTTTCTTCTCACATCATCCAGGTAGTGCGTGTTAATTTTATCCGTCAGTGGCTAGACCCACAGTTTATAGTCGATTCCCGAATTTTTAGTGCAATTTTTATTTGATCTCACAGTTTTTACCTGAAATCTGCTTAGCTTCGCTTGGTTCGAGATATTGGAACTGCGGGTTGTCGTCTAATAGGCCAATACATTGTCTGTTAGACTAAGGCGACTTTGATTGGCTTAACAGAAATAGAATTAGAAAAACTTCTTCAAATTTTGCTTTAAATTTTTGTGCTTTGACTTAAATTTTAAGATCAGGAACATCTGCCACTTTAAACGCCAAAGTACATTACTTGCTACGAAAAATTACTAAATTGAACTATTTAATTGCATATTTGTTTTTTTTTTTGTACTGAATATACAGTAGACAGCATAAGTCGAGGTACGCCAATATATTTATTTATTTAATTGCTAATTATGATGTAGTATAACAGATCCGAGTCTTTGGTGGGAATCGATCCCACGATCATCACGCTAATAGCATAGCACACTACCCACTAGACTACCAGACAATGTTGAAAAATTCATTACTTTTCCATTTCAGAAATACAACAGTACCCTCGCTACACTTTCAGTACTTTTTCATTATTACATATTTTATGGTTTGCGCTTTTCAAGCATTAGTGGGTTAGCAACACGTTCAACGTAATGCTAAAGGTAGAATTAGGCTTTAGCCTCGGTTAGTCAAACGTTCACGTTAAGTACGTTCGTTTTTAGAGAAGCAATGCTCACGCTTGCCGAACAGTAATGTAATTTCAGTAAGCATTTACATTGCTCTTCATATGCTAAAAACGAACATATATATGATCTCTTACGTTCCGACGTTGTTTTACTAAACGGGACTTTTACGTTTTGTTACGTTCCGAATCAGCTGTTTTTGTTTTGAAAATGAGTAACACGTATAAGTCGTTAGTTTTTCTGTTTAATTCCGTACGTGTATTAAATATAAAGAAATAAATAGCCTAGTAGGTAGTGTGCTGGCTTACTAGACGTGAGCCCATGGTTCAAACCCCATGTCAGACACCTCCAACAAAACGAAAAATGAAAAATAAAATATTTTGTAGCCGATCGCCTTCCGGAAAAAACTCTGGCAGCAAATAAAATTGCCATGAAAAAGTTTCTCAAAAATCTGACGTTCGAAGTTGACTTTAAAGTCATGTATAAAATTAATACAAACAAAATAAGTGGTATGAGAAGCTAGGTCATAATCCTAATTGAAGGGTTGTAATGTAATTTTTTTACAAAAGTATCATTCAATGCAAAAAGGTACTTTTTCAGTTAGAGTTCAATACCATTTCAAAATTTGAATTTTGCAACACTGCTACCAGAGCATCATATCCAAATATATTTAAAGAATTTTATTTTTTTAAGCAAAAGTTTTTATTTTAGAAGGCGTGGCCTATTAGAAGGTTTGGAATTTATTCAGAAAACAATAAATAAGAAAGTGTACACTCTTTAAACATTCTAAAGTATAACTTCAACTAAACTACGGAAGAATTAAGAAATCGTAATGTTAGGTCAATTAACCCAATCATGCTGCTGCTGATGTAACTTTACCTCAACAAACCTTTTAGCATATTAAGTCGACTTTAAGCTGTAGGTCCCGCCACTCATGTATAAAATTAACACACACAACATAAGTGGTGTGAGAAACAAGGTCGTAATCCTGACTGAAGGGTTGTAATGACCAATTATGTATGTATGTATGTAAAGTTTTTTGAAAAGGTTACATATGAGCCTTTAAAATGGTATACATAAACATATGTTTCAAACTTACATGTTATGAGTTTTGATCGAGTAAACTTGGAAAATATGATTTTTTTTTCTAATTTTTTCAAGTTTAGCTATTCTTAATTGCAAAATATAATTAAAGAATACAAAATAAGTGATGACATTCTGAAATTGCATTATCTTGTGAAGAGATTGACACTTCGTTTGTTCAGATCGGACTAAAATTGTCGTAGTTATTATTTAAATAGTATAACAGTCGTGTTATTTGAAATGTTATTTAAAATTTGAACCAGGTTGTGAGAGCGTTCAAAAAGCTGTTGTCATGGCTAAACATAAATCCACTGTTTATCATAACAAAATTTCTCAATTACGAAATGAAAACAATTTTTAAACAACTCAAGTATAGTGAATATAAAAATTATTGAAAAAACTAAACACGCAAATTTATTTTATGAAAATCATTTTACGCAGTACGATGTACGATTATATAATTGCTAATCTAAAGCACAATTTCATCATACCAAAGAAAGAACTTGAACACAACTTGTTTTCCATTACTTTAGAATTTAATACAAAAATCTTCATTGTTATAATGTATTTGACAGGCTATAATTACTTTTGAGGTATGATGAAGAATGTTAATAAAATTTATGAAAAGTTTAATTGCTAGTAAAACATATTACATTTCTTTTGGTTAATAATAAGAAAAAAAATTTTAAACTTTTTAAAAGTGTCCTTTAAACGAAGTTGCACGTTTCTTGCTTTTGACAGCTTCTACTTAAAACCCTAAATTCTTACCAAAATCAGTATTTTTGCCATTTTTAAAAATTAATCGGTAAAGAATTAACACATTTAAGATATTTATGTTTAAAATTTATTTCCTGTACATAATGTCATATGTTTCACAAAAAGTAACACGAACAATTTTTAATTCACAGAATGAAAATATCGCCCTCTATATATAGGGTTTTTTCTAAGCGCTCCCTCTCTTCAAAATTAATTAAAACAAAGTGTGTGTGAAGTCGCCGTAGTCTAGTAGGTAGTGTGTTGGCTTATTAGACCTAAGGAAAGTTACATGAAAAGTTTCTCAAAAATCTGTCGTTCGGAGTCGACTTTGAACTGTAGGTCCCGCCACTCATGTATAAAAATCAACGCACACAACGTAAGTGATGAGAGAAACTAGGTCGTAATCCTGACTAAAGGGTTCTAATGACGAATTATGTATATCTATGTGTGTATTATCGAAATGTGTTTGAAAGAAATTTTGTTTCCATTGTGTTCTCTGGGTGAAGTGTATCAAATTCTTCAATTTTATTTGTTCATATACCATTCACCCAGAGTTGGGTTGCACTTCAACTGCTCCAGAGTGAAAAATATCGGTTTCCATATCCAGGGCGCAATCGAACAATTTCTAGAGAGAATTATTAGGAACGAAAATAAGTAGGACATATAAATAAAAACTGTCTTGAAGGGTTACACAAATCGTTCGGAGTCGACATTAAACAGCAGGTATTCTGGTGGATAAAACAAACACACATAACATGAATGGTGTGAGGAATAAATTTTTATAATGATCAATTAAACAATCTCTCTCGTGTGACACAACTGAAGCTCTACAAGTCTGCTCTATGACACCGAAGCATGAATGCTGATAGGTATTGGAAGTATTCGAGAAAAGTTCTATGCAAGATCGTCGGTCTAGCATGAGTTGACACTAATATCCAGATCCAATCCAAAGACAAAGCTCTACAACGGTATGGACGTTATTCGGCACATTAACATTCGACGGATACACTGACTCGTTCATTTCGTTAAGATGTAAGGGGATGTTCTTTCGAGCCGGGTATTTAGTGTGGAGATTAACGGTAATCGGTATTGAGTATGACCTTTTTTGTGTTCGAAAAACCAAATTAATGTGTCGAAATGAGTGCAACCGTAGACCGAAATCCTACAAACAGAATGTTTAGACCAATAAAATAAGAAATTAAATTGGATAACAATCCAATATTACTTTTCTTAATGTTAGTTTATGGTAATATAATGGTACTATTTGTGAGGGTTGGTCGAGTTTTTCTTACTTCTTTTCATACTCATCGTATCTGAAATAACGTATTTACAATGGTATGCAAATTGATTGTATTATACTTACAGTATACGTGAAAAGTTAAATTTTTATTGTATAAAAATGAATGCCACTAAAATGGATCATTCGAATAACCTTTGCAGGACTACATAAAATTTTGTGCTAACTGTGCAAATTAAACTTTATCATGCATAATAAGGCTTCAAACGCTTAAATTAAAAATTGCAAACCTTTGTGATATTTTCTCCACAAATAATTGTAAATAAATGTTTCCAATAGTTTTCAAAACAAAGAATAATTTTGCAATGCTCTTGATGATGTTCAACTTCTTATTGGCAGAAACAAAAACGTCATTTTATTTTCATATGTATCTCTTAACCTTGTAGGTAATAATATAAATTGCGCCAGTTTTCTTCCAATCCTCGAAGCAGTTCAGATGTGTACTTTTTGGTACTTCCTTTCGTTTTGTTCGTTTTGCTTCACGCAGACTGCGCGTAACAAGTCAATACACTTTATTCACTGTACGACCTCGTGGTAAGAACTAATGATGCAATACGCCACAGTACGCTATGTCTTTTAAGTAAATTGTCATTAGCGCCCTTTAAAATTTTTTTTGGTCAAAATGCAGGAATATTGGAATAAATTCGCTGCCACCTGCTTCATACCAAAAATTTCCGAAAAAATTCAATGAAATGTGCCCAACATTATGCCGAAATCCTCAGCAACTTCTCTAATTGTGATTGGATGAATCTTTATAACTATTTTTAACACGAAATTTAATCCATTTGCTATCGAATAGCAAAACGTTTGTCTTCTTTATGACTCTCACAATCAAACATACAACGAGTGTACCAATATAAAAACAATAAATAATTTAAAGTCGACTGCATGTAGCCTGGTAAATTTAAAAATTCATCATATTTTTGTAAAAACAACTCGTATTAAAATTATTTAAATTTTATTTAACAAAATTCTTTATGATAATTTTTTCCGCTATATCACAAAAGTTGAATGAAATTAAATTAAATTCTTTCCTAATTTCATACTACACTGGATTGTAAAATCGTTATTGAAAACAATTTTCAATCCTTTCGCTTTTTTGCTTTCATCATTCTTTCGGTTTTATTTATTTCTTATTATTTTTTCTTTTCTGTTCTGTTTAACAGAACATCTTAAAGAAAGAGAAAACAACAACATTTTTAATGCCATTCGAAAGAAAAAGTGGCATTGTATTGAAATCGAAAGTCAAAGCTTTCATAACATAATGGCTTCGTTTGTCTTTATAATACCAGTAACCAGGAAACCGTAAAAAGAAAACACTGACTAAAACCAAAGAAAATAAAGTATCCATATTCTTTGCTAAAACCCAAGGATAGAGAGAAGCAATATAAAAGAGAGATAATACCACAACAAAGCAGAACATTCTAGTACAGGAACATTTATTTTTAATTTCTTTTTCCCAAGTGCATTTAATTTTAATTCGAATAGGAATTTTATTATCTTGATGAATACACAGTTTAGGCGGTTTTTAATTTTATCAATTTTTTGAAACACGGTTGAATATACGCTTCTACATCTTAGAAGTTTCACACAGAAAATATCGTTTATTTGCCATTGAATAAAAATTCATTAAGCGCTCCTTTCTTTAAATTCAATTAAAAAAAGTGTAAGTAAGATATCATGGAAGTTATTTAATCGTTTGATATACATTTTGTAGTCGCCGTAGTCTAGTAGGTAGTGTGTTGCCTTTTTAGATGTGAGGCTACGGTTTAAAACCCAGGTCAGACATCTCCACCAAAACCAAATATGAAAATATATACTCGTATATTCGGCGACTTTCTAAAAAATCTGTCGTTCGGAATCGGCTTTTAACTGTCGGTCCCGCCACTCTTGTGTAAAATTAACACATAGAACATAAGTGGTGTGAGAAGCTAGGTCGTAATCATGACTGAAGGGTTCTAGTGACCAAAAATGTGTGTATGTATTGTTACGAAAATGGAAATTGTGTTACATCGTTTAACATTAAAATGATAAACAAAAGCTACAACAATAAAAACAATGGACTTGTTTACATGATTAACAAATAAACAGAAATATAGCAATAACATCAATATAAAAAAGGAATAAACAAGTAAACAAACAGGCAACAACAACACGTAAACAAAATACGCAAACAACAATAACTTAAAAAACATGTTTACATTTATAGAGATTTCGCGAAGGCAAAGTCATTCTCCTTCAAGGGCATTCATCAGACTGTTTACTCTGCGATTTAAAAGGTAAGACAAAGCAGGCAACGGGGTCAGAAAGAATTTAGTCAGTATTGTGTGAAGATGCGTTCCGTGTGAAGTGAATAATCGTGGTTTGAAGATCTCCATCATAAAGATCTATTGCACAGTTGTTATTGTTTACGCAAAAGAGTAAAATAAGAATAAGCAATAAAGCAATAGTTGTTGTTTACATCAAGTTGTGAACAGTGGCACACGGAATTGTGCAAACAATAAAGGAATTACGTAAAACTAAGCAAAAATTTATTTTTATTTTCAATCTACGAACTCATATTTTAAACGTTTTTAAAAAGGTATGTTAATAGACATATTAGTGCCATTACCTATGGAATATAACACCTTGGTAGAGTGTATGCGAAATATCAAATTTTCTACGTCTTTGGCGCGTAAATCGAGCTAATTTTGACTGATGTTACTGGCATATATAATTAATCACTATATTCTGCATTTGAATTTCTGCAAAAACAAGTTTTATTTTCAGTACTTCTGAATGACCTATTCAAGTTAGAACCACTAGATTGCAACAGTTTGCAGTCTACGAAATTTATTGGGAATTTGCGATTAAATATTAGAATCAAAGAAGCATATCCAAATATCACCACGCTTAACATATTTAAAGCTAAATTAAAACAGCAAGTAAAACTTTAAAAAATTCTTCATTTATTTAAAATTAGGAGTACAAAAGTACCGGAAAATGAAACAATAAATACATTTTTTTCAAGCAAATAAGAGGGGTGTACCCAAATTAACACAGAGACCACTTATGTGGTCTTTTATGGTTGCTTTTCGGCAACGTGATCGGTGCCGCTTAGCTGTGTGTCTAGAATATTTAATGGCTATAGACGAGCAGCTCCACCTTTTTTGATAGCAACTGATTCATGCTGTTTCGTTTACTGGATACGTGCATGCTAAGTTATTCACACGGTCATATCTACCAGAATCTTTATGTAGAGTGGGAACAAATGATTGGAAATTTATACCCGGAGAAAGGAAAAAATTATCTCACTAAAGAAATGGGCTTAAGGCAATTAAAACTTCTGCTGGGGATAACCTGATTTTAGTAAACGACCCTTTGACAGGTAACTATAGACTCATAGTACAGAATTAGAGTTCCACTTAGACCTAACATATAGATATTGTGATAAAGGTAATGAATTATTACAACCCACTCTAGGAAACTGGACGGCAGAAGGAAAAACGCTTAGGGAAGACATTATAAGATACCCTGTAAAGTTTGGGGTTAGTTGAATCTCTTCACAATAATCATACGGTATGATCGCGTGGGCGAATAAATCCCTCCATAATTTTTTACTATTAATGTCAATTTTGTATAACGATTCATCAACTTTGTCCATGCCCTTGTTGTATTTTTGAAAAACTTTAGCAGTTTTTGCCTGTTTTGGGAAAACCATCTTTTTCAAATCCTGCTGGCAAATAAGAATAGCGGTTCATAGCCATAGGCCGTTATCCTTATAGTGAGCTTATAATATCTCACTATCGAATTTATAATCAAACTCTGCATTTTCGTCGCCGTGTTTACATTTGGCAGAGAACATTTCTTAGTACGGTTGTCTCCCGTAGCACAATAACCCAAAATCTGTAGTAAATCTATAGCTTACACAGTATTATGCCATATACGACAATATTTTAAGGTATTCTTTAGCAGAATTATTGGGTTTCAAAACCTCTGGTCGGTCAAGGTTGTTAATTGTGAAGTGACGTATTATTTGGTAAAATATTATGATAATTGTCATCATAATAACCTATGCAAAGGTTAATATGAAGGAATTTGAAGAAACTGTAAGCGTTACAGATATGAATATGTCAGCGCGTCGTCGCCAGCTATGGACTATCAAAAATATTGCTTATGTCGAAGAAAATGTGGCAAATAATTGGACATATTTTATCATATATCTCACCCGCATAATGTCCAACACATGCAACCATTAAATTGGTCTGAACCATAAATATACTGATTGGGTGCAACAGGAAATTCTGATTTATCAAACAGAATTTTGTTGAGCATTGAAGCTCATTTCTAAGTCGATCCTTACGTCAAATGAAAAATGAAAGCAAATAGAACTTAGAGTACCCTGAAGCAGTTGTAGAAAAGTAATTGTTCAGTGCGCATTACCGGCCGATTGCGCGATAACTGACCTCTTTGGCCTTCAATTACAGAACTGGATGGTATATTGCTTCAGCACAATGGTGTGCCACGAGTCAATATCCGTTTAGACAAAGTCACTTGGCCATCTAGATGAGACAGTTTTATGCCGATAGTATTTAGTGAACTACATTAAAAACAGTGACCCCGAACGTGAAAATCAACATTCGTCTAGTTATCGCCGAGATAACACTGATATTTACGAAAAAGATAGACAGCTTCGACCTTCGACTTTTTAAATTGATTAACTCTACGATGACTTCAGAAAGTTGTACGGTTTTCATTGATTGAGTAATTATTTTATAATTTGTACACTTTTGATCGTAAATAATTTTATGTTTTTTAAAGATACTTCCTCAATTAAATATCCACCATATTTTATTTTAAGTATGCTAATTAGAAAGATACATAGGCGTGTACAATTTTCACTAACATTCAGTGTATATTCTGATGGTAACTAAGGCAATAATCCTGTGTTTGTCAAATACTGTAACATCTGTTAAGGATTTACTGAACGGAACATGTAGTTTTAAGTTACCTTCTTTTGGGTTCCATATCTAATAAACATGCGTTCGCATACTAATTCAAACTACTTATATCCTTTTTATATTGTTGCTTTTAAAAACTTCCCTTTTTTTATTGTGAATGCTCCTTATTTTGTCATCCCCTTTTGTCTCATATTAAAAAGAAATGTATCAAAATAAAAATAAAATACAGCAGGGATGATGTTCATTTGTTCAAATTGTTTGGGATAAATATAAACCCCTTTGGATTTAAATATTCGGAAATTTGAATACCTCTTTTTATACAAAAATGTTAAAAAGTGTTACCAAGTTACTAATATGTATTAATGTAATGCGACTGAATGCTTTAAAATTATTGAACAAACGTAATGTGAATTATGATGTAAAAAAAATTAAATATTTTACAAAAATATGTCGGCTAACAACATATTAAACCCCCGTCATAATACAGCAGTGTTAGGTGTTTAAGAAAGGATTTAGAATTAAAAGAAGGATTTCAAATACTGGCACCAATTTGGCCCAAAAACACACAGATTTTATAAAGCCATTTCAAATGGCTCACTTTTTAAGTTCAGTATAATTTTTTTATATAAGTAGCAACTCTGAGACTAGGCTGCTGTTTATTTCAGTTACTAAAAACATAGCTCTTGACGAAAGAAAAACGTGTTATAATTTTATAACAGAAGTTATGTTAGCGTTATAGTCGTCATAGTGTGTTGGCTTATTAGACACGAGGCCACGATTCAAACCCCAGGTCAGATATCTCAAACGAAATACGAAAAAATACGAATTCTGGAAAAAACTCTGAGAGTAAATAAAAATTGCCATGAAAAGTTTCTCAAAAAAATATTTCGTTCGGAGTTGACATTAAACTCCAGGTCCCTCAAATTATGAAGAAAATTAGCACACCCAACATAACTGGTGTGATAAGCTAGGTTGAAATGCTTATTCAATGAATTATTATTCAGGATTGCTCTTAAGTACTAAATCCATAACCAACTGCCTTTGCGATTGCCGTTTACTTACTGATAGATCGGACTTGTTAATAATAGCCTCATGAATAACAGATATCATGATATAAAATTCGTGAGTTCGCTTTTGCCGATGACATACATATATGTACGCTTAGTGACAGATAATTTCATGTATGCTATTAGTTCGGCAGAGGGTTTCAGGGGAAATGTGAGTAAAATTATACTGAAGTTAGGCTTAAATTCAGAATTCAAAATGGCAAAAATTCTCTCTCCTAGAAATTGTTCTCAATTTATGGCAAAAATATATTAATTACAATTGGAACTGTACTGGATAATTTTATTGAAAAATTGTACTGAGGATTAACAAAATATACCAGAGGTTATAGGTACATATACATATGTATGGTTGAGAAAAATAATTTTGAATACAACAATATGAGTTTAGGGTACGACATTTGCATAATTAATATTTCTACAATTCAATCATGCATTTTTTAACTAAAATTATTTCTAATTATTCCGCCCATATTTTATAAGTTTAAATTAATAAATTTAAATAAAATAAATTAAAAACAAAATTACAATAATAACACTGAGCAACAGTCTAAATACACTTGTGAGTTTTGTTGAATAGAACTCAAAAATATTTTTTTATATTTCTCGAAATTTTTTTAATTGACAAAAACTGCTTTTTTATTTGTTCTTTTCACACAAAATTAAGGACTACCCAAATATTTTTAAAACTATTTTCAAACTCTAAAGTTTTCAGAAAAGGGGACAGATGAGCCTTTAAAATGGTATACATAAATATATGGTTCAGACTTACATGTTATGATTTTTGATCGGGTAAACCTAGAAAATATTAAATTTTTCTTATTTTTTCAAGTTGAGACATTCTTAATTGCAAAATTTAATTAAAATATATAAAATAAGTGGTGATATTCCGAAAGCAGAGAGATCGACACTGCTTGATAAAATCGGATAAAAATTACCGTAGTTATGATTTTAATAGTGTAACAGTCGTGTTAAATTTTTTATATACGTCACCTTATCAAACGCACGTTCATTTCAAAAATGATCAAAATTTTTGATGGATCTTGATTGTTTACCGCAAAATGTGTCAGAGGTCGACTAATATTTGCGGTTTTTCTTTATTTTTATTTATTTTTATTATTTTATTATTTCGTTTTGCGAAAACATTGGCAAACTTCTAGTGGTCGCTCAAACGTGAACTTAACACATTTTCAAATAAACAATCAAGGTTCATAAAAAATTCTGAAATTTTTTAACTGAAAGTACATTTGAAAAAAAAATATATATATCGTTAGTATAATTTGTGGTTTGCAAAAACGCTAAGCCCACAAAACTACGAAAAAAATTAAAAGCACGTGCTTCACGAATATTATTTATTAATTATTATTAATTTTTGATCTGGGTCCTTTAAAGAAAGCTATTTGGTAAAAATAATTGCGTTTAAAAAGTTTTAAAATTTAAAAACTGAGAAAGCTACTATGTTTTTGTGTCTCCTGTAAAAATTGAAAAAAGGGACTTAACACATTTGCGAATTAGACTAACGATATGAAAAATATAACAGGACTGTTATAATCTTTAAATAATAACTACGGTAATTTTTGTTCAACGTGTCAATCTCTTCACAAGAGAATGCACTTTAGGAATGTCACTTATTTTTTATTTTTTAATTAAAGCTTGCTACTATGAAACTTGAAAAAATATGAAAAAAAATTCGCATTTGTCAAGTTTACCCCATCAAACCTAATAGAATATTAAGTCGAATAATATATTGTTACGTTTTTACCTTTTTAAAAACGTTTAAATATGAGTTCGTTAATTGCAAATAAAGTAAAAACAAATGTGTTTAATTTTTCTTAAACTCTCTCTTTATTCTTTACACTACTTTTGTGTGCCACCGTATACAACTTAACGATACAACAATGATTTGCTTATACACTATTCTCTTTCACACTTCTGTCCGCGTTAACACTAACAACTGTTCGTTAGATCTTCTCTGCTTACAACTTTTTGCAAGCAATACCACAAGGCTGACTGAATTATAACTGACTGCTGTCTGCTTTGTCCAGCCCTTTTATAGTCCGACACAACTAGTCTAACGAACATTCTTGAAGTGGAAGGTTCGTGATATGGCCTTCTCGAGAGCTCTATTGCTAAAACATTGTTGTTTGTGTACTAGACGCAACCTGGTTCGTTGTACATATGTGTGTGTGCAGCTTTAGATAAGCAACACGTTCATTAGTGTGTATTTGTCTCGTGTG
This sequence comes from Sarcophaga carnaria, assembly GCA_958299815.1. Lineage (NCBI taxonomy): Eukaryota > Metazoa > Arthropoda > Insecta > Diptera > Sarcophagidae > Sarcophaga > Sarcophaga carnaria. The sequence continues at coordinate 76,373,150 of OY283151.1, forward strand.
TATGGTGTTGGTATAGCTGGTGGCTTTTGTTTATCGTTTTTATTGTTAAACGATATTAGGTCGTTTCGTTCTAAGAAAGTTAAAATTTGTGACATTGGTTCAGAAATGTTAGTGAAATCAATAAATTTGTGCGTAAAGTCCAAAAAAAACAGTTTTTGTTAAGTAAAACAAGTTTGGAGGGTTCAAGAAATATACAAAACAATGTTTGAGTTATACTCAATAAAACTCACAACCTGCACTATGTCATTAGCTGGGTGTATTTCATTCTTTATACATATTTTGTCGCATTATAACCTGTCGCATAACCTGTAATAAATAAATTGCAAAAATAATAATTTTATTTATTTAATAGTTTTGTTTTTATTTCAATCCATTATTTAACTTTACTCTTATGTTGACTGTTTAAGAAAATTCATGTGCCACAAATATTTTAACTAAAGATAATCTAAAAATTTTAATTTTCATTTCGTTAACCAAACGTAATTTTTAACTTTTTAAAAAAATTCCATTTTTTTATGAAAATTATATAACAAAATTACGCTTTAATTAAAATAAATTGTTACAACAAATCATTACAAGCCAACAAATGATTTAACAAGCCACACATTAATTTAATAGCCTTGTTTCCGCATCACAAAACATTTTTCTACGGAATTATTGCAAAATTCGCCTTCAATAGAAATGAAAAATTTAATTATTTCATCATAACGATGCTGTCGTAGATATTCAAATACACAATTTGTGCTTTTAATAATGGAAACATTTTTTTATTATTATTTTTTTTAATGGTAATGGATATTAAAAACATTTTTCTGATGGAAATTAAGCGGATATAAAAATGGTAGAACGTGTAAAACCACTTATCATAATTTTAAATAGATTAAGTAGTGTTGGAAGAAAGTAACAAGAACAAGTAGAAGCGAAACATGAAGGAAAAGTACTGCGAAAGTTGCTCACAGAACTTTGTGTAAGAGAAAACGTGGAATAATAATAATAATAATTACTGTATAAATACTAATAAATGTTATACATTTTTCAAAACATTTGAGAAAGATTTCTTTTATAAATATTCCTGTTTGCGATTATTTTGATAATAATTTTCCTGTGTTTTGCCTACTGTTAAGCAGAGATAGAGAAATATAAATAAAGTGTAGGAGAAAAAATTTATTCAATTTAATCTTTGTTAATGTCATTAATGTACTACAGCCATTCACGTTACTCCACTGAGCATCTCTGCCGTATAGGAAAGTGAATAGTAAAGGAAATATTAAAGAACACTATTCGAGAAATACAAATGAATTTATGTGGATGAGTTTAAACTTTATACTGAATTTCTTTTAATATTTACTTAAGTTAAACTTGTGATTAAATCTTAAAAATTATAAGAATTGAAAAATTAAAATACGATTTCATACAGGTTATTTCAAATCAAATTTGCTTTTAAACAGTTCATGGTAAATGGCTGTGTGAATAGGTTTACCAATAGAACTGTTAGGACCATTATTACAAATTGCCGTTAAACTTGAGTCTAATTAAAGGTACCTTTAGCTAAAGTGAACTTTAAAGTCCCCTTTATCTTCTTTTCGTTATTACAACTTGCAGATAAAATAAAGTTAACTTTTTCAAAAATATGACAGTGGCGGAGCCATGTCGATAACACTGCTCAAATTAAACAAGTTTTATTTAAACGTAGTGAGGTATTTGCTCATTTTGATTATCTTTGAAGTTGCCATATTGAAAATAATCAAGTCGCCGTAGTCTAATAGGTAGTGTGTTGGCTTATTAGACGTAAAGCCCGGTTTCGTATTCCAGGTCACGGATATAGGAAAAAAAATATTTCTTCGGCGACTTCCTCACAGCAAAAACTCTGAAAGTAAATAAAAATTGCCATTAAAAAGTTTCTCAAAAATCTGTCGTTCGGAGTCGACGTTAAACTGTAGGTCCCCCCACTCACGTATAAAATTCGCGCACACAACATGAGGGGTGTGGGAAAATTTGCCATAATCCTGAGTGAAGGTTTGTGATGGCCAATTATGTATGTATGTTTGTATATTGAAAATAATATATAGTATCGAAAGTTCAAACAAAAACTTAACTTTAAAAGCTACCAATAGGATATTCCCTTTAGCCTAACGCTCACTTCCACCTTATCGTCCACTTATAATAATGAAAAACTGCCCGTTAGAATCCTCCATTTAGTTAATTGCAAGTTGTAATAATGGCCCTTAGTCTGATATTTCTTCTGTAATAACCTCTGTTCTGTCTTCTATGTTTTCTTTAAATTTGCATCAGCTCGTATTTTTCACCGTCTTTCCGTGTTTAAACTTCGAGGGGAGTTTACATTTCATATATAATAACCTCAATATCCCAGCATTTTCATAATCCTCCTATTGCACTACATTTCTCTGTTAATACACACACATTGGATTATTTTCACTCAAACTTTCCTATGAATCTGAGTATTATCTTGTAATTCTTTATTTCGAGATAGTTTAGCTAAACGGACTTATTTTCGCATACGGCAACAGTTAAACGACTCCTGTAATAACAGCCAGGAACACGGTATAATGAACAGTCTTCCAATGTAAAACGCAATTAACAATTACGCCAGATACGGAATTAAACGCTTTATATGGAAACAAGGGAGCGAATATTCGGGCTAATAGAGTATTATATACTATAAGCTTGGATAAACCAATGCCTTTTATTACATTGATGGTGAAATGGAGGCGATTAGGTCACCTCAGTTATATAGGGATGAAGTAGAAAGATTAGAAACATATCCTAGGGTGATTTTAAGGATAATGTTATACCAAACGTAAGCCGTTTTAGAGGATTAGACTGTAAAAAATTAATTATGTTTGTTCAAGATACAGACTTTCTACAGAAAGTAGGGTTGGTATCCCTTAATGGATAGCCGCGTTCTATGCTGTTTTATGGATTAGATGTATGTCGATAAGCATAAGACCTTTAATTGGTTTCTTATTCCATATCGTAAACTTGAAATACTTTTGCTGAAAAATCCCACGTTCTGGGGTAAAATTTTTTTAAAATTTGGAAGAAAATAGTGTAAAGGTGGCTATATTTTTAATAGTCTCTTCGAATCTTTTGTTTACGAATGAATTTATAAAGAAATTTAACAACACAATTCACATGTGTACAAGAAACAGTTGTTGAACTAGATTTTTATATGTTATTTCTGAAGAACTACTTGACATGTTTTCCTTCGAAATGTCATGTGAATGTATTGATATGAGCTTAAAAGAAATAGAAGTGTGAATGGTATTGCTCACTGATATGACCGAAGTATCAATGAAATATTGAACGCAATCTAATGAAAATATACTGTGGTACACCGACAGAACTTTTAAAAAATTCATACATACACATGCATATTTATATATTTGGTATTATCGGCTCTTTTAACAGGCTCCCTACACCACTCATGAACTAATTACTTAAAGTAATAGTATTAATGAGAATTACTTAAGCTTACAAAGGTTTCATAAGCTGACAAATATCCCGCGATCCATACCACGCAGATTTTATTTAAATTATGAATTATAAAAAAATAACAATTGTGATACGTTCTGCTTAGGTTAATTGCTTATTAATTATTAATCTTATCATTTTGACGCATTGTATTTTGCACTTACATATTTACATAAATTTAAATAAACATAAATAACGATACACTCTAAGAGCAAAATCGGCTTCTTATTCATTTATTTGAACATAGATTTTTTTTAATAAATTGACCATACATAACATTTTATAGTTTAGATGAATTGAGCAAATACATATTGAAGTACCTTATATGGTCATAAACTGGACGTAACTTGTTATGAATTAAACCTCAGAGACATATATATTAAGCATACGCTACCGTAAGCTTAAACTAATATTTAGGCATAAACACTAGAAATGCTTAATTCAATTACGCTTTTTTTCTAAGAAATTACTAACTCTCGTTTTTTATTAGTTAGTAATAGTGAAATGGAGTCAATTAGAAGAGCTACTCGATGGTGGATCTTCTAGTACTAGAAAGTTTACACACATATGCTCGTCGAATAGTTAACGTTAAATCCGAATGCCAGATTTGAGAAAATTTTGCATGGAAATTTATTTAAACTCAGAGCTGAAGAGAGAAATCTTTGAAAGAAATAGTTTTTCATATCTTTTTATTTTCAAGATGACTGGAGAAGGATTACCCTCTACCTCTGGTATGTGTACGTCAGCGCACTACTCGTCATCACATTTGAGATGTTATTTAAGATAGCACTCCGCTTCAAGTTATAATAATTCTAGATCACCAGAAGGTATGTTTAAAATTGTAACATTTTCGTAAAGCATAGAGCTGGAGATTTATAGAAACTGCTCTATTGATGCTCAATAACCGAAAATTTATGTGGCATACAGATATTCTTTGCTTGTAGGTAATATTTGGTAACAAATATGAATTTAAGATATGGCAACATTATTGCATAGTATTTATATGCTGAAACTCTAAGTTTTTATTCATTCTGTTATAAAGCATGTGAATTGAAAAGTTGTCTTTTGTTTTCACTGCGGGAGGAAAAGAATTTCTAACACTATTCACCTGTGTCGCACAATAAATGATGTTTAAGACAATGTTCACATATAGTGATTTGTCTTCTTCGAATTCATTAAAATTTTTCATTTTCATAACTTAAGAGACTTATACCTGGTCTTTCATTAAGCGCTTCCTATCTTTAAATTAGAAAAAAAGAGAATGCACGATATCAACAATATTTCTTATTTTTTATATAAGAAACAACTGGGGTGCCCTGGTAGTCTAGTGGGTAGTGCGCTAGACTATTAGCATGAGGGTGATGGGTTCGACTCCCACCAGAGACTCTGGTCTGTGAGACTACACCAAGCATGTGGCTAAGTTACTCCGCTTGTATATAATTAGAATATAATTTGTAAATGTATTGTAATTAATAAATAAATAAATAAATATGTAAGAAACATAATATCGTTTAAATATTTGCAACAGATTTTCTGGGAAAAGCTCATCCGAAATGTTTAATTTTCCATGAGTAAAATCACTCTGATGGAGTTATGTTGTCTTTGAGTACCGCGAGTATAAATTAAGAAACCCCCCAAAGAAAAAGTCTAACGAAGATAAATAGTAGGATCTCGGTGCCCTGTTCAAAACACTTCCATGTAAGTTGACTACGCAATCAAAATATCCAATATAGTATGAGCAGTGTGGCATCTACATAGTCCTGTTGGAACTAAATTTTGTATCCACTTCATCGAATTAACGCCAAAAGAAGTTGATAATCATCGACCTATAGTGCTTGCCGTTCCACTTGTTTTTGAATCTGTCCGAGGACAACAACAAACTGATTAATTAATTGACAACTAATTTGACAAGATGGCCGTTAACAGCTGTGAAGGTTCAAATTTCTCTCGGTAGACCCGATCTAACTACTGCAGCAATAAAAAGTATGAAAACTACAGTACTGCAAGTACTCAAAGCAAAGTCACAAGTATTATATGCACATATGTATATGGTATCTGAGGATGTGTACATATACATATTTATGAACGAATAAATCGATTAGATAAGCTTAAGAATATAAAAATTTCGTAGAATACCAGGATGAGTGAAAGAATGTTATTGTCTTGAGTCTAGGTAACGGAAAATTAGGGTTAAACTAACAATGCACATGCAATTGTTCGTAACATCAAGCTGATCATTTTGAAAGTATGAAACCATCAACCATAAAAATTTTATTAATTTTGAATTTCTTCGGATGTAATGGTTCACCGATCTCAAAATTAACATAATCGAGGAAGAGCTTCGTGAACTAAACTCCGATTATGCAGTAATTTTAAAATTTTTTAGATTAGAACATTTAAAAAATTATTTTTATTTGTAAAAAAGTTTTAAATAATCCTAGAACTTGTGAAATTTTCAACATTTATTTTTATTTTCATAATAATAAATTTGAAATCTCTTGGCATTTAACCACTAGTGTTGATATTAATTGCAGGGTTATTTGTTATTTGTCGCAATTTCGCAAAATACATCCTCTATAATCTCTTGGGGATATAGAGTGGTGGACATATAACTACGATATCTTTATCTATTTTACACTTGATTCCTTTTTAATTTTTCTATTCTATTAAATTTTCTTAAAAAATAAAACATTTTTAGTTTTGCTAATTTTGTATTGTATTTTTAGTATCTAATTTAGTTTGAGTTTTGTAAATTTATTGGTAATAACACTTCACAACTCTGGAAAGCTATTTTATTGTATGGCCATCACTGTATATAAAATTTATATTATATTAGTACGCAAAAGTAAATGCGTACTGGAAGCTTTTATTGTATCGGTCAAAAATATTGTATAAAAATTGTTTTGAAATTATTTCTTTAAAGAGCCTTGTTGACTAGTTTCTACCCTGAATAAGTAAATAAAACCAAACCGAACAGAGTATTATAAAATAATTAGGCAAAAAACAAACAAAACATATTCGAAAAAACTGGTTAACCACAAAAAATAAATTTGAAAATTTTCATTCTTACTTAATTGGTCATTACAACCCTCTTCAGTTAGGATTACGACCTAGCTTTTCACGTCACTTATATCGGGTGTGTTAAATTTTTTCATAAGTGGGCCGACCTACAGTTTAAAGTCGACCCCGAAAGGCAGATTTTTTTTTAGATCTTCTCATGGCAATTTCATTTACTCTCAGAGTTTTTGCCAGAAATCTGTTAAGAGGAAGACGCCGAATAAATATTTTGTTCATATTTCGTTTTGTTCGAGTTGTCTGATCTGTGGTTTGAACTGAGGCCTCAGCCGACGCTCTACCTGGTAGACTACGGCGATTTCATTAAGTTGAAAACTACCTGTTATAATAATATTACACCGATTAGAGAGAGATAAAGTTTTGACCAACACAATTAAAATGTCTGCAATAAATTATTCCGAAAATGTAAAAAAATGTACATATTTCCGAAAATATTTTGTATTCTTAGACCTACTGTAAGCCATATACATACATATGTATAAAAACTAAAAATTCGTTTTGGATATCGACCAAAAACCAAAAAAATCATTTATTTCTCCAATCATTTATTTGACCAAATATGTATTAAAGCATTAAATTTTTTCAAGTGCATTTAATGTATCGTAATGAAATTCTGTTATATTTTCCGACAAATACAATTTAACTTTATTATTTCGATGGAATAATAATAAGTGTACGACGAACCGTTAATAAAAGACTAAATGTTGTAGTGGGGCGGTCAAACATGGTAATAGGTTTCATCTCAGGTGAGAACTGAGGAACTTTACACAAAGTACAAATAATTGTTGACAAACAGATTGAAAAAAATAATTTGGAGTAGAGCAAGCTATAGCACGTATATGACAAAATCCCTCCGCATTTTACACACATTCTTCTAAAAGGCATTGTAAATAATTAAAGGCGCACTTACTCGACATAACCCATAGAAAATTTTTACAAAATTGAAAATAGGAGAATAAATTAGAAATTGACACATAGGTATCCAAACGTATATCTATTCCAATAACAACTATATCAAATTTCATATGCTGTATGCCTCCCAGGTGTTCCGGTATGAAATGTGAGTTTTTTGGGAAAATAAAATAAAATTTCTATTCTAGCTACATACATAATTGGACATTACAACCCTTCAGTCAGTATTGCGGCCTAGTTTCTTCCACCACTTATGTTGTGTGTGTTAATTTTATACATGAGTGGCGGGACCTACAGTTTAAAGTTGACTCCGAATGACAGATTTTTAAGAAACTTTTCATGGCAATTTTTATTTACTCTCAGAGTTTTTGCCAGAAATCTGCTGAAAGGAAGTCGCCGAAAAATACTTTTTTTTCGTTTTGATGTCTGGCCTGGGGCTCGAACCCTGGCTTTACGTCTAATAAGCCAACACACTTCCTACTAGACTACGGCGGCTTCTTACCATTACTGGTTACACATTTTTAATATCTTTCAGGCATTTTGTGAAGCAAAGCAATTCGTCACCAAATTTTCGACTTCATCGTACGAACTGCAGTACTACTCAACCAATGTGTGTCACATCTATGGAAGTAAATAGTAGTCGGAAGGAGCCAAGTCTAGTGAATGCGACGGTTTAGCACCTCTCTGCGTAATGGTTTGATTGTATCCTGAACCGATTTTGCTTTCTGTGTAGGTATATTGTCATGTTGCAAAATTATAATGCCGTGTTTTGTGGCATATTCTGCTTGTTTCTCGATCAAATTGGAAACTTGTTTCCGGTAACGATCTGTATTAACGATTCCACTAACTTTTACGGGCTGAGGGCACACACTTTTCTGGTCCCACCAGACACCGCATTTTTTCGTACCGAATCGATTTGGAGCTGCAGCCCAAGTTCTTGGTTGTCCCTGATTAAATAATGATTTTTTTCTATTTAGAAGTCTGAAAAAATCTATTTTTCATCTGCGACAACAATTCAATGCAACACAGACTTTCTATCTTATCTTTAAAGCAAAATTTCGTAAGTGGTTTTTCCTTTTTCCATCTGTCTGCCATTCATTCACGTGACACCCATTTTCCAGACTTTTGCTTATTTTCTGTATATCTGAAGTTGCCATATTGAAAATAATATATAATATGGAAAGTTCAAACATAAACTTAACTTTAAAAGTTACCAGTAGGATGTTCTTCCATTTAGCTTAACGCTCACTTCTACCTTATTGTCCACTTATAATAATGAAAAACAATTTATCTGCCCTTTAAAATGCTCCCTTTAGTTAACGGCAACTTGTAATAATGGCCCTTAACTGCAAAATTTAATTAAAAAATACGAAGTAACTTCTTAAAATGCAGTCTCTCGTGTTTTAATTGCTTACTACAAACGTTAAAAATTAGAGGTGTATAGTTTTGATTGAAGCCGCCGTGGTCTAGTAGGTAGTGTATTGGCTTATTGAACGTGAGGCCTCGGTTCAAACCTCAGGTCAGGCATCTCCTAGTAAAAGAAATATGCAAAAATATTTCTTTGGTGACTTCCTCTCATCAGATTTCTGGCAAAAATTCTGAGAGTAAATAAAATTGCCATGAAAACTTACTCAAAAATCTGTCGTTCGGTGTCGTCTTTAAACTGTAGGTCCCGCCACTCATGTATAAAAATTAACGCACACAACATAAGTGGTGTCAGAAACTAGGTCGTAATCCTCACTAAAGGGTTGTAATGACCAATTCCGTATGTATAGTTTTGATTACCCAGTGTTTCAAATAATCAATATTAAAGCCAAAGTACATGAAATGTATACAATTTAACAGGAAGCAATTAAATATTAAGAAAAAAATATATAAGAATTTGAAAATCACAAGTAAAATGTTTTGTACTCAATAATGGTTCTCTACTTTATTTATGTTGCTTGTTTATGATATAAAAGTCAATTACAGGCCATAAATTGTAGCCACTGCTATTTGCTAGAACTTATATTCTTCTTCTGCTTCTATTGCTTACAAAACTGCTCATAAATAAACACCTGTACCAACAAACTGGTCCAATAATAATTTTTATGATATACTACAATGGCTTTTCTCTTTGCTATCTTCTTCTTCGTTTATAACGTTTTTCCAATGTTTAATGTTTTTATTATTTTGTTCGGTGTGTGTATTATTAGATATTTTTATGAAATTGAACACAATGACTACAATGGTAATATAGTTATTGTTTCGTTTTGATTAAATTCATAAATCTGATTTTATGCGACACAAAAATGTTTTTTTATTCCCTTATTTCCATTACTAACCAACGACCAAGTAACTAAACATGACACAGAACTAAGTTGCTCTGTTACTTTGGGGGCACTACGTAACAAAATAATGTTCGAATATTGCTTTAAAGTTCACAAATAATTACCGTTGTTAGTCAATTATCAATTCTCAGTTTACCAATATAAACATAGAATTTGATGATCCAATAGTTGAAAATTAAACAAACGAATGGTTTAATTAGAATTTTTAATATTAAATTTATTTGTTTTAAAATAATAATTATTTTCGTCCGCATCTATGTTTATAGCTTGGTTCAAATCAATTCTCTTAATTTTCTTTTCTCAACCTGTTACTATCACAGGTCAGACATCAAAACGAAAATATATAAAAAAAATATTCCTTCGGCGACTGCCTCTCTGCAGATTTCTGGAAAAAACCCTTAGAGTAATTAAAATTACTATGAAGAGTTTCTCAAAAATCTGTCGTTCGAAATCGACTTTAAACTGCAGGTCCCGCCACTCATTTATAAAAATTAACGCACACAACATAAGTGGTGTGAGAAGCTAGGTCGTAATCCTGACTGAATGGTTGTAATGACCAGTTATGTATGTATGTAATCTGTTATGTTATTTCACATATTATTAATATTATTCCTCTTAGGGCCATTAGTACAACTTGGTTAAAGTTAGGTTTAGTTAAAGGTAACTTTAGCTAAGGTGAACTCTATAGTCACCTTTAAATTCTTTTCGTTATTACAGATAAAATAAAGTTAACTTTTTCTAAAATATGGCAGTGCCGGAGCAGTGTCGATAACATTTCTCAATTAAACAAGTTTTTTAAACGCAGAGGCGACGACAGGCTTTTTTGTGTTTGTTTTGTTTATATTTGAAGTTGCCTTATTGAAAAGTTCAAACATAACCTTAACTTTAAAAGTTACAGTTGGGATTATCTTCTCCTTAGCTTAACGCTCACTTCTTCCATATTGTGCACTTATAATAATGGAAAACAATTTATCTTCCAGTTAAAATCCTCCCTTTAGTTAACGGCAAGTTGTAATAATGACCCTTAAACTTTTCCTAGCCTTTTTCGTTCTGTCGACAAATTGACGTTGTCCCACGAGTGGTACTCCTACACAAATTTGATTTGATGATTGGACAAGAATTTTTTTTAAAACGACTTCTGCCTGTGGGTTCAAATGTTGCCATTTTAATAAAAAAAAATTATTTCTTTATTAAAATTAATTCTTTATTTATTTCGATTCATATGAGATAAAGTTAGGATTCTCGATATTCTTATATGATATCTTGTAGTTTCTTATGACGATTTTTCTATTCTAAATATTTAAGTGCCCCGAGTACCGAGACCGTGCTTTCGATTCCCACCAGAGACTGTGGGTGTTTGTGATTGCCTGATTGTTTGTCCGACATTAAATGTGATTACTCAGAATAGAAAAAAGAAAGTGAGAATTAATACAAAGTTGATAAAAAAGAAATTGTCACACACTATTCCCTCTTTAATTTCCCATGAACTTTATACTTCCTTTGTTACAATGCACTGCATGAATAAGAGTCACGTAAGATTAGTTTCTATGGGGACGAATTTCTGTCTTGTTATTGCTGTAATTAGGCTAGAGACTAAATAAAGCATTCACGATCTCGATTCTCAGGAACTACCGTGGTTTACTGTGATTATAATTTCAAAGTTTTATGGTACAAGCTTAAAACATATCCCTGCTATCTTTCTATAATGAATTTCGGATATAATTTTGTTTTATAATCAAACAATAGATAGATTCCATACATACTGAAGAAAAAACTGAAAACGTCCGTTTATAAATTCATTTAGAATTTATTCCCACAATACAATTTCTGTTTATAAAGTGTGGTTGCTGATACAGCCAAAAATGGCTGATTCATTCATGGAGACTAATCCACTGTTTCAAAAAGAAACCGTACTGGCGGTTGTCATAAAGCTTTTCATTGACTCTACTAACTTATCAATAGTGGCTTCAAGGCGACTAAAATTATAACCGTGTTCTTCAGTTGATGGTCCTTTTCTTGGAATTGATTTTTGCGCTAGAACGGTATGTGACTAGTTTAATGCTGGAAATATTGAGAATGCAACTTGACGAAAGGCATCCCATGAAAGGATGCGCTAACGGCATCCGCCAATACAAATCTGAGGTCGAATACTCTCTTTAACAAAAACAAATTGACATAATGCTAGTATCTGAGAAATACTTGATATCATAGAGCCTGTTTAAAAATTCTGGATATGCTTTAGACGACTGCAAGGACCCTAAAGGTAGAGCGTGAGGTTCAGGTATTTTAATAAAATCGAAACTCAAGCATAATTTGTTGACTGACCTGAGCAAAAGTCGTCCACAAACAGCTGAAATATGCATTAAGAGTTTACACAAAAATTTTATTATACCATCGGTATACCCGCCTCCTCAGTGTAGAAGCTTATTCAAGTCTCTCGGACCTCTCTGGCAGCCGGTAATTTGTAAGCAAAACATACTTCTAAAGGCCGAGCGTTAATTAATACAATATCCGACATGGTATTGGTGGTCAACCAAATTATTGGCCTACCGATAGGCATTGGATTCCTGACGTTATTAATTGAAATTTTTTCTTTAATGTTGAAAGCTTGGTGGCTCGAAGAGCTCGAAGAAAATGGCAACAGCACAGAACTTCTCAAAATAAAATTAAGCTCAAGGAATACACAAGACAGCCCCGAGAACGTTTTCAAAAAACTCCCTTTCAAAATATTTTGAAATTTTAAGTCTCCTTTGTGGAACTCCACCGATGGTTGGGAAAGTAATAATGAGGAGAAAAGCAGCCTTTTTGGTGAATAGATTGAAGTTTTAAGAAGTTCAGAGAGTTATTGCTCAACTCAATCCTAAGAAATTACCTGCTTTCGATAAAATCAGCAGCAAGATGCTGACAGAGAGGCCCCGTATAGTAATAGGGTTCTGCTCTCTTTATCTTCAACGTAATTCTACATCTCGTATATTACAATACTATAGTCGATCATACAGGCATATAAGTTTGCTATCGACTGTATCAAAATTATCTGAATAGCAACTGATACCGAAATTATTGTCAATATTAGATGCGAGCAGATGTATTCCAAATCATCCACATGAATTCAGAAAGAAACATATCACCACTCAGTTGGTGCAGGTCATAAGAATGACATTTGAATAGAAGAAATACTGCTCGTCCATTTTTATCGATGTTTCTCAAGCATTCAATAGGGTATGGCACGAAGGTTTGATTCATAAGATGAAACTAAACTTTACTTCTAATATTGTGGTGCGTTTGGAAAACTATATCATTGGCCGAAAGTTTGTTATTATTGAAGGCTACGAAATCGTGCTTTTCAATCGATTTGAGCCAATGTACCACAGGGTAGTATATTGAAACCTGTATTATATTTAATATACATCTCGGACATGCTTTTGTTTACGACACTGCTTTCATTTGTATCCACAAAAATCATCTCGGTACTTCAGGAAGGGAAACATTTCCTCCCATTCGAGTAAATAACCAACACTCACACGCAAAATATCTTATTATTCTCCCTGATAGATGCCTGACATGGAAATTTCATACTCAAACTAAGTTAGCACAAAATATACTAAACCTGCTCAAAATTAATTGGCTAATCGGTTCCTACCGAGATCAGCAATGAATCGTTTTTTCGCTACTCATAAGGACTGATGAAATTTTGAATATAAGTGAGTCAAAAATTTTGAAATTTAACTCCTCTGATTCATTCGTACTCACTACAACGTTGATTTATAAGTATGAGTGCAATGAGTATGAGTACAACTTTGACATCAAACTCATACCATTCGAAATATGTTTGATTCTTATGCCCACTCATTCAGATTCATAACTTTAGAAAAAAGTTTATAATACTTATAAATGATTCGAGCGACTCGAATCTTCAAAATTTACAGTCTTAGTTATTGTTGCATATACAAAAAAGAAAGATACACACAAACAAAAAGGACAGAGCAGCAAGCAGAGCAAACTCACAACGATTTAGTGTGTATTTTAGTGTTCGTACGCGAATAATACTTATTTTGTCATTCTTGTCAATGTTGAGTTATGGAGAGTCGAAATCAACAACATGATACCTGTTTTTAGCTATGAATGTAATGAGTACTTTAAACTTTGAATATGAGTAGAGGTTCCATGATATTAAAATAAGTATGAATGCGTATAAATATCAGAAATTACGAGTATAATTCGATTCCACTCATATTTTTGAATACCCATTGCAGATCTCTGGCAGGAACTCATGCCTGAAGTTGAATTGCAAATTTCAACTGTACAATTTGCTTCTAAAACCAATGTGGTATTATGAAATACAATTATGGGTACCTGTTTCTCATGTGGAGGAAATTCAAAGATGCCAAAATAAAATCTTATGTATGATTATATATGAAATCTTATGTATGAAGTCGCCGTAGTCTAGTAGGTAGTGTGCTGGCTTATTAGACGCGATGCCAGGGTTCAAACCCCAGGTCAGACATATCCAACAAAAACGAAATATAAAAAAATATTTCTTCGCCGACTTCCTATCAACAGATTACTGGTAAAAACTCTGAGAGTAAATAAAAAATTTCCACGAAAAGTTTCTCAAAAATTGTCGTTCGGAGTCGACTTTAAACTGTAAGTCCCGCCACTCTTGTATAAAATTAACACATACAACATGAGTGGTGTGAGAAAATAGGTCGCAATCCTGACTAAAGGGTTGTAATGACAAATTTGGGAAATTTGACAAAATTTAAAAAATGTTATGTGCCAAGACTCAAATGCCTGTATCCGGGTAACATAAATAGCAAGTTTGCAACTGTTGTATATAATTTTATAGAAATTAATTTTCTTTATTAAATGGGACAAAAGGAACTTAAATGGTACAAAAGATATTTATTTTTAGGTTATTTTTTTTTACTTGTTTTTGTGTCTTTTGTAAGACGCCGTCTATTTAAAGGCAATTTTTTATGTACTTATAAATTTTATTTTTCATTCTTTCTTTTTATTCCTGGGAAAGACTATTTTTATTCATTATAGAACGTAATGGAAAGACTTATTAAATAAGTCATAAAAATATCAAATATCATAAATTTTTAATTGGTTATGTCCTTAAAAGGGCGATAAATGCTATACGTAATTCACATATTCACATATCGTTATCTTTGCGTACAAAAAAAAATTACCTTATTTTAAATTCGATTTAATTATCGACTTTGTTTTATTGTATATTTCGTGTGTAACTGCCAATAATTTTTATAACAGCAATATAACCAATAGCTTCGTGTAAATAAATTACTTTGAACTTTAAAAAAATATTCTTCTAAATAAAACTAAATTGAATATAATTCTCTAGCCGGCAGTAGGCAAATATAAAAGCAATAAAAACCATATAATAAAATAACTCATCGCCATTTAGTTGTTGCTCTTTGACCCATAGCTCTCATAGCACACTAACATACGGAGTAACATATTTCTTCTATCTACCAAACTTATTGTATAACAACAAATAACAGTAAAACTTCTCTATTATATATCGACTGTTGGATACTAATAAAGTTTAACCCATGTTGATACACACAAACACTGGCAAACTTGTGGACAATTATTGAACATTACATGTACATACATATATCGTAACTCGTATCTAGTATGTACAAATATATACAAGCACTTGAAATTTCTATAGTACCGATAGAAACTAAGGCATGAACAATAAATAAAATGCTTGTGGTTGGTTCGTAATAGAAAAAATGTGGACGTACAGTAGTGGAAAATTATTAGAAAACCTGAGGAAGACCTTCAAGTTTACAAGAAAGTGATTTAAAGAAAACTTATGATTTAAAATTAAAATAATCGAATTAATTTACGATTTTGTTAAGTATGGTCGCTGTACTCTAGCGTCAGCTCCAACATCTTGAAAAAAATGTATTGTTAACGGCTCCTCACACAGTCTTAACAGTAGATCGAGCTTTGTATCAAAAATGATACATTTCAATGTTTGAAACTATATAACTTTAATTCAGTAAAAGTTAAATGTCTGATATTTTTTTTCGTTAATATTGTTATTGCCATTCTTTTAAACCAAATAAAATAAGAAAATTTTAAACAGGATTTTAAAAATTCAAAAACTTCGTAATTCTGGCTTATGTATCATTTTTGATACATACGACTTTCCTAAGGATTTATTGCTGTTGAGTAATAATGAGTAATGAGTAATAATGGTGTTGGATGAAAGTGAAAAGGTTGAATTTGCTGTTCTGGATATACATATTCTTGAGATTGGTTGAAGTGTTCGCAGTCTAGTATGTAGCGTATTAGATTATTAGACGTCAGACCAAGGTTCAAACCTAAGGTCAGACATTTCCAATTTACAACGAAGGCTGTAATGATCGATTTTGTATGTGTGCATGCAATTTTCCTGCTGCTAAGGCTCTAAAAAGAAGAAAACATAAGCCCGTCCTATGAATTGTATTGGCAGCAGCAAACCTGACAATAAGTAGTACCGCCAAAGATGGTACTACTTGGAACAGGGAACCGTACGGCTTTATTAGTTTACTAATTTTCACGCAGATCGCTAGCAGCTGTTTCTTGAAATGTTGTAGAGTCTTTCTTACTGCTCTTCTCATATTTATCTCACAGACAAACATTAAAAAAGGTGTTTCGTCTTATGTTTTATTTTATAGATATAACAGATGTTAATATTATATAAATTTTAATAACTACATACATAAGTATGAGATAACAGAATCATTCGCTTTGATAATGTGCTACTCGGAAATTATGATAAATTTACACCCATTGCGCTCTTTAAAAAATAAATTCAAATTATTGAAATTCCCAATAATTTTGTCACTGCATTACTAATTGAATTTTATTGTCTTTATAAATTTAGTGGTCCACCAAATCGAATTTGTAGCTTTATATTCAAGTACATGCTACGTCCGTAGCAACTACTTCCAGCCGTATTTGGGAAACCAGAGAGGAATCAAAGGGAGAGCATTGTTAGTGACATAATCTATGTTCTATTGCAACGGGAAACTTTTTTACCCCACATGACGTTGACAACAAATTTTTCTAACGAAATATAATAATGGTTTGTACCATCAGGCCTCAATTGAGGGTGTTACTGATGCGTGTGACAATAAACTGCCCTATTTAAACAATTGGAAACTTATAAATCGCCACAAAGCAAGGGTGCTAGATGCCAAATTATTACCATTTAGAAAAAAATAGAACCGAGTTAAGATGAAGTGTTTGATTTTTACATTAAAAAACATACCGCGATGTACATCTTGTCAAAAATTTTGGCTTAAATTTTATAAAAGTGATAATAAAATGTAATAATATAAAATAATTTTATTAAAATGAATTAAAATAAATAAAAATATTTAAAGTTTTTGACTAAATCTGTCAATAATTGCGAAACTTCCATGTTACTACAAGTATGCATCAAAAGTGATACATAAGCTAGAATTATCAAGTATTTTTAAGGATTGATCTACGGTTAAGTCAAGAGCTCCGAGAGAAATTAATTACCATAAAAAACTTTCTTAAATTTGTCACTCGAAGTCAACGCTGCGCTGAAGGTGCCGTCAGTCATAGATAAAATTAACACACACAGCGTATATGGTGTGAGAAGCTCGACCTTAATTCTGTACAAGTGTTTTTGTTTACTGACCATTGGACAATAATACGTGTAGATTGTACAATTGTTTCATTGATAGGGAAAAAAAATTTAAGTATTATCACTTAAAATTTATGTTCAGCATAAAGATTTGGTGAATTTAAGGACATAATTCTGTATGCAACAGTGAATTCCACAGCTGTTCACAAAACTGACCCGAAGCATAATGCCAGGGTAACAATAAATGTCTGAAGTCTGCCTGCAAAATCGGCGAATCTTAATCAAATAGAAAATTTATAGAGTATATTGTAAAAGAAAATGATAATAAGAAGACCAGTTCCCCAAGATCTGAAAGAGATTTGGGTGACAATGAAGAATTGACGAACATTGATGAGTCTATTTTACGAAATTTAAACGACAGTATGCCAAAAAGGCCTCAACAAAAGGTGGCAACATTAAATACTAAAATACTATTTGAAAATCTAAAATAGCCTCATAAACCTTGCGTTACAAAAGTCAAATGTTTGTTACCTGTTTAATTTAGTATCAAACAAGAAATATAATTCATGATGAATAAATAATTTTTATTAACACGTTGACTGCCGACTACGAGATAACTCGTAGATTACGTTCCCTTCTAGGGAGTCAACTACGAGTTATCTCGTACTCACTAAACCTGCCATTTTTGTGTAGCTACGAATAAAATCGTATTATATGAGTGCTAGTATCGATAAGTGGCTTCTGGGAAAAGAACAAAAAGCCAATGTTGGCTTGCGTGGCCAGTTTTCTGAAAATTGTCGCGGCAGTCAACGCGTTAACAATATTGTGTAATGAAGTATTATTATAGTTTTTATGAAGAGCTGTGGAAGTCATTGTGTATATATAATATATGTTCAATCACTCACATACGTGCCGTAATTAGAGTTTATTGGCTTTAATCCTTGTATCGCATTGCCGCCCATCGCACTGTTGCGATTTTCACAGGCTATATGTTATGGAGGAGTAGAATAAGTTTCACCGTAAATATCAGTGCCTGGCTCCTGCCGTGAATAGCCGCCCGGTTTTTGTCCTCATATTTCCAGCCATTTTTGACAGGATTTTTCAAAGTAAAGATTATTGCAATAGAGAGAGTTGTTTTAGAATGGAGTTGGTTTTCTATTGAATATTTTGACTCTTTGGTATGTATATTCTTAAAAAGGATCTGCTGCCTAATCTGATCCAAGTAATTTGCAGACTGCAAATGTTAACATCAAGCTTTATCAGGCAAAGTTGACAAAGTGATATTCCTATTGGCTAGCGAAATGGGTTCTAAAAAACTGAAATTAAAGAAAATTTCATTGGTTTCTCAATATGAGATAATAATGAGATAACGCAATTCAGCAATCATAACAATTTTGCAATTGCAGCCTGATATAAGCTGCATGCGTATTTATTATAATAAAGAAAGCATATGCAAAACAAATAAAAAGAATCATTAATTCTTCATACATCGTATTGTTGAAACTTCCGTTTCATTCATGTTATTATATTGACAGCATTAATCCTAACATTGCCAGCACAAATCATCTCACTGTGAGCCCTAATTCTCTCATTTCTGCGAATACACATAGAAAATAGCCTCAAAGAAAAACAGAATAATCTTTGTTTCTTGTCGCGCTGCATTTAAAGTAATCACTTCCATATACACCCATGTTTATATTGATTGATTTTAGTTTCTCGTGAAGAGCTATTTCAATTAAATTCGCAAGTTTTCTAAGTAGAAAAAAAAAATTTTTTTTTGAAATATTTTTTTCAAAAACTTTTAAAATTTCTTTAAAAATATTTCATTATTTTCTTTTTCAATATGAACATTCAAAGGATATTACAAAGCAATACCAAAAGAAGGTAAAGAAGAATTTATGAAAAACAAGAATATCGAAATAGCACAAAATGTAATTGACAATAATGGATACTTGAGAAATTTTATAATGTTTTTCCTTTTAATCGCTTTAAGTTAAGATTTCAAAAATAATTCACAAAATTAATTATAGTTGGACCTTCTTGTGTAAACAATATTTACTTGCAATATTTTTAGGTGGGAAAGGTCAGCAACTAAAAAATTTTAAGTTTGCATTGATACAGTAAATAATTAAGGTAACGGTGTAGGAATTGTCAAGATAAAGAAAAGGAGGAATTGTTCTTGTGAAGTGTTCTACAAGAAGACGAATACCAGTATACATAATTTGATTTTCAAGCAACAAAATAAGAAATATTACGAACGAAAGTAAATTAATTAATTGTCTGTGCGAACAATATAATTTGGAAATGTTAATTACTGACTCAAGTTACATAGAAAATTTTTGTATTTTTATTCTTCTTGTGTATAAGTGTATCGGATTTTCATATGAAAATTATGCATACACTGTTATATATTCGTCGACCAATACACTCAATATAACGATACAAGGAATTGTTTTGGGGATTTTTGGGCATTAAAAATTTAAAATTGGGGATTACATCAAAAAAATCCGGTATCTTTAGGCTACAGCAACATCGGTGATTGTGAATCCACGTAGTTTCATTGCTATACAAATAATTATTAAATATTTAAAGCAGCATAAATGTATTTATTGCAAATATACAGCCCACTATGCAACTCAACAGTTACATTTTGATGGTTTTCAAGTTTTTTAGTGCTCTCTTTCTGGATATCCAAAAACAGTGCAATTCTCAAATGTCTGCATGTTTTCCTCGATTGTAATCGAATAATGAAAACAATTGGCCTTTTCGGCATATAATGATGAATTACAACAGCATATATAAATAATAATAATAATATATAATACAAATTAACATCCGTATACATGTAATAATTTAAATAATAAAATGTATATGTTTATGTATATACATATGTATATACATACAATTACTTAAATTTTATGTTATGAATAAAATAATATAAAACATTATTGCAACAAATATTTACTTAATCGTATTTTATATTGTTTTAATCAACACTAATAGGAAGCATATGAAAAATAACAGAAATTGCCGAATTGTTTATTACCTTAAATCATAGTTTATTCTCGAAAGTTCACTACTCTGCCAAAAGTCAAGAAAAATTATTCATTGTAAGATTTTTCAAACTGAACTGTCTTTTAGATGGCTAACAAGAACAAATATCGTTTGATATTTAAAAAAATTTCTGCAATGGAAGATGAGACACAAATGCGTTCTATCCAAAAAGATGCACCTTCCATCTGTGGTATATATTTTTTTTAGGGACGTTATGTGAAGAACGACAATAGATAATGACGTGTGTTCACTGAATGGACACTGGAGCAATTGGCAATTGATCTTAATTTTTATCAGCCTGATTTATACGCCACAGCCATTGAAAGTTAGACGTATCGGGTGGGCTCCAACCGCCGTGGCGGATATCTGTATGATGTTATATTACACTCATAATAGCATCAATAGGTCTTTCAAAAGAAAAAAATTTTAATGATATTTAACACAATTTTAATGAAAGACTCTGTGAAAAAGGTGTTTGACTGAAAAAATTCTGAAAACGTTAATGAATTATTGGAGACTAACAAGATTGAGATTTTGACTTTCCAATTAATCAACAAACGGAATAACGAATAACATTAAAAAAACATAATTACACGGTGCGACAGTCAAAATACACCCAGCTAATGACATAGTGTAGTTTGTGAATTTTTGATCTTTTCACACAAAATTATTGATTACCCAAATATTTTTTAAACTATTTTTAAAATCCAAAGTTTTTGGAAAATGGGACGGATGAGCCTTTAAAATTTTATTCATAAACATATGGTTCCAGCTTCCATGTTATGAGTTTTGGGTGAACTTGGAAAATATGATTTTTTTTCTCATTTTTTCAAGTTTAACTTTCTTAATTACAGAATTTAATTAAAAAATATAAAATAAGTGATGACATTCTGAAAGCGCATTATCTTGTGATGAGATTGACACTTCGTTTGATCAAATCGAACAATAATTACCGTAGTTATTATTTAAATGGTTAACAGTCGTGTTATATTTTTTATACAGGCTCGATCATCTTTGCTTTTGGCATGCTAGTGACATGAAACCCCGGATAGTCGCATGCAAGTGGTTGCAATCTGATACCGATACTGTATTGTGGTCTTCGGCGATTGTAAGCCTCTTTCCCGGATACTTAACGTGTAACTTATGGTTGTCATTCATAATGATGAAATGGTTGGTTTGCATGCTTACTCTCGAGCTTTTAAAAACTGCCGCTCTTGAATAGGCAATCGCAGATAATTAGTGCCTCACTGATGAGTTTAGGGATGTGGAGAACAGGAGCCAACGGAGAGTTTGTTGGCGGTTTTCAGCCATTTAGTTAAGTTTGTACACAGCTTAGACCGCCTTGACAGTGACTCTTTTAATAGTGACTATGTCACTACCGTCAGTTCGGCGCTAAGCACCGGACCAAACCCTCGCAGCACGATAAGATGACTACCCTCCTTCGTGAGGTAAATTATGCGTAAAACAATATTGAAAATTAAATAATGAAATCTCTAGCAGTGTATATACACAACCTTAAAATATACCGCAATCACCGTAGGATATACAAATCGAATGCAACAATACAATGCTAATGTAACACATTAACATATAATTGTATGAAAAGATCACAAATCATATATTTCTACAATATCTAAATAAAATTCATAAAGAATATTAAATACAGTATTTATTTGTTACATTGGTACATATGTAGATACATTTTAAAAGGATTGTAATTAATGTTATTAATACTTGATGTTTGTGAATGTATTGAACATTTTTAAGGTAAATTTAAATTTTAAATGATTTAAATTGCAAATTATTTTAATTACAAACTTAAAGCTATTAAAGCCATAAATATAGAGAATAATATATTGCACAACTGTATTAGTTATTGTCTGCATATACTAACACGACAGTAATGATTTTGTATGATTGCATTTACTTCAGGATTATAAAAAATCGATTTTAAATCTTTGTAGATATATTAAGATTGAACTACAATGCTTGATAGAATATAAAATAATTTTGTATCCCCTTTTTAGCTACTCTTTGGCATAACATTGCACTCTCTCAGCGATAGAAAGTGTTTGGTTGCAATCGTTGCAACGTTCCATATTCTCCTGAATGTGTTCTGCTTTTGTTTTATTTCACCACAAAGTCAATTACAAGCTAAGTTATTGCACAATAAAGTAGATAAGAACGTTGAAAGAGATATAACCATTCATCTAAATCCTATCGCCCAACATTAAGGGCTACCAATCATATTTCCAATAGGAAATCTGCGTTTTTTCTCAGACTTGTTATGTTTTTTTCAGTCCATTTCTCTAAGATGAACATATAAAATTCTTAAAATATTGAGAGCTTTCGAAGGATATGCCATACAATTAAAAATATTTTATTGATTCGATGTCCCCGGCATGATAACTCCTTGTTGAGTAATTGTTGATCGTCTTCTACTAGTCTAGAACAGATTTGATGATGCATACTTGTATATTATTAACCGAATTGTCAATTGACTATTAAAATCCTTTTTTGATAATTTTAATAAATTATCGATGGCCCAAATCATAGTTTCGCTGATTGCACGTACTTCCACTTGGAATATCATATTATAGCCGGAGGTAAAGGGCTCCATGTTTATAGTCACCTTTGTACAAACAAGTTCTCACGGCCATCTGTGTCATGGTTTTGTTCGATTAAGAAAATTAATTAATTAATTATAATGGTAAGCATTCTGTCCGATAATTCTATAAGCAAATTAAGCATGTATCTGTTCAGTATTCTAGTAATCGAAGAAATTAATGATCAAAATCAGTGTTGCAAAACTGAAATTTTGAAATGGTACTGAAGTATAATTGAAAAAGTATTTTTTTTTTGCATCAAATGGTACTTTTCTAAAAGATACATACATATCTTTATACATATACACATATATATATACATACATATATACATACATAAATACATAATTGGTCATTATAACTAACCAACTTCTCACACCACTTATTTTGTGTGTGCTAATTTAATGCATAAGTCGCTGAACCTACTGTTTAAAGTCGACTCCAAACGACAGATTTTTGAGAAACTTTATCCTGGCAATTTTATTTACTCTCAGATTTTTTGCCAGAAATCTGCCGAGTGGCAATCGGCTAAGAAATATTTTTTCATATTTCGTTTTGATGGAGATGTTTGCCATGGGGTTTGAAACGTGGCACACTACCTACTAGACTATTTATTTAGTTATATTTAATACACATGCAGGACAAAAACAGCTGATTCGGAAGGTAACAAACCGTAAGAGCCCCGTTTAGTCAAACGTCGATGGAATGTAATGTAACATACGTTCGTTTTTAGCATATGAAGATCAATGCAGATGCCTACCGAAATTAACTGTTACCAAGCGTTTTCATTGCTTTTCGTATTCTAAAAACGACATTTGCGTGGGCGTTTGGCTAACCGGAGCTAAAGCCTAATTCTAATTGAACATTAAGAGTTCAAAACCGCAAGTCATAAAATATGTAAATAATAAAAAGAGTACTCGGAGCGTCGCGGGGGTACTGCGGTATTTTTGAAATGAAAAAGTACTGAGAAAACTACTAAAGTACTGAATTTTTCAACACTGAGCAAAACCATGATTTTTGTTTTAATTTGGTTTTGGATTTTCTCGAGATGAGGCTCATGGGAACTACAGCACAGCTCGAAACTCCTGTTTGAAGACAAATAGTCTTAAGTGGATGTGTGTAGACTTCCCTTCCCTTGTCTTTATTATAAGTTTTACGATACCCTCTCGTTTTATATGTGTTATGTGCATAGGTGTATATATAATGCAGTTTAATTTCTATATTATCGAAACTATTGTCGAGAACACATATGTACTCGTATATCATTGGCGTAATAAAAATATATTGGCCCCAACTAATAACTCCCCTGAATTGGTTATCTAATTCATTACTGTGTCTAGTGCTATGCTAAACATCAAAGACTATAAAACTCAACATTATTTAATTTTTTCTGTTTGACTATGTGCTCAGGTTTTTTTCGTATAATACTTTACATATTGAGTTGCTGACGAAAGTGAAGAGAATAGTCGTTTGCAACTGGTTTCAACCATTAATATCGATGTAATCGTAATTGTTTTTAAAAGATAAATTTTTTTCGAACGGCGTCTTTGAAATAATTATTCTGACCCAAATTAGACAATGTCGGTACAAAATTTACTGACACATGTTTTCAGCATGAAATATTCAAAAAAGTACGTGACACGGGGAGGCAATTCGAAGTGTTATCATAGCTGCCAGATAAATAAAGCATCAAAGCGTCAAATATTAGAAAAGAAAGCGTCAAAATCGTCAAAGGCGTTCCTGGAAATCGTAAAAACATCGTCACAAAAAATAAATACATATATTAAAAAAAATTTTTAGTTAAACATAACACAGTTCAAAAATAAATAACAAAAACATTTAACAAAAAAAATTTAACAAGTCCTTTTAACGCTTTAATTATAAGAATAATCTTTAAAAATATACATATGTATATTTATATATATATAAATACTCCAAAGCAAATACAAAGCTTAAAGTGGCGTTTAATGTACTAAAGTAAAGAATGTAAATTTTTAATTTTTAAAAATCGTCAAAATAAGGGCATAAATCCGCGGCAGCCATATAAATGAAATAAAAATCCATTTCCAACCGGAGCAGTTATAGTTCACAGCAAAACAATAAATTTATCAAAATATCAAACAATTTTTGTTTTATTACATTTTTAAATTTAAACTTTTAGATCGCCAACCCATTATACATACATACTCAAATTATGCTCATATCTAGTATGTAAAATTCATAGTGCAGACAACATATGTGGCGTATGAGTTATATTTAATTCCATTAGTTTCATACATGACAAAATCGAAGTTTTTTATTATATACTCTCCAGGGTAACTATTCCAGTACATGTAATATGATGCGTATGAGTAATATAATTAAATAGAAAGTGTACCCCATAAATTTGGAATTAAGCTACATGATTTTTCGATTCTATGCAATTCTAGGCTATATTCTAGTAGGTAATACATCATGACCTGTATCTTCATAGTCTGTATCTTGAACATCTTCACAACAAAAAAAAAAATAATGTGGCAAAATTTCAAACCGTTTTCGTTTTATTGCATTTTTAAATATAAACTATTAAATGGCCCAGCGGGTCTAATGGTCTCATGTCAGAAGTGAATATGCTGCCGGTGACTATCAATCTTCCAATCTAATGAATATTCATTCACAAAGCTATAAAGTCTCATTTCCAAACGCTTCCTATTTAGTTTAAATAAAGGAAAGTGTGTGTTGGATGTCACTGATATTTTTTAATCATTTGAAATAGCAATTATGTGTGGAATATAACATCGTTTAAAAGTCTATGACAGACTTTTGTCTGGGTGGATCGCATTCAAAACGTTTAATTTTCCATTCATAATCAGGCCAAGTTTTATTGATGGCATAGGTTATGTTAGGTTTGAGAACAGCTCTAGTTTGCGGCTTATTCGCATACAACTGCAACTCAAGAAAACTCCTCAAGCTAGCTAAGGTCACCTCCACGTGAGATTAACATGCCTTCAAATCGCTTGAATCGCAAAACGTGGCATGAGCTGTGTGACACGTAGCGTCGTTCTGTTGAAACCATTTGCCGGTAGGTGTCAGATCATCTAAGCGCTCACCGCTTTCTCGTATAAATATTGACCGATGTTGCCGCCAGCCCAAAATACAAACCAAACTGTAAGTTTTTCGAAATTTATTTACGGTCATAAATGTATTTTTCAATGAATACGTGAACGATTTTTGAATGTTCCAGAATTGCACACATATGGCAATAATTTCATAAGAATGTTTTTGCGAAGTATTTGCTTTTCATTACAATATATTTTGTTGCTATTTTTTAAATAGAACGATTTGATGTTTGTTTTCATACATGTGGTACCACTAGCATAGAAATAATGTGCTGCCAGAACATGTGACAGTATTACAGTATTTATATGTGACAGTATTACAGTCACTAGGAACTGAACAAATTTAAATACGTGTTATAGCTACTCAATAATTATCCCTGTCACACTTTAAATCAGTGAAATTATTATATTAAATCGTTGATAATATCATAATATAAATATGTAAATGCAAAGCTTAAAGTGGCTTTTAATGTACTAAAGTAAAGAATATGATGTAAATTTTTAATTTCCAAAACTCATCAAAATAAGGTCATAAATCGTCAAATCGTCAATATGATATTTTTGAAGCTCAAAATCGTCAAAATGTTGATAAATCGTCAAATCTGGCAGCTATGAGTGATATATCTCATTGCGATTCAATACTTCTCAGCTTATATTTTCTTCTTTTTTCCTTTTACGGAAACATCAATCAGCCTGTAAAAACAATGCATGTCCCATTAACAGTAAGGTTACCCATAGGAAGTAGATTCCATTAAAAGCAAACAGAAATTGTTGAGTATTAATCACATGCAAAACCAAAGCATCAACATTAAAGACAAATTATTTCTTTTTACCAGAGTGATTCAAAATCTTACTTGACTTTTAAATGCACCTGTCTACAGCAATTTATTTAAGAAATCTATTATACCATAAATAACTCAATACTTAAGGAGTAGTCGGCAAGCAAGTCTCTTACTGGTCTCAATCACGATGTTAAAATTCATTCAGCTGGAAGAACGTCGAGACAATATAATCTAATGCACATACTTAGTTAACAAATAATCTTTGTCTACTACAGGAAGTATCTTATATTTGGCAAGAAGGACAAGAAATTTTTTGGTGTACAAAATATTTTGAATAGCAACAAAATGTATTTTTCATTTTTAATACATTTTATAAAAATAACCTTCATTTTGCAGGCTAAAATTTGAAACTAAAAATCTTGATAACAAACACTTCAAAATGTGACTCAAAGGCGTATACAAATAATTCGTCGTAGTCTAATAGATAGTGTGTATGCGTATTAAACGTTGATCCATCTCCAGATCAGACATCTCCAGTAACTCAAAATATGAAAAATTTTTCTTCGGCGACTTCCTCTCAGCAGCTTTCTGGCAAAAACTCTGAGAGCAAATAAAATTGCCGTGAAAAATTTCTCAAAAATCTGTCATTCGGAACCGACTTTAAACTGTATGGCCCGCCACTTATGGCTAAAAATTAACACACAATATAATATAAGTAGTATGAGAAGCTAGGTTTTAATGACCAATTAAGTAAGTAACCATATCTAATAACGTAAACTACATTACGTTGTGAACTAGAAGACTTAATAAATCTGGGTGATCTTATTTGCTTGCTCCACTGATTGTATTGTTGTTAGTGTTGTGAAAAGCTACTACATTGCTACCACTGTAGTACCCTTAGTTTGTATGGTATTTCCCGTGACATTTCCACATTCATTTTGTCATGATGAACTAACTACACATACAGTGGCGAGAAAAAAATGCAGCTCTATGTCATACGATATTCAATCGAGACTCGAAACTTATAACGGTATCCAATTCCACTCCACTTCTGTTTTTTATTCGTCGATTTTTAAATTTTCTTAAAAAGCTTCAGTAAGCATTGTTTGCTTCTCTTTCTACCAAATTTTTTTTGGATTTATAAAAAAGTGAACAAATTTAGTGAAAAAAATGCAACGCAATGTGTTAAAGGTAATAGTAGTTCAACTAGAGTACTTAAAATAAAAGTTTAATGAAAAATTTGTAAATTGTGAATTTTAAAATAGAAACAGCTGTCAGCAGATAGCTAATTTGCCATTATAAGGGCTTTGCAAGAAGTCAAATCAATGAATGAAGTTATGGTCTGTTGGATTTCATCGCGATATCGTCAAACAAATAACGTGGAAAGAAAGCCAGGAAGGGGTTGACCTTGTAAATCTACTGTCCGCCAAGACCGTCAAATGGTAAAACTAGTAAAAGTTGACCTTTGGAAAACGGCAGCAGATGTTACTAATTATGCAAACGAGCAATTAGGGGTTTCTATTGGCGGCCGCACAGCCAGAAACCGATTAAGAGAGGCAAATTTATTAGCTAGAAGACCAGCCAGGAAACCACTTATAAGTAAGGTTAAAAAGAAAAAAACGGCTTGACTTTGCAAGATGGTATCTGCATTGGTCAAAAGAGCAGTCGGCCAAAGTTTCGTGGAGCAACGAATCAAAGTTTAACTTATTTGACTCTAATGGATTAAATTTCATTCGTCGGCCCCCAAAACAAAGATATTCACATAAATATCAGTTGTCAACTGTTAAACATAGTTGGGGTTCAATAATGGTGTGGTAACAACATTCTGTAAATAAGACAAGACACGGTGTTGAACATAATATGATATGGAGTTGCATTTTTTTTTTCGCTGCTGAATATGTCTTCTTTTGAAATGATTTAACGTCATGCAAGTTCCATACATCCACGTCAATGCATAGCTCAATCTTCTATGCATTCTATCTTCTTCGCTTCCAACTTAATGTTCTTCTTCTTGGATATGGGATTAGCGGTAGTTACTAACTTTCAGACGAAGGAGCACCAAGGGTGTTAGTCACTGAGGTTTTAAACACTTGAGAATATTTTTTTACTTCGGTTAAAACTTAGCGTGTCGAACCTTCTGATCAATTGTTTGAGGCCTTAGTCGTAGAAGCTATACGTTCCTTCAATCAAGGCACTTTCTTTCACGGGTGGAGCAGCAGACCGAGAAAAGTCACTTTCCGGGTATTTGGTTTCATATCGATAAACAGTTCCATTGTGTTGAGCCAGCATCTTCGGCTCCTAAAGTAAGGGAGAATTTACGTTTCAGTTTGAAAAATGTTCAAGTTCTTGTAGCTATTAGATGTGAAAAAAATAAATATTCACTTTCCAGTGGTTACACTGTTGCTCTTTTCTCTGAATGTATTTCTGATTTTGATCGAATTTAAATATTGGTTTAGAATTAAGATTTCATCACGTTTGTAAGTTTTCAATCATAGATATTCAACCGCTCTTATGCGTCACAAAATAGTGATCTTTAAATGCACATATTGTTTGTTTGTTATTGTTATGAGAAAACCTTGAAAGTGCACATAAAAATTAGATTGTGGTGTAAAACTCCACAGTCAAATAAGTGAGAAATTAGCATCAAGTTAGAATTTACATGGAGGGTCCTTGACAAAAAAAAATGTCAACTTGCATATGAACTGACAAGAAAATGCTCCAATCACGTGAAATACTGTTTGAGACTAAAAAAAAGCAGATTAGCAAACACAAAGACAAATGAACTTATATGCCAGTGAAAATGCTTAAAAGTGAGTACGTGTTACAACAAGAATTTAAAAGTTTCTGGTTTTTTGGTTGAAAAAAAATTTTGATATTTTGGGGAAACTAACGCAGTAAGTATATGTATATACTTACTTACTTACTTAATTGGCCATTAACAACCCGATTAACGGATTTCGGACTGCCGCAACACATCCTTCCAGGCGCCTCTGCTTCTTGCGCACCTACGCCAGTTGGTCCCACCAATCGATGACAGGGCTTCCTTGATTTGGTCCTTTCAACGGATACAAGGTCGTCCTCTTCGCCGACTTCCGTAGATCCCCGCATCAAATACCCATCTCGCCGGAGCATCCTCCTCCATTCGAACGAGATGGCCGAGCCAGCGCAGCCGCTGGTTATTAATACGCTGCACAACGGCTATGTTATTGACGAGCTCATACAGCTCACTGTTGGATCGGATGTGGAAATCATCGCCAACTCGCACTGGGTCGAAGATTTTATGTAGGACTTTTCTCCCGAACTCTCTCAAGACTGCTGCATCAGTGCTTAATAGGATCCATGCCTCTGCGCCATAAAGAAGCACGGGTAGGATGAGCGTCTTGTAGAGTATCAGTTTTGCCGTACGAGAAATGTCTCGGTAGTCAATTGCCTATTGAGACCATAGTAGCACCTGTTGGCATGAGTGAACCTGCGCTTGATCTCCAGACTGACATCTTTTTAAGTGGTAATAGCGGAGCCAAGATAAATAAATTCCTTGACTGTATCAAAAGTGTAGTTATCGGCCGTAATCTGAGAATCAATAAGTCGCATGTTTCTACTATTCGATAACATATACTTTGTTTTCCCCTCATCTACTGCCAGACCTATCTTAGTAGACTCCCATTTAATAGCACTAAGGGCAGCAGTAACATCTCGCTTGGTATGCCCTATGATGTCAATGTCATCAGCGATCGCAAACAACTGGACGCTATTTTGAAAAATAAATAAACTTCCAAGACGAAGTTGAAGATGTCGCATGTTAAGGGATCGCCTTGTCTGAAACCTCGCACGGTATCAAAAGGTTCGTAGAGGTCCATTCCTACTTTTATGGAGCTGCAGGAATTGCTCAACGCCATTCTGCATAGCCTTATCTGCTTCGCAGGTATACCGAGCTCAAACATTGCGGCAAAGACGTCATCCCTTATAGGGTTATCAAAAGCTGCCTTATAGTCGACAAAAAGATGGTGTGTGTCGACTTGTTTTTCGTAGGTCTTTTCCAGGATTTGACGTATTGTGAAAATCTGGTCGATGGAGGACTTGTCAGGTCTAAAGGCGCACGAGTAGCTTCAGTCGCTCACACAATACGCCTGTAAGAATGTATGTATGTACATACATAGGACACAGACTTCTGAATTCGTATATTCCATATGTATTCTGTACATGAATAGGTCTTTTTGTTACAAGTGACCTGTAGTCACAAATCATGTTGCACACACACAAAGTGGCACGAGGATATGACCACTAGTGCGTATGCGGTATGAATAAATCTAGTACAGTAAAGTGTATTGAAACAACGAATAAAAGAGAAATAGAACAAGAAAATGATATACAGTCTCTCAGTAAAGTTCAAATAAACTGTGTTACTAAATTGGTTGCCATTGCTGTAAAAAAATGTGTTATTCATTTGTTCGCAGAGTTGAATTATGATTTTGTAACTTGAATAACAAACAGTTATTTGTTAGGTAGGTTTGTATGCCACACAGATGGTCAATGGTATATGGTATGTTCTATGGTATGTACACATAAAAGATTGTGATTCTTTATGTGTTTTCTGCTGTGGAAAATAACTTGATTTAATGACACCTCAAACAACATTTCGAATATGTTCATAGAAGTTTTGGCTTACATATATGTATGTTTGTGGGATATACATACATATCTATATTTTTAGAATATTATAGTATTTGACAGCTTTAGTACATATATTTGGTATTAAACTTTACCTTATTGATGTCTTGTTATATTCTTTCAAGAAATAAAGTGCAAATAAAGCATAGAGAAATTGGTATATTTCGGTTTACCCAGGCATTTTATGACGCTGAAATGGAACATTGCAGATGTGGTTACTAGGCATTATTCATTATTGATTATTTTGGCAGGTACTAAGCAAATAAAACACTTTGACTTGAGACTGGAAACATATTTATTTTACTTTATTTACCATGGTAATGGTATTGGTATGGAGAAAGAAAAGAAAAAAATAGAAAAAATGTTAAATACTATTCTTTAATACCTAATAACATGCTAGATACATATGACAAAAGCCAAGCAAACAATATCCGCATAAACATGCGGTTCATTACAACTCTTGTAAAATAAATGTAAACAAAGTTTCAAATTTCTGGACTAAAGGCAAAGATGTATCTCTTTGAGCACACATGTTGGCGCCAGGGGCACTCTTCAGGCATCGCTGGAGATGACTTTATGACTAATTCCATTGGAGCTGAGTTTATTTTAAGTATTGATAGAGGACATGCCAGAATTTTTAAAGTTATCGACGAGGGTAAACGTGTCCTGAAACGAATCCTATATGGTCGGGTTATGTGACTCCAACAGGTTGTCGCCAATGGCATGGAGGAGGTAGAAACTCTTATATTACCTGTACGGTCGGCTCGGAGGTGGTAATGGTATTAAGCTTTCCAATATGTTCTCTGGGCAGTGCAGTGTATTTAAATCATAGTTCATTTGGGAATGGAATGCATCATTTATTAATTGCAATACAATTACAAACTATATTTTAATCATATAAGAGCTGAGTAACTTCGACCATATGCTCGGTGTAGTGTTACAGAACAGAGTCTCTGGTGGGAATCGAACCCACGACCCTCACGCAAATAGTCTAACACATTACCCGCTAGACTGCCAGGGAACCCAACGCCAATGAATATATACGGTGGTTACGTATGTACATAGTCAAGTAGCTTACAAATCTTTGACTAGGCACTATGTTACCTTGGCATTAGTTGCAGTCCGCAAGAAGGGACTCTCTACTTTTCTAAGCAGGAACAAATTGGTTCCTTCTATTGGTGCAATGCATATATTGCTCGAAATAGGAGAAACTGTAACCATGTAAAGCGGAAGTTTGTTGGAAGCCATGGAAGACTAAAGAATAAAGTTCGTCGTAGTAGACTTACAAGGGTAAAGAACTATCGGAAGGTAGCTATTCGCTAGAGCAAGCACTCTGTTTTTCTTGACATATATAATGTCCTAGAATTATATCTTTAGATTGACATGAAAACCAAAATTCTTTTCACTCTGCGGATTGAGGCCGCTTATCTTAACAACATTACATTGTTACATCTTTCGCCCCAGTAACTGCCGATCAAGGTCTAGAATATAAACAAACTAAGCCTCGGAATGGCTGAATGGAATACCGAACTTCATAGCAAAGCAAGCCTGGAGCTTGAAGAGGAGAATATATCCAAACAGATCTTACCACCGACCGCTTCGTATAACAGATACATTCCGAAAACTATTTGAGAGTGTTATCTGTATAAGATTGCAAGGCTAGGAAACTGCGATCGTCTGTGAATACCATTCGTCTGGTCATAGCGATTCGGTTGTACTGTGCGATTATAACTTTCGATGTGAAAAATATATTAAATGCGGTGTACTTGCTCTTCAGCAACAGAACTTATCACATTATTTGGTTAAAATGTTCAAGGACTACTTACGCCGTCGCATCCAATTTAGAACAATATTACCTAACCTTTAATCGTTTTACGTTAGCTGAAGCTGAAGCTGTTACGGAATACTAACCACCAAAACCGTGATACAATAAAATCAGAGTGCAGACTAACCACATAAAGAGTAAATTTGTTGAAGTTATGTATTGGCCAGCATATTCCCCAAATTTTAGTCGAATGACAAATATATAAGGAATGTTATCTAGGCGTGTTATCGCCAATCAGCAATCAGCCACAAATCAGTAGCAGATTTACATCCTCTAATTATGTAACGTCGGATCTTTAGTCCAGAAGTACTTAATTGGAATTCTAAAATCGAATGTTCTATTTAAAAAGTTGTAAGGAATCATATAATCGGCCTTCATGTGTCTATGTCTTCGCAGAATAGCAGGCAGAGATTTAACTGCTTTAAGTCATACTGCCACCAACTTAACCATACCCCTTAAGATCAAGTCAGAGAGAAATGAATTGAGAATAGCAAATAGTGTGTTGGTTGGAGTTGAACAGACCGCACATAACAGAGCTGACTGACAGCGTCCTCTGTCTATCAGTCGCCAGTGTTATTGGTGTTTACACACTGTCTACCAGACAATTACACCATAAAGCTAGTTAGCTCCACTATGGCCCAACACAGCCAGTATGCGATTCTTGGTCTGAGCTCCTGGATGTTGTCCTTAATTTACATGCTCAAATTTTAAGCACTTTTTTCTGCTTTTTTTGTAATAAAAAAAACTTAAAAACGACGAATAGAAAGTAACAAATAATCCGTCTAAAATATATGCATAGAATGACATACGTGATCAAAATAAATTCTAACTCATATTGTGTATTAAATTAACGGAAATTTTTATTGAGTCCGGAAACCTATTTCCACCATATCTAATTTATTTTCACAGAGAATATTGTTTCTAATCGACTACAGATCATAAACCTCACATCAAAATAACAGATCTTTAAAGCACTGTAGCGCTCTTTGGTAGCACGTTCAGAAATTACTTAATATGTTGGAAATATGTTTGTAGTCAAACTCAAGGAAAGCAAAGAAATAATAAAAATAACGGAACGGAAAGGAAAGGAATATACAAAGATAAAGATATTTTGACATACCGGACATTTATATTTTACGCTTTAAGGAGTTTAAAATTAAAAACAAATTACTTGACTTAAGTGGCCAGACTGTAACGGTGTTATGGTATACACGTTTTTGCACTTACGGCAGATTTCACCAAACAAAAAAACGCCTCCTGTTTAACACCGAAATCAAAGCCACGGAAAAGAAGGGAGAGACATGAATATTAAAATAAACATTCACGAAATTTACATAAAACGAAGCAAAAGAAATGTGTACTTCTAATACAACCTGTCGCTCTGTCAACCAACAATCCAAACCATATTATTTTTGATGTACTTGTATAATTCACCTTTAAAATAAATACAACAAAAAAATGGTTCAGCACATTGAAACATGCGAACGTAAAAGGAAAATTGTATAGAAAAAAATGGAAATATCAAACGCACTGATATAAAGAAATGTGGTCTAATTACTTCGCGAAGCACAAATTCAAATGAAAATGGTGACGCCTTTAAAGAAGAGAAAAGTGGAAATATATAGGCTAGGATTGAAGCATTAGTTCGTTAAAATATTTTTTTTAAATTCATATTATAGCCACCATTGTCCCCAGAACTACACTATTACTGTTAAAGCTGAAGACAAAATTATTTAGAATTTGTTACGAAATTAAAAAAGAATTAAATTTTGTAATTTTTTAATTTTTAATCAAATGAAAATTTGTGATGTAATCCTTGACATGTCAGAACACTGTACTTTTTTGTTAAAGTTGTGCTTACGCAAATTAAAAATAAAACTTGATTAAACATCTAAAATTGCTTGGCATAATCATCATCCTCTGAAAAAAAGTTGTCCAGAAAAAGCTAAGCGTTTCTAGGTCATCTAGATACCTAAACCATCAGTCGGCTTCAGCCAGTGTCTATTTTCTGAATTTATTGCAGTCCGCCATTTTGAAATTAATTTGTCAAATGTGGTTCCATAAAATATCTGAATTTTAAACTGAAGGAAAGTGAAAACTGTTCCATATTTAAAGCAACCTATCCGCATGAACAATCATAATTATCTACATCTAATGAGCCATTCAGAAGTACTTGTAAAGGAGAGTGTATCGTAAGAATTGTCACCTGTGTGCCGTCGCGTGGACTTCTACTTAACATACTCATTGTGTTCTTGTTATTAGGATCACCCCAGAATATCATTGCAATTTTTATATCTATGTGTCATTAAAGTCGCCGCAGTCTAGTAGGTAGTGTGTTGGATTATTAGACGTGAGGCCTCTGTTAAAACCCCAGGTCAGTCATCTCCAACTAAACGAAATATGACAAAATATTTATAAATTAAAATTATAAATAAAATTGCCATGAAAAGTCTCTCAAAAATC
The DNA here is from genome assembly GCA_958299815.1 of Sarcophaga carnaria. Taxonomy (NCBI): domain Eukaryota; kingdom Metazoa; phylum Arthropoda; class Insecta; order Diptera; family Sarcophagidae; genus Sarcophaga; species Sarcophaga carnaria. Next base: position 76,409,088 of record OY283151.1, read on the forward strand.
TATAGTTCGAAGTCGACTTTAAACTGTAGGTCCCACCACTCATGTAAAACAATTAACGCACACAACACAAGTGGTAGGAGAAACTAGGTCGTAATCCTGACTAAAGGGTTGTAATGACCAATTATGTAAAATTATGTATGTATGTATGTGTCAATTATGTGTGTACAGTCACACGTTTTCACGTCTTACTTTTTTTCTAACTTCAAAAACAAATTCAATTGCAATGAAAATTTTAATTTTGTCGATTCAAAACCATCAACAAGACAAAGAATTATGAGTATCGAAGGCTGTAAATCTGCTGTAAATCAAACTCTTGAAGAGGCAACGAAATTTTAATTCGGAGTCGTTCTCAACTTGCTAACATTTGTACTACGATTTCGTAGAAAATTGTACTCAGAAATCTTCGCTTTGTGTCTATAAAACACAGTTTGTATAAGAATTCAAGTCAAACTATCATTCTTTGCGGAGGATTTTTGCTGATTTGAAGCTTTCCGATTATTAAGTTTAGAGATAATGTTAATTTCTGCCTAAATGATTATGCCATTGAACAAAATTGTCGTGTAAATGTAGGTCTCAATCCTGCATGAAGTGTTGTAATGAACAATTATGTATGTATGTTTGATTTGGTTTACATACTGGCGATCCGTATTTCTTTCAAAATCAGCAAGGAGTTGCCATTACGGTGGGTAGCGACAGCTATCAATTGTTAGATTGGGATCTAACAACACGTAGCAATTTTTCATACGGTGTTTCTAACAATCGATTTATTACAAAATTATTTTATTGGAATTGAAGTCGTAGAATTTCATTAAGTCTGAAGTTTTGTTATCAGATTTCACAATTTTCCAGTAAAATGCTCAGAAAATTTATTACAAATTACAATAACTTGTGATTGACACTGTTGTCAAAGAAAGCATTGTCAGCTCGTTGCTACTAGCTAACAATATTATCAAAAAATTTTGGAAAATGGAGACAAAATAACGAAGACAAAGTACCTGATAGTTTCAGGAGGGCTAACAACGTCATTATGATGTACAGCATTGAGAACAACCCGACGCATTGATATTATACAAGGCTTATCAGTTGTGACCAATGCGAACATTATTTAGGCAGACAGTTTGATGTTGTAAGCCGTTCATGAGGAGTTGGATAATATATTGAAATATAATTGCGTTGGAATAACTGCTGTAAACTAAATCTAAATCATTACTATGGCAGCATTGCAGGCATTATTATTCAAGCCCGATGAATATCCCAATGAAGACAAAAGCTATGTAGAGAGCTTTATGACACAAAAATGCGAATAGATGACGGCTCTCTCCTTAACTGTACAGTTGACACCAAAATCTTAAATTTTGGGAAATGCTTTTCAACAGAACCAAGTAATAAAACTGAATGGAGCAATTTTGAAGTAACATTCTCTTTGAGAGATATTTCGATGGGTTAATAGATATAGATATGGAAAGAGAATTCCGCAAAAGAGCGAAATATTCAAATTCCATGATTATTCTTTTTGAACAGGAAAAGAGTTCGACTTGGGAGTACAGAGAACAAGACATAGCAGAACTATCTGGCAGTCAAGGCACCATTCTATCACTTATTTCATATAAAAATTACTCAAAATTAGAATCGGACTGTCCGGGAAAGTCTAATGCGCTGGACAGAGTTCTTCGGTCACCATTTGCCTTATCTTAGATCATATGGAAATTCAGTACAATAAGCCATCAGGGGAGCTTTCATATCGCTGAAAGGATCAAACATTTTCAGTGGAGTAGGAAAATATGTTTCGAAAGTTACACAAAGAAAGATAATGTTTTGGTATCGGAACTATTTGGATAACCTATTGAAAACAAAGAAGTCGCCGTTGTATAGTAGGTAGTGTGTTGGAGACCCCAGGTCATGCATCTCCAACAAAACGAAATATAAAATAATATTTCTTCGGCGGTTTCCTCTCAGCAAATTTCTCGCAAAAACTCTGAGAGTAAATAAAAAGTTTCTCAAACAATCTGTCGTTCGGAGTAGACTTTAAACTGTACGTGCTGCCACTCATGTGTAAAGTTAACATAAACAACATAAGCGGTATGGGAAGCTAGGTCGTAAACCAGATTGAAGGGTTGTAATGACTAGTTAGGTATATATGTATTCAAAATAAGACAACATAGTGATTAAGTACATGATTACATATCTACCTTTTAGAGCTTTAAATTCTGATCTAAATATCGTATTTTTATTGTTGTTACAATATTATAATAGCTTTTCTGACCTGCCATTCTATTCCTCTGGCAAGTATGGCACTAGCAGATAAAAGTTTACAAATACGTACGAATATAGTTCGAAATATGTTTGGCATTTGCTGAAGTCTTATTTTCGATGTAATATTATACGAATAAACGGAAGAAATTGAAGTCTCCGTGGTCTAGTAGGAAGTGTGTTGGCTTATTAGATGTGAGGCCTCGGTTCAAACCCCGGATCAGGCATATCCAGCTATGACAAAATATTTCTTCGGCGACTTCCCCTCAGCAGATTTCTGACAAAAACTCTGAGAGTAAATAAAATTCCCATAAAAAGTTTCTCAAAACTAACGTACGCAACATAAGTGATGTGAGGAACTAGGTCGTAATCATGACTAAAGGGTTATAATGACAATTTAAGTACGTATATATGTAACAAACGAATTTTCTAAGTTCAAAATTTATTTAACTGAAAGAGGTTAAAATTATTAAAAAGTTTATGTGCATAAATAAAATAAAAAATTAAGTTGAAGTTGTTAAAATAAACACGAAATATAAATACAAACTCAAATTATGGTCGAGTCGTGCCACACAATTTTTAAATTAAACTTTTCATCGCGCGTTTTATCTGTAACTCCGCGAAAACGTCACTATTATTTATTATTTTCTCTCGTCAAAGATAGAGGAGACAATGTTCATATAAAGTGCTCTGTATAAAGTGTTGAGTAAAATATTTCAGCGGTTTTAAGCATTTAATTCTCTTTACGGCGTAGTATTATTAATGACACTACGCTTTACTATCCTTAGACCAATGGCGTATTGTTGTCGCCAACATTGAGGATTATTGTAATATAAACGAAGGCCTTTAAAAACAATGTTTATTTCCATAGAAATTTTAATTACAATTCTTTTAAGTGATAGTCATGAATGGATATTTTAATGCTTAATTTAAATTAACATTATTAAAGAGGATGCGAACACAATCCTGTTGGTAACTTGATAACAATATGATAGCCTGTTAGAGGGAATTTAACTATTCACAGCACATATTACTTAGTACTTGCTTAAAAATTTATACAAATGTTTCCTTTCAATTCATATTTAATTCATCGCAATCATGTTTAATAAGGCCGATTTACTAAGAAAGAATTTTAAAATACTCATCCACTCGCTCAAGCTGCAAATAAGATTACAAAAAAAATTAATTGTAGTTTCGTATAAAATTATTGATTTTGTTGGCAGTTGGATATTTCTAGATATTTATCAGTTATGGAGTGATTGTCCTCTATTAGCCCGCAAAAAGATTTTGTTTTTCTGATCAAGTGAATAAACCTCGGGTGTTTAAATTCCGTTTGAGTTAATGTTTTCCGCATTTTAGTAAACGTATGATCGCATAAATTTTATATGAAAATCCGGCTGGAAATACCCTCTTGTTAAAGGAACCCCGATCTTTAGGTATATAACCAGACTTTCTTTTTCAGTTGGTTTTCCAAGAATGCGGTGATATTTTCTGGCAAAAACACTGAGAGTAAATAAAATTACCATGTCGACTTTAAACTGTAAGTCCCGCCATTCATGGATAAAATTAACACACACAATATGAGTGGTATGAGAAGCTAGGACGTAATCCTAACTAAAGAGTTGTAATGACCGATTCAAGAAGGAAGTCTTTAAAAATTCATGTTTTACTTATACTCAACACAGAAATTCGAACTCAAAATACTCTGTAAAACTCATTTTTATTTTTCTTCCCATTGTTGAATTGGAATAATATAGTACATGAAAGTCTTTATTTGCACAAGAGACACGACTCCTACTTTACGTATCTTTTTGGCCATTACATATCTCTTGCCAGCATTAGGTTAGGTTAGGTAGGGTGGCGAACCCTCCGTTAAGAAAGAAGTCCCGGAGACTAGTATGTAGTAGGCCCATTGTGATGCCAGAAACAATATTCAACCCGCGGATCAAACATTCCCTAGAGGAAACCAATAAATCTCGCTATTGCAGCAATCTCTATATTCGATAGCTCAATCAGAAATGTCAGAAAGTGAGAGATCAGAAGCCTCCATCTATTTATAACAAGAGGAGGACACTGAAATTTATCTTCATTAGCAAGGTATGTAATGGTGATAATGGAGTCTGAAAGAGGATTTGAATACATTGGGTCTTACGACCACTAAATCAACCCTCCGTTTTAATAGAAGGTCAGAGAGGAGCCGATTGAGTATAGCAAATAATAATTTAGTTGGTGTGAAAAACAACAACTGACTGCCTGCTAACTCTGAAGATGAATTTTCAATGAAAATTAGGGTCAGTTACCAAGTGTTCTATGGCCCATTTAGCGAACACACGACGTGTCTACCATATGGTCGTTTACCTTCAATACCTTTGTCTGTTGAATTTTGTACGAGTGCAGGTTAAAGTCACAACGCACAATTCGCCAAGTTGTGGTCTGCGTAGGACCGACTCAAAATGTTTTCAGTAGATCTGGCTCTTTATCGACATAAGGGTGGTGGTCGATCGCTTACTGACCCCTCTGAGGGGACAACGTAAGTCTAGCATATCACTCGGTTGTCCCCTCTGAGGGGACATGATAGTTTGTTAACGATTATGGACAATGAATTTATTCCACCGCAATTTTTTAAGAAACACGTGTTCTCCTGTAGTTTTCTGTTAAAATGGCACAGAAATTGATCGAAATCTGATAAAATTAACAAGATGCATGATAAATATATCGACCGTTTTACACGTCGAAAAGAAACATGCGAAGTGCGTTTACGACGGACTGTACACTTCATTGATCCGTTGAACAATTTTAGATATAGTGGATGAGGCGTCCAAAGCTACAAGGATGTGGCTCAATGAAGTGGGAAACTTGATACGATAATAACGAAATCCAATAACCGAGAGAAGAAATATATAAGATCTCAATTCTTACTGAAGCGTCGATTAGAAAAATTTTTAATATTTTTTTGTAAATATGTGTTCTTCAACGTCCAAAACAAATTTCATTACAATTCCTTACTTGGTTCTAAAATTATACTGTATAATAAATATCACGTTTCCAGGATGTACGATTTCGTTAAAAAGTGGCGTCAAGTTGCTGGTAGGTAACGTCCGAAACGGTGCCGAGTGCAAAGGGTTACAATAGGCAAAGCATGCCGTACTTTGCCAGAATAGAACACCCATTTTGATAAAACATCTCGTATTGTTGAATGCTATATCTCTTCATGGTGATTTAACAAAACAAATGACTACCGTGTAAATGACAACTAATTTAACAGATTCATTAAAACTTCAAAAGTTTCTGTTGGAAGAATACAAATTTTCGATGAAGTTAAGCTTTATAGTTTGCTGTAGCCAACTGAAAACATAAAATTTTTGTCAACTTATGTCGGTTCATTCGGTTAAATATTTAGATCAATTTACTTTTTCTTAATTTATTATTACACAGTGCGACAGTCAAAATACACCCAACTAATGACATTGTGTAGCTTATGAGTTTATCGAAAATATATTTTTTTTTTATATTTATCGAACTCTCCAAATTTGTTTTATTTGACAAAACCGTATTTTTATTCTTTTCACACAAAATTATTGGTTAACCAAATATTTTTTAACCGGTTTTCAAAACCTAAAATTTTTGGAAAAGGGGACTGATGAGCCTTTCAAATGGTATACATAAGCATATGTTTCAAACTTACATGTTATGAATTTTGATCGGGTAAACTTGGAAAATGTGATTTTTTTCTCATCTTTTCAATTTTAGCTATTCTTAATTGAAAAAATTTAATTAAAAACTATAATATAAGTGATGACATTCTGAAAATGAATTATCTTGTGAAGAGATTTATACTTCGTGTAATCAAATCGGACAAAAATTACCGTAGTAATTTAAATAGTATTTTAATATATAACAGTCGTGTCTTATCTTTTATACATGTCATGTTATCAAATGAACTTTCAGTTCAAAAATGTTCAAAAGTTTTGAAAATCCTCTCCCTCTCCTTTCTAATAAGGTTTGAATTTTGGCCATCAGTTCAGAAGTTTTTGTGTAATCAATAAATTTGTGCGCAAAGTCCAAAAAAACAGTTTTTTGTCAAATAAAACAAGTTTGGAGGGTTCAAGAAAAAAAAAATATTTTTAGTTGTACTCAATAAAACGCTCAACTTACACTATGTCATTAGCTGGGTGTATTTCATTTCTTTTATTTTGGCGCATAGTGTTATTAATTTATTATTTAATTTAGAGATTTTTATTAGATTTAATCTCATTTGAGATAAAATTAGGTTTAATTCGTGTTAAATAACATTTTTAACATATGAGCAACAGTATACGGGTATTTAAAGGAATCACTCAAATATTAATAAGTTTTTTATACCAGAAGTTTTTTAAAGCATAATACATAAGATATTTCAAAGAAAAACTTGTCTTCTCTTAATTAAGTAATATCATTATCATACGTTTCTTTTAAACATAAAATTACAGAGAATTCATTGTTTCAAAGAAAAATGAACAAATATAAAAAAGAACAAGACAAACAGAATAAAAATTCTTAGAAATACTAACACTTTTAAGACATCAGACAGAGATTAAGAGGAAAAAAATCTTCCAGACGTTTTGTGAACAAAACAAATTAAAAGGAAAATAAAATAAAACTTATCCAAACCATTAAATTCTCAAGTCAAAGAACACGTCATTACATTTAACATAATGTCATTGCAAAAGTCATTATAATAGAAACACTGAAAGTAATAGAAAAAACGTAATGTTTATAGGAAAACGAAGGACTAAAAGTATAAAAGGATAACAATTACAAGAACATATAAAACAATAACGTACAATACTGGGGGCTAATTCCAACGCCATAGTAGCTTCTTCGTGATGAAATTAAGAACGTGGGTATTTTGCATAAGGATTAATACATGACTTGATTTTAATGCATAACCTTAATGCTGTAATCAATTTTAAGTATTTCCAATTGATCTTGTTTTTTTCTTTTTAACTAAAGTTACGTTTCCAGTTACCATTTTATGTCGAAATTTGTTGAATCCTTTAAGTATTAAAATAAAATTTCTATTACAGCACAAGTAAGGCATCATTAAGAAATATAATCAATTAAATAAGGAATTCGATTAAAATGGAATCTGTTGATTTTAATATTAAACATTGAAATTTAATCTTTGGATTTCAACTCCTTTAAAAAGTGACATCTCACAAAGTCGACATTTTTGTTCAGCAGTAAAGGTTTACATTACAAAGATTTTTACTAGGTTTTGTATTCTTGATTATAAATAGTCACAATGATAATGCGTTCTACTCCAACACAATTTTTAATCATAAGAACAGTCACTGGGGCCAACAGTTAAAGGTGTATCGTCATGCTTTCAAGAATACGACAGAGGTTAGAGCGATGGTCTAATAACAAACTATAAGTCTATTCGTATAAAAATCTGTTGAAATATTTTCGCCCTAAAACCTGAACTATTACAGCCTGTGTGCCATAGGATTGTATTTTGAGACTCATTTTTCATTTCATTGAACATCATTAAGCACTTTTGCAACCCCTACTGATGACACAGCTCTCTTGAAGACAATATAATAAAACTTCTACCATATTATTCAAAGCTTTAGACTTGTGGTCGATTAATTCTTTTGAACAATCCAGTTCAGAAAGTACAGTTCTAATGTACTGTGTTTACATAATTAATCAGCATTTGGCCGCTCAGAGTATTGTACATTGACGACAATAAAAATACCAGGGTAGCAACAAATAAAACTTATTTACGCGGTAAATGATCGTTAGAGTGTCAGGACTTCAAAATGTGTGAAATTTTTTTATTTACACTATAGCACTATGGATAAAATAGCCACATTTTCTCTCCAATATTATAAGGAATAACTTAATAAAGATGAAAATTGGTATACAGGGGTTTTTTGGGTTGCTTACTTCGAATCTGAGGGAAAATTTTTCAAATACATAAACCCGGACCCAATATGAGGGGAAAATTTTAAAATTTCTATAGATTTACACTGATATTAGTATATATATGAGGTTGCTGATTTCAAATAAAATTTCAAATACAAAACGTGGAATCCAATTTTAAATTTTAAAATTTTTGTTTTTTTTTTCATATATTATTTATTGAATCTTTCCCTTCGGAATGTACAATAAGTATTCAAATCTTAACCTAAAATAATATAAAAATAAAAGTTGTTATTGCCACTGCAACGTACAACAACTAAAAGCGCTCATCAAATGTCAATTTATCTGACCTCTGTGACCCTCGAATACAAGTAAGTCTCGTAATGTGCACGCACTTAGAAACGTTGACTTTTATCTTCCATTTTAGCAGCCAATTTTCCAATTCACCAACGTGAGACTGAAGTCGCAACTGTAGAATCTCTATGACTACTTATGTTGCTTTTATGTAATCTTGGGCGAATTCTGCCAATGGAAAGTGCCTAACATCCCTGTGAACAAGAATAGCTGACCCTCCGCATGCCCTACAACTTAAGTGTTTTGCAGTCATTAACTCTAAAGTAGTTTTTGTCCGAGAAGTGTGTTTCTGATATTAATATGACATCAATTTGGTAAGTATACAAGAAGTTTTGTAATTCGTTTTTATGATGGCTTAAGCCGTTCGCGTTCCAAAAGCAGATCTTAAGGGTGTTCATGTCGTACTTAAATTTTTAAAATCTGCATTAGCATACTATGGTTTTGCATCAGATGTTGTAAAATGTTCTGCATGTTAGCCATATAATTACTCATTGTTTGGATTCTAGTATCATTTGAATTTTGGAAAGTCAAATGGACGATTGGAATGACTTCTTTTAAGGCGTCAGCATATGAGAAAGGCCTCTGAAATCGGTTTGGGAGTTTGCCTGTTGGGGCTGAGGTAAACTTGGGAAGTTTGATTCATGGTACTGACCATTTATAGGTCTTTTGGCCGTCGCCTTATTTTTGAGTTCCAAATGTACTTTGCAGCCTCGATAATTGGCCGTGTATTTTTCACCGCAGTTACTGCACATTTTACAGCTGACTTTAGTTTTCGGATGGGGACATTCAGTGCTGTTATGTATGTCTCAGCATCTGACGCATACTGCCGGTGATTTGCAGAAAGATTTTGTGTGCCCAAATTCTTGGCAATTTTGACACTGAGGGGGCCTTAATGTTTTAAATTAATTTTTTTACAAAAACAAGACATGCCGGTTTTACCAACAAAAAAGTGCAAAATGTGCGAAAAATAACTTTTAGCTTTAAAAATGCGTCAGATCCCCATTCTGCATTAATTTTTTTAGTTCGTACAACAATCATAAGGAAAAAACTGACAACATAGCTCAAATATCTGTAAATCAGTAAAGAGGGAAGCTGAAGTTAGAGACCTTGCTACCTACAATTTGTTTACAAATTAAGCAGTACGGAATGTACGAACGTATGAGTCTGTTTATATGGAAAACACAAACTAAAGCTGGACCTTAGTCTTGTATGAGTATTATATTTTAAAATATTATGAATTTGAATAGAATTTTGAATTTCAGAAAAATTAAACTTTGTTTTTCACTCACTAATTATTTTATATTTTTATTTATCATATTTCTTTTTCTCAGTAACTCTCTTTAAATCTAGTGTATTTCATAGGTATAAAAAAAAAGAAATGTATTAAATTTTTCACAATAATTGTTTAGTTTCACAATTCCAAATTAGCTAATTGTTCTATCCTGATTGTAATTTTGTAGCAGATTTTCTAATTGTTTTCCATTACCAACTTTTTTCAAATAATTTACAAAGTTTTGACATTTTTAACAAATTTCAATTGTTAAAGAAAAAAATTTTCGAAATTGTTTCGAAAGAATTTGCATTTACACAAAATGTTTAGAAAGTTTCCTCCAAAAATTGATGTTTATCTGTGAATTTTTTTGTAATTAACTGCAGAAAACCATATTTTTGCTACATGTTCCCACCTCATCTTATTCTTTTCGACTTCGAAGTAAAGTGTTTAAAAAATAAATAAAAACAAATAGAAAAACTAAATATAAACAGGGGAAAAAGATTGAGAAAAAACTGAAAGAAGAAAATAAAATATTTATCCAACAGACTGCAACTTGTTAGAGATGATGTAACCGTTACATTTCGCATCATAGAGCTGCCACTATTAATGCTATGGTAGTTGTTGTTAGTTTTTGATGTTATTTCCAGTTGCATTTAGTTGTTATTACAGTTGTTTTGCAAGATTGCCGAAGGAAGTTTATCTAAATTGTCTATCATTGTTGTAAGGATGAGCGTAACTAAAATACGTTCATTTCTTTCATCATCAACACCAATGTTATCTAGTCTTTGAAGCATTGCTAATTTATCAGCAATTAAAATTCACAAAGACAAACTGTAGCAAACTGTAGGATTTTATAATAAAAATAAAAGACTAAAAAAAATAAACACAAAAGTAAGTAATACATTTAAGTTGAATCAACTCTATCGTTTCTAATGACTGTAACAAATCACAAAAAAAAAATGAAAAAGAAAAAAGCAAGACTTATAAATACAAATCCAAACAATCCTCTCTTAGTTGTCCAAAAACTGTAATAAATTTAAAGCAGATTTAAATAATATTTTATTGCAATGAAAATTCCCATTTACGTTATAAAGAAATTGAATTCTAGAAACCAGCAACTGCTATCTCCAACTCTTGGCCCATTCACTCGACTTTGTATCGTGTATGTTGTATTGAATACACTTTTTGTTTGTGAATGCACAGAAAGTAAATTAATTTATTGTCTCTGTAAACAATATAATTTTGAAATGTTAATTGTTGAGTCAAGTTAAACAGAAAATATTTATGTTTTTTTTTCTTCTTGATTACTGGCATTTACATAAACTGTTAGCACGAAACCAATACAACTTTTCAAAACATATGAAAAAATGTGTATAAATGTATCGGATATTTTATGACAATTATCAACAACAAGCATACACTCTTGTATATTCTTCCATTAATACACTGAATACAACAATACAACGGCTTATGTGATTTGTCCATCTATTTTTTATTTTCATTAACGATATTCTTTCTTTAACTTCTAATACTATTCTCTCTTTTGCAGATGACAGTAATATTTGTCATTCATATTATTTTAATGGTAGGTTGAGACCAAAAGGCTTAATAAGAATGATACTCTCACATACGACCTACAGTGAATCTCCAAATGGAGTCATATGAATAGGGTTGATTTTAACACTCGAAAAACGTAATGCTGTTATTAACACACAAGCGCATCGATAGGTTAGGTTAGGTTAGAGGACGTGTACTTGTCAATTAAGACAAGTACAGTACCCGGAGGTCGAATTGACCCATTGTACAACGTCCTAGTTTCACACACCACTTATGTTGTGTGTGTTAATTTTATACATGAGTGGTGGGACCTACAGTTTAAAGTCGACTTCGAACGACAGATTTTTTTTATTGAGAAACTTTTCATGCCAATTTTTATTTACTCCCAGAGTTTTTGCAAGAAATCTACTGAGAGGAAGTTGGCGGAAAAATACTTTTTGTATTTTGTATTTGATGCCTGGCCTGGGGCTCGAACCCAGGCTTTTGCGTCTAATAAGCCAACACACTACCTACTAGACTACGGCGACTTCTAGCGCATCGATAATATTGCCTCATCTGAAGTAATGGCCGGTATAAATATCAATAAGTCAGACGCTTTCTTTGTTCCGGGCATGAAATTCAGTGTGATGTTTGCTTGAACCAGCACATTTTTCATGTATTGAAAAAAAGCATTCAAATGCCTCGGTTTCCTAAGGCGGTGCATGAAATACTTCACTTCATCTGACGTCCTTACTATTTATACCACTTATATTTGAACGAGAATGGAATACAACTCTCATGTGTAAGCCGGTGCCTCAAAGTATATTTTCATTCCTCCCGACCGCTTATAAGAGAGGGCGAAAGTGCTCATTAATAACCGTAGGTATTCAACTCTATTGATTCATGGGAGCATCGTTGCAGTGTGGTCTGTGTTTCCCTGTTTTATCGCTATTACAACGGATTTTGTTCTAGCAGGATAAGGTGACTTGTACCAGAGATACGTGCATGTATGCGTAACACCCGTCTTTCTCGCTGAGTACATCTGTTTGATTGATTGTACGATTGACTACAACTGTTTGTATGATACCTAATTTATTTCAAAAGATTTTTAAAAGAATGTAAACAATTTGCTTGAAGTCCTTAGAAAACTTTTATATCATTAAACCATATTATGCACACTGAAAACATGAATACCGAGTCTACGTATGTTACACAGTAGTGCAACGTAAAAGTATGCTCGATCTTGTTATTCATATTACAAGTATTTTTCTTTTACTTGCTTACTTTACTTAGGGCCATTATTACAACTTTCAGATAAACTTGGTTTTAGATAAAGGTACCTTTAGCTAAAGGGAACTGTAAAGTTAACTTTAATTTATTTTCGTTATTACAACTTACAGACAAAATAAAGTTAACTTTTTAAAAAATATGGCACTGATGGAGCAATGTCGATAAAACTGCTCAATTAAACAAGTTTTCTTTAAACGCAGTGGCAACGAAGGGCCGCATTTTTGTTGTTCTGTTTCCTCATTTTGTTTATATTTGAAGTTGCCATATTGAAAATAATATATAACATGGCAAGCCCTAACATAAACTTAAGTTTAAAAGTTAAAGGTAAGATGAGGGTCATCTTTAGCTTTAGCATAACGCTCACTTCTACCTATAATAATGAAAAACAATTTATCTGCCAGTTAAAATCCTCCCTTTAGTTAACGGCAAATTGTAATAATGGTCAAAAATAGTCATTACAACCCTTTCGTCAAGATTAGGATCTAGCTTCTAACACCACTCATAATGTGTGTCATAAATCGACTTCGAATAACAGATTTCTGAGAAACATTTCATGGCAATTTTATTTACTCCAAGAGTTTTTACCAGAAGTCTGATGAAAGAAGTCGAAGAAATATCTTTTTTATTTCGTTTTGTTAATGTCAGAGGTGGAGTTTGAACCAAAAAACGTTACTCCTTAAAAATTTCCAGCATTTTTGTATGGAACAAATCTGAACTCAGCTGCTTTTAATATTCTAATGTGGGTACCAAAAAAAAGATTTTGTAGCGCACTTTGAATTTTATGTGCAGAAAAACTAAATAAAATTTTTGAATTTCAAAAGTTTCTCAACTTAAGGCATAAAAACATTAATTTCACCTGTGTAACTTCATAAAATGTTAAACCCAAAAATAGGACAATGACTCCCAGGATTCGAGTACCAGATTTTATGTATAAAGGAACACAAAAAAAATCGCAGTAGAAAATAACAACAGAAGCCACAACAGCAAAAACAAAACATTTAAAACAATAAAGGAATACACACTTGTAGTGCTCAAATATTTGCGTGTAAAAGTCTTCAAAATTTACAACTGACAGGTTGTGTAATAATAACTACAACAACAAAATCAACAATAAAAAAATTTAACGTTGTGCACAAAAGCTACCAAAGAAGGTTGCGACACTTGTGCTAATAAAATAGCTGTTCTAGAGGCAACTGAAAAAAAAAACCCACAGAGGAGAATTTATGTAAACTAGAAAAACAGAGGTCTTAGTCTGGCTATAAAAATTAATACAATAAAAAATAAAAATTCCATCAACAACAAAAGATTTCTTGTAATAAAAAAGTGTGTTGAAATAGAATATTGATGGCCCTACATAGATTTCAAGTTGATTTCTGTTGGGAAACTAAAATAAGAGATCTGAGTCATACATCAGACTGTCCTGATTTTGGTAACTGGACATTTAACAGGCTCAATGTACACTTTTTCAGAATAGGGAGTTGCCTCTAGCCCAAGTGCTAATCAGAAAATTGTCATTGTTGACGGCGCGCAGCGACATACTTCGAGAAGACATTACAACCATATGGTTTGAGGGGAGTACAGTAGGTCCTAAGGTCGCAGGCACCTCTATATGGTAATAATACATACATACATACATACATAATTGGTCCTTACAATCTTAGGTCGTAGGATTATGGACCTAGTTTCTCACACCACTTATGTTGTGTGCGTTAATTTTATACATGAGTGGTGGGACCTACAGTTTAAAGCCGACAAAGTGACAAAGTGACAGCTATGACAGACTCCATATTGCTTTCCAAATACAATGTTAGATGAATCATAACAACTTGACATAATTTATTTATCTTTCTTTGAAAATGGAATTAGCACGTATGTAGGTTAACATTTAGTGTAGACGTTTGCAATTAATAGATAAAAGGATGCTTTTTCAAAATATTTTTTAAAAATTAATATTCTTTGCTTCTTTTCGCAAAAGGAAAGATATTGATTATATTGATATCGCTACTCACAAGAATGAGCATTATTTATAAAAGTTCTTATAGCAAGTCCTCGTTTTCCTTAGACGAAATGGACCAATGCAAATGCGACATCCACTGCGTACTCTTCCCGTATTGTGGTGTCCACAATATAATTTTGCATTAAAAATAGCGAATGTTATTTTTAATTTTAATTTTACTTTTTTTCAAGCTTTGAAGTTTTTGTGTTAACTCCCGCCCATATTTTTGCCAATAATAAAAGCTTTCAAATAAATGGATTTTCAGTTCAACTCTTAGTGTGATGGCATTTTTTCACTAACATCTATAGGTCGGTACTTTTGGCGGAGGGAAATACAACTCAGTTACTTTTTAAAATGGATGAAGAAATTTCGTGAAGAAGAGAAACGAATTCATTTTGATCGACTGCAATGATGAGACCAAAACGTTTCTGGCAATAAAGGATTTCAATGTTATCAACAATTGAATCAGTGCCTGATGAAACTTTATACAAATTCACTTCTATTCTCGATGAAACGAACTATTACCGTCCTTGAGCGTATAATTTTTCCTTTGCTAAAATTGAACTATAAAAGTTTAAACTTTAACTATGTCATGATTTAAAATGCAGTATTGCTCTATGTGCATGAATGGCGAAAAATTTAATGGTAAGCTTAAAAATTAAACTAAAGCCGGTAGACTACTTAAGAACTAAGGTTTCGCAACACTCACCTTAACTGTAGCACAATACACGGAAATATGTGTTTAATGAACTGTGTAATCTAAAAAAGTCGCCGTAGTCTAGTACGTAGTGTGTTGGTTTATTAGACGACGGGCCACGGTTCAAAACCCAGGTCAGACACCAAAACGAAATACGAAAAAATATTTCTTCGGCGACTTCCTCTCAGTAGATTTCTGGCAAAAGCTCTGAGAGTAAATAAAATTGTTAAGAAAAGTTTCTCAAAAAAGGTCCTGCCACTCATGTATAAAATTAACTCACACAACATAAGTGGTGTGAGAAGCTAAGTCGTAATCCTGACTAAAGGGTTGTAATGGCCAATTAACTTAAAAACTTGTACACTTAGAACCCTTAAAACCAAAAAATAATTTATTTAAGAAAAAATTATAGACAAAAGGCAGCCTATTTAGAAAATACGGCTATGCCCTGTCTTAATTTTAGAGACCTCACGATATGCGCCACCTACAGGGGTATAAGCCTATCGCTTAAAAGGTTCTTACGAGCGTATAGTATGAACGGCTGAAGCCACTCGTCAAAACACTGATTAGAACTTATTAGTGCGGCTCCTGGCAAGTTCACCATCGACCAGATCTTCACCTTATGCCAAACCCTGGAAAAGGCCCTTAAAACACATATGCACACTCAACTTTTTCTCAATTATAAGGCGGCCTTCGATAGCCCCATAATGTGTCGTGTTTTTGCCACAATGTCTGAGCTCGGTATTCCTGCAAAGCTGCTAAGGCAATGCAGAATGACGTTAAGCAGCTCCGTCAAGATAGAAACGGATCTCTCTTTACCTTTTGAGACCGCGTGAGGTTTTAGTCAAGGCAATACCTTATCATTCGACCTCTTTAATTTCGCCATGAAGAAGGCGGGAGTGCATCACAATGGCATTATTTTTAGCTGATTGAGTATGCTATCGACATTGACATCATAGGGCGTACCAAACGAAATGCTATTTAGTGCTATTTAACGGAAATCTATCAAGTTGAGCCTGGCAATCAATGGGGGTAAAACAAGGCACATGTTATCGACATCGTATCCCAAATTACGGCCGATAATTGTACTTTCGATGTTTTCAATGAATTTATTTGTCTAGGCTCCGCCATTACCAGCATAAATGATGTCAGTCCGGAGATCAAACGTAGGATGATTCTTGCCAATAGGTGCTATTATGGTTTCAATAGGCAATTGAGTAGCAGAGACCTCTCTCGTACGACAAAACCTACAGTCTTACGTCGCAGAAGCAGGAAGCTCCATCAACGATTGGTGCGACCAACTGACGGATGCGCGGAAGAAGCAGAGGCACCTGAAAGGATTAGCAGGCCGAAATCCGATAAGCGGGTAGTTAATGGCCAATTAAGTAAGAAAGTGAGGATTATATTGTAATCTTTCGAAATTTTACGCAACGTTATGTCGAATAAAATTTGTGTTACTTAGAATGATCTAATAAGCTAATGAAATATACTTAGGAATAGTTTAAAGATAACAATATCAATGAATTATACTCACTGTTTTCAGATGCAAATCTGATTGAAAACTTGTGGAATAAGGTAAAACAATGAAAGAAAATTTAGTACGACATACCAGATTCGGAATGCCCAAATAGTATTTACCGAATGCTCAGACAATGTGTAAAAGTCTTATACATTGGTGAAGACACTTGTCTTGTTAGAAAACAATTTCAGTGGAAACTTTTTTTATATCAGGAAACTGGGCACATGGCAACCCTGAATGTGACCCAAAGATATGTACATACCATTCCACTTCCCTTTTGTTTTTTTATTCGTTAATTTTTAAATTTTATTAAAAAGCTTCAGTAAGCGTTGTTTGCTTCCCTTTCTACTTTACTATTTTCGATTTATAAAAAAATTAACAAATTTAGCGAGAAAAAATGCAACGCATTGCGTTAAAGGTAAAAGTAGATCAACTAGAGTAATTAATATAAAAGTTTAATGAAAAATTTGCAAATTGTGAATTTTAAAATACAATCAGCTGTCAGCAGATAGCAAATTTGCCATTATAAGGGCTTTGCAAGAAGGCAAATCAATGAACGAAGTTACGGTTTGTTAGATTTCATCGCGATATCGTCAAACAAATAACGTGGAAAGAAAGCGACCTCGTAAATCTAGTGCCCGCCAAGACCGTCAAATGGTAAAAATAGTAAAAGTTTACTCTCGGAAAACGGCAGTAGATGTTACTAACCATGCAAACAAGCAATTAGGGATTTCTATTGGCGTCCACACAGCCAGAAACCGAGGCAAATTTATTAGCTAGAAGACCAGCCGAGAAGCCACTTATAGCTAAGGTTAATAAGATAAACGACTTGATTTTGCTTCACGGTCTCTGCATTGGTCAAAAGAGCAGTGGGCCAAAGTTTTGTGGAGCGACGAATGAAAGTTTAACTTATTTGACTCTGATGGATTAAATTATAGTCGTCGGCCCCCAAAACAAAAATATTCACCCAAATATCAGTTGCCAGTTCCCATTCGGTAAATAAGACAAGACACGGTATTGAACATAATATGGCATCGAGTTGCATTTTTTTCTCGCTACTGTGGTTGCATTACGCATCAATAAACTGTGCAGCCATATTTTTCAATAATTTCTATAACAACAAAAGAATTATTTTTCGTGATATATAAGTTAAGAATAAGTGCAATTACTTACCAGCAATTTTCTTATCGTCAAGTCTCTAAGTGTCACAATGGTGTCCTTATTATTTTTCACATCAGTGTATGTAAAAACGCAAATAAATCGCTTCCATATTTTTATAAAATTGATTGCATTTATAATTTATGAAATACATTCGCATATTAGTTTGAAAATAAAATTAAATATTAAAAGAAAGATTTTTTTGGATTCTATTACCTGCCTCATATAAAAATAAGTATAAAAGATTAAAAAAAAATTGAATGTGCACGTGTTTGCAAGATGAAAACTAGTTTCGAAAAAGAGTATGCAATGAAAATAAAACACTACATCAAAATGATGGCACATTTTGTTTTTTTTTTCCTTTACAATATATTTTGTTTTATGAACACCGTCATGAAAAGTTTAACACCGGTACATGTGGAAAATGCAAGAACTATACAAAACGTATCGTAATAAAATAAAATTTGTATAACCAACAGGCTGGAATAGTAAGTGTGCGAATTAAAAGTTTCAAAACTTTATCACTGAATTGAAATAAAAATGTAAAGTTTTCAGCACGTCTGCATAGTGTTAAAAAATGTAATAAAAATAAACACAAGTACAGAGATATTTATAAATTATTGGCATGTGCATGTATGTATATGAACGATTCAGGAAATTCCGGTACACATACAAACATACCTATGAAGACCGGTAAACAATATATACAGGATTTACAGATTGATTGGCATTTCACTCATTTGATTCACAAATCTTTCCTCAGTGTCAGAAAATAGGCGCATATCTGAAATGCTACTGGAAAAGTTTAACTAACGTAATGCAAAACTTTTACACATTTTCTGGTGCATATCCATTACTTTTCTCAAATGGAATCAAACTACAAAGTTAGATCAATCAGAATCAACAAAAACACTCACCAAAACTTTCACAATTCATTGAATTTGTAGTAATTGTTCACACTTGCCCACTCTGAGTTCATAGGTTGAGACGACTAGACTATGATTTGATGGAAAATTAGTATTATTCAACAGTTTTGGTAGGTAAACACAAGATAGTTCTCTCAAAAATTCAAAATTTACATGAGCTTTTTCTAAAAAAAAAGAAAAACTAATTGCTGGCATTAAATCTAGGGTAACGCCTAATTCTACACATGTTGGAACCTCCATCGAAAAGTTCGTCGAAAATTTTTTGGCCTACTGCTTAAAATCTTGATAGCCTTGTTTTATACATACATATAATGTATGTGCAGAAATTTGAATAATAATAAGGACACCAATATGACACTTTCGCATTTGGGGAGAAGGTAAGAAAAATTAGAAAATTGCTATAAGGGAACTGCACTTATTCTTAGTTTACATAGCACAAAACCTAATTTCATTACGGTTTAATTATCATATGAGGTCAACAATAGGTTAACTACATTATCGGGCGGTACCTGACGCCTTATTATCCTCTCCAGGCAATTTTGTTGATCGTCGTATCGCAGGCAGGTAAAGAAAACATGCTCCGCCGTCTCCCTCTCATTACGGCATTCTGCGCATGCTTCATCTGCGTAGTGACCATTCTTATAGAGATATGCTCTATAACATCCATGTCTGTTTGCAACTCTGTCAGGTGGAAGTTTACCTGGCCGTGTTTCCTTTTGGTCCATTCGCCTGTAAGTTTATCTTCCCTTGAAGGAATTGGACCGGTCTTGCTGCCATCTATCCATGGCATCATCAACCAATTGGGCAGGGTTCGAAAGATCTGTTCCCCTCCTTGTGTCGTGTTTCCTCCTCTCTACGTCCATAACTAGCTTTAGGGGCACCATTACGCAATCACCAATGCTGCATCAGTAGACACCGTGCGAAATGCATAAATTACTCTGAGAGTTGATCTCCTGTAGGCCGCTTCTATTCCTGTTATATAGGTCCTCTTATCCATGCCCCCGGCACATACAGGGGCCGCATATATAGCGATCGATGTCACTACCTTCAAAAGTAACCGTCTATCCTCCTGTTTTGGGCACCTTAGGTTAGGCATTATTCGGGCAAGTGCGCATGTTGTCGAAGCACATGTTCCACCGATGTACGTCAGTGTTCTTTAAACGTGAGCCTGTTGTCAATCATTACTCCCAGATATTTAATCGCCTGCTTTGATGTTACGCGCTTGTCGCCCACCGTTATGGTAATGAATTCCATCCTCTTCCCACTGCTTACAAGAACATCCGTTTTGTGGTCAGCAAGTTTGAGACCTATTCCCGTTATCCAGCTTCTGACCATGCCAACCGCTGTGTTACACGTTCTCACCAATTCATCCTCTTGTCACCAGGGCAATATCGTCCGCAAATACAATGATTTGTGTACCTCTAGGGAGTTTAAGCCTTAGTACACCATCGTACATGACGTTCTATAGTATAGGGCCCAGCACGGAACCATGCGGGACCACCGCCATTCTGCCATCATTCGTGTCATATAAGAGCACTCTATCCTTAAAGTAGTCCTTAATGAGTTATATTAAGTAGTTCGGACCGCCCTTTCCATCCAGCGCAGCTAGCGCGGCATCCCAATTCGCAGAGTTGAATGTCTTTTTGACGTCCAAGGTGATGATAGCGCAACATTCCCTATCGCCCTCCAGCCAACAATTCGTGATATAATTGATCGTTTTCGCATTAGTTTTACTTTTCACGATTCAAAACCATTAACTGTCAAGAAAAGGAAATGAGTGTACGAAAGAGAATATTATTGCTGTAACGCATGTTCAGAAGAAGACGTCAAAATATCAATTCGTCGTTTTTTTAAGCTGTCGAATACAGGAAGAATTTTACGTAAATAATTGGGTGGTTTATTGCCACCATCAATAAAGAGTCAATCAACAAAGAGTCATCATAACATCCATTAAAATTGAATCTTTTTGGAATTTATATGCAGAATAAACAAAATTTGTTTACCAATAAAATATTTTTACGTTGTAGAGAAAATTTAAAAAGAAAAATTGTAGGGTGTATGCACGGTCATCTAAAACCTAATACTAAACTAATTTCTCAGGTCGAAAATGGTCATCACCTACCTGCAGTCCTGATTTCAGTAAGTCGTTCTTGCGATAAGGTTACTAAAATGATTTTTTGCAAACAAGGTATCAAAACATTTGAAATCATGAAATCATGAAATCGATTTGAAAGTTGTTGCAACACCACTTAACTTTTCTATGCTCCATTATCAGGCGTGGTCTTTCCATTAGATCTTGAGTCAGCTTTTAAAGTTAAAATGAGTCAAACTTCTGAAGAATGACCCTTTGGCAGTCCTAATTTGGACCACAAATTGTGAACAGTTTCGAAGATATTGTTTGCCACAAAAGGTACCACAACATCGCTTCTTTAAAAATTGCCTGTTGCTAGCCAGCTTATACTATGGTCAGATATGCTCTTTTGTTGAGTCAATATTCGGCTTATTGAGTACAATATTTTAAGTGTTCAGGCATAATAATATACGCAGTTCAGCTGCTTTTTCAGTATTCATTTGACAGCTGCTATACAAAAGAGTTGGTGATTTCAACAACATTGTTTTTATTTTATTTTTTTTTTTGTTTGTCAAATATGTATTAACAAAAAGTGTTCGGTTAACTGTAATATGCTCACTGAACATTCTTATGACAGTACTGCATTTTAAGTTTTACTCAATATTATAACAATTTTCGTATTTATTGCGTAATAATTAATTGAAACTTTGTATGAAATATTGAGCTCAATAATGGCATTTATTGCAATTTACGCAATAAAGGTGTATATATGAACACCGTATTAAGGCCTTGGTGAAAGCCAAACAAATGCTTTTCGAACCTATATTTGCTTTCTATATATTTATAAATGTGTAAAATTTCAATGACATCAATTGTGTTTAATTTTATAGCATAAATAACGGTATAACGGTATTTATATCCTTACTAAGCATGGGTACGTATGTATAGAGTCTATATATAAACATTTTTTTTATAATAATTGTCCTCATTGTTATAACCGTGTGTGTTACGTAAGATTTGCAATGAATCTAAATACATATTTATATTTTCAAGTAGGAGGAGAACAGAATTATGAATGAGAAAAGAAAACAAAAAAAATTAATTGGACAATAGGCAAAGAATACAAAATTCTGACACGAATATTACATGTATATGTAGACATGATGTCCCTATTCACTATTCCTTGACGATTTCTAATCTCAAAATATCCAAATTTTCATAAAATCAGGTCAATAGACAATGCACGATAAGTTTAAAGTGTCAGATGACTTTTACCTGGCACAGAGATTTGGAGTATATGGAGTCATGTGTTGGAAACAGTGTTGAAAATAGCAGTAGAATTGTACTTTTTTCAGTACTTTATAATTTCAAAAATACCGCAGTACTCCCGCGACGCTTTCAGTACTTTTTTATTATTACATATTTTATGTCTTGCGCTTTTGAACTATTAATGCATTAGCAAGATGTTCAACGCAATGCTAAAGGTAGAATTAGGCTTTAGCCCCTGTTAGCCAAACCTCCACGGAACATACGTTCGTTTTTAGAATACGAAAAGCGATGAAAACGCCTTTCGAAGCGTAATGTAATTTCGGTAAGCATTTGCATTGCCCTTCATAACGAACGTATATTACATTACGTTCCATCGACGTTTGACTAAACATGGCTTTTAAGTTTTGTTACGTTCCGAATCATCTATTTTTGTCTTGTATATGAGAAGCACGAATAAGCTGTTATTCTTTTTGTTCCGTGCCGTATGTGTACTAAATATACATAAATAAATAATCTAGTAGGTAGTGTGCTGGTTTACTAAACGTGAGCCCACGGTTCAAACCCCATGTCACACATCTCCATCAAAACGAATATGAACAAATATTTCTCCGGCGACTTCCTTGTGGCAAAAACTCTGAGAGTAAATAAAATTGCCATGATAAAGTTTCTCAAAAATATGTCTTTCGGAGTCGACTTTAAACAGTAGGTCCCGCGACTAATGTATAAAATTAACACACACAAAATAATAACAAAGTAGACAATTGAGGAATTCATACAATCCCTTGTATCGTTGTATTCATTGTATTGTTAGACGAAAATACAATAGTATATGGTTGTTGTTGATACTTTTCATATAAAAATCCGATACACTTATACATACATAATTGGTCATTACAACCCTTCAGTCAGGATTACGACCTAGTTTCTCACACCACTTATGTTGTGTTTGTTAATTTTATATATGAGTGGCGGGACCTACAGTTTAAAGTCGACTCCGAACGAAAGATTTTTGAGAAACTTTTCATGGCAATTTTGTTTACTCTCAGAGTTTTTGCGAGAAATCTGCCGTCGCCGAAGAAATACTTTTTGTATTTTATTTTGATGTCCGGCCTGGGGCTCGAACCCTGGCTTTTCGTCTAATAAGCCAACATACTACCTACTAGACCACGGCGACTTCAAATACACTTATAGGTACACATTTTTTCATATGTTTTTAAAAGTTGTATTGGTTTCGTGATATCAGTTTACGTAAATGCCAGTAATCAAGAAGTAAGGCCACGGTTCAAATTTCAGGTCAGACACCAAAATGAAGTATGATAAATATTTCTTCGGCGACTTCCTCTCAGCAGATTTCTGGCAAAAAAATGAGAGTAAATAAAATTGCCATGAACAGTTTCTCAAAAAATCTGTCGTTCGGATACGAATGTAATTAAACTCTAGGTCCCGCCACTCATATATAAAATTAGCACATACAACATGAGTGGAGTGAGAAGCTAGGCCATAATCCTGACTGAAGGGTTGTAATGTCCAATTATGTATGTATGGATGTTCTCAGAGAAGCAAAAACAGAAATACCATTAGACGTTACTATATAAACTACGTGTCAGAAAAAATCGTAGAGCTCGTCTAAATTTTGCTAGAACTCATTTAAATAAAAAATATGATATGGTCGAACAAGTCTAAAGTTAATTTCCGTAGAAACTATGTTCGACGGCCTTGAACTTTAAAGCAATGTATATAACCGCCACAGTTAAGCATGGAGGGCGAAATATCATGGTGTGGGGATGTTTTTCGAGACACGGTATATTCACCGCATTACTGATACAATAACAGCCACAATCTACAAAGACCTCCTAAGCTCAATTATGCTTCCGTATGCTGTGGTGAACGAATCTGTTTAAAGTTAGAATTTGATTTTTTTAATTTTTATAACATCCGCCCCACCGTTTCATGTATTTATTTTCGGTCAGATATAGCATCCACATAAGATAAACATGTTGCGTGGATGTCAGCTGTCATGTAAACAATTCAAGCTTAGCTACATATGAAAATAAACATCAAGCTAAACATGTGTTGCTACATTGTTCCCTCAATGTATATAGGTCACGGGGCTTATCAACAATGTTGCCAGCGTCTACTTTGCAGGCATGGATATTTCCATTGAAACAAAATTAATTAATTCAATAAAATAAATTTGTTTGGATTTTAAATGTTGCTTAAAACCGAAACAAGAAAAAAAGGGAAAAAGCAATTTATTTTGAATGTTTATGATTGATATCCAAATGTGCCATTATGCCAATGTTATACATATTTTTTTATTAATATTCGGCCGGTTAATTGGTGATGTTCTCACTGACTGCTCGAATATTTAGCATGCAACCCTAATTAACTGTAAAATTACAAACACTTTCGTTCTACCCAATTAGAATATTCTCAGAAAGTTGCCTAGGCTTCGATCATATTTGGATTTTATTTATATTTAATTTTCCGTAAAATATAGTTAGGTTAGAATAAATTCTATTATTAGTTGTATCTAATATTTTTTTGTTATCCACGTTTTCATGTTCAATTATCCCCCCCCCCACTCAATTAAACTGAATGCATTTTATCCTTTTTTTTATTTAATAAAATCATGTTAAATTCAGAATGAATTGTTAAAGAGCCTAGTAAATTCTCTTATATGAAGTGACTGAGATAAGCTGGTTAAATGTTGGAATCCTACTCACAAATTATGCTTGTTGGATACTGGTATCAGGGAGGGTTAACAAGCGTGGTTTCTCAAAAACATCGGAGAAACCTATTTAGAGAGTAAAGCTAATGAATATCTTTTTTTATAATAATAAATTAAAAACTAGGGAGTGTTCATAAACTACCTTGTAATGGAACAGGCTAAATTAGGTCACGAAAATGAGCTAAAGTTACCTTTAACTAAAATTAACTTTAACGGGAAGTTGTAATACAGTAATCCTTCGATTTACGTCGCCTCGATTAACATGGTTTCGATTTACGTCGTCAAATTTTTTATTCCCTCTAACTTCAATTTGCGTCGTCATTCGATTTACGTCGTCTTAGTTGTTTATAAACAAAAAAACGGGGAATCCTAGTTTTATGAAGCACATTATACTGTAGTTTTTTAATGTTTATACGTACATATAGAAAATATTGTTTAATTTGTCAGACACAATAGAGTGAAATATGAGCTCAAAAAGTAAAATTAATAAAGTTTTTGCAATTCAAATAAAAAAGAAACGAAATGCATTTTTTTTTTTTTGGAACCGAATGCCAAGAAGGACATTTATATCAAAAGAGGAGAGACTAGCAGTTGGTACAAAAATTTCGAAGGATAGGCTTTTGCTTTTTCTGGGCGGAAATGCTGCAGGAGACTTTAAGATAAAGCCATTGTTAATTTATAGGTCGGAAACACCAAGGGCTATGGAAAACGTTTGCAATGAAAAGCTGCCTGTCACATGGATGTCTAACAAAAAAGCTTGGGTAGCTTGCAAGTTATTTAACGATTAGTTCAAGATCCACTTTTGTCATGAGATTGAGAAATATTGTAAAACAAATAATTTGTCACATAAGGCACTACTTGTAATTGATAATGCACCGAGACACTCCATCAGCTTCAATAACATGGGCGATAATATTAAAGTTGTATTTTTACCTCCTAATACAACAGCTCTTATTAAACCCATGCCCTGGTCCATTGTTATTGCTGCATTCAAAAAATATTATTTACGACGAAGTTTAAATAACCTAATTAATGCAGTTGACAAACAATTAGATAAAAATGATAAAAATAACGACGTTGTCAGACAATTTTGGGAAAATTATGATATAATACAAGCAATAAACAATATAAAAGAAAGTTTGAAGGAGGTGTCTGCATCGACAATGAGAAATGCTTGGAAAAACTTATGGCCTGATAATGAAAGTATTGAAAATCTTAACGATATAAGCAAAGAAATTATAAACTTAGCCCATACTGTAAGATTTTCAGATAGAGATGATTCTGACATTGTTGATTATTTAAACTTGGAGGATGAATCGCTTACAAACTCCGCTCTTTTTGAATTGATTAACCTTTCAAATTAACCTGGTGAAGAAAAAGCAACTTCAAATATAGCGTCTTGTACAAAAAATTCACAAATTTCATTGGAAAAGCTATCAGAAGCTATTGACTGCATATATAAGGCTATGCAAATTTTTGAAGAAATTTATAAAGATGAAGAATGAGTTGTGTTGACAAAGAGAGCAGTAAATTCAAGCCTTAAACAATACCGGGATTTGTACGAAGAGAAACAATTATCCCTATCACAGAAGCGACTTGATACATTTTTTAAATCTATTCCATTAGAAACGCTTGTGGAAAGCGAGATAAGAAATATCGATGATGAAATAGAAATGTTTATTTCTGATATTACGGAAAGTTCATCTAATAGTGATTTTTAATGACTAAAATGTGCATTTATATAAATATCTACCTACATACAATTAAAAATGATTCGTACGAGTTTTTCTATTTTAAATACACACATACTACATACATACATACATAGTGTATGTATATATATTGTATTGAATTACATATTACAATAAATTTAAGTTGATTTGTTTCTTTTATTTTCTGTTTATAATTCTTTTATATGTATATGAAATTAATTTTTAACTCTTTATTAATAAATGCGAATTCTATTTTATAAGACTAAATTCATATAACTTTTTTAAGTTCAATGTTAAAAACATACTACTTTGTAGTATGAGCAATATGAAATTCGATTTACATCGTTTCGATTTACGTCGCTTTTTTTTGGAACCAACTGCGACCTAAATCGAGGGATTACTTTAATGGCCCTAAATGAATGAAAATTATTTGCTTTTGTTTTAATATGAAACAGAATTGAATTCAATAAAAAATTAAATTAAAAAGCTTCTTAGGTATTTTGCTAAAAGACAATCAACCTTTAGTTAAAAAGTGCTTTCAGTTATAGTGGCTTCCAAAAATGTTTGTTTTTAAAATTTACATGTCCAATGTTTTGATCCATTGTACATAGAAAACCAAGTCAATGACTCCATCGTAATCAACCAAACAATGACTGAAACTATTCTTTTGCGCGACAAAAACTATTTTCTGTGCAAGTTATCAGTGTGCTTCACCAGAAGACTATATTTTCAAACTCTAGTTAAAATATTTCAGGCATGGAGATAAAAAGCATCAAATCTCCAGTCTTTTATAATAAATCGTCTCATTGTCTTTTATGAAAAATTCATCTCTAGGGTCCTAATTTTCTTCTTAGCTTTGATAACTTGTGGCGTTCGAAACGGTCTTGTGGTGGTTTTTAAATCACGTATCTCCACAAATAGCATCGATATACGAATATGCGACTAATACCGAGCATTCGAAAAGTTTTGATAACATAATTTTATATCTTTAATAGCGCTATAACAGTGATACGCTAACCACTGATTGATGAAATGTGAATTAATTTAGAATTCCTGTCACAGATGTGATAACAGTGTGGTAATAATATTTCTTTATTTCTTTCTCTTGTCTTTAACCCCAATTATAATTACGCTCGAGTAATTATAATAACAAATTTCCTTTAGAAGATTGGCTCAATTGTTTCTTAATCCCTATATTCCAATCTTCTAAAGCGAATTTGTTTTAAAAATGACACGCGTTATTTTAATGCTATTCAAAATTTTTTAAATTTTCCTTCTTTTACTTGTTTTGTACTGAATTTTTGTACTTTTAATTTTATAAAATAAAGAATTTTTAAAAATTTTGCTTGGTCTGGCCTTAAACGGGTTAATAAATAAAAACAAATTTTCTACTATTTTCAATATTTATAGGAGTACTAGCTGTACCCAACTAAAATAATTTGAAGGAAAGACATTACACAAATGTCCAATTAATTTTGAATCATTTTATTGATTTTATTTCCCGTTGTCCTGATGAATCAGATGAACGGGCCTGAGTAGTACGCATTCGATCAGTTTCTAATCTCACTTCTCGTTGTTCAAGTGATTCAAGCTAACGGATCTCAGCGGCATATACTCGAGGATTTTTCAGTCTCAATGCTCGTCTGATTCTGTAGGTCGAGTCATGCACAACTACTTTGTTAAAGAATGCACAATTTACGATTTAATTCATTTTGAGTAATTTTCAGTGGCACCACCTGTCAGAAATTGGTCATACCAACTTAGAAACCTTCGTCAGCTCATGCGCAACAACTTTGATAAAGATCATAACATGATCAAATGAATAGTTTACGGTTCTATAAGGTACATACAAACAAACATTCATTTTTATAATATAGACTATGGGAGGTAACACGTCCACTGTAGCGGATCTGCCCATTTTGTTCATATATACGTCAAAGTCGTCCATACAAAATTTGAGGACTCTAGCTGTTGCAGTTTATGAGATATGCGACATTAAATACGTATTGGGTAAGTGGGCGTGGCACCTCGCCTACTTGAAATTTTAAAATAAAAAGTGGCCTATAGTTCCTTCCAGACATACAGGAAGGTACTGTTAAAATTTCAAGAAAATCAGTCCAGCGGTTTAGCCGTCTATAGACTTCAAACAAACAAACCCACTAACAAACCCACAAACAAATAAACACGCATTCATTTTTATATACATATATCAGGGATGCCCAAAGCTAAAGCTGTAGTAGTATTGGTGAGCGGGAAAGAACTACACTGAAAGAAAAGTTCATTAATATCTGTACTTTCATCAAAACAAACAGAAAAAAATTATGGTTTTTTAATTTGTCTACAATGGCGGCTTCTAAAAATGCCCCCAATTGATCAGTTCGCCGAATAACACTACGGCGTGGCAATGGAAGATTTTCGATAAGCTTAAAATTAAGTTTTTGAAAACATTTATTTACATTTTTTTTAATGAACTCCCCATCAGAAAATGGTCTACCATGCCTAACAATATCCAAGCTTATTAAGCTTGATAACTCCATTTTTAACATTTTATTTTCTGAGGTTTTTTCATTGTTTTCTTCTTCAAGTAACCACTCTTTCAATTTTTCCAAATAAATTTTTTAAATTTACGAAATAAATCTTTTTTTTCCATCATTAAAATCATCCATATCACTATGATAAGAACAATAGTGCCTTCTAAAAGCGTATTCTCTACATTCCTTCAATATTTTATAACATAAAAAGCATTGAGCATCACCAAACGCATTTTTTATCATAAAATATGTTTCGTCAGTCATAGTAAATTTTTTTCAGTGCTTTAAGCAAATAATATTGCAAAAAAATCGTACACCCACTATGCATGTGCATTCGTCACTGTCTGAGTGACGACTAACCAAAGAGAATAAGAATATATGTGTTTTTAATTTGCGCAAAAGCACTATGAAATGGGCATCATTGACATATGTATATAGACGTATTTCAATAGCATACTGTCGTGTATAAAATATTACATAGAGTTGACGGGTGACGAATACGTAATATTTTGTTAGACATTAACACTCATACTTTTTTTCTTTATTTTATTTTATTTGCCTATTTCAACATAAAGACAAACAGGAAGACAAACAGGAAGATACTGTGAAAATTTCAAGAAAATCGGTTCAGCCGTTTAGCCGTCTATAGACTTCAAACAAACCCACAAACAAATAAACACACATTCATTGTGTGTATTCACCAATAGGACGCTCAATATTCGTTTGCCTTTTCAAAGCCTTCTTCAAGTTCTTCTTATAAAACGTACTAGAAGACATACCACTGGCAGATTTTGTTGCAGAAGCGAAATAAATATGGATAGCCGACGTCAAATCCTATAGCAATTATCGGTAGCAGCAATTGTTATTTCTAATTCCGACTACAATATCATAAGTTTTTACCAACCTGTGTGATGACAAGAAAAATTCACCATTTGCACCATTAGGATCATCAGTACAAATGCCAGACTCAACCTAAAGAATGCTCCCAATATAAACAAATCTTATAATCATGGGAATTCTCTACACAATTTTATGTTTGTAATATTTGACTGAAAAGTGAACAGTTCTACTTCTTAAAATGATACCGAACTTACTTACTTTTTTCATTGTCCATTATTAGAACCCTTTAGTCAGGAATATTTCCTATCTGCTCACATCGTCGATTTTGAGTGTGTTCATTTAATGTATATGTGTTGAGACCTACAGCTTAATGTCGCCTGCAAACTTTAGGTTTGAGAACTTTTTCATCGCAACCTTATTTACTCAGAGAGTTTTTACCAGAATTCGCCGTAGTCTAGTAGGTAGTGTGTTGGCTTATTAGACGTAAGGCCTTGGTTCAAATCCCAGGTCAGACATCAAAACGAAAATATGAAAATACTTCTTCGGCGGCTTCCTCTCAGCAGATTTTTGGCAAAAAATCTGAGAGCAAATAAAATTGCCATGAAAAGTTTCTCCAGTATTGTCGTTCGGAGTCGACTTTAAACTGTAGGTCCTGCCACTCATGTATAAAATTAACGCACACAACATAAGTGGTGTGAGAAGCTAGGTCGTAATCCTGACTGAAGGACTGTAATGACCAATTATGTATGTATGTTATGTTTTCACCAGAAGACTGCTGAAATAGAAATATATTTTCATATACATATTTTCTCATTACATATCTCATATATCAAGGTAACGCACTACCTACTAGACCACGGCGAGTACTATATGTAGAAATTTAAATTCGCTGTATAAGTTTCTTTTGTGCTTGAAAATAAAGTACAACATTGCTGAAGTTTCTTCAAAACCAGAAAACAAAAAATTTACTAACTAAGAAGATAGCTGCTACGTTATTCCCATGTTAGACAACTGTGCAGCACATGCAAAAGGAAAGTTCTTTGAAATAATATAATTGACGCCTTTCGAACCGAATTTTGTTGTTAGGGCTAAATATTAAATTTATTGAGTATTTGTAGCCTACTGCAACTATTCCACGGCGACTTTTCTCCAGTTAATGTTCTAGTTTCACGTTAACATCCGTTGGTTATGATTAAATTTACAAAGAAAGATTTATTATTTTGCCAAACAGAACCGATTGGTCAAAATCGCATCAGGTTCATCAAGCATTACTTACTTACTTATTTATTTGGTCATTACAACCCTACAATCAGGATTACGATGATCTAGAATCTCATAACATTTATGCATGTTCTGCGTGTTAATTTTATTCACAAGCTTAAAGCCGACTCCGAACGATAGACTTTTGAGAAGCTTTTCATGGCAATTTGATTTATTCCTAGAGTTTTTGCCAGAAATCTGCTGAAAGCAAGTCGCTGGGGTTTGAATAGTGGCTGCACGTCTAAAAAGCCAACACACTACCTACTGGACTACGGCGACTTTATCAAGCATATAGTTTTTAAAATTAATTTAAAACCGGTTCCTTTATAAATATCAAATTAAAATATTTTTATAACATATTTATATACGCATGAAATTTCAACTCCATTACTGAGCGTATTTGTTTAACGTCTTGTTGCATGTACACACATGCATGTAATAAATCTTTCATTCAATTTTACATCTATGATGTGACGTATAAATTTGTGTTGTTAAGAGTTGCATGGCATTCAACTTCAACAATTTTGCTATGCAACTACGTCACCTAAAGAAAATCTTCGTTAGTAAAATTGGGTGTTAACCGACTTCATCCCTGTATCGGAGAACAAAAGATTAAGCAATTTAACACGCGAACTACAAAAAAGCATAAAAATACAAATGAAAAAATTTAAAAAAAATAAAAATTGTTTTTTTTCCAAAATGATGCAACAATTGTAGCTCTTTGTGATTGTCATGCTTTTCTTTATGGAAAACAATACACGTGTGTTTTTGTTTTAATTTCCCATTGTTGTCACATTTAAAAGCGTGATTGTACAACACCAGAATGTAACACTGCAATATAATGGGTTCCTTTCTACTACCTTCAGTATTTCGGTGGATCACTAGTTATAACGGTTTAGTGTGACGCCCTCAGTAAGAATGCACTTTTTCGTTTTAAAATAAAAAGTCGCATTTCTTGAAATGGCGTTAGTTTACCTATTAGATTGCAACGAAGACATGTTACGATTAAGTGTGGAATAAAATATTCGTCATCACGGCACTGATAACATTTTTCATGATGAGATCAAGAGATGTTGGACTTCGCATTGAGCTTAGTAATTATACCAGTTGGCATTGGATTTCTTTGAAGTAATCTGATCTGTAATTCGATTGTAACTCGCGGTGTACAGGTGGTGTTATTGTCGTCCATATACATGCTGTCCATTTGCAACTGCAAGAACTTCATTATCCATTATCATAAAATTGTGTTTTCAGATGCAAATGTGGAGTTTTTTTTGTCAAAATTTTCGGCGTGAAGCATTACGTGAACTGATATACAGAAAAGTTTGACAAAAACAAACTCCATGTTTGTTTTTGAATGGCTTAGTGGCAACAAAATTTTTTTTTTAAATTTGTTGTGAAATCTGATATTGTTGGGAACGGTGCGGCCACTCTCATTTATGGAGGAGAACGAAAAGTGCATTGACTCACATAACTCACCCAATATCTTCTTCTAATCGAATGGTTGATATATTAGGTGCACTTCCCTAATGACAATTCCACGAAGTTTGTTGGCGATCTCGGCATAACTTTCTAAATTTTTGTAATAAGTTTTCACATTTATAACGGCGTTGTTCTTTAGTAAGGCGCTATATTTTTAACAATCGCAGTAAAAATATGTGACAAATCCAAAATCTAGGGTTGCCATTAGCACAAAAATATTACACTAAATGTAAAGATTATATTCTCACTGAGACACTCTTTATTATCATGGAATCAAAAGAATGATCTACAAAGTGCTGCTTTTCTACTGACTACTTTTAATTCAAACCTTTACTGTGCACATTTAGCCAGTCGTAAGCTCTGTGTTTAGCTTTGCCTCACAAGACATCCATCCATAATAGAAATCTGGACTCATAGGTGGTTGTTGGGAGCTTTTTATGCAACCACTTTATATCCTGTTCGTATTTGGAGTGAAAAAAACTGGCTGCGATTAAAGAATAATGTACGGTATATAATATCTGACTTATGATATCAGGCTATGTTAAGGGACAACTTTAATTTAATGTAGAATTGTAAGTTTTTGAACGTACTCGTACAGCAGAATAACTTTTTGCGGCGTTTTGCTATCTACCATCGTGAACGCTAAATTGTGATTTGTATTTCGCAGTCTGTAATGTATGAGGTTTGGTTTCTATAAGGCCACGGAGTGTAATGCATCATTTTAATGAACCCTCAGATCTTACCGAAATTGTCTCTTTATTGGTGATAAAATCTAAAATAATGGTAGTTGGCATACATCCCCTTATACTTAATCTTTCAAGGTCTTACAACAGTATTTTTTCAGCATTCCATGTATTATTATTTTTCTTTTCTATTTTTACATTCTCCCACTTCTTTTTACTTTTAAAGAGAGGACGCCCATATACTCTCAACTTAACGAAGAAAACCAGTATTACACAGTTAAAGAGAACATATCTGTGATATATAGTATAACGTGATAGATTATATACAACAACAACAAAAATTAACATCACGTTATTTATTTAAGACAAACCTGAGGTTTAATCGAAAGCTACATATTTGCATAAGGTCTTTTTAACTTGATCTGTAAAACTTTCAACATCTTGAAGAGGAAGTAAAGTGATATACTTATAGTGAAGAAAGTGGTTTTTGTTATAAAACGAGAAGAAAATTAGTAAATTATTAAGTTTTGAAATATATAAAATAATAATTATTTGCTAACATCTGTTTAAATCAGTCTGTTTCTTCGGAAAAAGTTAATTTTATATACGAACAGTACCTCGAGTGAATCACACATTTGCCAATTTGGAGCAGACACAGCGCCAATTCACTCGAGGGAAATTTGGAAATTTTGGCAAATCTGTAAATAAAGCTATATGAAAACACCAAATGTCAAGATCGCAACAAACTCTTCAATTGAGAATCTTTGAAAGGCCAGCCGAAATTACTTATATCCAGTCTTAAACGTCTAAAATTTTAACATACAATATGTTTCGTTTTGCTAAAAACCACATAAAAACCTAAAAAAAAATAACCATACTCTGACTATAACATTATTAATATTATTCACTAAATTCTAAATCGAAAAATTAAATATTCTAACCTTTAGAACTCAACTGTTTAAATTTGAAATCCAATGAATTCATCTATCTGAATACATATGTATATTCTATTAAATAATTTATAATTCTATCAACATGTACTTATATATAAAATACCACTAAATTATAATTACATCTATCATTATAAAGTTTTCTATTTGGTACTAAATTATAAATAAATTGCTTAAATACCTTAATATTTAAAACCTATAAAAATCATAATGATTGTAAAGCCACTCCATCAAATGAAGCTTAAGGCCTTCCGCATCGTTGGAATCGAGACCCTACTGTAAGTTAAAAACCGTTATTACTTTTGTTTAATACACATGCATTTATTATTTAAGTATTTGTTTCATAAAATATATCAGTGACTGCATTTTTAAAAGCTTAGATTAAATGCAAAGAAATAATTAAGAAAAAAGTACCAAATGAAGTACTATTACGTTTGTCCCATCACTGATATATTTATTACGTATTCTGTCATATAATTGCAAAAGAGCAATTGAAGAAGATCCTCTCATCGAATTCTTAACTGCGTTTGTTTTTCTTTATCTTCAAATTCTCTTTTGTAATATTGAATTTAGTTATCACTGATCATTTGTAGTGATAACATGTAGTGATATTAATATCATGATAATTAGTTTTTTTTTTTTGTTTATAATTGCTATTTATCCATTAGATATTTTAAGACTGAAAATTATTTTTTTTTTGTTATAATTATTTCAATATAACCAGATGTTAATAATATGATGAAATAACAAATTATTTTATTGCAATGTAAAGCTTCATAGGTGTAGGTAAGGTTTAGTCCTTTTAGGGGTTTTCGTTACAAACTTTCCCTAATTCGAAAATCATGGTAGGGTGGGTTCAGGGACGTAGCACAACAACAACGCTACTTTTAAAAACATGCAAGGACGAGTCATGTTTATTGTATTATTTATTTATTTTTTGTTGACCAAAATGAGACATTTGAATCGCAGGTAATTTTTTTATTTTTATGGTTTTGTTGACGAAATTAGACGCTCGGAACATGATCCCCTCCCACATCTCCCGATCTAGACAGCTATCAAGTACTTGCGTAACGTTCCAAAGTTAGTCCAGTGGAAAAGTCAATGTCCTATACGGGTAACTGAAGAAAATATTTCTATTTTTGAAGTATGTACAATAAAGCAGAGTAAATATTATCACAGGAAGTAGCTGCAGTTAACTTCTTCTTTCCCTCCCTTAAATTTTATGAGTATTTTTTAAATCGCTCATATTCAGTAATCTACATATGTATATTATCTAAACATTGTTTAATTAATAAGAAGGTCATGTATTTCAATAAAATACATATTCAGATATGTGATGAAAAACGGGGTCACCACTTAAAGACTGTAATGGATGGAAAAAGGTTGGTATACATATAAAACTTCTGTAAATATTCGGAAAAAAAATTGATGTTTTTATTCAGATATGGAGTGCTAAAAAGTCTTCAGTCAAAAAGTAAATAGCCCATAACTAAAAAGAGGCACGAGCCACCGGTGGAGGACAACATAACCAACTATACATATCAAGTTTGGAGGAAGCCATATTATAAATATGTGGTCTCTATGATTGTATTGATGGAATAGAAGGATCCTTTTCATATGGAGGTCAAAAAGAGAACAGCACGAACATCGGATGAAATTTTTATCCAATATTCGCATAAAACATTTTCCAATGCAACTATCATTTTAGAAAATGATTTAGAAAATGTAGTTCTGTGCATTGCTACAATGGAGTCATTCACAACGGACCGTTGAAAACTACCTCCTGCCAACATTCTTAATGTGGCTGTTAATTCGATTACCAATGGAATTGATTTCGATTGTATATGGGGTTCAATTTTGTTTAATATATAGGAAAACCCTTTCTTATTTAACCTAAAGCATTCTTTAAAACTAAAAAAATTTGTAACTCATTTAATTTAAAATTTTTAACTAAAAATTTTGTTATTTTACATGAAACGGTTTAGAATAAAACAAAAAATGGAAACTAAAACCGTTCGGATTTCCTCACATCATAAACGTTTTTAAAAGGGTAAAAACGTAATAATACATTCATACATACATATGTATGTTGATAAAATTATGAAGTTTTTTTAATAAATAAATAAATGCAAATACACTATATTTTACAATTTTTTCCAATTTAATTGACATTAATTTGAGAAAAAAATTTTAACAAATATTATTATAATTCATGAATTTCAACAAAAATGTTATTTTAATTTAAACAAACAAACTAAACTCAACTACACTTGTATGAAAATTTGATTTTCTGTTTTTATTTGCCTATTAAAACAGGATTTATGCCTTCTAACTATTTATATTTGTCGAATTCAAATGAAAAAATGGCATGTGCAAAAGTTGGTTTTTTATTTTGTTTTGATTTAAAGAATGAAAAAAAATTTCTAACAGTTCGAGTGTTTTTATAACAAACTTTTAATCCTGAAATATTAGTCTGAAAAGTTTTTGATATGATTGAATTGTCAATTATGGTGAGAACTAAAATAATAGTTGATGCAGACTACAGTCTACAGTGTGAGACAAAATTCGGTTAATGGCGGCCGTGGTTTTATAATTTGTGACATGAGTACTAAAGTCGTAGGGGATATTAAAAAATGCTTTTTCTTTTAGAAAGAAGACATTTTAAAAATATTTTTTAAATTAAGGATTAAAATATGAAATTAATTTTGCTTGTGTAGATACAAAACAAAATTATTAAAACTTGCCTGATTTTTGAGTCATGTTACCAACTAATTTACAACATTCTTGGGGAAAATGTCCAGACCTCATTGTTAACGCCACAGTCAAATCGCTAATTGGCATCACTTATTTATCGATTAATGTTATTGTAATAAGTTATCCCTTAAGTCTCATCAATATTTTTCTAGAATAAGTCTTTATATACATATTTGCATGCGCTTACAATACGCGCCATTTTTTCTTTCTATATGGATATATATATATATCGTGTTCTAAAGTTTAATGAAGTTTTTGCCCTTTATTCAACACGAAAAAGTTTGTATATTTTAAATCTTGAATTAAATAAATCACTAATCATAAATATATTTCAGGAATTTTAACGTTAAAGTTTAAATGAATGAATTTTATTGAAAATATTGTGCTTTGCGTTTATAATCTGCGAAATTGGATCAAGGGCTTGGGCGCTTCTCCCAACATTATTAAAATTCTTTTTCTGGTCATATACTTAAAAATTTCTATTCGGTGTATTCATAAAGCTCTCGTTCTGGCTGCATTCTTCAAATCATTTGTGTAGTTTAAACAATAAATAAATTTCTTTAGTGGAGAATCGGAAGACAACCATCTGGCTGAAATAACCGTAAGTCCTAACAAAATGGATCCTTCTTCTTCTTCTTCCATACAGGGTCAACCACCAAACCACCACCAAGAATCAACATCTAATTTTTCAGCAAATTGTCATATATGCAACAACCCATCAGACAACACGAATGCTATAAAATGCTTTAAATGTAATTTAATATTTCATTTTGCTTGTGTAAACGTCACAAATACCCAACAAAATCTCACCTGGCTTTGTAAAAATTGTTCTGCTCAAACACCGAGAGCTGTCCAATCAGCTGCCTCTGTCCGTAGCGGTTCATCAGTCTCATCACATTCCCGCAGACATGCCTTAGAGCTCCGACGCTTACAAGAAGAAACGCAACTTGAAAGAGAATACCTAAAGAAGAAATATGAAATTCTCGGGCGAATGGAGGATGACTGTGACGACGCACAGTCAGTTAACACCTGTGTGCATGACTGGTTAAACAATCAACCGGATCCAGTACAACAGCGAATCACCAGACCAGAACCAACAAATTTAAACAAGACCAATGAACAATCTCAACATGAGTCTAAATTTCCTCATCAAACTGAATCCAGAAATTTACCAAACTCGTCCTTTCCACTTGCTACATCTCAAAATGTAAGTACAAACCTCGTCTACTCAACAGCACCTCAACCTGCAGGTACAGCCACGGCAACCAACAAAACTTTAACCTCTTTTATTAATAACACCGATAATAATAATTATTTACACTCTACTAATACCAATGTAAATCACATTTTAAATAACAATACAAATGTCGAAAACCACCATGTGACAGAGCCTCCACTTAATTCGGAACAGGTGAATTCAATGCCTCCATTGTGTACAAGCCAAGTAGCACCTCCGCCTAATTTTGCTAATATGGAATCAACGTTTTCCACTCATCCAATGTTTTCCTTCCGGCCAAGCACAAACAATGATCGAAGATTAACACAGCAACAAATAAATGCACGCCAATCAGTACCTAAAGATTTGCCGATATTTACTGGGTTGGCCGAAGAGTGGCCTTTATTTATTTCAACATACTATTGGTCTACTTCAGTTTGCGGTCTAACCGACGCAGAAAATCTGATCCGGCTTCAAAAGGCGCTACGTGGACATATATATTAATATATGTCCAGCATATATTAATCCACCCTCATGGCTCTTCATGTGCCATTTCAACTCTAAGATTACTTTATGGCCAACCAGAAAAAATATTGAACTCCCTAAAAAACAAAATTAAATCGTTACCTCCTCTCAATATAAACAAATTAAATACAATTACCTCATTCGCAGTTGAAGTAAAAGGCCTTGAAACAACAATAAGAGCATGCGGGTTACTTGACGAACTTAATAATTCCTCATTATTACACGAATTAGTAATGAAAATGCCTTCTTATTTACAGCTGACCTGGGGTGAACAAAAAATAAAATTGATAAAAGGTAATAAGAAAATAAGTTTGACAGATTTCGCTAATTGGATTTTTGAAGTTGGTGTATCAGCAAGCAGCATAAATATAGATAGCAGCAGCCACACATCGTCGTTACCAGAGCAGAATTCACGCAGAACAAGAGATGCTTATGTGCATGCGCATGAATTTAAAAGTAAAAGAGACTGCGCAATATGTTCTGCCAACTGTAGCAGTGTTGACAAGTGTGAAAAATTCTTGACTGCAGATAGAAACGAAAAATGGAATCTTATTAGAAAACATAATTTATGCAAACAGTGTTTAAAATGTCACAATGGTATTTGTAACAGCAAAATTGTGTGTGCAAAACAGGGATGTCAAATAAAACACCACACTTTATTACACAAATCAACAGATGACGAGAAAATAACAATCAAAACAAACGAAAATAAAAACAACACAATTAATTTGCATGCAGCTCACAGTGGTAAAATAAGTAGCGAAATTTTGTTTAAAATTATACCAATTACCATATATGGCAATAACAATAAAAGCATTAAAACTTTTGCTTTTATAGACGAAGGTTCGTCAATTAGCTTGATTAATGAAGAAATAATCAATGAATTAAATTTAAACGGTGAACCACAACCTTTGTGTTTAAAATGGACGGGCAATATGATTCGTAACGAAGAGGACTCTAAACTAGTCAGGATGCAAATTTCTGGCAACAATAAAACCAAATTTTATATTCATGCTCGTACGGTAAAACAATTATCACTGCCTAGTCAGAGCTTAAATTACAAAACGTTGTGTGAGAAATTTCCACATCTTAGGGGCTTGCCTATAGACAATTTTAAAAATGCGGTCCCAAATTTACTTCTAGGTCTAAATAATTTAATATTATGTGTACCAACAAGAGTCAAGGAGGGAAACAAAGATGAGCCCACTGCTATATGCACACGTCTTGGTTGGCTAATCTGTGGCAACTCGATTATTGGACAAATGGCTCAAAATCAATATAATTTTCATTCCTGTGAATGTCAACAAGAAGATGATAAAAAACTAAGTAGATTACTCAAACAGTTTTATTCGATAGAAATGACTGGAATAAATAATACTACTAAAGTGCTTGGTAAAGATGATCAAAGAGCAATTAATATATTAGAAAAATATACTAGACAAAGAAGTGACGGTCACTATGAAGTAGCTTTGTTGTGGCGGTATGATAACGTTACATTGCCGCCAAGTTATGATATGGCTAAGAGGAGACTATTCTGTCTTGAGAAAACTTTGCGAAATAATAAAGATTTGTTCGATGTTTTTGAAAAAACTATTTCTGAATATTTAAAGAAAAAATATATAAGCAAAGTAGATGTTAGTCAAATTAATAATGACAATGTATGGTATTTACCAATATTTCCCGTATTTAACAAAAATAAACCCAAGAAGATTAGAATTGTGTGGGATGCTGCCGCAAAGGCTAATGGTATTTCATTGAATACTATGCTACTCAAAGGATCAGATTTGCTCTCTTCTCTCCCAGCCATCCTTTTTCGTTTTCGCCAAAGGAATGTCGCAATATGTGGTGATATAGAACAGATGTTTCACCAAATTTATATACGCGATGAAGACTGTCATGCCCAACGATTTTTATGGCGGGGCTGCGATGAAACAAAAGAACCCGACGTATACGTCATGAGAGTTATGATATTTGGTGCCTCATGCGCACCTAGTATTTCACAATATGTAAAAAACTTAAATGCGTCAAAATATGAAATCAAATATCCATTAGCAACAGACGCTATAAAAAATAACCACTATGTGGATGATTTCCTTGCTTCAACAGATACTCCCGATGAAGCCATCAAACTAGCAAAAGAGGTGCGGTTCATTCACAGTCAAGGCGGGTTTAATATCCGTAATTGGTGCTCCAATAATCACGACGTTTTGAAAGCATTAAATTCTGAAATACCTTCGAGTAATATCTGTATAAGTATGGTAGCCGGTTCGGAAACAGAAAAAATTCTGGGTGTGTTTTGGATTCCAGCCAATGACATGATTACATTTAAACTTCCACCACATATTTTAAAAAATGAAATTTTTCTTGGAAATAAGGGACCTACAAAACGTGAAGTTTTGAAGATATTAATGAGCATTTATGATCCTTTGGGACTTGTTGGAAATTTTCTTATGTATTTAAAAATCATTTTGCAGGAAATTTGGAGAAGTGGTGTTGAATGGGACGAACCAATTTTAACTGAACAGCAGGTAAAGTGGAGAAATTGGCTAACTTTTTTACCGTCTCTAAAAATTGTAAACATACCCAGATTTCTTGAAATCCCCAGAACGTAAATGGCCAACTACAACCGATGGCTTTACTAGAACCAATATTGAGTTGAAGCAGTGTAATTTAACTATACAAAATGTTGAACCATTTATAAATATTGAGCGGTTTTCTCGTTGGTGTAGGGCGTTAAGAGCTGTTGCATTTGTCATTCGATTTATTTATCGCCTCAAAAATAAAGTAGCAAATCAAAATGAAATAGAACTATCTCAAGAAGAATTGCATAAAGCGGAAATAGTATTGATTAAAGATACACAAAAAATCATATTTTTCAATGAAATTGAAATTCTCTCAGAAAATAAAAAATTATCAAAGTCAAATTTTATGTATAAACTGTCTCCATATGTAGACGACGAATGTATTCTACAGGTAGGTGGACGAATTGGTAATGCCGATGTTTCTTATGAATTAAAACATCCAGCTATTTTACCGAAAAATTGTTACCTAACAGCCCTTTTAATATGGCATTATCACAATTTATATCGACATAGTAGTCATGAGACTGTCGTAAATGAAATCCGACAACGATACTACATACCAAGATTAAGAATCGTATGCAAGTCCATTATAAAACAGTGCCAAATGTGCAAAATTAGGAACGCATCGCCTGTGTGCCCTCAAATGACAAAATTGCCGCGAGCTCGTCTTGGAGTTTTTCTTGCACCCTTTACGTTCACAGGTATTGATTACTTTGGTCCTATGTTCGTTACTGTTAACCGTCACAAAGAAAAGAGATATGGTGCACTATTTACTTGTTTGACTATAAGAGCGGTTCACATTGAAATTGTACATTCACTTAACACGAGTTCCTGTATTATGGCCGTATGGAAATTTATATCCCGCCGAGGGCAGCCAAGAGAATTTTATAGCGATAACGGTTCGAATTTTGTCGGGGCTGATCGTGAACTGCGTGAAGTACTGAGTGAGATAGATAAGAATGAATTAGTTCGAAAC
This sequence comes from Sarcophaga carnaria, assembly GCA_958299815.1. Taxonomy (NCBI): domain Eukaryota; kingdom Metazoa; phylum Arthropoda; class Insecta; order Diptera; family Sarcophagidae; genus Sarcophaga; species Sarcophaga carnaria. The sequence goes on from OY283151.1 coordinate 76,451,573, forward strand.
TTTACAAACACTAATACGAAGTGGAACTTTAACCCACCTTCAGCCCCCCATATGGGCGGGGCTTGGGAACGAATGGTTCGTTCAGTAAAGAATGTTTTCTACAAAATAAAAATGGAAAGGTTTCCTAATGATGAGACGTTGCAAAGCATGATGGCCGAGGTTGAAAATATAATCAACTCGCGCCCTCTTACATATGTGCCAATAGAAAGTGAAAATGACGAAGCTATCACACCTAACCACTTCTTGTTAGGCAATTCAAATGGTTTAAAGCCTCTTGTCTCCTATGATGACGATGGTGTTGTGTTGAGGGAAAGTTGGTTACGTTCGCAGCTGTATGCACAAAAATTCTGGAAGAGATGGGTAGCGGAATATTTGCCTACATTAACTTGCAGAACAAAGTGGTGCGAAAAAGCTAAGCCATTAGAAGTTGGAGATTTGGTGGTGGTGGTTGATCCAGCAAATCCCAGAAATGTATGGCCGAAAGGTAGAATAATTGAGGTCACCATGTCAGAGGACGGTCAAGTTCGCAAGGCGAAAGTCATGACGGCGTGTGGTGTACTGGAAAGACCAGCTGTTAAATTAGCGGTCCTAGACGTGGCTAGAAAAAAGGAGTAAGTCTTCAAAACTTCTCGCCTTACTGCGGGGGGGTGTTAATGCCACAGTCAAATCGCTAATTGGCATCACTTATTTATCGATTAATGTTATTGTAATAAGTTATCCCTTAAGTCTCATCAATATTTTTCTAGAATAAGTCTTTATATACATATTTCCATGCGCTTACAATACGCGCCATTTTTTCTTTCTATATGGATATATATATATATATCGTGTTCTAAAGTTTAATGAAGTTTTTGCCCTTTATTCAACACGAAAAAGTTTGTATATTTTAAATCTTGAATTAAATAAATCACTAATCATAAATATATTTCAGGAATTTTAACGTTAAAGTTTAAATGAATGAATTTTATTGAAAATATTGTGCTTTGCGTTTATAATCTGCGAAATTGGATCAAGGGCTTGGGCGCTTCTCCCAACACTCATGACAAAGCTTTTACAGTTTTCTAAGGAAGAAGATTAGCACCAAAGCCATATTTATTTGTTATTAAATAACCCGTCATATTCACCAAGCTTTAAGCGTTTCTACTGTAAAAAATAATGTAAGCTTTTTTTACTTTCTCCAGAAATTCAATCTGATTTATGTGCCAGAGTCGTGGAAAAGTGGACATTTCAGATACGCTTCACCCTAAAAAACCGAGGGGGATATTTGAAAGATGCTATATTCCTCACATAATGGGTCAATAAGTGTTTCGAATGAATAAAAAAATTCGATCAAAACTCCTTTTTTTAATTACAATTCTCCGCCCCTGGAATCCCCTACCACACTTACAACTTGGATTACAGTGGCTAAATTCGAGGTGCGAGGCCGCAGCTTTCAACTCCAGACAAGATTTAGTACCAAATATAAACAACCACGAAAACTAAAATCATTGCTGGTATTAATTGGACAGAGACACCTTTATTTAGATAGAGATTTTCATTTGTTATTAGTACACGGGACCGGACGGACCACCAAAAACCAAAAAGGTGATACGTGTAATCAGTATGTACAACATGGCCCAATGCAAAGTTGAATTATTACAAAAGAGCAATTAAGGACTTCCCCAGGCAAGGTACATACATTTCTCGTTATATAGATTTCTAGTCTTCCAGAAGTTTTGTAAAAAAAAAACAAATAATAGAGCAAGAATATTAACCGTTTGCACTCCAGCCTAATAAGCAATAGTAGCAACCAGTAACTCCAGAGGTACGTGTATTAGTAGAAAGTACATGCATTAATGTTTAAGAAAATGCGTTCAAAAATTAAACAAACCAATTTATTGTTACATATATTGTAATAAAGCATATTGTGGCTTATATATAAGGCTAAAATAACAAACTTAAAATATCTCAAAGTGTAGTATTTTTCAAAGCATTCGCCCATAAGCATTCGAGGTTTATCGGGACAAGTATCGTAAAAGTTCACGGTTTCCCATCTCACTCGTTCTTGCCTGTTGGAACAAACTATGCAATCCCTTTTTTTGCCCTTACGCAAGATGTGAAGTCTTTTGTCAAGCCTAGCTTCTTGATTTGAGGTGGGTGGTCCTGATCGATCTTTTAGGAATTCTCCCACGAGTTGATCGACTAAGTGCTTGACAAACTTCAAATGGAGCATAGGTTTTTCATTTTTGTTCTTTTGTGTCGCAAATGCGGCGACAACGGATTTATTCCTAACATACGAATTGTCGCAAATGGGGCGACAAATGAGTGCAAAGGTTTAAAGAACATAAACTTGGATTACTCAATGCTTTTAGGGCTACAAAAATGGTCAGACGCGCCATAGTTGTGGAACGTCACTATTTCGGAATGCTAGTAAAATAAAAAATTATTCATTCTAAATAAAATCAACTTGATTGTACGTCTGAAGGTAATAATGAATGCAAGGCATTGAGAGGAGATATTGAAATGCCTAGTTATTGCCTTCTTAATTTTAAGATCCTAATATTTTATGGACGAGGGAATGAGGGGAATTTAATAATACAGGTTATAGATCTTCTAGAGACAATAAAGTTATGGTTGGTCTCCTCCTCTTCAACCTACTAGCAGTTCAATATTGAAATAAATAAAGAACATAAAGACAGGAGCATATTACCCATCATTCTTAATAAAAGATGGAGAATTATATGAATATTTGTTATTGTGATAGGGGGATCCATGACAATTTTGTGTGAAACAAAATAACGCCTAATTGCTGGCCATGGCTTCGGCTATTACATATTTTAAATGACTCTGAACTCACCACTTATCATCGCCGCGACTAGATATAACAAATTTCTTATGCAAAAGAGTCATTTCTTTGTTGTGCCAAGTGGCCATTGCGGTAACAGCTTGGCTGACCTTATTTTCGAAGGATGGCCTGATGAAACCGCCAGCCCATAGCTCACACCAATCAGTCACACTCTGTGGGTCTCTGGTAGATTCTCATTTGCCCATATGCGGCAATTCTGCTTGTTAACGAATCCACTGAGGTGAAAGTCTGCCACGTCACTGAAGATGATTTTATTTGTAAATTATTATTTACTTCTGTCTGTTCAACCAACCATTTGGCGTCTTGACAACGATTGAAATGATCAGTAGACTTCAGCTCTTGTGTCAATTGCATCTTTTTAGCGTGTAAATTCAAATCTTTATTCAAAATTCGCATCAGTGATGCCCAATTGTTGAACACGGCAAGCCGTCGAGTTTGCCGATATCAAACTTGACATCAAATGTGATTCACAATTAAAATATTGCTTTAATATACCTTGGCAGTACAAAATCATGTACTAGACAGTGCAGAGGTACAAGTCCTTACAAATCCTGAATGCAGCGATTGAATATTTAACTTTTTTTAAATACAAAGTAAAATGTGTATCTTTGCAAACTGTAGATCATATTTTGTGTGAAATTATTGAAATATTTTTACGATAATAAATTATTACTCCAAAGCTATTAAACTAAAATTTTATTGGCTTACACACAGAAATTATTCACCATGATTAGTTTTTCACATAAAATTTAACGTCACACAACACACATACAACTGGCCTTGTATGACTCAATAAAATGATTTTTTTTATTTTTTATGTTTTATGACATTTCAAATAAATAATTTATAAATTAAAATAGTTTTGCATACAAATTGATGCCTTAAGAAGCAACAGTTTAACAGGTTGTAGCAACCTTATGGACACAGCTATTCCGTCATATATTCCGTCATATAATTATAGCTCCTAGTTGGCATCTCGCAACCACCCCGCCGTTGAAGAATTCTTTTACTCAGGATCCCAAGCGCCGTACAATGACAGTGAAGATGTACTGTGGTCTCCTCTTCTTCCTTGTCGTTGCAGTTTCTGCGGAAGCCTGCTATGTGGAATTCGTAGTCTCCAGGACCCAGTGTATCGTTATCACAGCTATGAGGTTGCTTAATACAAATTCTGTTCTATATAGTCCATGTCGAGCCAGATCTGTATGGTATCCTTAAAAGTGGGTTCACGATCCCATCTCACCTTTGCCAATGAATGAAGTTTTCTTTGTTGGTCCTTCAATGCACTAGTGTCCAGGAACCCTAATGACGATAACCGTAGAATGTTTCGCTATCTCCTGCAGAGATACTCGGCATTCTTGAATCACCTTAGATGTGGTCTACATATTCTCTAGAGATCTAATGATCTTTCATCAACATGTCTGGTGGTAGCCAGTTAAGGATACCAATGCCTTCCTCTGAAGCCAACCACCCATCCGCTGCCCCGTAGAATAGAGTTGATGTCAGTACAAAGTTATATACATTTTTAGGGTTAATACTTCGCTTTAGGCCTATTGCCCTCTTGTAAAGAGGGATATCGTCGGATATAGATCATTCAAAGATAACTTTTATATGGGTTCCAGGACGTAGGAAAATTTTCATTGCTGATGAACCGGCTTGGCTTGCTGCTTATAATCTGCAACATGTTACATAGCCCAGGTATTACGATTGTTTCTGTCAAGCTAGGTATATTCGTTCATTTTACGTGTAGTCTCTGTCTCGCTGCAGCACTAAGGTACACTATTATACGTACCTTCGTCTAAGCTGAACTTATATTTATAAGAAAAGAACTGATTCACCTCTACCCTTAAATCGCGTGGCCTTCCACCGAGCATAGGCGATCCTCACGGGCCACTATCCTTTTGAAGGCATGCCTATAGATTTGGCAAAAATGACTTCTGCAGAATCTGTTTTTTAGCACTTGTCATAAAAAGATTGGTACAAATTTTGCTGACGTCAGTCATAGTATAGCGATACAATTAATTGTAAAAATGTGATATCGTAAGAATTTGGAATTTTATGGCTCGATTATAGATGGCCACTTAAACTCAGTTGCGTTGACAATTACCAAAAATAGCATTACAAGTGGCAACTGACCACCAACATTTAAATATTTCACGTACAAAAATTTTATTTTAGCAACCACAGATTTTTAGCTGCCAACTGTGCACGCAATTGGGGTTATTGGTAATTTTGATTCATAAACCTAAAACGTTAAACTAATTTCACCGTATTGTTACGAAAATGGAAATGGTGTTACATCGTTTAACATTAAAATGATAAACAAATGCAACAAAAACACAAAAAATTGACTTGTTTACATGATCAACGAATAAACAAAAATAAAGCAACAACATCAGTTTAGAAAAAAGGGATACACAAGTAAACAAACAGGCAACAACAACACTGTAAGAACAAACGTAAACAGAATACACAAACAACAATAACGTAAACAACATGTTTACATTTATAGAGATTTCAATAAGGCGAAGTCATTCTCCTTCAAGAGCATTCATCAGACTGTTTACCCTGCGATATAAAAGGCAAGACAAAACAGGTAACGGGATCAGTAAAATTTAGTCAGTCTTGTGTGAAGACGCATTGCGTGTGAAGAGAATAATCATGGTTTGAAGATCTCCGTTGTAAAGATCTAACGAACAATTGTTAGTGTTTATGCAGAAGAGTGTAAAGAAGAATAACAAACAAAACAAATTGTTGTTAATTACATCAAGTTGTGAACAGTGGCACAAGGAACTGTGCGAACAATAAAGAATTTATCTAAAATTAAACACAAATTAATTTTTATTTTATTTTCAATCTACGAACTCATATTCTAAACGTTTTTAAAAGGGTAAACACATAACAGTTTATAAACTTTTCATGTGCCAATATATATATCTTTCAACTTAATGGCTTTTCAGTAAAAATTTAAGAACAGAAAAGTAAATTTCTGAGCACTACGATGACATTAAACAATCGAAACATGAAACAATTGAATATAAAAAATGTCAAACAAAGAAAAAAAGAAAAGAAATAATAAATAAATAAAATATTTACAAAAGAACACAAAAAGCGGTATGACGGAATAAAGTCATTTTCTTACAATAAAATGTAAAAATATTTTATTAGGGGTGAAATTTATTATTCGCACAAAGAGCATTTTTGAAGTATGTTAGTAAATCATAATTATCCAAGGTTGACTATATAATAACATACAACATATAATTGTGACATTTAGTTTTTGGCATCGAGTGTTTCACTAAGCGCTTTTCATCTTTGAATTTAAATAAAACAAAGTGGAAATCTATTATTAGTCTGAAAGACCTATTGATGCCATTATGCTTGGAATATAACATCGATTAATTACCCGCTACGGCTACTCTGAGTGAAGCGCATCGGTATCGTAAAATTTGCTTTGACTATGGCGCATAAATCAGGCTGGATTTAATCGAAAGCACGGGTTATGTTGTCTATGTGGACCATTTTGGTTTGTGTTTTTTAGCGCATACACCTGCAACTTAAGAAAACCCCATAAGAAATTGTCGTCTGATGGCAAATCGCACCATCTCGATGGATATTCTTCCTGAGCAGATTGTCATGAGTTTCTATTCGTTTTCAAAGATACAGGTTAGCGGCGATCCTGGCCTAAAATATACACCAAACAGTGATTTTTCGGGGTTTCGGATCTCGTGCATCGTCAACTTTATTTGTTTACGAACTCTTTAATTTAGAAATAGAACTTATCGCTGAAGATGATTTGGCGACGAAAATAAAGATCTGTACCCAGTTGCTCCAGAGCCCATTCAGCGAGCAGTCGTCGTTGTCTATGATTATCACGGTTTCTACAAGATGGTCGGTATCAACTGTCAAAGTTGACCGTATATTTGCTACTTAATGTACTCTATGTGTATATTTTTAATATTTCAAGTCGTTTCAGAGTCTATTACACAAATTTTAAGATTAAATTATGCAGGACTATAATTTACTACAGTTTTTGCCCAACTCATCCTTTTCCTCATCCGATTTAATTACTTAAAAAATTGCAATGCATTCAGTTAAAGGTTTCAGACATCTGTGCATAAGAAATCTGTTGAATTGTCTCTACGAGTCTCTTTGTTTTTTGGAAGAAAATATTCTAAGTTTGTAAGTAGTTTATCATTCAAGTTAAAATAGTCAGCAATTTCCGAATCTTCTGTACCAGATAATCATAATATGAGGATAAAGTTTTTTCAAGCATTTCACATTGTCGACGCAGATAGCTTCTCCCAATTTTCGATTATTACTACGATTATCGCCTTTAAAATTATTGCTAATGTTGGTCAAATTGTTGTAGTAGCCTGGAGGAATACCGATTATTTATTCAGTCCTTTTGGTTTCAAAATATTAGTTTTACAATACCTGCCAATTTCCTTTTTTTTTTTCATTTATTTTTTTTTTATTGAATCTTCATTAATAATGAACTAACAATAATTATTCAAATCTTAAAACTACAAAGAAAATCTTAAAACTAAATGAAAATCTTAAAACCAAAACAAAAATTATATGTTTATTTAGCCATTGCCAAATAAAATAAAGTATTCAAAAATAATAATTCAATAATAATAATAATAATAAATAAAATATTCAAAAATAAAATTCAATAATAATAATAATAAATAAAAAATTCAAAAAGAAAGTATCATGTCCCTCATCTTCGGCCGAGCGCAAGAGTATCCTTTCTCTTCAAACGAATATGGCCAGCGTGACGTAAAATACCACGGACTAACGGGTTTATGTGGCCATCTAGATTATCTAAATACTTTTCAGCACATCTTGTAATTTCCATTTTAACCAGCGGGACGTCCAGATCTTTGTGAATATTTGAGTTTTTGATATACCAAGGGGCGGCAGTGATCATTCGTAAAATTTTATTTTGGCGCCTCTGAATTTTCTCCACATTTGAAGCTGAGGCAGTACCCCATAGCTGTACTCCATAACACCGAATGGGTTTTAATATTGATTTGTATATAAGGAGTTTACAATCTAATTTAAGTGATGAATTTCGACCAATTAACCAATTTATTTGAGCAGTTTTCATATTTATTTGTGCCAGTTTTGACTCAATATGCAATTTTCACGTTAAACGACGATCAAGGTGCATACCCAAGTACTTTACATGAGTGCTTTATCCTCCATTTCTTCAACCATTCTTCCAGTAGGGATACTTGTTCCTGTAAGAACTGCGATGCAATCTGTGGGTTCATATGAACGCTTAAAAATGCAGTGTCGTCAGCAAATGTGGAAGTATGTATGTTTTCACTTATCGGCATGTCAGCTGTAAATATCAGGTATAAAACAGGACCTAGTATGCTACCCTGAGGAACACCGGAGTTAATTTTTTGAGGGGAACTTAAAAAATTACCTTGTTTAATTACAAATTTTCTATCACTTAAATAGCTCTTCAATATTTCATATATATTTTCAGGGAATATTTGCTTCAATTTGAGTACAAGACCTTCATGCCACACCTTATCGAAAGCTTGAGAGACTTAAATGAAGAGTGCAGAACAATACTTTTTTTCCTCGAATGCATTTCTTATTACATTAACGAGTCTATGGGTTTGCTGAATGGTACTATGTTTTCTCCTAAACCCAAATTGGTGATTAGGGATACAACCGCATTCATTCAACAAAAGTGCTAGCTTACATATCAGTACCTTCTCAAATAATTTAGATAGGTTAGGCAAGAGACTTATCGGTCTATATGCATCAACCTTGGTATGATCCTTACCTGGCTTCGGTATCATGGTAATGAGTGAAATTTTCCATTGTGTAGGGTAATATCTTAGTCGAATAACAGCATTCATAATGAATAAAATAACTTTTACTGCTATGCTAGGTAAATTCAATAGCATTTTGTTGGTTATTTTGTCAATCCCTGGGGCTTTCCTCGGGTTAAGATTTTTAATGGCATTCACAATATCATGAAGCTTAAACCTAATGGGTCTGGGAGCCTTCGCAACAACAATTGGTAAATTAATTATTTCGGTAGACTTGTTAGGGGTGAAAACAGTTTTCAGGTGATTCACAAATAGCCTACCTTTTTCTGCATCACTTCTTGCCCAGTTACCATTTGAGTCCCGTAAAGGTGGTTTATTAATAATTGGCCTTTTCAGATTCCTGGTTGCACGCCATAATGAATAATTTGTTTGTGGAGTCGCGTCCAGATTTTCCAAATAATTTTTAAAGGATAGAAGCCTTTGTGATTCAAGTACCTTTTGAAGTCGTTTTGTGCACTCATTTAGTTTCCTTTTAAGTTGAGGTGATCTCTGTAGTTGCCACTCTCTACGGAGTCTTCGTTTTTCTAGCACAAGATTTTCGATATCAGCGGAATAAATTCTGTTGTACCTAATTCGTTTTGGGACCTTAACAGCGCTTTGGGTGGCTAACGTAAGGGTTTTTTCAAAATCATATACTGCCTGGTTCAAATCGTCGATAGTCCTTAGAGGAATATTTTCTGAACAGTGAGAGCTTATGTATTTCTTATATTTTAGCCAATTCACTGTAGTCTCTTTTTCCATTAAGTAGCCAGACGGGGACACGTGATTATTCCATAGTGTTATGATTGTAGGCGTATGATCCGAAGACAGATCCAGTGAGGCTTCTACCTCATATACTTCCCTAGAGATGTTCTTAACTACTGCGAAGTCGATTAAATCTGGAATTTTTTGTCTATCCGTTGGCCAATAGGTAGGCTGCCCTGAAGAAATAACATCCAGTTTCAATTTAGAAATTGTGTCGAACAGTTTTCGGCCTTTTGGAGAAGTAAGTCGAGAGCCCCAATAGGAGTGCTTTGCATTATAATCACCGGCTGCAATAAAACGAGGGCCTAGTGATCGAAAGAAATGTTCATATTGACTCTCAGTGATCGAGTATCTAGGTGGACAATATAATGACGTGATAACAAGGTTTTGCTGGAAATCTTCAAGACAAATACTAGCAGCCTGAAGGTATTCTTCACAAAAATCACTCATTTGGTAATGTTTTATTCGAGCCCTTATTAAGACTGCGGAGCCTCCACATGACCTATCACGGGGATCCTTTGTGTCGTAAAATAAATAACCGTTCATTTTAAATAAGCTTCTTGATGTCAGATGAGTTTCCGAAATAAGCATGATGTCAATTTTGTTGCTAATAAGGAAGTGTTCAATTTCATTTTTATGCTGGCGAATACCGTTTGCGTTCCAGAAAGAAAGCCTTAGGTAATTCACGGCTTATTAAGTACCGCTTGTAACAGCATTGACTGCATTTTTAACATCTCCTGCATCATGTTGCTTAAAGTATTTGTAAAGTTATTTACCGATTGAGCTAGTGCCTCGATAGTAGTTTCAAGCCGACTCAGGTTGGGAGCATTAGGAGTCGCCAATTTCCTGAGAACGGTTATTCCGGAAACAATCGTTAAATATCTTGGAAATAATTCAAACTGTTTGCTAAACGTCTAAGGGCAATTATTACAACTTGCCGCTAACTAAAGGGAGGATTTTAAAGGGCAGATAAATTGTTTTCATTGTTATAAGTGGACAATAAGGTAGAAGTGAGCGTTAAGCTGAAGGGAGGATCATCCTACCGTCGTATCTTAAATAATTTTATTTCATAATTAATTATTAGATACTTACAGATTTTGTAACGCTACACATTCATCAAATGGTTCTGTCTTGGATATCCTTTAGGACTATTAAAGATCTAAAATATTTAATAAAAAATTGTGTATTCATAATGCCTTACCCCAATCTTACGCATATATTCATGCAGCATTGCTACATAACGACTAAAGCAAATTAAAAATGCAAATTTCGAACACATCAATACAGTGGGGACAAAAAGAATAGACACAACCGAAAATATTAAAATTTTTGACATGATGTACGTTGCAGAATGGTTTTTATGTAAAAATCAAATACTCATGTCAGCTCGGTTTTATTTTTTTCGAAATGGTAGCATTTTGATATCTAGTGCATTTACTTTGTGGCGATTTATAAGTTTCCAATAATTTAGATGGGGCAACTTATTGTCACTCGTATCAGTAACGCTCTCAATTGAGGGCTGGGTAAAACCAGATGGTATAAACCATTGTTGTCAACGTCATGTGAGGAAAAAAGTTTCCCGTCGCAACAGAATATCGATTATGTTCCCAATGTTCTCTCTTTGATTCCCCTCTAGTTTCTCGGACACATAAAATTAAATTCGTTTCTATTCTACTACCAATATTATTGGTATTATTAAAGTTTAAATAATTTCAGCTCATTTTTCGAAAAGCCTTAATTAGTGTAAATTTATCATAATTTCCGAGTAGTACATTATCAAAGCGAATGGTTTTGTTATCTCATACGTATGTAGTTGACCGAAATATTATCGTCTGTAATATCCATGAAATAATCCATAGGATGAAACACTTTTTTCTAATGTTTGTCTGTTACGTATGTTATCTCATACGTATGTAGTTGACCGAAATATTATCGTCTGTAATATCCATGAAATAATCCATAGGATGAAACACTTTTTTCTAATGTTTGTCTGTTACGTGAGAGCAGTAAGAATGACTCTAGAACAATAGTCAAGAAACCGCTGCTAGCAATCTGCGTGAGAATTGGTAATATTTTCTCTTCCCAAACTACTAAAGGAATACGGTTCTCTGTGCCAAGTAGTACCGTCTTTGGCGATAAACATCTTATTATCATGTTTGTTGCTGCCAATTATTTCGTTGTGAGATATTACATATATGTATGTATATCGGTCGGTCATTACAACCTTTCGTTGTAAATAAATAAATAAATAAATTGAAAATGTCTGACATGAGATTTGAACCTTGGTCTGACGTCTACATATTAGACTACGACCACTTCAGTCAATATTAAGAACATAAAAGTAAACCTTTTCACTTTCATCTAACGCTTAACCTTCAATTCGTTCTCAAATACCATAAATAATGTATTATTTACGATAAAAATTCACAAAATCTTTCAAAACTTAAAAAATTTCAAACACAACACCAAAGAATCTCTAGGAATGTTGTATGTATAAAAAATTGTACATACATAAGTCACAATTATGAAGGCTTTGAATTTTTTAGATCCTGTTTAAGATTTTCTTTTTTTATTTGCTTTAAAATAATGGTGTTAACAATACTAAGGAATTAAAAAAATATCAGGCATCTAACTTATTTTGAATTAAAGTTATATGGTCTCAAAAATTTAAATCATTTTTGATACAAATCTCGATCTACGGTTAAACTGTAACTTACCATTGCACAAAAAAATAAAGTATGCGTGTTGATTCTGTACATCAGAAATTAAAAAAAATAAAAATCCAGTGTTCTTAATGGAGGTAGGGAAACATTTCGAAAGTTTACTTGAAAGAAATATGTGGGATATTTTATGGTGCTAGTCACAATATACACACATATGTTTTTGAAATGTTACCACGTAATTATTTATTACTTTAGTATGTATGTGGAGCTCTTTTCATTTTTATAACCACTTGACTTCGACAATTAACTGAATTCACAAACTTGCAATAAAATTTTGGAAAACTAAAAGGCCAAGTTTTCTGAAGTTTACATTTGCTGATTATTTTTATGGTAAGAAATTATTTGATTCTTGAGGAATTGTCAGATGTTCTCGATAAAGTCCAGAAGTTTACTTCACTAAGGCGGCTACTGCATTTTTTTTTTTTGCAAGAGAGGTGTCTCCAGCAAGTACCGTTACATTACTACGTCTTTTTGAAGGTTGAGTTTTTTGCTGTTTTCAATCTTTCGTGAAATAACTACATTTTCAATGTTTTCAAAATTAGTTTTCGTCAAGTTTTTAATTAAAAATATAAAAAAAAAATATGGAGCCTTCAGCAAAAGGTGATTGAGATTACATTTGCTATAGAGGCAAAGCGTTTACTGATATTTGATTCAAATCTAGATAATGAAGACGATGTCAGCGATGATGATAGCGATTGTTAAAACAATCAGACAATCAATCAATTTGATAACATAATAGGTAAGAAATAAATATTGATGTTTTAATATTTATTTTTGTTTCATTTTAGCAAATAAAGTAGCATTTATACATCTAGTAAGTATGATAACTTATATTATAAAAAAGTAGCTTTAAAAAATTCTAGTAACATATCGTCAACCAAAATGCAGAAGGGCGTAATAACACTTTTCAAAATTTTACAGGAGAGTAAAAAACCAAATAAAATGAAAACTTGTTTGATACTCAAAATGATTTATTCAAATTTGTGTTAACATTTCTATGTTCAATTCTAGTTTTATCTGGTTGGTAGATAATCTTTGAGAGAAGGATTATAAAATTTTGTCAGAACATATATTTTGAAGCAGTACATCAGAATCATTTTAGGTCAGGACTTTTTTATTATGGATTTATCTTCTTTAAACGAAATAAAACAAAATAGTTAAAATAAGCAACTAGGAAAGCTCCCACCATTTAATTCCCATTTTAGGCATCAAAAACCCCAATGTACGTCTGTTTGGTTATTAGCTTTAAAGAAAAGGAATCATCAAGCCGTTTTGAGCGGATTATGAGAATTATGGCGATTATGACAACAGGTATCCTTAGGACTACATTATCCAGGTCATTGTTTGCTATCCTTAGCACTGGCTACCAACACGTTAATTAGATTGAGCTCCAAAGGGGAATGGAAGTACGGATCTTTTAGATACATAAATTGGCTACCCATCCTGATTTTGAGACGCAGATACCGGATGGATCTCTTTATGATAATGGTTTACACCTCCTAGGAAACGTCTTTCAAGTTTTCATTGAATCCAGATCATGCATCAAAGTCGGATGTGAAATCTTTTCAAAACAACTGAACATTAAATGGTCTCTTGCACTACCAGACTATTGTGCTAGTGCGCGAATTCGGTATCAGAGTATATTGTATGATAATATACGCATATGTATTTACAGCCAATAAAGCGGCCATTAGATCCCTAGAGAATATGTACACCACAGTTAAGAGTGCCCAAGAATACCGAGTGTTTCTGGAGGATATAGTGAGACCATCGACAATCATCCCATTTGGAATAGAAATAGGGACCTTGAAGATTACAGGCACCATGAATGAATTCTTACATGAAATTGGCGATCCTCTACAGAGAGGCAAATGCAAAAGCAAGATGGGATAATGAACATACTTGTAGCAACAACAGACATGTCTAGTTAGACATGGGACAAAATTTGAATTGAATCTTTTAAGATTACATCTAAAGAAGTTCATAGCTGTGATAAAGGGACATTAGATAATGACAACTACTGCGGAAGGTGCAAGCACCAGGAAGACGAACAGACAACAGGATGTCTTTTCCGTTATTGTCAGGCGCGGAGAAAAAAATTCTTAGACATACAGTATTTAATGACGGAACATAACTAGCCAAAGGCGGCTTGAGAAAAATTCACACCATCATATGGCAGTCGGGATCGTTGAGAAATGCCAACCAAGAGCTATAATATGATGGAATATATAGATAGTATCGCTGTTACGATTGAACCTTATAGGACTTAAGCAAACTATGCCCTTTGGGTTGGCTGCCAGTTTAACCAAGACTTTATCCATTTGACTTATTTTTTGTTAATATTTCCGACTTAGAGTCCATATTATTATTTACGCACGAAATTAGTTTTTTGTTTACTTGTCTTCCTTTGTATTAAAAAAAAACTGAACAAGGAATTCCAGGAAAAAATTGTGTCCCTTATTTCTGTCAATACTGTATGTTCAGTTTTTACATGGTATTGGCATAGTCACAGTGACTTCGTTAAGTAGAAAACTGTTACTAATGCTACCGCATTTGGTCGTAATCAAAATTTCCGTTGCTGTTCTTAATTTGAAGCAATTTTTCCATTTCGTTGTCATCTATTGGAACCTTTATGGTAAGCCTGTCATTAGTCGTTTCATTTTGATTCTCTTTCTTTGTAATTTTCCACATTTGTGTTGGTCGATTGTAGTTTGGCAACTGTAGAGCATTATTTTCAAATCATTGCAACAGTTTTCCATTATAAATCCCAATGCGTAGAGAAGTAATTTCAGCATTTAACTTCCAAAAAAGAAATTATTTTGCATACTATAGTGTGCAGTTAGTGGAATTGTTTACAAAGCAGTACGTTTAAGGCTGCGTTGAAATGCAACTTGTGGTAGGGAATGAAACGAATGAAATTTTACTGCAAAAGAACTTTAGCGAATGTTGGACTCTGCTGGAGTATTTCTACAGAGTGGGATAAAAGCTTGTGTCACCAACTATGTGTTCGTTTAATTATAATGCAACACGTCTATTATGCACTGATTTAGAAAATGCAATTGAAAATCGCATAATAACCACAAATAGTCACAAATGGAAATGGGCACAGAAAAAGTACAAGCAACAACCACTAAAAGAATAAGTGAACATTCCTTTCGTTCGAATCGCATGGACTATGAAATGGCAGAGTGTGTTCATGTTCAAATTTAAATTGTGCTTAATTGACCATTTTTTTTTCTTTTATGGAAGTAACAAAAATATATTATGGTCATCGCTAATAGTACTGACAAACATTTAAAATATCGAAAAAATTTAATAAAATTTTTATATTTAAAAAAGCAAACAAATTTATAACAAATGGAATTAAATGCGATTGGTGATGTGGCTAAATAAATGAATAATTAAAGTCAGCACGGAAAGGTACAAAGAAGTTGCCCGCTTAAATAATACTCAAGGGACTACATAAGGAAGTATCAAAAATGTAAAGCTTAGCTATGCTAATAAATAGGACATTAACGCAGAGAAAGATACTAAGCTTGCAAAATAAAATAAAATTTTTTAAAACCCATTTGGACTAAATTTATTCAGGTATGGGGATCAACCAACAACTCAACCAACTCAAAGTTCTACTAAAATATTGTTACGTAAGTGGAAACGGTGTACATCGTTTAACAGTAATGTGAGCAAAAGCTACACAAACAGCTTGTTACAAGTAAACCAACAACATCAGTATAAAGAAAAGGGGATAGACAAGTAAACGGGAATGCAATAAGAAGCAATGTGAACAAAATAAAGAAACAACAATGAAGTCGCGATAGTGTTCTCGAGAAGGCGAAACCGCGAACGTTCGACTTCAAGAACCTTCATCAGACTGATTACGTGGGCATAAAAAAGGCAAGACAATGCAGGCAACGAGTAGTAAGAATTCAGTCAGTGTGTAAAGACACGTTGCGTGTGAAGAAAACATTTGTGGTTTGAAGATCGGCATTGTAAAGATCTACCGAACAGTTGTTAGTGCTTACGCGAACAGAAGTGTAAAGAAGAATAGCGAACTACACAAACAACGAACTCATATTTTAAACGTTTTTAAAAAGGTAAAAACGTAACAATATATTGATTCAGATTCATTTTATTTTATTCTCGGTTTTATTCCATTCTAATAATTTATCCAGATTGCAGTTTTGGGCAGATGTTCAACAACCAATGATAGTGTACACTAGAGATGAGCGATCCAGTGATTTTTGAAGAACGTTATTCTTAGTGAACGTGATTTGTTAATCACTGTTCTTTAAAACAGTGATTGTGATCACAGTATTCCAAAAAAAAATAAAAAAAAATAATGACAATAACGTATTTTATTAAGTCGTAAGAAAGAGACAACTAGATACATACTACGAAAAGATTACTAAACAAAATCAAAGTGGTGTCATCAATGTTATTACTTTTAATGTAATTTTTTTTATATGAAGTTTGACAATTAAGTTTCACAGAAAGTTCATGTATAAAAGACAAAAGTAAATAATCAGCATCTAATAGTAATTCTGCCTCGCTCAAAATAAAATGAAATAAATTTGAGTATGTAACAATTTTGAAAGAACGACATTATTAGTAACTGTTATTTGGCAATTTCAATCACTGTAGTTACCAGTGAATTATCAATCACCGCGATTAAATCACAGTTTTGAAAATATCGCTCATCTCTAGTGTACACCTATCATCAGCAAATGTTGCTATTTTGTGCCATTATGCCGCTGTATATAATAGGTACAATAGAGGACCGAGGTTACTGCCTGTGGTACCCTCGCACCAGTTGTTCTTTTATTGGACAATACATTACCATATTTAACCTTGAAATATCGATCCTTCATATTATGATTTCAACAAGTAAGTGTATTTCACATGCAACTGTGTTGTTAGTTTGTAATGCAAACCTTTCTGCCATACCCTGCCAATGACTTCAGTAATATTTTTGGGTAATTCGATGAACTTGATCAATCCTAGAATGATTTTCTCTGAAACCAAATTGATGCAAAGGTATTAGGCGCCTAAGAAAAGTTTATTCTTTTCATTTTTTAACGAACTGTTTTTTGAATAACTTTCCTACCACTGGCAGCAAAGAAATAGGTCGATAAGATGAGACAACGTTAGGATTTTTACCAGGTTTATGATACTGTTACGAAAATGGAAACATCGTTTAACATTAACATGATTAACAAAAGCTACACTAACAAATACAACGAAGTTGTTACAAGTAAACTAACAACATCGGTATGAAAGAAACGGCGATAGACAAGTAAACGAGAATGCAACAACAAGCAATGTGAACACAATACACAAACAACAATGAATTCACAATAGAATTATCGAGAAGGCGAAAGCACGAACATTCTACTTCAAAGATTTTCATCAGACTGTTTACGTGGGCATATAAAAAGGCAAGACAAAACAGGCAACGGGGTCAGTAAAAATTCAGTAAGTCTTGTGTGAAGACGCATTGCATGTGAAGAAAGCAGTCGTGGTTTGAAGATCGTCGTTATAAAGATCTGCCCAAGGCGAATTCATAGAAGATGTGATCGAAAGACCACCTGATAGCAGTAACAATGTCAAAAAATTTTTGTTTTTTGTGTATTTTGTTTTGATAATCAATTTCGTTTTTTCTTATTGTGTCAGAAGTTTGTATATTTTTCTTCTTTTTCTTTTAACATTTTTCTTCCCATCGTCATTCTTTAATCATTTTTATAAAATTTTTTAACATTTTTCTTCCCATCGTCATTCTTTAGTCAGCTGTTTTTGACAAGATGACCACTTCTCAACAACAAAAAATCCCTGTTGTTTTTGTATTGTTGTACTTATTGTAATATTAATCTCACCTCCTATGAATTCGCCTTGGAATTGAAACTAAACACAAATTTATTTATATTTTGTATGCAATCAACGAACTCATATTCTAAACGTTTTTAAAAATGTAAAAACGTAACAATACTTTGCAAGAGAATATAAATTATTTGAAACAAGCATTAATAATGGCGTTAATATTAATGACAGCTTTCCTAAAATGCATTAAATAAGTAATGAAATCAATTTATATAATTAAATTTCAATATTTTATATCAATTTGCAAAGCTCCAAATATTAATTTCTCAGTTTAGTGATATGTCCCAAGAGATTCTTGCTAAGCTACTAACGTTATTTTTCATTCTTCTTTTTAATTGTGTTTGAAATAGAAGTCAATACTTATTAAAATATACTCAGATTCTCAAAAACTTTTAAGTATCAGTTTTGTGCGTGAAAGGGTTAATCTGTATAAAACGATTAAAATTTATTTGTTCCCTTAATTTGTGAACAATTGCGCTGTATTATATTATAGTAAAATATTTTGCTGGGTTACTTTTCAACCTTTTTTCGCCTTTTGAATATTCGTATGTACGAATGTCACTTATGGTATACAAGTCACATTACAAAGGCTCATCGATAAATTGCTAGTTATATACAGAGCACACTATACCGGATATACAGTGGTGGCCACGAATTTAAGACACGACATTTTACTTATACATTTGTAAAAATTTTTACATCTTATCAAAAATATTTTAGGTCCATGATATATTTCTTAAGATTTTAGTAATATTAGGAAGAAAAATTAATAATATTTTGTAACCTATATTTGGTTAAGAATTTTTATTTACATATTATATATATCAAGACAAAATGCTAGTCGGGATTTGATACTTTTTTGACACAAGTGGTTTACGTTGTGCAATACACCCACGTAAGTTTTTCTCATTTAGACATCTTCTTATTTAGACGAAATATCAATAACAAAATCCAATACAAATTTATTTTTTATTTTACTTGAAATCGTGAAAGGATTATTAGCAGCTACTTTAGAGCGTAGTTTTTCGGGCTCTATGTTGCTGTTTGACATTTTTGGTGGTACCATGTTGCTTGATCTGTTCCAGCGCGTTGTAAATCTTGCATCTAGAACATTTAAGCAGCTTGGATATCTCCATTATTATTTTACCATCAAATTTTGTTGTTGGATCAGTTTTATCTCGGCATCGGTATTCCAAGTACCTCTGACCATTTATAATTAAATATTTCTATGTATTCCAACATAAAATAAAATAAAACATTCGTTGTTCAACGTCTAGCTTCAAAAAACACCAAAAAATCACTTAAAAACCAAATATTTCTGAAATGCCTTAAATTCGTGGCCAGTTTCAAATAAACGTTTTTACAATAATATGATCAAAAAGCAACAAAATGTAAAAAGAAACAAAATAAAATAACGGTACCTTTTCTTAATATTACAGGGTACATAGAAGGATAAAGAATATCAATTTTGATATTACAGGATTGTAAATATTATCACAACTAAGTCAGTCATATGTCGTGTCTTAAATTCGTGGCCACCACTGTATGTATGTGTGTATTTCGTAAAGCACGACAAATGTAGTTTGCTGTCTTAATCTCTTCTACCCTATTTCTTTTTTTTTTTTGAAGCCACAAATACTTGCATTTGTTAGCTACTATGATATGAATTTTGCTATTTCTGTTTTATTTATCCATGGTTGTTTTGTACGTTCTTCACTATCAATACGTGTATTGCTTTTGGCTTAACATGTATGCTGTACCGATTTATCTCTAAGAACGAATTGAAAATAATATTCAATTTTATTTTCCTTCTTTAAAGAAGTAGAAACACTTGTAACATTCGATACGAGAAAGCAAAGTATAAACAATGCTATTGAAATATAAAAATAAACATTTCCTCATGATTTGCCACAAATAATGGCATTGAAGTTTTGTTGATACAAACTTTTGAGTATTCGTTTGCAATATTTTTTTGTGCCATTCAAAAGAAAAATTTTATTTATTTATAACTGTCACATTCGCTTTAAGTTAAAATACATATTGAACATATTCGGAAAAAAAATTTATTTTGTGATATTCAAGTAAATATTTCGATAGAAAGAAAAACAATTTAATTCACTCAAATTTAAAGCAATTGAAACAAAAAAATTTTCTATATTGTACCAATTGTAGCCATGTATTCATGTGCAATTACTAATCCGTAGAGTTAATTCTCTAGTACTGAAAAAACAAAACAATTTTCCCTATCAACTATCACAGGGACCTGATACTAAATGTAATAAAAGCAAATCCGTTACTTTTGCAATAAGGGGAGAGTTTATCAAACACCAGATGAAATACACATCAAAAACGCTATTTTTTAACTTTTTTCATTATTTTTGTTTTTGGTTTAAAATTGATGGAGTTGTTGGAGGTACCATTACCAAGCTAAGCAGTAAAAAGTGCTTGCCGTTCTTATTTAGGAATGGCAAGTAGTTTTTAGATACTGTATGCCAGTTATTTAATTGATTTTTTTAGCTTTTTTTACATTTAATCCTAAAACATTTTGTGAATTGTAGTAAATCCACATAAATAAGTACAAAAAACAGAACGAAAAATGTGAAATTTCGCATTTAAAATATTAAAGTTTTTGCGCTCGTGAATAAATTAGAATAATTATGAGATTATTTCATGATTACTCCTAATGAATTCAAATTATTTATTAAAACAATTTTCATTAGGTTGATGGTAAAATTAAAAATTCAGGAATTTTTTTTCTGTTTGCTCAATCATTTGTTAAGTATTTACATGGAATAACAATTAGGGGATATAAAAAGCGATTTACAAATTTAATTATTAATGAAGTTTTAATTTTATAATTCAACTACTTGATATTATTATTGTAAGTACAAATGAATTTATTTTTTTTTTGAGCAATTAAGTCAGACTAAAGTGCAGGTAAATATCTGGGGTCAGTTTTGATCCAAAGCTCTCATGGAAGAAAAACATTACGGAAAGGAGTAGGAAAGAGGCAATAGCGCTTTACACCAGCGAAAGCACCGTAGGCAAGATCTGGGGTCTCAGGCCAATCATTTCTTACTGTCTCTATCAGGCAGAGGTGGAACCTCTGCCTCAGTATACATGCTGTTGGACGGTATGCAAACACTAATTCCACTGCCGATTGTTAGGCAGAGTCCAGCTATAATGATCACCAGTAAGCTCTGTTTTACTCCAACCAAGTCATTATTTAAAATACTCAATTGGCTACCCTCTGACCTTATATTAATGTTGAGGACTGAGTTGGTGAAAGTAAGACTGTTAAACATATAATGACTCAAAGATGAATGACAAGATAAGCTAATGTATATTTATTAAGGCTTCTGATATTAAACTTTTTTATAGGCTGGCTGAGCAATGCAGTGGCCATGACAATTTTTGTTCCTGACTAACTAACTCATGCTTACATAATCAAACATAAAATTTAAGTACACATCCAGCCATTCACTTCATTTTAGAACATTTTTAAAAATTAATGTTATTTTCTAACTGAATTCAATATTTTTCATTTAGTATTTACTTATGAGGACCTTATTGCACTTCTTAGTAAAAAAAATTCCCCAAATATGGCCCAATTTTGCAATTATGTTCGTTGCCCTGATTCACGGAGAATGCTCAATCCCACAAAAAAGCAGTACCACGATTGTAAAATTCGAACACATTTTTTTTTTTGAGGAGTTAACCAAAAATCTAATGGACTTAATACTAGTATTGGCCTCCGAACTTTTCAGCCCAATATTATGTTTAATTTCTTTAAAATTAAAAGTTTAGTTTTGAAATTATTTTGTCAAGTAGATGTTAAAAGTTGCAAATATGAATGCATATTTATATTATTATATATTTATTTCAACTTCTAGTCGCATAATATGTGAATAACGGCTAGAAGAAAGGAGCACTTGTACCTATTCGTAATTCCATTATAATCTAAACAAACGAATTGAGATATTTAAGTAGAATTGAACATCTTAGGCTAGAGAAATGGCGGCATTACTGTTTTACATTACAATATTATACTCATACTACTTATATTCAAAGTTTGAAGTACTCATCATACTCATGCTTAAGCACACGTATGATGTTGTTGATTTGGACTCTCCATGACTCAACACTTACAATATTCACAAAGTAAGCATGATTCGCGTACGAACACTACAACACTCACTAGAAGGTTGCACTGCCTCTTTCTTTTTGTAAATGCAACAACAACTAAGTATTATAAGTAGTTTTCTAAAGTTATGAATCTGAATGAGTAGGCATATGAAACAAACATATTTCGAATGGTATGAGTTTGTTGTCAACGTTGTAATCATACTTATTGTACTCATACTTATAAATCAACGTTGTACTGAGTACGTATGAATCAAAGTAGTTAAATTTCAATATTGTTGACTCACATATATTCAAAATTTCATGAGTGCTTATGAGTAGCTAAAGAACGATTCAATGCTGATCTCTGCTCTGTTCCAAATTTTCAAATTGGATATAACATTATTTCATTCGAAATACTTGAGAAAAAAATTTTGAGAAAGTTGTGCAATGTTCTTATTGTGAAAAACATGCGGAATGTCAACATTATTTTGAAAATGCAACAGTTTTTACACAACATTTTATTATTATAGAGGGACAAGATAAGTGAGCTAATGTTGGTTTTTGGAATAGTCCATTGTCCCATATTGTGGGTTACTTTTTGTGTGTCACTGGAAATCGCTCTAGTGTGGGAACACAATCCCTACAATGTAAGGCAACGTTACTTCTGTCATTGGTGAAACAGCGGATCAAGTATAAACTATTTTTTATGTAGTCTTATTTAACTTAACTTATTTAACTTTAACTTTAACAAAAACATACAACTTATATTGAATACTTTACGAAAATTAAACTCCTTTTAATTTTAATTCAAGAAAGTATCTGCAACAACAAATACAAGATGTGTATCGAAATTGAGGTCCCTCCGGAAATCGACAACCAGCATGTTTGGTGAATGATGAATCTTTATTTTGTCAGTAACAATGCATTCAAGCATGTTTAATCTCACCTAACTTGTAAGTTGTTTATAAACATTGTTGCTGATACATAAGAGGTAAACTTTATTAAGAAAATTTGAAGTTTTTCTGCAAATGAAAATTATGCCTTTAATTATTTAATATTTATTTTAAGACAATTGTACATATTTTGTTTTATTTGTTATGTTCCTTTTGTGAATCCTTATTTTTAAAATTTCTCTCTCTCTATTTTTGTGAATAAATTGTTAATTTTAACAAAATGTTTGGAAATAATTCAGACGCAACAACTTATATATAATGAAAAACTTCCTTAGGATCTAGGTTAGCGGCGTGTATTAAAACAAGCGCATCAAGAGCATAAAATACTGCTCTTGAATTCGTTGTTGGAAATATGGTTTTAATATTTAGTTTTATTTTATTATTAATACCCACGATTTTTTTGTGTTAACTGTATCATTTAAATTGTAGATGTACACATAAATAGGGTGTCCTTTATAACACTAAGAATCAGACTGCTCTAAGAGTCATTGCGTCTGTTTGATGTAAATCACGTCTTGTTCGTGATTGCAAGGAGTCAAAAAACGCCTTTGGACCAGACCATATCCGATGATGATAGGATCTAGGACAGCGTTTAGCTTTTCATAGCACAGTTGTGCAGATAGAACTCACACGCATTCGTTTGTTTTTTCATTTAGTTGTCGATCAGACTGCGACAAGAACACATGTGCGGCGGATGATTTATCATTTTGTTTCAGAATGACACTCAAAAAATATTTTATGTTAATAATGGTCTATGTCATTAGCTGGGCGTATTTAATTTTTTTTATTTCGTCGCATAGTATAATTTTTTTAAATGCTTTGGAATATTCACTTTCTTTCTAAATAAAAAATGGGTTTTTTATTTTTTTATTTTTATTTCTCTAAAAAACATGGCCTAATTTTTAAGCCAAAGATGGATAGCTTTATGTTCTTTTAATAAAAAATGGAATTTGTATTTTATTTTTATTTATCTAAAATTATTAATCCAAAGATACATAGCTTTACATATTTACGTTGATGAAATTAAAGTAAAAATAGCCTATATTACTAACACTTTTCTATTGCTGTAAATAAATAAGTTCTCTCAACTTATTTTCTCTCTCTTACTCACTAATACATAACCAAAAATTTTTTGGTAAACCCTCATCTAGGATATAGCGGTATAACTGGTAACGATAAGGCGAATACTCTCGCTAGGTTAAGTTTACTCTCTGAGATCGATTTGATAGTCGATCCTGATATAATATGCAAATCCTACTGCTTCATCACTAGATGGTCGGGCAAAAGAAGTAGAAACGTTGGGATCGGGTTGTTATGTATTTAAAAATGTTTTATTTTAATTAGGTTAGCCTGAGGATTATTACAGGCCCTTGCGAGGTTAGACTGTTAGGTTAGGATCTGGAACATATCCCAACCGAAATATTGCGAGGTATGTGCTAACGAGGAGGAGTTGGAGACTATCAAACACCTCCTAAGCTACTGTCCAGGCCTTAGTAGGATGAGGTTGAGAACCCTGGACAAAGGTTTTTTTGAGGGCTTAAATTCTCTATCGAGATCCGACATTAAGTCCCACCAGAAATTTATAGGCAGTTTAAAGGGGTTGAGAGTTGCTGGGACATCAAGCTCTCCAGTGCCTATGTGACCTTTTTTTCAACTCATTTCCTCCGTTTCCTATCTCTTCCCAAGGCGGCTAGTACCAGCATTGCTAGTATTCTATAGGGCCGGAAGGTACCATAGCAGCAATTTTAATTAGATAATATCGTGATCAAATATTTGAAGGCATTTACAAAATAATCATTAAGAATAAAAATTTTACGAAGTTTGTTGATTATGGAAATTTTTGTATGAAAATTCTTTTGCGATTTCTTTTTTATTTAAGAATTAAAAACGTTTTTAAATATATTCAGATTTTTTCACTTAAATACCATTCTGTGGTGATATTTTTTTAAATAATTTTCTGTTTATTAATGTGTTTAAAATCTTTGAACATTATTGAAATTTTTCTTAAACATTTTCCTTGTATTCTACCAACAGAATCCCTTATTGATATAACGTCCTGATATATAGTGACCTTTTTTAAGTGCTGCCTTACGTCACGGTATAATCATAAAACTTGTTTAAAATTATGCCTTATATTTGGGGCGTTTAAAGCAGTTTTTGTTGGTTTAGCTGCTTTCGCTATCTAGTTGTAGTCCATGTTCCATTTGTTCTTTCTATTTATTTTACGAAATTTTTTCCACATAATATTCGTTTTTTGTATACCAAATACCCTTACAAAATAATTTTTCTTATTTTAACCTTTTCCATGGCAAGTGAAAATGGAAAATAAAGGGAATCTAAATCTCATTTAAAAACAGGTAAAAAAAGAAAAATTGTTAAGCATAATAAAACGAAAAGTTTATCTCAGACGTCTATACATAGATGAACCCTTTTCAAATAAACTTCTTTAAGACAAACAAATGAAGGTATAATAAAGTGCGATAAAAACTTTAAAAAATGTTTAGAATGCTTAAAAAGTTTTTACAAAATAATCCAAATATCATATTAACTGATTAAAAAATATTTTGTATGTCAATTTGGGTTGGCTTTTAATCACCCTAAGGAAATATTATTGTGATATCGGGTCTTCAGAATCGTGACAGTTGATAAGCGCTATCTCGTTGAAACTACATGCATATGCTTACTTCAGTCTGTTTTGAGAAATTATGATTGCCGGATATAGCATTGAAGAACACGTGCAAATAATAGAACTGTTTTATCAAAATAGGAGTTTTCTTCAGACAACGTACAGCGCCCTTATACCATTTAATAATCGTCGTAATCATCATGTGAGTTTACCGGTTTCACTTTTAAAAATTTTTAACTATAAGTTTATTTGAAATAAAATATACAGTCAAACTTCCATAACTCGAACTTCTCTAATTCGAATTTCCTGTAACTCGAACAAATTAGATTGGCAGTAGGCTTAAGATAACAATTAACATACAATTACTTTTCCGTAACTCGAACTTCCATAACTCGAAGTTATCCATAACTCGAACGAAACACATATAAATGAATTCCATAACTCGAATTATTTTGTTTATTTGGTTGGTTTGTTGATTTTGTTTGTTGGTTTTGCTTTCTTTTGCTGGTTAAACTGGTTTGCATATTCCGCTGTCTTTTTATGGGGAAATCCCTTTTTATGGTACTTTATTGTTCCTTTGTACTTGTGTAAATATCATTTCCATTCAATTCAATTTTCCACCAAATATGACCTCTAAATTACAACCTCTTAATCAAGGGGTTATTCAAAACTTCAAAGTTTTCTACCGTAGCAGAATAGTAAAAGAAGCACTAAAGCGCATAGAGATAAATGAAAAACAGGAGGTTACGCTTATGGATTGCATCAACCATGTAACGAAAGCTTGGGATATTGACGTCAGTGAGCAAACCATAGCAAATTTCTTCAAAAAAGCTGGATTTGGTCAGTACTCTGAGTGGGAAGAATAAGATGACATTCCTTTAGTTTTTTTGAGTAATGCTGATGAAAGTCAAATTTAAATTGAAGCCGATTACCAAGCTTGGTTAAAAGCGAAAAAAATAACTTGCAATACTACTTTTCAAGATAATATTGAAGTAGATAATGAGCTTTACACGACTGGATTTCCTACAGACGATGGTATTGTTGAGCAAATATGTATTGAACCAGAAGATCCAGTCTTAAGCGGAACCGACAGTGATGGCGAGGGTTTGTTGGAAGAAACTATTCGTCAGCCCTCCAAAGCCGATGCAGAAAATTATTTGCAAACATTGAATTTATTTTTGCAAACTAATGACCGTACGACTGAGGAACACTATAAGGCTTTGAATAAATAACAGATATTTTATACTGAAAATAACAAAAAAGGTACATTTTCAGTCACTTATTTCAGAATATTTCAATTCACTTTAACTTGTTGATTACATTATATAGTATGCTAAGGTATGCAGTTTTCAGTTATTGCTTGTTCTAAGTAAAAAATATATAATAAAAACACATTAACTCTTAAAGAAAAAAAAATTCTGTAAGTCGAAGTTTTTTTGGATAATGGAGATTCGAGTTATGGAAGTTCGACTGTATATGAAAAATAGGTGATGACTGCTGTACTCTTTAAATAATGACTACGGCAATTGTTGTCCGATTTTAGCAAACGAATTTATCTGTTGACAAGAAAACTGACTTTAAAAATGTTAGCACTTATTTTAAATTTTTTTAATTTAATTTTAGAATGAAGAATGGTTAAACTTGAGAAAATAAGAAAAAATTCATATTTTCCAAGTTTAACCGATCAGAACTCATAACGTATAGGTTTGACCAATACGTTTATGCATATCGTTTTAAAGGGTTATCTCTCACATTGATTTTTTAAAATCGGTTCAAAAATATTTGAGCAATAAATAATCATGAGTGAAAAAATCAAAAAAATAAACAGTTTTTGTCAAATAAAACAAGTTTGAAGGGTTCGAGAAATATAAAAAATACAACTACAACTTAGACTTTTTCGTTTTTAGACTCATACTTTAATAGGTTATATTAGATAATGTTTACTTGTCATATTGTTCATTAATTTATCAGTATCAGCTTCAAGGCGACTAAAATTATTACAGGAGACTTCACTTACCGGTTTGTTGGCGCGTATTTTGATTTAGCATACGGTATCTGGTTAAATGCTTTCGGTATGTTTTAGTATAATTGACGATATTAGCCATTGGCATTTGTTTTACTAATGTCAGAAGTTATCACATAATGGAGCGATTTACAAAAGAGTTTACGGTTGTGAGTCCACCACAGTTCTTGTTTATATTCAGAGCTGATTTGCTTTTTGGCTTATCGCATGTATTATTTTCGTGAAGATAACCACACGCAACGAACACAGCGGGAAGCTTGCAGTACGTCTTAATGCGACCATACTACCGGGATTTAATATATAATGGCACTTGCTGGTCTATGAGTATCCCCTTAGGTGAATATACAATTTAATATGTACCACACAAAAAGTCGACGTAGTTTTGTGGTAGTGTGTTGACTTGTCAGACGTGAGGCAGTGACTCGAACCTCAGTCCAAACATCTCGAAGAAAACGAAATACGAAACAATTCTTCTTCGTCGACTTCCTCTCAGCAGTCTTCTTCCAAAAAGTCTGAGAGTAAATAAAATTACCAGGAAAAGTTTCTCAATATTCTATCTTTCTGAGACGGTTTTTAACTGCAGGTCTCGCCACTCATGAATAAAATTAACATACTCAACATGGGTGGTGTGAGAAGCTGGGCCGTAATCCTGATTAAATGGTTGTAATGACCAATTAAATAAGTAAGTAATTAGGTACCACACTTTGCAGATAGGATGAGATTCGTTCTGTTTTAATTGTCGCCACCAAACAAAAATCGTACTCGAAAAAGAAGTTGTGGTATCCTATTATCTATAGGTAAACTGATTACCAAGACCGCGTTTTTCCCATGCATATCTTTAAATAAAATTATGTATAGTATGATGTATATTTAAAACACTATGGTGGTCCTGATGTCAGTGGTGAAGAGGTTGGTCCTTACATAAATTAATTAATTGTGTGTCATACTCGTCGAGTCTGAGGTGATGAATAACTTTCAAAAGTTACAAACTTCAATTCAATACAACTAGAAGAAGGTATACAAATAGGTATACAATCATTTCAAACACTATATTTAATTAGCATTAATGGTATTAACGATTATGCTATTTGGTTTAAAATAATTAGAAATACCGTTTTAATTGAATCTATAAGGTTGGTACCAGGTTAAAAATAATTAATTTTTCATAACAAAAATTAAAAGTTCCATCCCAAAGCGATCACGAAGCAACTAAAAACACCGTCACTCTCAACCTAGACGTACATATAATTATTATTCAATATTTATTATTATTTATATGACAGGAATAAAGTTTTTAGTTGATAGCCCTTGTACAGGTTAAATCGAAAATTTGTTTAAATTTTTAACTTTTTTACTTTTTATACCACAAACGCATAATTAAACTGAAGACCAGAGTGTGTTAATAAAGGATTTATGTAAATTCGATAGCCATGTATGTTAAATAACTTTCCCTGTAAACATTTATGAATATATTTTATTAGTATTCAATTTTAATTAAGGGAAACATTAAATTTCATTTACTATAACAGGTCAAAATTTCAACAATTTGTGAAGCCTTTATTACATTTAAAAAGATAAATCAAATTCAATACCTTTTTGTGACAAAGTAGGTTAACTAACATTCCTGTAAAACAATTTTAATTACGCTTTTTTCCTGAGAATAAAAAACTTTTATTACATTTTACATTTACAATTTGGAAACACTACTCTGGGGAAGTAGAAACAAAGGAGAGTTTTATTATATGTTTACGCTAAAAATAAGTTAGTTAAATCCCCAGAGGTTCTAGATAAAGCTAACAGCAAGCGTGTGAACTGTTTACAAATGCTTGAAAATCTTGAAACAACGAAATTAGAACTTTAGGTAAACGTTTGATATCGTTATGCTGCATAAAGTTCCAAAGCATATTGAACAATAGTATATCCAGATAATTAGGAATAAATTTACAATACATACATACATAATTGGTCATTACAACCCTTCAGTCAGGATTACGATCTAGTTTCTTACACCACTTATGTTGTGTGTGTTAATTTTATACATGAGTGGCGGGACCTACAATTTAAAGTCGACTCCGAACGACAGATTTTTGAGAAACTTTCCATGGGAATTTTATTTACTCTCAGAGATTTTGCCAGAAATCTGCTGAAAGGAAGGCGCCGAAGAAATACTTTTTGTATTTTGTTTTAATGTCTGGCCTGGGGCTCGAACCCTGGCTTTACGTCTAATAAGCCAACACACTACCTACTAGACCACGGCGACTTCGTTGTAAGTAGTAATGTAAATTTACAATGAAGGCTCCAAATTGAGCGGAATTGTTGGAAGTGTAATATTCTTTCTAAAGCTGCCAAGCCACTGTAGTCTGCGCCGGAAATTTTTGGGATCACAAAAATTCTTAAGTGGCACATACTTTTTTATAACCAGGCAGCTATCAAAAGCGTTGCATTCCAATATAATGTACTCAGAGACGGCTTCCAGCTATTGCAGATATCCCAATGAGGTAGAAGAGTTGTATGGAGTCCATATCATATGGGTCACACAATGACATTCCATGTAACTGTAAAACAGATAAAAGGGTCACGCATGGCATATCCATTGAAATCTTTGATGATTTTTCAAGAGTGCACGACAAGTCCGCTTAAACTACAAAGAAGCACGCTCCGTATGGCTGTCTAGTTCATTACGGGACAGTGTTTAATTGTA
This sequence comes from Sarcophaga carnaria, assembly GCA_958299815.1. NCBI lineage: Eukaryota > Metazoa > Arthropoda > Insecta > Diptera > Sarcophagidae > Sarcophaga > Sarcophaga carnaria. The sequence goes on from OY283151.1 coordinate 76,482,042, forward strand.
CGCCATCGAGACATGTTGGTCTTGAGGACCTTGGAAATCATTTATGCCGAAGCTGTAGAGATGAGATAAAACAGGAGACTGTTTTTCACCCACTGCGTTGGTGTCTGGCAGGCACTATGTCGAAAGAGAAAAAGACACCTTAATGTAGGTGATCTGGAGGAACTGTCGGGCATTGACATTGGCAGTCTAAACCGCTTCATCACAAGTTCCGAATGGTTCGGAACTAGGTAATAGCGATAAACTATGCAATCGCAATGGAACCTATGTTGCCTAGGAGAAACTTGGATGGACACTCACCACTTCCTACCTACATAGCAACAGTAATTCCTATTATCATTATGAAGAAATCATTATGATTTTTGTATTTTGAATAATATGCGTTTTGATGGACACGATTTTTCATCTTTCTTAACTACATTCCATTTATTTTTAAGACTATTTTAGGTTCAAATTAATATTGGAACGGTTAACGAGTTTATGCTTTCTCCCTCTAGTTTCTTCTTTCTAGCGATAAACTATGCAATCGCAATGGAACCTATGTTGCCTAGGAGAAACTTGGATGGACACTCACCACTTCCTACCTACATAGCAACAGTAATTCCTATTATCATTATGAAGAAATCATTATGATTTTTGTATTTTGAATAACATGCGTTTTGATGGACACGATTTTTCATCTTTCTTAACTACATTCCATTTATTTTTAAGACTATTTTAGGTTCAAATTAATATTGGAACGGTTAACGAGTTTATGCTTTCTCCCTCTAGTTTCTTCTCTAGTTTGGAGCGCTTCATGTGTTCAATGTTCCTTGTTTGCTTTTAAATTGAAAGACATATTTTTTCAACATGTGTTATATGAAAATCGCTACACATTTTTAGAATATAATAAAGACTACACTGCACTACAAAACTGATTTAGTGATAACAGCAAAGCCATAACTGATGCTCTTGAAATTAAAATTTGAAAAGAGAAACCATACCTATACGGGTCATATAATATATCGTAGAACGTTATTGGGAATTAGAAAAATTGAAAAAATAATGTTCTTTATAGAGGAAAATTTTTACAAAAAACATTTTTGTTTTTATTTAACAAATTAATAATAATATTGATATTATTTAAAACTAGACTTGACTATTGTCTTTGCCATCTCAACCCTTTCCTTATCCTATTCAATTCCCTTGTATGATCTTTTCTACTCAGACAAGGTTTCAGACAGTTTTGCGAATGGAATCCGTGAATTGTCTCTATAAGTTACGATATTTGAAGTTTTTATGTCTTTACTAAGTAACTGGATCATAATCCAAGTTAAAATGATCAGCAATCTTCTGTACCAGTGTATCCTACTACAGGGGCCAAGTTTTAAATTTCTTTATTTATATCGTTAAAATTTTGGGCACTTCTGTCTTCAGTTGTATTCGGTTATCGTCTTTTCATGTAGTAGTCTGGAACAATATCGATAAGAAACAGTTTTTCCTATGTAAATTATTTATTTTACAATATTTCTTAATTTCCTGATGAAAGTTATTGAAATAGTCGTTAAATATCAATAATCAATAATAATTGAGTGGAACATCCACCCGTACAGTGATGCGGATTTAACCTTGGAGTTGAAAATTTTAATTTTGGTGCGTCTCGATATGTTAGACGATTTCCAAACAGGGTTAAGTTGGACAAGAGCATTGCGTGCCTTATTAATGCGACTGGCAACCATAGCTGCCAGATATATGAGGCACCAAATCGTCAAATATTTGAGAAAAAATCGTCAAAATCGTCAAAGACGTTTATTAAAATCGTAAAAAATCGTCAGAAAATATAAATAAATAAATTAAAATTATTTAAAAACCAAAATTATTTTTATTGTAGTAAAACATATAAAGTCAATGTATCTACATATCTGAGTTCAAAAATAAAACATTTAACAAAGAATTTATTGGAAATTAAAAGTTAGCGTCCCTCATCATCATTTAATATTTTTTTTTTTAAATGGAGAAATTTGGATCATTTTCAGGAAAATTTTTTTAAAAGTTTAAATAATCTATCCCAACGTTGTTTATTGACACATAAGCAGAGCAATAATATTACATCATCTATACCTATGGGCGGTGTAGATATTAGGGAGTCAGAAGCTTTTGATGTTCTGAGCATGAAAATTCTGTGTAATGCTGACATATTTTTCAGTTCCTTCTGAAGTTGTTATCATCCGATCTTACTATTTACGCCGTTTATAACTGACAGGGAATGGAATACAACTCTCATGTAAGGGTTGGTGCCTCAACGTCTATTTTGCGGTTTCTCGACCGTGTACAGGAGAGGCCATAGTATCTCGTTAATGATGGTAGAGTATCCAACTTCATTAAATCATTGGAGCATCGTTGCAATGTGTTTTGTGTTTCACTGCTCTGTCGTTAATATAAAATGGTTTTGCTTGAAAGAAATAAGGAGGCTTTTTGCCGAAAATCATATATTCCTACATAATGCTCGTTTTTTTTCGGCGAGCACATCCGTATGTAGTCGATTGGCTAGTGTCTCGCACACTGCATTACAGTAAAAATACGGTTTTTAGTCGGACTGTGTCGGTATGTGGAACTCAATACCTGCAGAGGTCTATCCTGTTCTCATAAAATAGTTCCAAACTCAATGCCATCAATCCCCTGAGTGTTGGTCGTACGAAAAAAGGCGCTTGCCTTTGTTCTTCCGATGGCAATATTAGAAGCTATACTAGAATTTTTAAAATAGTCTGCAACGACAAGTGATATATTATTCTCAACTACGAGGTTATTTACGAGTGGTAATTTTTCAGCTTTTAAGTGTTTAAAAAGGAATAAAATACAGAAAAATCATCACAGGTATTCGAAAGTAACTTAAAAACATTATACTTTACTCCTTGTTTTTACTAACATAAATTTCCAATAGTAACAATTGCAAAGTAAATACAAAACTTAAAGTGGCTTTTAATGTACTAAAGTAAAGAATATGATGTAAATTTTTAATTTTTAAAAATCGTCAAAATAAGGGCATAAATCCGCGGCAGCCATATAAATGAAATAAAAATCCCTTTCCAACCGGAGCAGTTGTAGTTCACAGCAAAACAATAAATTTATAAATATTTCAAACTATTTTTGTTTTATTACATTTTTAAATTTAAACTTTTAGATCGCCAACCCATTATACATACTTAGACACATTATGCTCATATCTAATATGTAAAATTCATAATGCAGAGAACATATGTGCCGTATGAGTTATATTTAATTCCATACATGACAAAATCGAAGTTTTTCATTGCATACTTTTCAGTGTAATTATTCCAGCACATGTAATATGATGCGTATGAGTAATATAGTTCAAATACAATTAAAAAGAAGGTATACCCCATAAATTTGGAATTAATCTACATGATTTTTCGATTCTATGCAATTCTTGGCTATATTGCAGTAGGTAATACATCACGACCTGTATTTTCATAGTCTGTATTTTAAACATCTTCACAACAATAAACATTTATTTGGCAAAATTTCAAACCGTTTTTGTTTTATTGCATTTTTAAATATAAACTTCTAATTGGCCCAGCGGGTCTAATGGTCTCATGTCAGAAGTGAATATGCTGCCGGTGACTATCCATCTTCCAATCTAATGAATATTCATTCACAAAGCTATAAAGTCTCATTTCCAAACGTTTCCTATTTAGTTTAAATAAAGGAAAGTGTGTGTTGGATATCACTGGCATTTTTTATTCATTTGAAATAGCAATTATGTGTGGAATATAACATCGTTTAAAAGTCCATGACAGACTTTTGTCTGGGTGGATCGCATTCAAAACGTCTAATTTTCCATGATATCAGGCCAAGTTTTATTGATGGCATGTATTATGTTAGATTTGAGAACAGCTGTAGTTTGCGGCTTATTCGCATACAACTGCAACTCAAAAAAACTCCTCAAGTGAAATAAGGTTACCGCCACGTGAGATTAACATGCCTTCAAATCGCTTGATTTGAATGAGCTGTGTGACACGTAGCGTCGTTCTGTTGAAACCATTTGCCGCTAGTGGCCAGATCATCTAATTCAGGCCAAAGGAATTTTGTAATCATTGGCTTATAGTGCTCACCGCTTTCTCTCCCAAAATACAAACCAAACTGTAAGTTTTTCGAAATTTATTGAATACATTTACTTACATAAATGCATTTTTCAATGAATACGTGAACTATTTTTGAATGTTCTAGAATTGCACACATATGGCAATAATTTGATAAGAATGTTTTTGCGAAGTATTTGCTTTTCATAACAATGTATTTTGTTGCTATTTTTTAAATAGAACGATTTGATGTTTGTTTTCATACGTGTGGTACCACTAGCATAGAAATAATGTGCTGCCAGAACAACTTTATATTTGACAGTATTACAGTCACTAGGAACTGAACAAATTTAAATACGTGTTATAGTTACTCAATAATTATCCCTGTTAAGTCACACTTTAAATCAATGAAATTATTATATTAAATCGTTGATAATATCATAATATTAAGTTCAACTTAATCACCCCTTTTCGTGAATATTATGGCAATAAGTTATTTGGGAGTAAACTTTTTTTCCCATAACAAAAAAATCAGTATTATGAATATATTGGGAGTAAAAGTTTTTATCGCGAATTAGTTATAAATGCTATATAAACAAAACATATAAAAAACGAGTAGCATATATCTTCGTTTTTTGGTGATAGAAGAGGAGAAACTATCCATGGAAAGGTTGCAGTGACAATATATATGACATTAATCGAATCCACTATCACTCCCTGAGAAAAAGTAAGAATTATACATACTGAAATATTTATGTTTGACCTTAAATCATGTGTCCTTTACAGATTCCAGGAATATTACAGGGTAAACAAAGAAGGATTCATTCTGCTGAATGTGTTGATGGAAAATTTGATTAGTAACAATTGCAAAGTAAATGCAAAGCTTAAAGTGGCTTTTAATGTACTAAAGTAAAGAATACGATGTAAATTTTTAATTTCCAAAAATCGTCAAAATAAGCGCATAAATCGGCATTTAGTCAATATGATATTTTTGGAGCTCAAAATCGTCAAAATGACGATAGATCGTCAAATCTGGCAACTATGGTTCAGAGTTGTTGTTTGTTGTATATGTTTTCAAATCGTTAGTGAAAGCGTTGGAAATTACCTCATTTTTTAGCTTCGCCACGTTAAATTTCCTTTGTGTCACGAGAGAATTATTTTTGATTGCAGCGATTTTAAGGCGGATATGAACGATTAGAAGATGGTGGTCACTTCCCATATCAGCACCACATCTAGTAGCGAACCCCTCCAATTCTTTCTGATCATGATGTTGTAACTGGTGTAACTGGCTTTCGGTCACGCTATCAGGTGATGTCCAGGTAACTTTATGAATCCTCGGATGAGAAAATAGAGTGCCGCCAATAACAAGGTCATTAGTTCTGCATGTGGCTGAGTGCGGCTTCCAGTCCACAAGCACCCGCTTGGCCTGCTTAGAAAGAACAATTCCAACTCCACTGGATCGGAGAAGCTCGGGGAGAATGGTGAGGCCATTTCATGTTGTGAACTTACCAGACTCACACCATCTGATTTCACAGAGCCCAAGTAAGGTAAGATTGTAGGTCACAAGAACCTCGTCAGCGTGACAGGGAACACCAAGAACTTGAAGGACAGTGGGTGATGCTGATTTTTGGAAAGGATTGACTGTGTGAAAAAGTACGTGTCTCTTTAAACTCCATGAAACCAATTTAAAAACAAACAAAAATTGGTCCAATAATATGTCTGCTTAGTGTTATCAGTTTCAGTTCGCAAGCCTTTAAAACAACGCCTAATCTGTATATTTTCAATATATTTTTGTTTTACTTTGTTTTATTTAACGTAAACAAATTCCAAAAACAAATTTAAATAAATTTTTTTAATGTTAAAGTGTCAAAGCAAGCAATATTTTATTTTAAATATTTCCTTAATTTTTTTTTTTGCGAAATATAGTAGATTGATTGGAATTCATATTTTTTCCTTTTTTATTTGAAAAATCTTTTCTTTTTTATATTCATTTTCCTTTAAGCTAAAGTTTTCCTTACTCAAGGCGATGTGCTTGCTTGTTCACATCAATAATGCCACTACAAGTTAATGACAAACTACGTCTTGAAGTGGTGGTTGTCACTTACAGTGATTACTTGGCGTTGACTAAAATGCCACACACTTCTATCCTAAGCTAACTGGTTGACACTGCCATAGAGTTTCTCTCTTTGTCAGATATGTTTAAACCAAACATCAGTGTTTAAACATTATGGGTGTGAGCAGATGATTGATTTACAAGCAAATTTCTATTATCTTGAGCTGTTCGTATGAATTCCCTTGTGTGCTAATTGTTGTTCGTACGACAACGTAATTGAAATATTCAAGTCGATGCATGGCCTTAAGATAAATAATTTTGAGAAATTTTATTTGACTGGAGCCATGGAAAAGTATATTTTGACAGAAAATTAATTAATTGGGATCATTTCTTTTTTTAAATATTTAACAAGAATTATTATATCTTAAGGCAATATACCCAACAATAGAAAAGTCCGCTCATCAGTAAACATAACGGAAGTAGAACCAAAAAAAGGTGCTCTTCGCCTCCGTTAAAAAATTTGAATCAGGACCGTTAAGGGATATCGCAAATGCCGATTTGATACTTCTTTCAATTTCAGCCCAATTAACGAATTTTATTAGGGACACTAAGCAACTTACTCTGTGCGAAGTCAGAAATTAGTTAGAAATCTCGAGAAAACGGTGGCAGTACTATTATTCAAGTAATACATACCGTTAGCTTTTCCCACTGGGGTTTTATGGGAAGCATTATGGACTTTGTGTTGAGATGGACTTCCTTGTACTTATTTCGGGTAAAAAACTGCTCTGAAAACCGAACTCAACAGGCTGGAAAGGCGTTTCCACTTAACATTCATTGTAGCATTTAACGGCTAGAAGTAGTCAGCATCTCTGGGCGAATGAACACCGGCACGAACGAGGGAATTGTAAACTTTTGGTACCATGGTACTTTAAACCACAAAATAACATCGCAAGGCAGTTCAGGATGCCTATTCCGGTTATAGTGGAATGGGAAAAAAATGTAAAGTTCCTCGACAACAACTTGCAGATTGTATCGAATAAATCGAAACTAAATGGAGCTGTGGGTTGCAGCAAAGTCTATAGATATAGTTCACCGAAAAGGGTACAAGTACTTTTCACTGTCTTCCAGTTGGATTCATCGCATATACGGACGATTACAATGATTATTAAACTGGACATACATAGAACCAACGGATATACATAGAACCAACGTCTTCTAGAATGATCTGCAACTGCTAGCATCTTAACAAAATGGTACAAGAGAAACATCATATGGTCATCGGGACACACTGATAATGTGGAAAATAACAGAGCAAGTGAACTGACCAGGTATGTCCCAAACACTTTTGGTCGAATATTTTACGGGTAACCTTACGAAAGTGAAGTGATACCGATAAGATTCATGGAAAGTCAATTGAAGCTTTAAGGTTTACGGTGGGCATTTTTAGTCTTTGACGGACATTTAAATGCTTCAAAAAATGTTTCCAAATTTTTATAAATATTTTCAGTAAAATTTTGTTTTATTTTCTGATAACAACCACACAGAGTTGCATTAAAATTAAATAGTCTGTACACACATATTTCTTCGGAATTAAATCGTAAGGTAAGGGTATAGTTGTTCTGAATTTACCTATCGACTATCGATACCCGAACTTGCTTTCGAACCTGGTATTACGGTGAAAACGGATAGATTCTTTTACGATAATGGTTGAAACCTTCATGCTGAAATAATGGCTATAATCGCCAAGACCGCCGGTTGTCTTTGGAGGAAATAGCGAGACATTCGACATTTACCATTATTTGGGTTTCTGGGCATGCGGTCATCGAAAGTAAAAACAAGACGCATTTGCTAAAATGAACTAGAAGAACTAGATAACACAGAACATTTTCTCTGTTGTTGTCCGACTCTTGGGAAATTAAGAAGAGGATTTCTAGTATACTCAGAATTTAGTGACTAAACGTGTCTAGTCAAAGGTGATTTCAGAAAACTCCGCACCTTCATAATACTCTCGGAATGGTTGAGGAATGACAACCTGTAATAATAACACTATGCGACAAAATAAAAGAAATGAAATACACCCAGCTAATGACATAGCGCAAGTTGTGAGTTTTCTTGAGTAAAACTCAAAAATATTCTTTTTATATTTCTTGAACTCTCCAAACTTGTTTTATTGACAAAAACTGTTTTTTGGACTTTACGTACAATTTTAAATTTAAATTTTTTTAAATTTTATCCGATTTGATCAAACGTAGTGTCAATCTCTTCACAAGATAATGCAATTTCAGAATATCACCACTTATTTTACATTTTTGAAGTAAATTTTGCAATCAAGAATAGCTAAACTTGAAAAATGAGAAAAATTTCATTTTTTCCAAGTTTTCCTGATCAAAACTCATAACATGTGAGTTTGAGCCATATGTTAATGTATACCGTTTTAAAGGCTGATCTCTCCCCTTTTTAAAAAAACTTGGGCTTCTGAAAATAGGTTAAAAGTATTTGTGAAATCCATCAATCGTTGTCAAATTTAATTTAAAGACTTCTCTGTTTTTAATAATTGCAATACCGCACTTCATATTCAACATTATTTACCAACTTTAATCAATTGAATCAATTTAATTCATACAATTTTCCAACCCTCATCACAATTGTTTAGAATAAATTTCATGTTATTAAATATTGATTTAATTTTAAACTTTAAATTGCTTTCAATTTTTTTTTTCTTTTTTTTGTTTTTTTTGGGAAATTGTTCAATTAACTTGAAAAATATTGTAAAAAACGACATCAGCTTAAACAACAAATTTTGTCATCACAGTAATTTTATAAACGAACAACAAGTAAACAAGAACAAAAACAAAAAAATTTAACGATAAAGTGAAAACAAAAGTTTTATAACTTTGTCAACAGCATCTGGAGAGTTTAGGTAGAATTACTTATCACAACATTTATAATTTATTACATCACAAAATACAGTGAAATATGAAAAAAACTTAAAAAAAATATTTCTTCGGCGACTTTCTCTCAGCAGATTTCTGGAAAAACTCTAAGAGTAAATAAACCTGCAATGAAAAAGTTTTTCAAAAATCTGTCATTCGGAGTCTACGTTATACTGTAGGTCCCGCCACTCACGTATAAAATTAACGCACACGACATGAGTGGTGTGAGAAGCTGAAGCTGACTGAAGGATTATGCATGTATGTTAGTCCAGGAAGAAGCAACACAACATCACTCCACTGATGTATGTAGACCAAGCTATCAGCAGTTTGCTTTGATGGTCATTGCAATCCTTTAGTTAGGATTCAGTGCTTGTGTCAATTTTATTCTTGAGTGGTGGAGCATAATGTTTAATGTCGACTCCGGACGATAGATTTAAAAAAACTTTTTATTTTATTCCAGGAGTTTTTACCAGAAGACTACTGAAAGGAAGTTGCCGTTGTTGTTTTCATATTTCGCTTTGTGTGATGCCTGAACCAGGGGTTAAACCACGGACTCTCGATCAATAAACCAGCAAACCACCTACTAGGCTATTGTGCCTTCAGTGTATGTACCATATTGTTAATTTAGCTTCAGCGTAATCCTTGAAAATAAATAAGCAGATAAATTTACTAGTATGTTTGCAGTGGATATAGTAACAGTAACCTATTGCCCGAAAATTTTTCCGCCAAGTGGGAAACTGTAGAATTTTTCATATGAGGGCAGAGAGCAGATGGTGTTGCATCCGTTATTTTAAGGGCCCTCTGGAGTTTGTTTGACGCATGCAGGTCACTGATACATCTAAAGATCCACTACTACTTTATTTTCATAGCGGTATACACGGATCTTTAGATCATTACTGTTTAACCATCACTCCAGCAGCTCTAGGGATACTTTAAGGGAAGGCTGTAATTCTTATTTCTTAGTCCAACTCGATGAATTAGATTTTGCGGATGGTAAAATCGCAAAAGGCTAAGATCGGAAAATTTGGCACATTGGCGAGTACTTTTTAATTAAGACAAGTACAGTACCTGGAAGTCGAATTGACCCATTGTACTTGGCACATATCACAAAACTAAAATTATGGGAATAAACAACAGAGAACATCATACTACAAGTCCGAACAATCGAATATTTTGGTATCTCTTGCAATCTAGACAGTAAAGGGGCAAGGAATGGCGGCCCGGAAACAGGCACGAACGAAGTGCGTGCCATATTCGAAGGATAACAATTAGTATAGAGAAGCTTCCTAACATCCAGACGAACCAAGCTCTGACACATGCCTTGCATGTTCTAAGCTGCATTGCATAAAGTTAAGTTGCAAGTTTTAATCTACAAGCGCCTCAGAAAGAATATGTAGAATATTCTGGCCCAGCACTATCATAAACTCGAACCTCAGGACCTTAACCTGAATCAAGAAGACCATATCGACTAAACTACATCTGGATACGACTACAATTAACAGCAGAAAACGAATGTAGACAAAGATGCCAAAAGCCTTTCAAAAACGGGCAATTGAAAGTAAAAGACAAATTTCTATTTTCTTAAGCCTTCACTGTAACTTTTGCATTTACATGACAATATTGTATGAAACTCGAAAAAACCAATAGTATGCGACAACTGTCCCAAGTTGAAAATGTTTTTAGGCTATTAAACAAATGGCCGGGCATTTAAAGTTTAAAATGTATCAGCTTTTTGAATAATAAATTTTTCAAAACTTCATAAATATGCTGGCATTGCTAAAAACAAACAACGAACTAAAGCTGCAAATGGTTTGGAACATAAAAAGCTTAAAGCAGGCAATTTTCGGTTGGAGAAAGAAAGAAAATTTTATCTTAAAACTTAAACTTTTTAATACAGCCGAAGTTGATTTATTAGAATAAAAAAGAGACGTAAATCTGCCAGCAATTAACACAAATTTGTTATGAAATTAAGACACATAATGTTTAGTTGACTTTACTTCAGTAAATATCTTAAATATTAGACTAGACAATAAAGTTTATAAATCCAATATAAAAAGCTAGGTGCCACAATAGTTTACATACTAAATTTCATACTGAACATAAGAGCAATATCGTTAGGATCACTCTATTAACAGAATCAAATAACAGAATCAAATGGTAAAATCTTTCAGGAAAGAGAAAGCGGATACCGATATAAAGTGAACGTTTTTGTTTGGAATAGTAAGAAACATTTTCTACAAATTATTGGCCATTGCAGGATACATATTTTTTTGATCTTTTCGACAATTTATGGATTCCACGTCAATAAAACTGTTCGTCTTTTGCAGTGATTCAATTAGTCAGCCAAAGAGTATCCCCACGATAAAAATAAATAGTAGCTGGGTAGCAGCTACCAATCTAACGTATCCAGAACCGGTATTGCTTTGTGTTGAAGTGTGTTGTGGCTTATTCTGTTCATTTTTCGATCAAATCGATCATTTGCTGTCGGTATCGACTTGTATTAATAGTTTCAACACACTGTAGGAGTTCGCGGTACACCACACCCTTTTGGTCCCACCAGATATTCATTATCTTCCTGCTGAATCGATTTGGTATTGCAGCGGAACTTGATGGTTGTGCCAGATGAACCCACAATTTTTTCGGTTATAATTCTGATAATAAATTCATTTTCCTTTGCCAGTAATAATTCGATGCAACACCGACTTTCTATCGTGCCTTTGAAGCAAAATTTCGCAAATGGTTTTTCGTATTCCAGACTTTTTGATTTTTCGCATAACTTTTAAACGATTAGAAATTCTTTATTGTGCAACATTTAACATTTCTGCCATTTATTGCTGGCTTAAAGTCTCATCTTCAACCAAGATTGCTTGCAATTCGGCGCCTTCAAACTGTTTTGGTGGTCATCCATGTAGTGCATTTCTCACATTAAAATCGTTAGCTCTAAACCGTTGAAACCTACTTCTGCAGGTTGCTTCTGATAGATCACGATTACCTTATCGCTCGACAAGCATTCAATACGGATCTGCGGCTTCTTTGACAGTTTCTATTGTCAACATAAAATAATTAAGGCTCATTCATAATAACTCATAAGTCTTTTTTAGTCCCCTAATCTAGTAGGCAATACGTTGGCTTATTAAGCGTGAAGCCACGGTTCATACCCCTGGTCAATCATCTGCAACAAAACGAAATATGAAAATATATTTCTTCGGCGACTTCCTCTCAGCGAATTTTGTCTGAGAGTAAATAAAATTGCCATGAACAGTTTCTCCAAAATCAGTCGGTCGGAGTCGATTTAAAACTGTAGGTCCCGCCACTCATGTATAAAATTAACATGCACAACCTAAGTGATGTAAGAAACTAGGTTGTAATCCTAACTGTAGGGCTGTAATTACCAACTACGTACGTATTAATATCTTTCTTAAAGTTATAATTTTTTGTCAGACCGTACTAAAGATTATAAGTTTTACTTATTAATTACTTTAAAAGTTCTGATCTATTCGACTGTATTAAAAATAAAAATCATTACAAGCACAAACAGTATAAAGAAATAAATGCACTGCCGCTTGGGATGTAAAGTACAATATGTGGTGTAGTGTACATCAATGTAAAAAAACTATTAACGTACATGATCTCATATACTATCATCATCAACAACAATTTTATTCAAATATTGAACTTTAATGCATCTGTGTATTTTTGCTTGAGGCAATCAGTAGTTTTTTACACAACATTTTTATTGATTTGAAAATTCAAATTTACGTGTGGCAGCTGCACATATGGTAGTAACAATACGTTTATTAGGCATATTCATGATAAAAAAGCAAAATTTTTATTCAGCTGATAACATCATAAAACAGTTTCATGATAGATTGCTACCTTAAAAACATATTTGTATTTTTAAGTTAAAAAATTTACTATACTTTAGTTTACTTTACGTTACTTTACTCTTCTCTACTCTACTTTACTTTACTCTTCTCTACTCTACTTTACTATACTCTACTTTACTCTACTTTACTTTACTTTACTTTACTTTAACGGTGTTTTGCTTTTACATCGTTTAACATTAAAATTATAAACAATAGCTACAAAAACAATCAAGTTATTTACATGATAAACAAGTAAAAATATACCAACGAAAACCAGTATAAAAAAGGTATAAACAAGTAAACAAGAATGCAACAACAAATACTGCAAGAATAAATGTAAACAAAAATACAAATACAATAATGAAACAACGATGTTTACATTTATAGAGAACATTCGGCTTCAAGATCATTCATCAGACGGCTTACGTTGGCATATAAAAGGCAAGATAAAGCAGGCAACGGAGTCAGAAAAAGTTCAGTGAAAACGCGTGTATTGAAGATCTCCGTTATAAAGTTCTATCGAACAAGTGACTAGTAATTGTTAGTGTTTATTTAAAAGAGTGCAAAGAGGAATAACAAACAAAGCAGTTTTTGTTATTTATATGTTGTGAACAGTGCCACACAGAATTGTGCGAACAATAAGGAATTTAATTAAAACTGAACACAAATTTATTTTTATTTTCTATTTACAATCTACGAGCTCATATTTTAAAAGTTTTGAAAAAGTAAAAACGTAACCATATTTTAAACTATCAAGCATTTTATAAAATCCATGTAACACTTTGAACACTGCTAAAGTTCGCTTTTTATTCAGTTGACGAAAAAGCATTCTAATAGCGAATCTCAATTTCAAATGCATTTTATTTGTTGTGTTTGTTTTTTTATTTAAAACATTTCGTTTCAATTTTTTATGTCGTGTACAAATGCATGCCGTAACAGTTGGTTTCATGCTGCTCGTTATTTTGCCAACGTTAGATGCATTTGATGCGAAACTGACTATCAGAGCAATTTGTTTATTCTGCAAATGTTTAATAAAAAAATAAACATTTGTTTTTTACAATAAAAGTAACAGTGGTATACATTTCCTAAATTTTTACATAAAAACTCGAAAAATTGAATATTTTTGAAATTTAAAAAAATTCAGAATATCTTAAAACTTAATAAGAATTCCATTTTTTGTTTAAGACTGATTCTACTCTTTTCGATTATTTGAAAAAAAATGTTTCTTTAATAAAATAAACAAAATACTAATCATTTAAACCAAAAAATTGATTTTTGTGTAAAAGGTATAGGATAACGCGCATCAATAAGTTTGCTCTTTAATTGAAAGACCAACATTACTCAAACGCTTGTATCAAAACTTGTCGAACTACATCACTAAGTTTAAAACTTAAAACTAAACTTACTTTACCTGCAAAATACTCTGTCGTTTGGAAGATGCTAAACATTTTCCACACCTGAAACTATTAAAAAATTTGACGGTAGCTGCCGATGGGAGATCGAATGTTGAGAAAGTATGAAAGCCATTTTCATATGACTCAGACGCAGCTTATTTTGTCATAACTTAAAGGATTACGACCTAACTTCTCACACCACTTTTGTTTGTTAATTTCAACCCTAAGTGACAACACCTACAATTTAAAGTCGACTCCGAGGTACAGACTCTTGAGAAACTTTTCCTGGCAAATTAATTTACTATCAGAGTTTTTGGCAGATATCTGCTGAGAGACAGTCGGCACAGTGGTCCAAATGCTAAATCTAGCCGGACTAAAGTTATAACCGGTTTTTGCAAAGTCGTACCGGCATGAAACTTGGTACGTTTATAGATTTCATCAATATAAACAATTAGAGAGAAAAAATCAAATGTATATGTGTGTGTATGAGTGTGTGTATGTATGTAAATTTGTTTTTTTGGGGGTCTGTTTGAAGCCTAAAGACGAAAAACGACTGAACCGATTTTCCGAAAATTTTCACACCACATTTTCATTTCATTTTCACATTTTCATCTTTGAATTCAGCATGGACAACTTTGAGATTCACATAAACATTTGTGGGGAAAATGGTTGAACTAGCTACAGTGGGCGTGTTACCTCCCATATAAATAAAATACTAAAATTCGTATATCTGGGAAAACTATAACTGTCAAAATCCCCAAATCATGTATGATGAAATTTAGTGTCGATATTAATATTTGGTTAGCAATAGGCGGACTAGCAATAGCAGGCGTAGCACCTTCCATATCACATGGATACTAAATTCTAATGCTTTAGAGGGAGAAGAATCTATAGTTTTGACTATGCTTGTAGCACTTCGTTTCCCGGACTTATAAAGACTTTTTTCAGCAGCAAAAGTCAGTTCTTCTGCCGACCAAGTCTCTAATAAAGGAGCAACATTTCTACGCTTTGTTCTCTCAGTTTTACATAAAAATTCCTTAGAAGGCCTGCCATAATTGGAGGTCGAAGGTCCATCCAAGCATCCTTCAACACGAGATGATGAAGAAAATGTAGGTGGAATATTAAAATACCCTTCTAACCAATATTTATTTTTATCTTCGAACGTGAGCCCTGTTCAACTGGTTTGCGCCCACTTTTTCGCTAAAATGCATACAAACATTCGAGCAGATTGCCTTACTTTTCTGTAATAGCTATCCGTTTCATCATTCTTAATACCAATCTTAGCAACAACGTGCTTAACAACAGCATTAGTTTTCTTTGTTAGTTGTTTTTCATTACGCCAAGTATTATACAGCTCTTTTCTTGTAATGGACATGTTTAACTCTAAGTGAAATAAAAATCGTTTGGGCAAAATCCGGCAGCTAATTTTTTAAACTTTAAAAAGCTACATATATGTAGATGATGACAACATAAAAACTAAAGCTTAAGTACGATAAATTACCATTTGAAATTCTAATTGAATTCGGACATTAAACAAAACTTTCACATTTAAAACACACATGTACATAATTGCATTGTATTTATAAACAAAACATATTTTATGAAAAATTTAAACAGTTTTTTTTACTCATACCTTTGTTATATTAATTATACGAACAAATTTTTTTTAATTGTTCTTATTATTTTTTCACGACAATTTCACTCGCACTATTAAATGTCACTCGAGATATTAATTTTTTAGCAAAGAAGCAATTACTTGTATTTGAAGCAATATATCAATACTAGTGTAGCTGTTTAAAGAAAAAAAATATGCTGTTATGTACTTTAGACACTTGTCAACATATTACCATACAAAAAATTTACTTTTTAAATATTTTAAAAAATGACTTTTGTCCGGCTAGATTGGGGTTTTGGACCACAGTGAGTCACCGAAGAAATAATTTTTTCATATTTTGTGATGTTGGAGATGTCTGACCTGGGGATTGAACCGAGGCCTCACATATAATAAGCCAACACACTAAATACTAGACATTAAGACATACTGCATGTTTCCTGCTGCATGCGTTGCATGTGATTATCAATCTGGGAAAACCGGTTCTAAATTGAAATCTTAAAGCCCACACTCAGATTACTGCTTTGCCGGGCAACCGCCTGGAGATAATGTGTTTTAAAATTCTGTTCAATTTCTCAAAGACCTATTTAATTAAAATATCGCGGCCTACGTAAGCTAACTTAACTTGTTTTTACAGGAAATAATGCAAAGTTCGTACATCTATAGATCTTTGATTAGAAATAATTTCAGAATTCCTTGACGTTTTCCTGAAATCTTAAACGACTTAACGTTTAATATGAAAATGATCGTCAGCCGAGAATATGTTTTCTCATTATTCTCAGGTTGTTTTGCTACGAAATTAATCCACTTTAATTGTTGCTAATTATTGTCTGACACCAATTCCCGAGGCAAATTCCAAGTCGAGAATTCAAATTATTTTTAAATATTACTTGCATACTTATCTATTATTTGTTTAACTTCAGATTTGCTATTCATTGTCAGACACAAGAGGCACCAAATGCTACAATTTGGACTTTAGCCACGGAGGTTTTAATTATTTTAAAGACGACAGCGCCTAAGTATAAGCAAAACAAGTAGGGGAAGAGGTCATTAATTTCATGCATTTTATTTCACTGATAGCACTTATCCGTTACATAAATAGATAGGCTTAAAAGCGCCGCGTGCTGCCACAAATCCTCTACCAAACATTACACTTGGGTTTCGGCTGGTAATGCAGGTTGCCTGTTAGGGTAACTATCAGTTGGAATCAGTGCGAATCTATACTCATGACCGTATGGTACTATGAATTATGGCTCCCGCCAATGGATAGAGGTATGGGCTGAACTAAGATGTCATGCGCCCCGTGTAGATAGTCTGACTGATTAGGAGCCCATTTAAAAATATTCCAGGCGCGAACAGAGTATCCTGGATACTGGGTGCCCTCTAGGATTAAGCAGCCGTACCTGCGCTTTGCAGAGATCATCTCCTTATCCAAAATATAGAAAAAAGCAGGGTTTCACAGAGCGATTAAGTGTTCTTGGAAGGATTTCAAAAATAACAAAGTATACGCAATCGCTGGCCTGAGGCAAAAATAAGCTTGCGAAGTACAACACACTAGGCGACCAAAGATGAAACAATGGTTGGTAAACAGAGGAGAGGTCATCACCAAAGGTCTATATCTAACAACGTCAGTGAATTGTGGAACAAAAAATACAGGCTGATTCATGGCAAATATGTAGATAGCCCACATCCTGTATATTACAACTAACCTAATAGCATATTTGCTTAATTTTTCAGTAACGAAGACCTAACTGCAATAATGGTAACTCCGCCAGCTAAAGGATGCATGATCTAACCAGTTATCCAACTTCAGTTCCAATGAAGAGACTAGTTATCGAAGTCCATGAATTCATGACTTTTGAAGATTAGGTTAGGTTACAGGATTTGTTCTTGTCAATTAAGACAAGTACAGTAATCGGAAGTCGAATTGACCCATTGTACAACGTCCTAATTTCTCACACCACTTATGTTGTGTGTATTAATTTTATACATGAGTGGTGGGACCTACAGTTTAAAGTCGACTCCGAACGACAGATTTTTGAAAAAAATTTTTCATTGCAAAGTTATTTACTCTCAGAGTTTTTGCCAGAAATCTGCTGAGAGGAAGTCGCCGAGGAAAAGCTTTTATATTTTGACTTGATGTCTGGCCTGGGGTTCGAACCATGGCTTCTACGTCTAATGAGCCAACACAATACCTACTAGACTACGGCGACTTCGAAATCTTTCTAATGAAATCTCTCTAAAAATCCACAAGCAAAAACTCGTATAGGGAACACGACAAGGCTGATTAAAGTTTAAAGAAAAACGCTCAACATGGACGTTGGGGTCATTACGGAGCATTGTATTATGGGGCATGTATGCGAGGTGCATTGGACCATTAATAAATAATATTTGATCCTAGAATAATAAACTCTTCCATTTCATTATATTCCCCTCACTTGCTACAGGACTATTATGAAATCTAAAATTAAATTTCATTCATCTTAAACCAAAGGATTAAAGCCTTTAATTGAGTCATTAAATATCAAACATTGCGTTATACGTACTACCTGCACCCACATAATCTACTTATGCAGAATGCACAATTTTATACTCACACTTATGCGTACATAATAGTTAAGAGTAGAAGAGGACGTTCATACTTGGGTATAGTATATAGGCGTATGTATTTTGTCTATATTTCATGACAACTGAGTTATGCAAAGCACACACAGGTTTGATTTATGTTTGTGGTTACAATGAATGAACTCATACCCAGTAAACATTTAGTTTTGACTTTAAATATTGTTCTGTATTCAAATTAATTTTTTTTATTCATTTATAATTCGTATTTAAACATATATATTGTTACGTTTTTGCTTTTTAAAATGTTTGAAATATGAGCTCGTAGATTGCAAATAAAATTAAAAATAAGTTTCTGTTCAGCTTTAATTAATTTATGTATTGTTCGCACAATTTTGTGTGCCACTGTTCAAAACTTGATGTAAAAAACAACAATTGCTTTGTTTGTTATTCGTCTTTGCACTCTTTTGCGTAATCAATAACAAGTACTAATCAATTTGTTCGATAGATCTTTATAACGGAGATCTTCAAACCACCATTACTTTCTTCAACCACCGCGTCTTCACACAAGACTGAATTTTTACTGAACCCGTAGTCTGCTTTATCTTGCCTTTTATATCACAGGGTAAAAAGTTTGATGGATGCTCTTGAAGGACAATGACTTCACCTTCTCGGAATTTCTATAAATGTAAACGATGTGAAAGCAAAACACAATTTCCATTTTCCTAACAATATTACATGCCAATATTAATCAAGTTTACCTAAGTGATGGTGTTGAGATTTTGTTATGGTTACAACACTTCTACATTCGACTTGTGTGCAGTTAAAGGTAGGCAAAAAAAGGTTAGACAAAACTGACTACTGCCTCAATGGGTACTGCTTACTGAGATTCTAGAAGGCCTCGTTCTACTATAAATATTACCTATTTCGTCATTTAAATATGCTGCTGGTTGGCATCATGCAATTATTCGGAAGTGTGAAGGTGTGAATTTTTCCTCGCCTCTTTTTCTCAGGTTTCTAAACGCCGGACAATGACATAGAACATGTTCAATGGTCTCCTCATCTTCCATGTCGTTGCAGATTATGTCCTGGGGGAACACTCAGAGGCCACTGTCCCTTATTACTGCTATGAGGTCCTTCTTGATAAGTTAAACGTAAATTCTGCTCTACATATATCAATATTGGGCCAGATCTGCCTAGTGTCCTTAAAAGTGGGTTCATTGTCTCATCATATCTTTGCCAATGAATAGAGTTTTTGAGAGACCATTTGTTTGCCTCTATGGAGGGAAACGCAATTTGGAATTTATTATAATTTTCCGTGATGTCTGCTTTAGCAAGTGCGCACAGTTTGTTCTTACCTTCTATATCCCCGTCTTTGTTTCTAGATGTCTATGGCCTGCTGTGGACAGTAGGGCAACAGGTTGGCTGCTGGGCTTGGATAAGGCAGGGCATGTTGCGATGAGGAGGTGTTGGTGACTATCGAACACCTCCTCTGTAACTACCCAGCACTTGGTAGGTTGAGGTTGAGGACCCTTGGCAGGGCCTTATTTGAGAGTTTGAATTCTGTGTCGCGAACTGACATTAAGGTTCTCCACTGATTCATTAGTGGCTTGGGCTGGTTGAGAGGTGCTAGGGCTTCATCAGTGTAGTCGCGCTCTAACGTTTTGTTGTGTCTGGTCTGTGTAATTCCTCCGCTTCCCATTCTCCCCTTTCCTTCATCCTCTCTTTTATATCTTATTCCCTCTATTATCCTTCCCACTTTAAGGACGTTGTACAATGACTCAATTCGACCTCTAACCAAACCTATTCTATCCCCGTCTCCAAGAACATAAATGAAGGCAAGAAGTAGAATAAATATTAGAATTTGCTGTCATAAATTATTCTTTAAAAAGTTTCTGCAAAATTTAGGAAATCAATTTAGATATGAATTTAATGTGAACTTACTTATGAAACAATCACGGATTAATGGCCGTATATACCCTACATCTGCTGTTTTTTATCTGCATAAGAACTATCGATATTGATAACTAAGGTTCGACAATTCACAATATTTCTGTTTAGTGAGGTTTGGCAAACCATCAAATAATTGCCAGATCAGCTTTTTAAAAATTCAAACTTTACAAAAAAAAAGATATGTTCGTTAAGTTCATAAATTACTTTGACGATTTCACGGCCAAATAAAAAAAATTGAAATCAAACGACTTTCGTTTGTGTAAAATTTTTTGCTGATTGGTCTCTTCCTTTGCAAGTCGATCTGTCATATTTTGCTAGCAAAATGTTTCCGTTTAGACTTTCCACTAAAATATATTGCGCGGATGGCAGATGACTGGGAGAAAGTTATTTAGACAGTTGGAACCAAAATTAATTGTCTGCTGTCGGATGGCTAGAAATGGTGTTGGCAAAAGTCAAGAAAAAGTGTGTAAGCAAAATTTGTCAGTTCAGCTTTGGCACTGTATCAGTAATGGTATAGAGTTACATGGCGGCTTAGGGAATTGGATAGGTCTACGGAGTATTTGTATATATCGATGACCCAAAGCATACCGATTACAGAAAAAAAATTAAATAACAACCGCTAAAATGGTCTTGATCGGCGGCCCCAGTCAGCCGATCTTAACTCCATCGGACACCTCCAGGAAGTTCTCAAAAGAGATGTTGTCTGCAATCCTGGAAACCTTGAAGAAATGGTGATCTTTGTGTGAATAACGTGGTATGCTATAGGCCCAAAAACTCTCAGTATGCCCCACCATACAGAATCTGTAGTTACTGCCAAAGAAGGCCATACAGAATACTGATAACAAAAAAGGCAAAAACTTTATTTAAAAAAAATTAACTTAAAGAACCGTCCCAGTTTTCAAGTTATGTTTGCTCATAACGATGTATATTACAAAATAAACGTCTATGCAACTATGTTCTTTTAATATTAAGTTTAAATTTAAATGATAATTTTAATGTTTTACTAAATTTTTCTTTTTCACGTTATATTATTGCTGGGTACGACTCTGTGCATTAGACGCCAACGAAAGAAATATACAAACAAATTTATAGCATATATGTATATATGTATATGTATATATGTATGCACGTATGTATGTATGTATGTGAATTCCTCAAGTACATTCAACTGAAAAATACAAAATTATTAATGTTCATACATATCTCAGGTGAGAAAGTTGACCAACACATTAATTTTAGAACTAATTTGAGTTAATTTTCAGCTGCAATTAACAAATGATTTGGCTAATACCTTAGAATTCAAATATAATTTGAAATTTTCCAAAGTTTAAACAAGAATTTAGATTAATCAATTAACAATTTAAGTGAAAATGGTCACGTGTAAATATGGAAAATAATTATAAATATATCTGATTAGTAATTTTGTTCATGAAAATATTTAGTTCCAATTCTTTGAGACTCATGGCGTTAATAACCACGCTATATATGAAGGAAGGCAGTCCAAGTATATTCCTTGTAGCATAGGTATATGTGTGAAGCTCAGTTTGCTCTTCTTTGTATAATACTATCAAGATTAAGGGACTTAAGTCGATAGAAGCTTTACACTGCCCAATCTAATGTGATATTCTCAGGTCGATATACATCATGTATTGAATATCATATGCATCTGAAGATCATATGCATCTGAGCCACCGAGAAGATGAAGAATATGGTGAAGATATATATTGACACCACGTAATTGGGACTCGAGATGTCCATGCTGGGTGTCTTTAACATTATTAAAGATATCTGAAGATAAAATGCTATTGTGAGGCACGTTAAATCTTTCCAAGCCGATTTGTGTCGGAAGAACTTTCTACATTGCTACAGAAATTCTTTCATGATTGTCTCTTTTCTCTGAAAATTTTGCACTCATTATATGGGAATTTATATGTAGTTAGGTAGGTTGGAGTGGAATTTTTGACACCAAAAGCACACAATAGCTGCCCATTGTGACGCCATGGGTATGGATTTGTATGTTGTTCATTATCCATATTTTTTTGGCCTAATTTTTAATGTCATAGATGTAAGAAAAAAACTTTAAGACTAGGTTCAGGCGTGTGCTGTATATGTATGTACATACATACATACATGCAACGTATGTACGTACATTGAACCTAAAGTTCAACCTGAATGCTGCACGTGTTAAAATTTAGATGTCGGTTTTAAATTTTCATTGATTACTTTTTTTTTAATAAAGAGAACAATTTAAGAGGTTCCCCATTGAAAAATTAAAAAATATTGGGCATATAAAGAAAAGTCTACTAGTTTAATAAAAAAAAAAAAAAACAAGTCCTTTAACTAAAACTTTACTTTTGTTCGCATATAATATGCTTAAATTGTTTTTTGTTTATTTTTCATTTTCTCTCTGAAACAACAATCACTAGATGCAATATCATTTTACGCTTCGTTTCTGTTCAACACAACCCTAAAAATCATTTTCTTATTGCTGGTCTGTTTGTACATTTACATACACTGTGGAAATAACCCACATGAAAGCTAAACTAAGAATAGAAATTCTTAACAACCTGAACGAAATCTCAATCAATCTCGAACCATTCTTTTGTGGTCGATTTACTTATTTTGTTTCATTCTTTTTTAACTTTCTTTTGTTTTCCACATTACAACAAAATAGCCTAAGAGCTTGAATTACAATCTTCACTATGTTTATTACAGAAAAAAAGCATGATCCCTTATTCGGTTTGAATGGATTGGTTTTACATTGGAGCAAAACATTCCAAACAATAATAGTTTAATATTTATCTTCTTTAATCATTATCTCCATTGAAAAGTTCACCTAAGAATTATTATTTCCTTTACTAATTTTTTTTTATTTATTTATACGTTTTAATTTAATTTTTGTTTGTATTTAGTTTCGTATTTTATTTTATTTTTTATTTTTTCTTCTGTCTACCACGCAAACAAATGTTAAAAAAACTGAAAATATCTACTGATTCTACACGAGTGCTTTCTCTTTTCTTACAATTTTATGACATACGAAATGTACCGGTTTGAAGTGATCGAGTCTTATTTTTTTATGTTGGCTTTGACATCTATCAAACATAGTTACATACATAATTGGTCATTACAACCCTTCAGTCAGGATTACGACCTAGCTTCTCACACCACTTATGTTGTGTGCGTTAATTTTATACACGAGTGGCGGGACCTACAGTTTAAAGTCGACTCCGAACGACAGATTTTTGAGAAACTCTTATTTACTCTCAGAGTTTCTGCCAGAAATCTGCTGAGAGGCAGTCGCCGAAGACATAATTTTTGTATTTTGTTTTGATGTCTGGCCTGGGGCTCGAACCCTGGCTTTACGTCTAATAAGCCAACACACTACCTACTAGACTTCGGCGACTTCTTAGATTCCTCTGAAGAAGTCGAAAAGTTTAAGGTCGACTCCGAACGACAGATTTTTGAGAAACTCTTATTTACTCTCAGAGTTTCTGCCAGAAATCTGCTGAGAGGCAGTCGCCGAAGAAATAATTTTTGTATTTTGTATTGATGTCTGGCCTGGGGTTCGAACCCTGGCTTTACGTCTAATAAGCCAACACACTACCTACTAGGCTACGGCGACTTTTTAGATTCCTATGAGGAAGTCGAAAATTAGGTGAGTAATTGCTTTACTTCAAAAGGCGACCAGATTTATTGGCGTGGAATCCACAAATTTGCTGTGTAGCAAAGGTCATGAATTTGAATGAAAAGTTATTTACTTCTCCGTTAAAAACTATTACTTTATTAAAAAAAAACGCTCATTTCGTTCCGGTAAATCTTATTTTGGCATTATATCTAACAGTCAGCATAATCTTTTAGTTTTAGTCTTGAAGGACTGCTTTTTCCTCTTTGTACGTTTTAACATGCGTCATTTTTATTTATTTCATGCCACTATTCATCTCTAATAATTTCGTAGTTCTTGGAATTGAAGCATCATTATGCAGACAACATTGTGACTTATTTGTATTAATTTTTCTAAATGATCTCTAATTTTATATGGCAATAGTGCAGTATGCTCTGCATAAGATGCAGTTGTAACATTCTCTCTTATTGGCCACTAAATGCTCTTTATATGATCTCACCATGTCAATTCAGGTGTTCTCATATAGGCAGCATCTCAGGAAAAGTCAAACATGAAATCATGATATTCAGAAAGCCTGCAGGGTAATCTTGGGGATATAACCCAGGAATTTTGCATTGGATAGTTAGAACAATAGTGACCTATGGGGTCAAATGGAGAAGGCTAGCTGTTGTTAGAATAAGAGAGGCAATGAAAACCTGTCCTAGAGCAGCTCTAGAAGCTCTGTTAGATTTAAACCACCTGCACATGTTAGTGAAAATCTAAGCTTTGGAAGCTATTGTGAGTCTAACATGAAATTCATTAGGGAATTTCGTGACTTAATGAATCGACTGATTGACACGTCCGCCTTTAACTGTGCCCTGGACAGTTCCAGTTGACTATAATTCTGGCAAATGCTCCGGAAAGACGCTGAATAATAATACTCTTTTTAAATGGAGACCGATGGATCAGGGACATATCTGTGGACAGAAGCGGGAGTTTTTAGCCAGTATGAAATATTCCGAACACAAAGTGAAACTCGCTGGTAGTTTCCAAAAATAAGTCTTTGCCATCGAAAGAAGTGCTTAATTTAACTTGGACGGAGCATAGCAATACTATCTGACATTTAGGTCGCCAGCACTAGGTTTCTATGAGGTTAAATAAAAATAGTATGCGACTGCTGGGTAGACAGGTAACCTTGTAAGGAAAAAAGCTTCCACGCCACTGATATGACCAGAAACTACCTATAAAATGCAGGAAGATATTTGGAGAGGGAAGGATAAAGACGGGTAAAGGCTGTCCTGAGACAATCAAAAGAGGCTATCCAACGTTTTGTTAAGAAATTACAGATGCAATAACACGAAGTTAGTCACCTTTTTTTAGACAGATCTCTGTAAATTCAAAGTACAATTGTACAGAATGGGAAGGATTAAACTCTTGGGAGCATATCATTTGCTGGACGTGGAATTGTCCTGTTGAAATTCATTTATGATGCATATTTAAAGGAAAAAAACTCCAATACGTGCATAAAAATTCGTATTTAATTTCATTAAGACGTATACACGTTAAACATGCTACATTTTGTTTAACAAATTGGTTTTATTTTAAAGGTGATTCCCAATGGAAATGATGTGCCAAAAAAATAACGTGTAGTAATCTCTTAAGACCAATTTACACCATAAAGATTAACGTATGTATAGTTCGAGAGAAAATATTGCAAAATTAGATCCATATTTTCAAAATGAGAAAAAATTCTTGCACCAGATTTATACTTGATTAATACCAAAATAAAGCAAAATTAATACATCCCTGATCCAATGGAGTGAAATCTTTTTAAAAAAATTTTAAAGAAGAGAGCATTACGGATATCAAATTCTCATCCGTATTTTCTGTCATTGTCATACCATCTTATTACATATTGAGTGTACACGATACTATCTGACTTCTTTTTCACAAAAACATGACATGTCATACGACTTGTGCGATCGTTTAAATTCCCCTTTAATGACAGTTCCAGACCATAAAGTGGAGCAACACTCAGGAAATGACCCAAATTACTACAGTGAGGTAATGTTCGACAAGTTGAATTATTATTGTTTTTTTATTTAATTTGATCAGCGTAAAACCTTCTTCTACTTTTATTTTCTCATACGAAGTTTGTTGGTGGTTGAAGTATTTAATTGACTTATAAAATCACAACAATTCACACGATCGTTTTCTTATTATAATTTATCATATTATTTGGCATTCATTTACGTAGGCTTATCAAGATCAGACAACAATCATTTACAATTATGTAATCACGGGTTTGAATCGATACTTCCAACTTCTTTCTGTTTACAGCTTCAAGGTAATCCTTTATATTCACATTGTGATTATGCTCGAGGAATTATACTATTTCATCAACTTAATTAGTAATTGGCTTTGGCTAGGAAGTGCGATGAGGAATGAATAAAGTAACAATTACATTTAATTGTCTATTATTGTATCAGAACCATAAACAAATTGCTCTTTCGATTTTGGCAATGCTGTTTTTTCTGTTCATTTTTAATGTCTATTTAAACAAGTTTGTGTCAAATATTACAATACATTAACAAATTATATTATAATTATTAGAAATGGAGTAAATAAGACCACATGCTCAGTACAACAGAACAGAATCTGTAACCCACGAGCCTTAAACTCGTAGACTACCAAGACACTCATGAGTCAATTAAACCGGTGCGGCAATCAAAATACACCTAGCTAATGACATAGTGTACGTTGTGAGTTTTGTTGAGTAGAACTCAAAAAAATTTTTTTTATATTTCTTAAATCTTTCAAATCTTTTCACACAAAGTTATTGATTACCCAAACATTTTTTAACCTATTTTTAAAATCGAAAGTTTTTTAAAAAAGATTCTCCCCTTTAAAGCCCCTGAGCCTTTAAAACGGTATACATAAATATTTGGTCAAACTTACATGTTATGAGTTTTAATCGCGTTTAGCTAGTTTAGATATTCTTAATTGCAAAATTTAATTAAAAAATATAAGATAAGTAATGACATTTGAAAGTGTTTATTTTGTGAAGAGATTGACACTTCGTTTGATCAAATCGGATAAAAATTACCGTAGTTATTATGTAAATAGTAGTCGTTTTATAATTTTTATATACAGCTATGGACATTAAATAAGCACAAAATCTTGTCATGAAAACAATCATATTTTTATAGTATTTTAAGTCTATTTACAAAAAAAAAATTAAACATATAAACATAAAATGAATATTCTTCTTTAATAAAAAACAACAAATTTTAAGAAATTGCCAATCGTCTGCTTATTAAGATCTGCAACATATCAAATGCTAGATTTTAGTTGGACAGTGAAATAGCACAAATTAAATTTTCTGGAATAAAAATAATATATTTTAATAAATTGTAAAAATACTATTATTTTTCGTTTCGTTTGATCAATATTTGGTAGAGTAGCCTTTATATTCAAGCACCGCGTAGCATCTTCGGGACATGCTTTCAATCAAATTCTGGCAACGTTCTTTGTTAATCGAGTACCAAGCGTTCCGTATTCCAAGCCACAAAACGTCCAAGTTTTTGTACTTCTGTTGAGCAATTACAAATTTCACATTGTTCCAGAGGTTTTCAATCGGGTTTAAGTCAGGACTTTGCGCCGGCCAGTCTAAAACGCGAATCTGCTCTTTATTAAACCAATCCTTTACCAGCTTAGACGTGTGTTTGGGGTCATTATCTTGCATAAATATAAATGAAACTGGCATATTTTCAAAAACATATGGTTCCATTTTGTTCTTCATAATGTCCAAATACTGATAACTGTCCATTTTTTCCTTAATTTTGACAATTGGACCCACACCGTGTCATGAAAATGATATCAACACCATGATGCTTCCTCCACCATACTTTATCGTCTTTTGAGTGTAACGTGGATTAAATGCCTGACATTTTGGCCGATGAACAAAGACTCTAGAATCCGGTCCCAAACGATTTATCTTTGTTTCATTACCCCAAAGTATTTTTTTTCCAAAATGAGAAGTCTTTATCCTTTTAGGTGCGAGCAAAAGCTAAACGCTTGACTATATTTTTTTTGATAGAAGTGGCTTCTTTCGGCTTGAGTGTCCAAACAGCTTTTGCTTGTACCTAAAACACTTTGTGCTAATTTACTGTCCAGCTCGAATTTCGCTACTGATACAAAATCAGCAATCAAAACCAAAAATGTGAATGATAACGGTAAAATTTTTTGTTAAACAACAGCTAGATGTCGTATTGCAACAGTGCAGAACAAAAGAATTGATATAATTAGGATAAAAATAAGAAAGAAACATAATCAAACTATAAATCGATTTTGTGCTAATTTAATGTCCATAGCTAGTATGTCATTTTATCAAATGAACTTTTAGTTCAAAAATTTTCAAAATTGTTGATGGATCTTGATTGTTTACCTAAGAATTTGCTCTTTCCACGTTTGAACGACTACCAAAATTAGTCTAATATTTCCGTTTTTCGCAAATATTATTATTTCGCTTTGCACAAACATTAGCCAACTTCCGGTGGTTGGTCCAACGGAAAAAGGACACATTAAGATCCATCAAAAATTTTTGACATAAAGTTGATTTCATAAAACAGCTTATATAAAAATATGACTCAGCTGTTACACTCTTTAAATCACAACTACTGTAAATTTTGTCCAATTTTATCAAGCGAAGTGACATTCTCTTCACAAGAAAATGCACTTTCTCAATGTCGCCACTTACTTCATATTTTTTAATTAAATTTTGCAATTAAGAATGGCCAAACTTGAAAAAATTAAAAATAAAATAATATTTTCCAAGTTTACCCCATCAAAACTCATAACATATAAGTTTGAACAATACATTTATGTATACCATTTTAAAGGCTAATCTCTCCCCTTTCTAAAAACTTTGTATTTTAAAAATATGTTCAAATATTTTTGGGTAACAATAATTTTGTGTGAAAAGATAAAAAAAAACGGTTTTGTCAAATAAAACAAGTTTGGAAGGTTCGAGAAAAATAAAAAAGTATTTTTGAGTTATACTCTACCTACTGAATAACTTAGACTATGTTGTTAATCGGGTTATTTTCACTGTTGCGCCATGTTATTGCATCAGAGCCATAAATAAAATGCTTTTTCGAGTTTATCAATGCTCTTGTTGCTGTCCATTTTTGGATGCCTGTTTAAACAAGGCTGAGCCAGATAGTACAATACAATAACAACTTATATTATAGTTATTACAAATGGGGAAACTAATACCATATGCAGATCAGAATCTCTAACCCACTTACACTAATCGACTAATAGACCAGGACGCATATGAGTCAAATAATCAGAGTGGTTTCAAGGAATTTTTTTATTTTCAATGCTATTGCATTTTCTTCTCGGATTTACTGGTTAGTGCACTAAGGAGTTTTTATTCATATCTTAAGCAAAGACTACAATTTAATATTTTTTATCATTCATTTTAAATTGTCGAGCACGGGAGCCAATTACGGTTTTGTATTGGTAAATATGTTGGTTGATAACCTGCCAACGATTCATCGGCATATTTGTAGAAATTCAACAGATTACCAGATTGTTTGTCTTTTGCTTGTCTCCTCAGCCTTTGGCAAAGTGTTTGTTTGTTTTTGTTCACTTATGCAGTTTCTTCAGTTTGGCTGGATATCTGTTGTAGGCAAATATATAACATTTCTTTGATTTTAACTTCACAGACTTTACAATAAAATAAAGTTTTAGCATCTTTATCCTCTGCCATAACTTACCTTCACCCCACAATTACGTGACTAAAAATTGTCAAAAGAAACTTTAAAGAGTTTGTCACGTTTGTGTCTGTTACTGCAAAAGGAATAAAGAAAAACGTGTTTGCAGTATACTGTACGCGAGTGCGTGGATAGTGTGAATAAGAGATATAAGAAGAGAGATTACAATAAGAAAATTAAAAAAACAACTTTTTTTGAAGTATTTAAAAGTCTCATATTTAAATTTTAACTATGAAAATATTTTGTAAAAAATATAAAATACCAGAAATACCAGTATGAAATGGGTTTTATTGTGAAAATAATTTTTAATAAGGAAGTACATAATAAGCATTTTATTCCGGGTATTGGCCATTGCTGCCTACAAATTTTATTCATCTTTCATGCAATTTGTGGATTCCAGGCCAACAAAAGTGGCAGTCCTTTGAAGTAAGCGCTGCTCAGGCAATGCCTGTCCCATCAATGAAAACAAATAATAACCGAAACGAGCCAAGTCCGGTGAATAAACCGTGTTAATAATGCTTTGATTATATACTGAAATGCTTTTGCTTTGTGTTCAGGTGCACTGTGGCTATTTGGTCTCGTTTTTCGATCAATACATGCTTCAAATTGACCATTTGTTGTCGGTAGGTCGGTATGTATTAACGGCTTCACAAGGTTTTCGGCGCTTTTAGTAAATCACCCTTTTTTGGTCTCACCAGATACACAGTATTGTCTTCACACCGCATCGATTTGCAGCCGAACTTAATGGCAGTACCGTATCAATCCAAAATTTTTTTTGTTTAGTTTTCTGAAAATAAATTCAGTTTTCTCTCGCCAGTAACAACTCGAAACAACACCGATTTTCTATCTCGTCTTTAAAGCAAAATTTCACAAGTGGTTTTTCTGTTTTCCATCTGTCTGCCATTTAATTCGTGTGGTACTAATTTTACAGAGTTTTGGATCTTTCCCATAGGTCTAAATGCTCAGAAATAGTTTGTTGTGCAACATTAAATATTTCGGCAATTTTTCGTGCAATCTTCATCCAATATTGTTTTCAATTCGGCGTCTTCCAACTTTGTTGGTAGTCTTCCTCGTTCTTCATTTGTTATCTCTGAACTGTTGGAATCATGTTGTTCATGTTGCTTCTGATAGGCCATGATCATATGTCTCGAAAAGCATTCGCAAATCCTTATTTTCTGTTACAAAATTCGCCATCTTTAACAGGATTAGAAAATGTGACGTTGTATGTTCACTGATTTGATGTATGTATGTTGAATATGTTTAATGGCTGTCATTGCTAACACAAACAAAAATTAAGGCTCGTTCATAATAAATGTTCCCTATGTAGACATTTGTATCTTGACGCTCACTTTATACCGCTACACCTGTTACAGAATAATATGAAATAAATAGTGTATGCAACTTGCGATAGCCATTACCCAAAAATTTTACATTTCATGTAAACAATGACAATGACATAGACATCTGCGATCTCCTCATCGGTCTCGCCTTATTAATGCTAACCTCGTAAATTTCCAGGCCATAGTCTTGTAGGTAGTGCGTTGGCTTATTAGACGTGCGAATACGGTTCGAACCCCAGGTTAGACTTCTACAATAATACTTTCCCGGCGACTCCCTCACAGTAAATTTCTGGCAAAAACTCTGAGAGTAAATAAACCTGCCATGAAAAAGAGTCTCGAAAAACTGTCGTTCGGAGTCGACTTTAAATTGTAGGTCCCGCCACTCATGTATAAAACTAACATACACAACGTAAGTGGTGTGTGAATCAGGTCGTAATCCTAACTGAAGGGTTGTAATGACCAATTTTGTATGTATGTGATGTACAACATTAAATTTTTTTCCAATTTAGTTTTTCCGAAAATATGGAAAATTATAAGATTATTGTTACTAGCAAAGCCAGGATAGGTGGCCTTCAAAGTTCTTATTAACCACTTTGCATGTCCAATCCTATGGAAAATATTTCAGTACGAGAGATCTATAACCATTTAAAACAACGCCTTCAAAAGTATGTCAAAGGTATAGTAGGTAGTGTGTTGGCTTATTAGACGTAAAGCCACTGTTCAAACCCCAGCGACTTGCTTTCAGCAGATTTCTGGCGAAAACTGTGGGAGTAAATCAAATTGCCATGAAAATCTTCTCAAAAAACTGTCGTTCGGAGTCGAGTTGAGCTGTGGGTCCCGCCACTCATGTATAAAATTAACGCACACAACATAAGAGGTGTGAGAAACTAGGACGTTGTACAATGGGTCAATTCGACCTCCGGGTACTGTACTTGTCTTAATTGACAAATACATGTCCTCTAACCTAACCTAACCTATTGCTGTATAGCCGGCAATATGAATAACAAATTCAAGTGGATGCATAATTCTAAAAAAAGATGGAGGTGTAGGAGTTCTGCTGAATTCTGTGACTCTATTTGGAGCAGCCCTGTGTATGTTGCATAGTTACATTTGGCTTTATTGTTATCTAGCAATATCACAACAAATTCAAATTCATACAAATGTCTTAAGATTTCAAAATATATTCAAACACAATTTCAATGCAGTCGCGATTAAGTTATCCAGAAAGAACCCTCTCCGTTTAATGGTATCTCCAAATTATTGCAAAGACATACTAAATAACCATATCCGCACCACGAATATTTACTTCATATTTGCTCTGCAAGTACTTACAGTTATGACCACATTTGCATTATACGTGCAATAATCAGTTTGATTTAATGCCTGAATTGAATTTTGGCACCCTTCCAACTACATGTGGTTTTAAAATGTAGTGAAGCAAATGAATTTATGTGGCAAATGGGTGTGGCGAATGTCATTAAGGCTGCAAGCAGATACTCACACACAATCTTAAACGTATTTACAGTTAGATTCGCTGGCTCAACTATGAATAGGATCAACACTTGAAAGTAAATGTTTGCAGTTTTGTCGTAACAATACTTCACAAACCCATTTCAACATAAAAATTATAAAAGTAGGATAACATTGATAAAGTGATAGTGAAAATGAAAACAACCCCTTTTCAACGCTGTAATAAAACAATCATTATATTTGAATTTATATGCCAGACTATGTGCATATACATACGAGTACATATATGGTGCATGTAGTATTAAGAAATATTTAAAGGATATAGTTTACATGTGCGAGACAATTGTATTTAAATTTATTAAACATTTATTCTTTAGTAATAATTGCCCAATTTTACTACAATAAAATCGAGTGTTGGCATTACTGATAACAGTAGAATAAGCCTTACCGCGCATTTGCTCATATGCTGCTGCTTGTTAACGAATCCACAGAGGCGAAAATGTGCCTCGTCGCTGAAGATAATTTTCTTGAGAAAGTCACCATTCACTTCTGTTTGTTCGGCGTAGTGACGCCACTTGAAATAGTCAGTAGGTTTCAGCTTTTTAGTCAATTAGGCGTATAAATTGAAATCTTACTTACTTTCATAATTGGCTATTAATAACCCGATTAACGGATTTCGGTCTGCCTTAACACATCCTTCCAGCCGCCTCTGCTCCTTGCTCCCATACGTCAGTTGGTCACACCAATCTTTGACAGGACTGCCTCGATTTTCCTTCCAACCCAAACAAGGTCATCCTCTTCGCCAACTTCCGCAAATCTTCGCATCAAATACCCGTCTCGCCGGAGCATACTCCTCCACTCGAACGACATGGCTGAGCCAGCGCAGCCGCTGATTGTTAGTACGCTGCACAACGTCTATGTCGTTGAGGAGCACATACAGCTCACTGTTGGATCGGATGCGAAAATCATCGCCAACTCGCACTGGTCCTACGATCTTATGTAGGAATTTTCTCTCGAATACTGTCAAGGCTGGTGCATCAGTACTTAATTGAGTCCATGCCTCTGCGCCATAAAGAAGCACGGGGAGGATGAGCGTCTTGTACAGTATTAGTTTTGTCGTACGAGAGGGTCTCTGCTACTCAATTGTGATCCTGCGCTTGACCTCCATACTGACATCAGATTTGGTGGTAACGGCGGAAACAAGATAAATAAATTCCTTAACTACATTTAAGGTATAGTTATCGGCCGTAATCTGAGACCCAATACGCAGCACGTCTCTACTTGTCGATAACATATACTTTGTTTTGCCCTCATTTACTGCCAGACCCATCTTAGTAGACTCCCGTTCAATAGCACTGTAACAGCAGTAATATCTCGCTTGGTACACCCTGTGATGTCAATGTCGCCAGCGTACGCAAGCAACTGGATACGTTTTTGAAAAATAGTGCCTTCCGCAGAACAATCCCCATGACGAAGTTGAAGAGGTCACATGATAAGGAATCGCCTTGTGTGAATGTTCGGAGAGGTCCATTCCTACCTTGACGGATCTGCAGGAACTGTTCAACGTCTGTATAGCCTTATCAACTTCGCAGGTATACCGAGCTCAGACATTGAGGCAAAAACACGATCCCTGATGGGTCTATCAAAGGCTGTCTTATAGTCGACAAAAAGATGGTGTGTGTCGACTTGTTTTTCGTGGGTCTTTTCCAGGATTTGGCATAGTGTGAAGATCTGGTCGATGGTGGACTTGCCAGGTCTAAAGCCTCACTGATAAGGTCCAATCAGTGTTGTGCCGAGTGGCTTCAGTCGTTCACACAATACGCCCGTAAGGACCTTATATGCGATAAGGGGAAGGCTTATACCCCTGTAGTTGGCGCCTATCGTAGGGTCTCACTTTTTCGGGACAGGAAAGAGGACACTGAGGTTCCAATCGTTGGGCATACTTTCCTCTAGTCATATTTTATACATAAGCTGGTGCAAGCGCCGTACCAACTCAGTACTTCCGGTCTTAAACTTGACCTCTTCATGGCTAGGCGGAATCTCCACGCCGTCATCATCGATCGAGTTCAGTACGTCATCTCTAAAGACGGTTTTGGTATTGTCATCGCCTTGTAGCAGAGTAGAAAGTGTTTCCTCAACAACCTCAGCACTCCCTGCAAATTTGTTACTAAGTTTCCATTCTCATTCTTGAAGGAAGATTCGGGCTTAAAACTTTCGGTTAGATGCTTAACCTTTTGATAGAATTTTCGAGCGTCAGTCCTACACCTATATATCTCGACTTCCTCACGCTCTCGCCTTTCCTACTCCCTCTTCTTGCGTCTGAAAAGACATTCCTGATCGATTTTCCTCTCCCTATTGTTACCGACAATGGCTCGCTTAGCGGCTGACTGCAATGTTTTCTTGTATGCGGCGTTTTTCGCTGCAGCTGCCTAGATCCGGTTGGGGTGGGCGCTCGAGACCAAGGACTGTTTCCGCAGTAGTGCACAAGGAGTGAGAGATGTTGGCCCACAGTTCACAAATGTCGCTGAGATTAGATGGTGAACGACGGAGCTTATCCGAGAGTTGAGCGGAGAAAATCTCAGCTGTCCTTTGTTATCGCAGCTTCTTGACGTTCAGCTTTCCCAATGTACCAGAGCGCGCAGACTTCGAAGCGCTAACGACAGTGATGTCTGTCATGAGGGCATTCGCTAGCTCGGCGGAAGAGACTACTCTGTGAAGAGTACGGACGTTCCATGTGCTTACTCATAAATCATAGTCCTTTAAACGTTTGCCGTGGTCATCAACTTTTGAGGGGATCTTTATAGAGGCTTGTGTGTTGGTCTTCATTGGATAAAATTTTTACGTGGTGGGTTCTAACCCCAACGCACAACCCAAATTTAAAGTCCAGGGGATTGGACATCACTGCACGCATTAGCTAACATCAAGCGAGTGCTAGTATGCCATCCAGGAGGGGCCACGTGGAGGATACGTGTCAATTTGAATACGTCAAGACAAGAATCGTCCTGGAGGTCTCCACGTTGACCACAGTGACAAACTGTACCTTGTTTGCATGCGTCCCATCCCATCTCTATTCAATATTCGTTTCAGTAATGTTCATGAGATGTTCAATTGTTGGGCACTATGGCGAGTCGAGGTTGACTGCCCTTCTGCCATACTATCGCAAACAGCAGCAATGATTTCCGAAGATTATACTCATTTGGTAGATTATACTGACCAAAAAAATGAAGTGCACGAAATGCATTTTGATTTGAACTCCAATTTTCGTAAAAGTTTTCAACAATCTTAACGCACTACTCAATTGTGTATCTCTTCATGGTTAAATTTATCAAACACTAAATCAAAGAAATGTAAAAGACTTGACGTTAAGGTATGACTCATAATTATCATCGTGCTTAATGGTTGGGCCACCCTTTATAAAGTCAACCATTTGACCATGACCAATTCATGACCAATTTCTATAAAACTCAAATTCAGTCTGTTTTACACGCCAGAGTCATAGAACATTCGACATTTCGGATACACTCCATGGACATTTGAACAATTCCACACATAATGTATATTTCTTTCAAACGAATAAAAAATTCGATGATTTAAAGATTTGAATCGCCTAATGGAAGACCCTACATAACACACAAATTTTTAATCGCACAAAGGATAATGATTAGATATTAAATAGCGATTGTTTATTTTAAAATATGCGATGTCATTCGAGGCAAATCAAGAGAATTTAATAATTTAGTTGGATAATGTACTAAGTGTTCTTGATTCTTCACAGAATCAACGGATTTATATGGGGTCAACTCGACAACTATTAGGGAGTGAATGATGAAATTCCAATCATTAAAATTCTTATTTGTTCCTGCCGTTATAGCTCATTCAATTAACTAATTGTAATTTTTGAATTGTAGTTGTATATTCGGAAAGACTTTCAAATCTTCCTTTAATTGTACCAAAATGCAAAAATCTCTTAGAATTGTCGTGAAACAATAACTATCCATTGGAATGAAAGCAAATGTAGTCCAGCTGAATGTTTTACAATTGTTCTTATGGTTCCTTTGTGCGTTTATGTCGATTGCAACAGACAACCGGCATTCTAAACATTCACTTTTTAAAGACATATTTTTTAGCAACTACAATTATACTCGTACAGTTGCCAGCCAAAATTAGGTTGCCATCGATAAAATTTTTAGCGTGTCTCTATATATTTTGTAGCTTCAACGAAGCATTTATTTCACTAGCTGGAATTGTTATACATGCAACAGACAGTTTTAGCCCAAAACCTCCAGCAAACAATATAAAAGTTACACCAAATTTTATTACATTTTTCGATTTCAAGCTTTAATGGAATTCTTGTGGATTCGTACATTTTATATTTGGAAACAACTCACCATCGCAAAAAGTGTTCTTATAACCGCAGATATTTTCGCTTATTTCCATAAAATATAAAGCCAGTAGTCGTGAACCTTGTTTGCAATTGCGGTGAATGGTCATCAGGTTATAAAATGGCGAACGTAGGATGGCTTATTTTTAGATTTAGGGCCATTATTACAACTTGCCGTTAACTAAAGGTATGTGCAGATAAATTGTTTTTCATTATTATAAGTGGACAGTATGGTAGAAGTGAGCGTTAAGCTAAATGGAAGATCATCCTGGCGGTAACTTTTAAAGTTTAGTTTATATTTAAACTTGCCATAATATATATTATTTTCAATATGGCAACTTCAAATATAAACAAAATAAGCATATACAACAAAAAAACGAAGCTCGTCGTTGCCACTGCGTTCGAAAAAAACTTGTTTAATTGAGCAGTGTTATCCATATTGCTCCTGCACTGCCATATTTTTGAAAAAGTTAACTTTATTTCATCATTAGGTTCTAATAACGAAAAGAAGTCAAAGGTGACTTTTAAGTTCACTTTAGGTAAAGTTACCTTTAACTAAACCCAACTTTAACGGGAAGTTGTAATAATGGCCCTTAAAGTATTTTTATTATATATGTTTACTGCCTACTGCGCACGGTTTATTTATTTTATTTCTTTTATTTTTTTTTTTATTAAAATATATTTGTATTCTCATCTCTTATAAATTCAAAAAGCCATATGATCAGCGTTTTCAACAACACAGAGGATTATTTCTAAAACCTCACGCTGTGACGTCCTTTCAATAATTTGAATTGATGACATTAATTTTGAAAAGTGGTTTTTTATTATTATCTCATGTTTATTTATAATAAAAATAGCAAACGTTTCTACCTGGTATTTTTAGGCAAAGCTTTTATGACTTTTGTTGTCATATGATATTTTTGCTTAATCATGTAATACTTTTTAGTCGACATTTTCCACATTAATGTTCACATACTCAACATAAAACAGCGTAAATATTATTGAGTCATTAAAGGAATTTTGCTAT
This sequence comes from Sarcophaga carnaria, assembly GCA_958299815.1. NCBI lineage: Eukaryota > Metazoa > Arthropoda > Insecta > Diptera > Sarcophagidae > Sarcophaga > Sarcophaga carnaria. Next base: position 76,520,090 of record OY283151.1, read on the forward strand.
TTTATTTTTATTATTATCTTTTACGTTTTTGGTCTGGCTTTCGAATTTCTTTTTTTTTTCTTCAGATGTTAATCTATGAATTTATAATATTTGACACGTATTAACCATAGGTTTTATGATAATTTGTGTGAAACATATTGTTGGAGCAAAATTACAAGGTCTTGTTATACCCTACACTATCAAAAAACAAAAAAACATCATCTAAACACCTGCGAAATTTAGTTCCAACAACTACGGCGTAACTTGTCTTATAGCGCTCTTAACAATCGATTTCTTGCAGCAAAGCAAGTTGGTCGTTCACACTGGCCCTCTTCGTTCGTGCCTTTGGATTACCTTAAATGGTGTTAAGTCATTGAGGTTTGTGGACTAACTCTTGGAAGGCAATGTTTAAGCCACCATTGAAGCCATACGGTTAGATTTATTAGAATATGTGATCAAATATTGAACAACAGAAATATATCATATAATTTAATGGATTTGTATTTAATGGATTTGATGTATTAATCTTATACGTTGAACAGTTGACAGTCGTAGCAGGATTGTATTGCAGGAAATCAAATAGTCGGCATTGATTGACTTCATTTTCCATATTTTTGTTTCACACCAAAATACGCACATATGGTAGCGATAAAAAGGTAACATTTTTTTTCAGATGTTTGTAAATATGAACACATTTGTATGTAAATATTCATATGCTTAATTTGTATATTTGGTTGAAAATATCGATAATCTGAACACGAATCTACGTTAGAAACCATAACCGCCAGCAATATTACTTCAATCATTATAGGATAAACATCCAAACTTCGGTGTGCTCCGCTATCTTGTTATATTCGTAAATTTATGTTAAAAACTCAAAGCAAAATCTACAATATTTAAAATTATTTAATGTTATACAGCCCGTGGCGGACACGGTTTAAGATAAGGCATTCGGGGTGTGATTTTTAAATTCCCATCCCCTTAACTGAAAATGAAACACTATCCCTGTAAGCAGCCCTATACTGATTGCCTTCTATCAAAATTAAATTTAAGTGCTTCGCCGTTTAGTTTATGTGTGTTCGAAGAAGAATATGGAAAAAAGTAAATTTCCTAATACATATAATCACTCAATGGCTTGAGAACTCGTAGTCTAGTAGGTAGTTTGTTTAAACTGCGGGACAGACATCTCAAACAGAACGAAATATGAAAAGAATATTTCTTCGGTGACTTCCTTTTAGCCTTTTTTCTGGCAAAAACTCTCGGAGTAAAATAAAATAGCTATGAAAAGTTTATTAAAAATCTGTCGTTCGGAGTCTACTATAAATTATCACATTAAGTGTCAGTATTACAACTTCCCGTCGCCGGAGTGTGTTGGCTTATTAGATGTAAAGCCAGGGTTCGAGCCCCAGGCTAGACAGCAAAACAAAATACAAAAAGTATTTCTTCGGCGACTTTCTCTCAGCAGATTTCTGGCAAAAACTCTGAGAGTAAATAAAATTGCCATGAAAAGTTTCTCAAAAATCCGTCGTTCGAAGTCGACTTTAAACTGTAGGTCCCACCACTCAACACACACAACATAAGTGATGTGAGAAACTAGGTCGTAATCCTGCCTGAAAGGTTGTAATGACCAATTATGTAAGTATATTATGTATGTATTACAACTTCCCGTTAAAATTGGGTTTAGTTAAAGGTAACATTAAATAAAGTGAACTTTAAAATCGCCTTTAACATCTTTTTGTTATTACAAACTAATGATGAAAGAAAGTTTACTTTTTCAAAAATATGGCAGGGCCGGAGCAATGTCGATAACACTGCTCAATTTAACAAGTTTTTTTAAACGCAGTGGCAACAACGGGAATCGTTTTCTTGTTTATATTTGAAGTTGCCATATGGAAAATAATATATAATATGGAAAGTTCAAACATAAAGTTAACTTTAAAAGTTACCGGTAAAAGTTAGCCATATTGTGCACTTATAATAATGAAAAACAATTTATCTGCCCGTTAAAATTCTACTTTTAGTTAACGGTAAGTTGTAACATGGCCCTAAGTAAGTATTAAATTTCGTTGTGATCTACTAAGTATGAAATATATTGAATGTTCTAAAAGCTCAGATAAGGCTTCTACATCTGAAACAATGATTAAAATGAAAATAAATAATTAAGAATGAATAATTGAGCACAACCGGCTACAAACTCAGTTGTGAAACAGTTTCGCAGAAGTGTACAGTATTGTATAACCGTAGTACGAACAAATTTTTGCACTGTTTTATAAAGACGTGCAAAAACTTGGCTTCACCGGAGTACAAAAGACAAATATTATGCCAACTCATTGAGAAGATTAAATGGGAATTAGAACATTAAGTGCTGACTTTAGGAAAAGAATTACGTTCTTCTCCAACAGCACAATGTAATGTGAAGTTTCCATAATAATAAATAAAAATTACGTTTCAATTATTTCCCGAATGTAGTCTTGAGGGACTATTTCTTGTTTTCAAAACTGACAGAGATATGATGACCGCAATAAATCATATTTTTAGGAAGTGATACAAAATGGAAAAAATGGAAATGTTATGTTATGAAAATAAAATGATTTTGTAATTAAAAAGCGATGATTTATTCGAAAAATGTTAAATTTATTGACCTGCCTTCAGTTTTTAATTTAATCGGAATTTACGAGAAAGTACTAATGGGCCCCAATTCATTCGTTTGTAGTTTTAAACGATAAACGTCGTCATCGAAGATCCGGCTGTATCTCTCACAAAATTTTAAGTTTGCGTTTTTCAACTTTTCTACGAATATGCTAATTAATGTTCATTTTAGCTTAAGACATCAAAAGAAATAATTCGTTTTAGATGATAATAAAGAAAAGGTAAAATTCTGAAAATTTTAGGAATATTGGCGTAATTATATAAGCTTTATATGTATAAACTTTCAAATAAACAAACAAACAGACAAAAATAAAAGTGCAAAAGGACTTTTAAATAATGTTATTTGTAGATGATGCCTACCACAAGAATTTTATTTGATTACATATACCATACGTACGTATGTACATGAACTCATACTTCAGCTTGTTTATACTAACCTTTAAAAATATACAAACAATTTTAAAACCGAACCCAACATGTAATTTGCTTAGAAGTTTTCAAGCTTCTTAACTGAAGCATCTTTGTTTAGAAGTAGTTTTTTTGTGAATTGCTGTGTAAATTGTCATTTTATTTATTTATATATTTTTATTAATTACTATACAATTACAAATTATATTCTAATTATATACGAGCGGAGTAACTTGCCCATATGCTCGGTGTAGTGTCACAGACCAGAGTCTCTAGTGGGAAACGAACCCATGACCCTCACGCTAGTACTATAGCACACTACCCACTAGTCTACCAGGGCACCCAAATTGTCATTTTAATAAGTGTGTTTCTAAATTATAAGGCGTGCTTCAAAATGATAAGGTCACCTCAATATTTGCATGATTCATCCAAACTGTAGAATATTATGAATGATCACCTTATTCAAAAAAATTATTCGTTCAATTAAGTGAATAAGAGGACGATTTCCTCTTAAAGGTGTACTGTTATATTATGTTTATTTAAATTTATGTAAATGAATGCAGAATGCAATGCGTCAAAATGATAAGGTCAGTGATTAATAAGCAATTAATCTAAGCAGTAATAATTTATAATTTAAATAAAATCTGCGCGGTATGGATCGCGGGAAACCTTTGTCAGCTTATAAACAAGGACCAATTGTGGCACTCTATGAGCAGGGATGGAGTATGTGTGAAATGGCGAAAAAATAGGACGATTTTCTCAAAAACCGAGAAAATTATGGAAAATTAAAAAGTACGGGCCGTCCAAAGGTCTTGACTGCCCGTGAAACTTATCTATTCTCAGTGCGGAAACAATAAAAGAGGAATTGAACTTACAAGCTTCAAAAATCACAATTCTAAGAACTAACAACGTCTAACGACACCTTATTCGAGCAAAATTAAAAAAAATTCCCTGTCTGACTAAGCAACAGATTAAGCATAAGGAGTTTGCGAAAAACAACATGGCAACTAATTGGCATCTTACCTCATTTTTTTTAAAAAGGTTATAATATATTCCATAAATTTTTGGGTTTGTATGTAAGACCAGATGGTCTCAATTGCTATTGGCGGGATTTAAGGAAGGAGCCTTTGTTTTTTTTAAACTGAATTTTGGCTGTGACAGTTGGATGGTATAGGCTGGCCTTAGCTTGCAAGGTATCCTGGAACTCTACCTTCCTTCCTCTCGAATGAATAGTTTAGAGTACCAGAGCATTCTTCTGAACGTTTGCTGCCGTATTTGGCTCAAAATGCTGACAACGCTTTTACCTTTCAGCAAGATAACGCAGTAATTCATGTCAGCGAGTCGACCAGACAGTGGTTTGATGAGCACAATATCAAAGCACTAGATTGGCCAGCATGATCCTTAGGTTTAAACCCCTTGAAAAATGTGTGGGGACTGCTTGTGTTTTATCTATCTGAATAAGACATAAAGAATTTAATGTTAATGTATTATGCAGTGTTTCCATTTACCTTTTAAATAATATTTTCATCGATTGAGTTCGTGCGTTATCGTTCGCATCGCAAATAGGATATTTCGTGGGTCTGTCTACTACACACATTTTATTTCCAAACTTCATGAGACTAACTTTCTTACTTAGCACTACGAAAAACTAATATTATTGCAATATATTGGAATAATATTACCTACAGTGGATCACAATTTCACGGTCAACTTGCCATTAAGGACTTAAATGTACAAAAAAAAACTAAAAAAGTTGTGTTAGATTTAAAAGTGTAGGGTTCAATTATAACCATACATACGTAATTGGTCATTACAACCCTTTAGTTATGACCTAGCATTTTACACTACTAATGTTGTGCAATATATTTTTATATATGAGTGGCGGGCACAGCTGCCAGATTTGACGATTTATCATCATTTTGACGATTTCGTGCTTCAAGAATTTTTAAAAATTAAAAATGTGCATCATTTTTATTTAAGTATTTTAAATCCGAATTGAGACATTTAAAATGGTTAAACTTTAAACAAATTTTTCTTGAAAATTATTTACAACTATTTAATTTAAAAAATGTCAGAAATGAAATTGAGATGCTATCTTTTTATTTTCAACCTTGGCGAAATTTATTCGAAAAAGATTAGTATTACCACATTCTTCAGCTAATGTAGAGAGAGAGTATTTAGCCGAGTTAATCTAAATAAAATAAAAGTTAGAAATATCTGCAAACATCATGTTTAGAAGCAATATTTGTACACAAAAGTCTTAACAATTTAAGACTTAACAACTGCAACGGCTTCGACTTTAAATTTGTATTTGGATTAAAAGAAAAAACTTTTTATTTATTTTTACTACCGATTTTTTACGATTTCATTGAACCACTTTGACGATTTTTGACGATTTGATGCCTCAATCATCTGGCAGCTATAGTGGCGGGGCCTATAGTTTAAAGTCGGCTCCGAACGACAGTTTTTTTCGAAAAGTTTTTCATGGCAATTTTTTATTTGCTCTCAGAGTTTTGGCTAGAAAGAAGTCTCCAAAGAAATATTTTTGAATATTTCATTTTATTGGAAATGTCTGACCTGGGATTTGAAGTGTGGCCTCACATCTAATAAGCCAACACATTACCTTCGACTTCGGGTTCGATCATAATCTCTTTAAACGATGGAAATGGAAAAAAAATAAGGAAAAAAATTAATTTTTCTCTATGGATTATTTAACGTATAAATGTTTAAGTGGGCCGTTTTTATTGTGACATAAATTTCTTTTAATTCTTTAACAAAATGCAAAAAAAAAAAATTAATAACATTACAAGTTATTGTTTATTTAAGATTTAAAAAAAATGATCTAACCGATTTAAGCCTTATCTTTGGAATTTAATATCCACGTCTTAGTTTGTTTTTGCATTTAAGGCCTTACTTGCAGGAGAAACAATCTGTGAGTCGATTAATAAAAACGTCACTAAGGAAATTGCATTTAATATTTTTATTTCAACGTTTTATTTTGCTTTTATAATCTGAATTTTTCATTTTCACGGTGTTCAGGTATGCACCTTTATTGCGTAAATCGTAATAAACGCCATTATTGAGCTCAATATTTCACAAAAAGTTTCAATTAATTATTGCGCAATAAATACGAAAATTGTCATCATATTGAGTAAAACCTAAAATGTAGCACTGTCATAAATGTGTTTAGTGAGTATATTACAATTAACGGAACGACAACCAAAAAAAAAACAAAACGAAAAATAAAAACAATGTTGTTGAAACAACCAACTGTTTTGTTTACCAGCTGTAAATGAATTTTGAATAAGCAGTTGAACTGCGTATATTATTATGCCTGAACACTTAAAATATTGTAATCAATAAACTGAATATTGATTCAATAAAAGTGCATATCTGAGCATAGTATTCCTGACACTGTTCCGGCATTGCCATATTTTTGAAAAAGTTACCTTTATTTTATCATTAGGTTGAATAACGAAAAATAATTGAAGGTGACTTTAAACTTCGCTTTAGATAAAGTTGCCTTTTATTGAACCCAACTTTAACGGAAAATTATAATAATGGCCCTTAATGCTCAATAAACCGAATATTGACTCAATAAAAGTGCATATCTGACATAAGATATATAAGACAAACTCTTTTTAAAATTTGAAATTCCGTATTCAGTCCGATATTAGGTCATGATGTGGGTAAGCTAAAATTATTCGCATTTATCGTGTAATGATAGGGAACTAGGCATTCAACACTAAACCGTTATCAACTATTTGGAGAAAGCTGAATTAAAATAAATCAGCGAATTTCCATATGTGATCAGTGATAAAACGACCTGTCAATTGCATAATTACTAACGATGAAAGGGGATTACATTGAAAAATAATATGCAAAAGAGATAATGGACGCAAAGCAATAAAGTAGTATTGGAAGGAAATTGTTTTAATTCCAATCTCTACTGTCAACAATTAATGATATTTAAATAAGAAATCTAATTGAAACTGTCAGAATTGATTAACAGAGAATTCTGAACTTTACTATAAAGTTTTGTTGCATCCAGCATGTATCCTAGTTTTTGCAGTTTTAGGTCACCAATTGTTTCGATGTCTGTTAAATCCCGAAGAGGGCTGCAAAACGCAATAGGAATATGAGGCTAATTATATCATAAAGATTTTATCATTTGCAATGACTGCTCCTTAAATTGAAAAACAGGTCCAATATGAACGGGAATTTCTATGTCTTGTGTATGACCTGTGGAGGTAATCAGTTTTTGATCAAATTTCTTTGGATGACACATAGTGAACCAATAAAACGGATGACAAATAAATATCATTTTCAAATAACAGCAAACATTTCATTGATTTTCTTCATATGACATGTTATTTATTTATTTTCACAACTTTCATGTCTATTGGGTTCACTTAAATAAGTATGTACATGAGTGTACATACATATACAATATGTTTGACAAAAGCTTGTATTTAGAAAACTGAAAACGTGTTGAAATGATAACATAAAATATTTCTTTCGCATCCATACGAATACACGTGTTAATTCACAGAATAATATGAAGCAATGTGATAAAGAAAATATGTTGAAGGCTGCCTAAAAACACTCAAATGAATTTGGTTTAGCATTAGGGAATTGCGTTATTTTTTCATTCTCTTGTGTATTCATATTTACGTCTTCCAAGAGTTGTAATCTTTTTCTTCTCTTGATGTCAGCGTTCATAGTGCCAATCATGTTCTTAATCATATTATGGGCTTTGTTGTGGAATATTTTTTTGGCACTTTTAAATATTTTCATTTTTATCTACAAAAAAAAGTATATCTATCACAGTAGCCTTGTATTTGTTTCTTGAGTTTTTATTTGTTTCGAGGGCAAATGTTGGTTGGCTATCCATCAAGTTAACTTAAAGAAAATTTTTTTAAAGCTTTAATAACGAATTGATTTAATAAATAATTCCACATAAAGTTCTTTTGAAATATGACAAAGGGAAAACATATTTCACTCCAATGATTAATGAAATATATAACCGGCTCATCAATTGGCTACTGGACGAGACTCCTCAGCATTAACATCTTGAAAAAATAAAAATTTAAAAACATATTATTTCTTTCGTTTATCTTCCAGAATAAACATATGTCATGAAATAGTTTCTTATATTTGTCTCTCGAAATCGAAATTAAGCTCCAAGTACTGCCACTTGCGGATAAAATTAACGAACACAATATAGATGACGTGAAAACCTTGGAGTAAATTAACAAACTGATAAGTTACCATGTTTGGGCAGTGGTTAAAGACTTATACGGTGTTCAGATATGCATCTTTATTGAGTAAATCGCAATAAACGCCATTATTGAGCTCAATATTTCATATAAAGTTACAATTAATAATTGAACAATAAATACGCAAATTGTTATAATATTGAGTAAAACTTCAAATGCAGCACTGTCATAAGTGTGTTTAGTGAGCATATTACATTAACCGAACACTTTTTGTTGACAACTCAAATCTCAACAACCACAAAAAAAACAATATAAAAACAATGTTGTGGAAACAACCAGGTGTTTGGTTTACCAGCTGTCAAATGAATATTGAATAAGCTGCTGAACTGCGAACATATATTATTATGCCTCAACACTTAAAATATTGCACTCAATTAACCAAATATTGGCTCAATAAAAGTGCATATCTGAACATGGTATAATAGCGGTTCTATCTTTTCGTAAACAGTGCGTAGTTTCATGCGATTTTCAATATCATTTGTAATATACATACATACATACATACACAATTGATCATTACAACCATTCAGTCGGGATTACTACCTTACTCTTTACACCACTTATGTTGTGTGCATTAATTTTATGGGCGGGACCTGCAGTTTAAAGGCGACTCCGAATGACAGATTTTTGAGAAACTTTTCACGGCAATTTTATTTACTCTCAGAGCTTTTGCCAGAAATCTGCTGTGAGGCAGTTGCCGGGGAAATATTTTCCATATTTCGTTTTGTGAGAGAAGTTTGACCTTTGATACTTGGCCTTATATCTAATAAGCCAACACACTACCTACTAGACTATGGCGACTATATAACTTTTGGTTTATTAGGAAACGAACACAAAGAGCGTGTGTTCTGATTTTTAAGATTCTTTTAGTAATATAGACTTTATTTAAAATTATGGTAGATAGGTCAAGATGGACTCTTCTACATAGTGCCCATTGTGACACCATAGTTTTCCGTCGTCCCCTAGTCTCGGAACCACGTCGAGCTTCTGACGAAGTGACTCAGGCTATCAACGCGTGACACGTTCTTCTGATCATCTATATAGTAGACATAGGGCCGGACATGTACTCAGTAGATTATAAACAGTCTCCTCTTCTTCCTCATCTCTGCAACTTCTGCAATAATCACTTTCAACTGTTCAAGACCAATTCGCCTCGCATACGTACCCACAATACAATAACGCGTAATAATCCCAACAATAATACTAACCCTGTGGAGTTTAAGCTAATCGTGCACTCTTCATCCAGCCTTTTAGAGATTTTTCGCGTCGTTCTATCCGCGTCCGCGGCCGCCTATCTATTGTTGGCGGAATCATTGCTTGCTCGTCCTCAGAGGCATTCCCAAAGTCGAGAATTTATCCGAGAGTTCGATGGTTGTGCCACGATATACTGATACAGTAGCCTATTCTTCAATCGCAATATTTTTCAAGATTTAATTGTAAGGAATAGATGAATAGATGAACCTCATTATGAAGTCGTACACACGCCTCCTAATCATAGCCGCCACGCTCTTTCAATAAAGATCAGGCGGAAAGAGGCATAAGATTATCTTTAGTGCAGACGTAGCACAGTTGTCCAAATGCTCAATCTAGCCGGACAAAAGTTATAACTCGCTTTTGCAAAGCCGTACCGACATGAAACTTGGTACGTTTATAGATTTCATCAATATAAACAATTAAAGAAAAAAAAATCAAATGTATGTGTGTCTATGAGTGTGTGTATGTATGTAAATTTGTTGTTTTTGGGATCTGTTTGAAGCCTAAAGACGACAAAACGACTGAACCGATTTTCCTAAAATTTTCACACCGTATTTCTGTATGTGTGGGTGGCGTTACAGGCTAATTTTTATTAAAAAGTTTTAAATGGTTGAAGTGCCACCCCTACCTTAAGAATTAAGTATTAAAAGTCTTATATCATGGAAACTGCAACAGCTAGAAACTTCGAATTCAGTATGGACTTTGATATCCACATAAACATTTGTGGAACAACTGGTTGAACTAGCTACAGTGGGCGTGTTACCTCTCATATAAATAAAATACTAAAATTCGTATATCTGGGAAAACTATAACAGTCAAAATCCCCAAATCATGTATGATGAAGTTTAGTGTCGATATTAATATCGACTAGCAATAGTAGGCGTAGCACTTTCCATATCATAGTAAAACTTGAATATCTGGGAACACCTAATTGTATTTATATTGTAATGAGAATAGCAAAGCTGGCTGGGTATAGCTAGTCTCTATATATAACTTAAATTGAAAGAAGAATCTTTAGAAAGAATTATTTCAAATTATTTTAATATATTTAATAAAATTATACAAAAAAAAACAAGAAATACATTATGTTTATTTCAACCTATATCTGATTCACTTTCAGAATCTAGATGCCACTCTGGCATTGACGCATCTGATAGCAACGCAAGAACTTCTTCATCCAAAGGTTCTGTACTGCGGGAATGAATAGAAGGCTTTTTAGAAAAAGAGGATATAATAGGATCTGAAGATAACAGAAGATAATGAAAAAGATCATACATGGTTTTTTTTGTGGGACATTTTTCTTGCGTGATGCTCTCTTATATTTCTGAAATCTTTATTTCTAGATTCAAGAGCTTCTACCGATAACATTCCAATAGGAAGTGCTGCACACTGAATAATATCCAGCAGCAAAAGTCAGTTCTTCTGCCGACCAAGTCTCTAATAAAGGAGCAACATTTCTACGCCTTCTTCTCTCAGTTTTACATAAAAATTCCTTAGAAGGCCTGCCATAATAGAAGGTTGAAGGTCCATCCAAGCATCCTTCAACAGGAGATGATGAAGAAAATTTAGGTGAAATATTAATATACCCTTCTAACCAATATTTATTTCTATCTTCGAACGTGAGCCTTCTTCGACTGGCTTGCGCCCACTTTTTCGTTAAAATGCATACAAACATTCGAGCAGATTGCCTTACTTTTCTGTAATAGCTATCCGTTTCATCATCCTTAATACCAATCTTAGCAACAACGTGTTTAACAACAGCATCCGTTTTCTCAGTTAGTTGTTTTTCATTACGCCAAATATTATACAGCTCTTTTCTTGTAATGGACATGTTAAACTCTAAATGAAATAAAAATCGTTTGGACAAAATCCGACAGCTAATTTTTTAAACATTAAAATGCTACATATATGTAGATGATGACAACATAAAAACTAAAGTTTAAGTACGATAAATTACCATTTGAAATTCTAATTGAATTCGGACATTAAACAAAACTTTCACATTTAAAACACACATGTACATAATTCCATTTTATTTATAAACAAAACATATTTTATGAAAAATTTAAACAGTATTTTTTTACTCATACCTTTGTTATATTAATTACACGAACAAATTTTTTTTAATTGTTCTTATTATTTTTTCACGACAATTTCACTCGCACTGTTAAATTTCACTTGAGATATTAATTTTTTAGTAAAGAAGCAATTACTTGTATTTGAAGCAATATATCAATGCTAGTGTAGCTGTTTAAAGAAAAAATATATGCCGTTATGTACTTTAGACACTTGTCAACATATTACCATACAAAAAATTTACTTTTTAAGTATTTTAAAAATGACGTTTGTCCGGCTAGATTGAGGTTTTGTAGGTGTATAAGATAGACATTATTAATGATCATCATTCAGTTCTTTATAAACGCCTTATCAGGTTCAAGGGATTTTATATTATAAAAACGAATAGACCTCTACTAACATAATATTATTTTTGATAATATTACTGCTGGCAGACTGAAACTAAATATCCGTGTATAAAAAATTAGATAACGTTAACACATTAACACCGATATTGGAATGAATCTAAATCATCGGCATATACGAGCAATACATGATTGTATAGAGTAAATAGCGCATGTAATATTATTTGTAGTGTCACTCACGATTTTCAGCAAAAAAATGTTGATCATATCGCGCGATTAACTGAATTCTGGTTATAGATTCTTAATAAAGAATTTAACAGGCAGATAAGATAAGCTAAAGGGATGATTGTCCTACCTTTAACTTGTAAAGTTCACTTTATGTTTGAACTTGCCATATTAATATTATTTTCAATATGGCAACTTCAAATATAAACAAAATGAGCAAAGACAGCAAAAAACAAAAACCCGTCGTTGCCACTGTTTTAAAAAAACGTATGTAATTGAGCAATCGACATTGCTCCGGCATTGCCATATTTTTGAAAAAGTTAACTATTTTATCATTAACGAAAAAAAGTTAAAGGTGACTTTAAAGTTCACTTTAGCTAAAGTTACCCAAACCTAACTTTAACGGCAAGTTGTAATAATGGCCCTTAAACTGTAAAACTCTGGTTGTCAAGGAACCCAGATTCTAGTGTCCCATTATCACTGCTATGAGGCCTCTCAGGTGGTACCTTAAGCGGTTCAATACTAATTCCGTCCTACATACTATATAGCAATATAGGGCCAAATCTATCTGGTGTCTACAATAAAATTCATTACCCATCTCATCTTTGCTACTTAATGGAGTTTTTGTTAGGCCATTTGCTTGCCTCTCTGTAGAGGATCGCCAATCTCT